>CAWUFW010009214.1:0-600000 GCA_963921515.1 Calotriton arnoldi
CACATGGTTCATGAGTGGGGGAGTGTTCCATCCTGCTCAGGGGTGAGACAAGAGAGCATGAGAAGGCTATCTACCTGTACGTTTGAGGAGTGCAATTAAATGGCTGCCACATGGTTATGAGTGGGGGAGTGTTCCATCCTGCTCAGCTGTGGGACAAGGGGGCCTGGTGGGAGTTGTAGTGCTGGCTTCCTACCCACAATTACCCCTCCCTGTTAAGATGGCTACCTACCTGTGAAGTGGAGCAGAGGAAGGAAATAGGTTACACATGGCTCTTGGATGGGGGGGAGTGTTCCATCCTGCTCAGGGGTGAGACAAGAGAGCATGAGAAGGCTACCTACCTGTAAGTTTGAGGAGTGCAATGAAATGGCTGCCACATGGTTCTGGGTGGGGGAGTGCTCCATCCTGCTCAGCTGTGAGACAAGTGGGCCTGGTGGGAGTTGTAGTGCTGGCTTCCTACCCACAAACACCCATCCTGTTAAGATGGCTACCTACCTGCAAGTTTGAGGAGTGCAATGAAATGGCTGCCACATGGTTCTGGGTGGGGGAGTGCTCCATCCTGCTCAGCTGTGAGACAAGTGGGCCTGGTGGGAGTTGTAGTGCTGGCTTCCTACCCACAAACACCCATCCCTGTTAAGATGGCTACCTACCTGTAAGTTTGAGGAGTACAATGAAATGGCTGCCACATGGTTCTGGGTGGAGGGAGTGCTACATCCTGCTCAGCTGTGGGAAAAGGGGGCCTCGTGGGAGTTGTAGTTCTGCCTTCCTACCCACAAACACCCATCCCTGTTAAGATGGCTACCTACCTGTAAGTTTGAGGAGCTCAATGAAATGGCTGCCACATGGTTCTGGGTGGGGGGAGTGCTCCATCCTGCTCAGCTGTGGGACAAGGGGGCCTGGTGGGAGTTGAAGTGCTGGCTTCCTACCCACAAACACCCATCCCTGTTAAGATGGCTACCTACCTGTAAGTTTAAGGAGTCTAATGAAATGGCTGCCACATGGTTCTGGGTGGGGGGAGTGCTCCATCCTGCTCAGCTGTGGGACAAGGGGGCCTAGTGGGAGTTGTAGTGCTGGCTTCCTACCCACAAACACCCATCCCTGTTAAGATGGCTACCTACCTGTAAGTTTGAGGAGTGCAATGAAATCGCTGCCACATGGTTCTGGGTGGGGAGTGCTCCATCCTGCTCAGCTGTGGGACAAGGGGACCTGGTGGGAGTTGTAGTGCTGGCTGCCTGTACACATGCCCCCTTGGGAATATTGCTAGCTACCTTTGAGGTGAATCAGAGGAAGAAAATGTTAGATATGTGAGACATGTGTTTGGGAGAGTGTGTTGTATGTAAGTGCATTTGTGTGTAGGAAGTGTAGCCTTCTTGTTGTGCACGACAGTACATAGCTGTGTAATGGGAGACATTTGTTGGTACTTACCAGCCTCCACTCCCCCGGGTATTCCTGTGAGACTCTCTGGATGCAGTATGGCAAGCACCTGCTCCTCCCTTCTGTGAATGTTAGTGGTGGAATGGGAGGGCCACCGCCAGTCCTCTGAGCCAGCTCATGGTTCTTGTTGGCACGCTCTTTCACCCTGGTCTTGAGGTCATGCCACCTCCTCCTGATGTCACGCAGGGTGCGCGGGGTGGTCCCTACTGCATTGACTTTGCTGACTATCCTTGCCCACATTTGATTTTTTCTGGTGTCTGTTGGACCATGCTTCCAAACAAATGTGGTTCTACGCTGATAATCTCATCTACCATGACTGACAACTCATTATCAGTGAATGTTGGCTTTTTTTTATGTGCCATGGTGTGTGATGTGCAAATGGGTGAAAAGTGCAGGTGTGAAGGTGATGGTGGAGATGTGTGTGGTGTGTGGGTGGTTGTGTGATGTGTGCTGATTTGCCTCTCCTTTGTGCTGTGGTGTTGGGCCCTTCAGTTCTGGAGTTGTGCAAAGGATTCTGGGCAGGGAAGGGGTTGGTTTTATACTCAGCTATGTGGGTGGGTCAAAATGGAGGATTCATGTCAGGTGTGTTATCTGGGTTGACTTGGGATTTGTATTTTTTACTTGCCATGGGTAGTGTCATTGGGGTGTGTCAGATGTTTTTGGAGGCTGCACCAGAAAAACAGCCACACTTGGTAGCCTTATTGTGTGGTTGCTTTCGACCGCCATTCCTCTTTCCGCTCGACCGCAGCGGTCTGAATGCAATGGTCCTTCTCCGTCTCTACCATTCTTCATTTAGTGCGATCGGGAACAACTGATCGTTCCGCTGGCTCCGCCGTCGAATCATAATTTCACTAGCAGTAATTCTGCTGGTCGATCGGCGTTTTTGGGTCTTTCCGCAGCAATTCCGTCTGCCACGGTCGGATTTTCAGCTTCTCCGGACGTTCCCGGCGGAGTTTTGTGGAATCCGTCCGCCACGGTCGGATTTTTCTAGTGGTGCATCCTAATCGGACCGCCGGTTTCGCCACGGTACATGCGGACGGTTAATTTCCGCTACCACGGCGGTCGGAATGCTTTTCCGACCGCCATCGTATCGACCCTAAGTGTTGAATATGCAACAAATAGCTCCTTTGCATATGAAATTAAAAACTTATAGCACTGGCCTACGTCCCAGTTACTGATGTAGCCGAACACTACAACTTATTAATTGAAAGTGCATACTATCAACAAAATGAGCAAACACTAAGTCCCCTTCTTGACTATTTTGAGGATACCTGGGTGGGAAGGCTACAGAGATCTGGACACAGAAGACAACCTAAATACCACATTCCATGGTGGAATGTATATCACAGTACACTAAATAAAGAAGCTAAACCTAACAATGCTGTTGAAGGATGGCATAACGCCTTCCAAGCAACAACAGGCAGAACTCCACCGACTCTACATAAACTATTACTATCTAACCAAAAAGAACAAAGGGGCCCATTAGGATGTCGGGCGGAAGCACTACCGCCGTGCTGGCGGATGCAAAACCACCAGTTACCGCCTGCACGCAGCAGTCCACACGCCCGCCCGATTACGATGCGAAAAGTCAGCCAAACACCGCCGGCAAGCCAGCGACACCGTCCGCCATCAAAGTGCGCCTGTACACGTAGCGGCGCAGCCTAATTGACACACACCGTCCGACGAAACACGTACCGCCCGGCGTACAAATTACGATGCCGCACACAAACTGAACCCACGGCTAAGAGACACCGTACGTCAAACCGAAGCGGTAACATGAACGCCGAGCACGGACACCGAAGAAGCGGCTCCCCGAGCATGAATCCAGCACTGCAGGCCCTCCCTATGCTCTATCTGATGCACCACCAAGGACGCTAACGTACAGCGAAGACGCAGGTAGGCACACACACAACAAGTGCACGCAAACAGCGCACACAGTGCAAGGGCGGAAAAAGCGGACAACCCCCCACCCCGCGTGTACACGACACATCCACCATTGCATCCACATATGACACACAGGCCAAATTGTAACATCTCGTAACACATGTGTACACACCACCTGGGACTAGGAACCAACCACCCCGTCACGGCCCCAAAGCGGCGATGACGCTGCCACACATGCGCACAACGCAGAGGCCAACCGCAGCGCCATGCATGCGTCGCACACAGACACAGGGACACAACCAAGCAGCACACACACCAGCCCCACCCCGAATGCACATGACACGTGACAGGCCTGCCACAGACATGTCCCCAACGCCCAATTCACGGACAACACCCAACGTCACACAACCGACGCACACATGTCAGTGAAGTCACGCAACAGCAGGACACACCCCAGTGCAACAAACATGGCGAAGCACACAGCGGCGGCAACACCAACTAGGAGAAGCAGGGCCCCATCGGGAAGAGGAACGCCAGTACCACACTGAAACACCCATACCACCCTGCACATATGAACAAGACATACAAAACGGAACACCAAAGAGCCCGGGGACCGACAACAGGTGGCCCAAGAATAACACTCACACACAAGGCCCAACGCAGAGCGGAAAGGCAGCCTGCCGCCCACACAAGGGAGAGCAGACAGCACTGAATGACCTTCCATTCCAACTCCGAAACCACAGCCCTACGAAAGAAGCTGGTGAATACAGCCATTGTCCAATAAAAGACCAACACAGGCATGCAGAGGAGACCGACCACCATTGCATTCACATATGACACACAGGCCAAATTGTAACATCTCGTAACACATGTGTACACACCACCTGGGACTAGGAACCAACCACCCCGTCACGGCCCCAAAGCGGCGATGACGCTGCCACACATGCGCACAACGCAGAGGCCAACCGCAGCGCCATGCATGCGTCGCACACAGACACAGGGACACAACCAAGCAGCACACACACCAGCCCCACCCCGAATGCACATGACACGTGACAGGCCTGCCACAGACATGTCCCCAACGCCCAATTCACGGACAACACCCAACGTCACACAACCGACGCACACATGTCAGTGAAGTCACGCAACAGCAGGACACACCCCAGTGCAACAAACATGGCGAAGCACACAGCGGCGGCAACACCAACTAGGAGAAGCAGGGCCCCATCGGGAAGAGGAACGCCAGTACCACACTGAAACACCCATACCACCCTGCACATATGAACAAGACATACAAAACGGAACACCAAAGAGCCCGGGGACCGACAACAGGTGGCCCAAGAATAACACTCACACACAAGGCCCAACGCAGAGCGGAAAGGCAGCCTGCCGCCCACACAAGGGAGAGCAGACAGCACTGAATGACCTTCCATTCCAACTCCGAAACCACAGCCCTACGAAAGAAGCCGGTGAATACAGCCATTGTCCAATAAAAGACCAACACAGGCATGCAGAGGAGACCGACCACAGGGCAGATAGCGCATATCACAGAAGAACACAACGGACGGGAAAGAATAAAGAAAACACTCCCCATGTCGGCCCCATGCAAGTTAATTGGAAGGAGTCACACATCACTGACCTTGAACTGTCTGAGAAGCATGTGGGATGAGGGCCCGTGTCCTCCGCACAAGCCAACAGAACACAAGTCCTGTCTCCAATACGACTACACAGAGCTCACAGCAACCTCGGAGCGTGCACATTGCAGACTGCACACACAGCCGGAGCACGCCACCACAACGCACCGCTGCAAAATGGCAACCGCAACACACCTACCCAACTACACCGGACAGGTCAAGCTGTACAAAACCAACCTGACACATATATTGGGATGCGAACTCCTGTCCCTGCTGAACATAAGTTACCGACTGACTTACCGCATCACATTGTTCAGCTGCGTCATACCCGTCTTCTACTGTCGGAGGTGTCCCTACCAGCATCCCGTGGAGATGTGTCTCTCCAACCCGGCATGTCTAAAGGCGGACCTGCTAGCACTACTCCTCCCTCTGGACGCACACGACAGGGCCTGCTCTGCCTATGGGGGCATGGCGTATGTGGCAAACATCGCACCCGCACTGAAATGGGACCACTGTGCCTCCACACGACGGATCATCGAGCACAGCTACATCGAATGTCACCCAGCATGCCCCATCATGGTCCTCCAAGGGACAACTTACGAACAACACCTTGACAGCCACCATCCGCTACATTGGCTGGCAAACATAAACACCACCAATGACATGGAAGCCCTGCTGGACGGCATCGCATACCTGACAACCTGTAAATTCGTCGGACCCCAACGCAGGTTCCCCGATTGACCTATGATGTCCAACCCCGCACCCATGCTTAGCTTCCGCACGGACTGGCCAGTCACCACCACAACAGCCATACCAAACGACCGGCAACAATTACCACACCATCAACGACATCGCCATGACATCGGATATGACCGGGACATGCACACTGTTCCCCATCACATCCAGGAACACCGCATGCATCGTGGGAGGCAGTGGCATGGGGTCTGTGCATCGCACCCACATGGACGGAACTGCACGAACAACCAGGACACGACATGGATCCAGCGCCCATGGACACACACACCGCTCAGTGGACATGAATAGGTCGCCTGGAGTCTGTGGGTGCTGCACCCTCCCACCCCCGCCCGGGAATCCCATACCAGGACCCTTGCACGGACGACAAGTGCAAACAACAACAACACGACCCCAGTGACTGTGACATGTCCAGTAACCACCACATTGCAACAACAAGTGGCACGCCGCTGCATGCACGCAAGCACATGCCCTGATGTTATCTCACATGCACGCGTGCATGAGGAACAACCGCAGCAAACCTGTCACATGGAACTGAGATGGACTGTGCCCATGATGCCAAGCAGTCTGGTAGGCTACTTGTATACCGTCTGTGTCAAAGTCCGCAGCTCCGCAGCTATACGTAAATGTACATTAGCACAGCCTTGGCCAAGCAGATGTAACTCTGAAGCCCACATCCCACATGCAACAGCCAATCACATGTAACCCCACACCCTATCCCATTTGTAATCATGCTCAGTATATCCTCAACATGTATTCCGCTGCCAGTAGTGTCCACTATACTGCATCACAGAGGACTGAAGACTCAATATAATGTTTGAAACCAAAACTGTCTCCGCTGACTCATTTCTACAAGTACGAATGAGAGAGGATGAGAGTATGTGAAGTACACGGCAGTCGTGACATGACCATGTAGTCCACTGGTATTGGATGTCAACGCAAATGAGTAGCACAACTGTGGAAGACACACATGTGTCGTGTGAAGTCGTATGGACGCAGTGCTCAGGTGGGTGGGTGCGACGGGTAGATGCGCACATGCCAAGTTGGAGCACGCCGTGTTGGGAGGGGTCATGAACAGTACACCACCGCTTCCCTGGGCATTGTGAGAGGACACCTGTCGGGGGAAGTGAACACGTGTGTGCACAGCAGCCGGGCACATGAACAATGCGGAACCAGGCGCACACGTCAGCCCACCCTCCGTGGACTAGCTGGATCCTGTTGTGCGCCCGCCATGCCCCTTGACAAGGCACACACAGCCCCAGTCGACCAGGTGTAACCCCAACATAGTCAATCCGCACAGGCGATACAGGGCACGGGATGGCAGTGGAGCATGGTGTGTGAGAGGTCTCCTCGCGCTCCTCCTGGTCATATCACGCAGGCAATAGAACCTCAACGTGTAGCATGGCACAAGTCAAATGGAAGTGTAGGGGACGCACCTCAGCACGAGCAGCACTGACGTCACGGGAGGTGGCTCGCACCATCCCATCCATTGCCCATTATACCAACCATGCCACATGCCATTGCGACTAAGTGCAAGCGCGTGCGCCACCACCCCGAGCCCTCCCCAGAGAGGCCAAAGAGTGAATGTGTGGGCCATCAGTCACAGACGGACGCGGCCTGGCCGCAAGGGCAGCCACAGCCACTGGGTGTCGCAGGTGGTGGATCCGGAAGGCGAAGACTGTGATGCATAGTCCATGCAGGCCGGGTCTCCATTTGGGGCACCACGCAGGTGGACGGCGTCCCGCCACACATCATACCCTGAGACAGCCCACTCGTGCAACTGGACCCACACATACACTCCTTGCCCTCTCTGGTGCGAGCTTGGGGCTGCCTGTGCAAGCGCTAGCCTCGCAGGTGCACATGCATATTGGGGGAGCGAGGGGAGGACATGAGGGCTGGGGCGAAGATGACTGTATCACTGTCAGTGAGTACAAGGGATGACCCAGATGTGGAAAGGAAGAGACGTGTCCCGTGTGTACTGCAACTAGTCGCCAATCCAACTACCCCCATGTCCGGAATGTAAGCCCGCACCTAGGCCCGCCCATCCGCCACATCGAATATACCACCAGCACAACAACCTTCCCATTCGAAACACTGACTGGGGGTGGCGACCAGTGAACAAACATGTGTAGCCTACCCACGCGTACATGTGGGCCCTCCATGATCCATGTCACCTGCGGCAAAGTCATGACATGCGCAATGAGGGTAGTGAGGTGAGCTGTCCGCCCCACGCACAGAAGGTGCATCAGCTCCACAGACCCAGCAGCGAGTCCAGCAGGGGTCACATGTGCAGGGGCAGCTGTGCCTGGTGTGAAGGCACATGCACATAGACAGCACATCGACCAATGTGTAGTCTGCCCACATCTACAGTCCATCATCATGCGGACATAGGAATTGTACACAGGGCAACACATCTTAGTGGGTGCACCCACCGTGACCAACAATGCGCAATCATCGACGTACCCGCCCTGTGCATGGCCCCCACCCAACGGGAGGCACATCCAGTGCCACCATCCCACACACACAAGCCTTCCACGGAACATGCTGTATCCAATGGTCAGTACAGAGTCAGCGCCCATCTGGTGGATCCTGAACAGGAGACACATGCACACACATGATAGCTCCCACTATGTACGTCTGCCACCTGGCACGTGCAATGTAACCTCTCACCTGTGACGTGTGACTGCAAGCACACAGCCGTCTTGGCATGGGGCTGTCAATGTGGACACCTGTCAATGTTTCGGGAGGTGTGATCCGTACAGTGCTGTACATAGGGTGCAGTGCTGACACCTACTACTGTCTCATATCCCCTCGTGCCACAGGTCCCACTTGTTTTGGCCGCTCAGCCTGTGCCCACATCGTCATCGTCGTGTGCCATACTCATCCAGCCTCGGAAGCAGTGCCATGCTCAGCAGACATTCATGTTGCCGTGGCGTTGCCGCTTGACGAATATGCAGTCAGTCCCCATCAGCACGCCCGCAAGTCATTGGGGCCTAGATCCCCATGTGCATGACCCTGGCAGTGGTTTGCATCACTAGCCATTGCCATTGGTGGGAGACCTGTGTAAGTGTATTGTGGCCGTGCCGTCCCTGCTTGACAGCTGGGCTGTGACTCATGTGCTTGCTCAGTCATGTCAGTGATGTGAATGTGAAATTGCTATGTGTTGTGTTGCTTTGACATGTGTCCACTGCCATCTTCCCTAGGCGGAGACCGAACATTGACCGCCCATACCAATTGCTGGCGGACATGGAGGATACTGAGGTCATAAGGAAGTTTCGGCTGGACAGGCCAACCCTGCATCGACTGTGTGCCATGTTGGAACCCCATCTCCGTCCCCGCAGGGTGTATCCGACAGCATTCACCCCCACGGCTAAGGTGATGGCCGCCATGCATTTCTTCGCCACTGGGTCATTCCAGCACACAGTGGGCAGTGGAGGAGGGATGTCCCAGCCCATGTTCAGCAAGGTGCTGAGGGATGTACTGGCAGCCATGATGCTGTACCGAAACAGGTACATCAGATTCCCCAGGGCTTGTGAATTGGCGGCAGTGAAGGGTGCATTCTATGCCCTTGGCAGGATCCCACACGTCGTTGGTGCCATTGATTGCACACATGTTGGCCTTGTTCCACCACAGGCCACTGAGCACCTGTACCGCAACAGGAAGCACACGCACTCCTGAATGTGCAAGTGGTGTGCCTTGCGGACATGGTGATAACCCACGTGTGTGCAAAGTTCCCAGGCTTGGCCCATGACGCACACGTAATGCGCAACAGCATCTTGCCACGACTGATGTCCAATCTGCAACAGGATCGTGGCTGTATTGTCGGTGAGTATGTGGAGTGGTGTAGCGTGCTGGTTGTGCGATGCTGTCCCCTGTCCAGTTGGAATAGCAACGGTTCTCTGTGTCCCTCACACCCAGGTGACTCTGCGTACCCGAATGGGGCATGGCTGCTCAGTCCATTGAGGAATCCTCGCACCCCAGCAGACGATCGCTACAATGAGGCACATGGGAGGACCAGACGTGTGGTCGAGCGTACCTTTGGCCTCCTCAAGTCCAGGTTCAGGTGCCTGGACCGCACCGGGAGTGCGCTGGCGTACTCCCCACAGAAGGTGTGCCAGATAGTGGTGGCGTGCTGCATGCTGCACAATCTGGCCATTCGGAAGCAGATCCCCCTCATTGTGGATGACGGAGATCAACCAGGGCCCCAGCCCGAAGACCAGGACAGCTCGAGTGAGGAGGACAGCGGAGAGGAGGAAGCTGGGAATGTGCGCCAGCAGCTCATCGCCCGCTACTTCACTTGACGGTGAGTGTCCATGTACGACGGCTGATGTGTCTGTATTTGTGCAGGTGTGTGTGTGCTGTGTCAGGGTGGCCTTTTGTTCACTGCGTGCTGTGTGTCAACGCTCCATGCCCAGGTTAGTATGCCACTGATGGTGGCTGTGGCATTGTGCCCTATTGCTCTGTGCGATGTGTGTACATTGCTTGTAGTTGTTGACATGTACTGTGTGATGGGTGTGTGACACACTCATTGAATGTGCTCCTGTTCTGTCTCCCACCCCTAGGTCCCTACAGGCCCTCCGGTTCCATTGCCATGCCACGCATCAGGTGCCGTTCCGCTCAAGGTGGCCGTTGTATTCCGTACAATTAAAACACAGGGCACAGACAGCAGTTTGTGGAAGAGGTGCATTTATTTCAAACTGTGACATGTGATTGTGTGTAAGGTGATGACAAAAGTGGTGCGTGCAGTGACAATGAGCTGTCGGTCATGGCTGCGTGATGCTCAGGGTGTACCCACTGGTTCTATGTCCATAGTCCAACACACACATGCCATCCAGATGGCTGTGTGGAGTGGGATCGTAGTCCAAGTCAATGCAGTGGGTGGTCAAGGAAGGCTGGCTGGCTGCCTCACTTGCGTCTGGAGCGTGCGAAGTCCTCCCGGGAGATCTGTTTCCACTTCGGACGGCCCCTTCCACATTTGCGAGGGGGGGTGCCTGCTTGCGACCTGCTGGTGGTTGAGGTGTGCTCACTGGCTGTGGACGCAGGGGAACTGGACACTGCTGCTCGACCCTGCGCCCCGGCAGGTGGTGGCAGAGGGGGAGCTGCTGTCCCTGGCTGTGACCTCACCGCCACCACCAGCTGGCCCATGAGGTCCACGAGTTGGCCCATACGGGCGTCCATGGACCTCAGCACCCCCAGCACCTCACGCGTGTCTGTAGCTGACCTGGCCCATTGTCCTTGGGCCTCTTCATAGGCCCCAAGGACTCTGGCCATTTGAGGCAGGGCATGGCTCCCAGGGGAGGCTGGCGTTTCCCTGACCCTGTTCCTCCTACCAGTCCTGCTGCCACCGGCCTGCCCACTAGCCACATTGCTCACCACGGTCCTCGCCCTGGATCCCAGGGTGGATCCAGTCGTCCGGGCCACCACCTGCGCTGGGGCTGGGGCCAGCGAAGACGTGGTGGCGGTTGCGGCAGTGGTAGTGGCCGCAATGACCGTGGGTGTGGCCGCAATGACCGTGGGTGTGGCCGCAATGCCCGTGGGTGTGGCCGCAATGACCGTGGGTGTGGCCGCAACGACAGTGGCAGCAGGGGGCTGGGAATGTTCAGCAGCCCTGGATGATGGGTTGGTGGGTAGGAGGGGTCCTGGGGAGCGGCTGGGCCCTGCCACACTAGATGGGCCTGCTTGGTGGTCCGTGTCCGAAGAGGAGGACAGATCCTCCACATCCGTGTGTCCTCGTTGGGGGCTTGTAGGCTGGCTGTGCTGGCTGCTGTCTCCATCCCCAGCATCCAGCAGTTCGTCACCTGTGGAGAGAATGAGATTTGTTATTGTGTTGCACCTGGCGAAGTCTGTATTGGTTGTCTGACATTCTCCGTTCGTGCACTCTCGTGCACGTGTGTCCCGGAGGCGGGTGTGTGGCTGTACAATCTGTTGTTGTGTGTGCTTGGCAATGGGACTGTGTGCTGTTCACATGTGGCATGGGACGGATTGGCTATGCCGATGGGTGTGTTGCTGTGCTCCTACTTATTGTGACTCTGGTGTATGCGGGCTCCAGGCCCATCCTGGGTCTGGTTTGTACTTTGCTTTTGGGGTGCATATGGAACGCTTAGGAACGCATTTGGCAACATGGGGGTCATGCCCCAGGAACGCATTTGGGATGGAATATGCTTTTGGGGTGCAAATGGAACGCTTAGGAACGCATATGGCAACATGGGGGTCATGCCCCAGAAACGCATTTGGGATGGAATATGCTTTTGGGCTACATGCTGTGAGCCATGGGTGCCGAACGTGACATGTGTTGTGGCAGCATGACAGTGCATGGTCTGAGGTGTGTGCATGCCTGACATACCCTGCATATTTGCTGTCTGTTGTGATTACTGGACATGGCATTGGACGCATCGTTATGAGTGTGTGATGGTTGTGTGCCACCCGACGTATTGCAGTTGTCCCATCTCTTTGGTGTGCGTGCTGCCCTGTGCCATGTGCATCACTGCAGTGCTCGGGGGTGTGGCCCATGTTGTGTGTTGTTGCTCACAGTGTGGCGTGCGCTTCATTGACTTCTGGCACATGGTTGGTCATGGGCATGTATCTTAGCGTGACTGCTGTATGTGTGGCAGCTGTGCGGATGACATGCCTTTCATGAGACTGGGGCTGACGGATGGGATGGATGGTATGTTGTATGTGCATGGTGTGTCTGTGTGTTTGATGGGTTCAGTGGTGTTCGTGTGCATTTATGTTGTTCCGCTCTGTTGCGTCTAGTGTTGTTTGTCTTACATAGCCGTAGTTGTGGGGTGTGTGGTTGACAGGCAGTAGGGGCTACATGGACAGGACTTCAATGGTGTTTCGGTTGTGTGTGATGGGTTGCACAGTGGCTGCCGTGTGGTACTATATTCAGTGTGGCTTGTGCATGCAGACGTGGCTCCTTGGGTGTTGCTGTGTCTGTGATGGGTCATGTGGGGTGTGAGTCTGTGGTTCATGTCCGTGTGCACATTGTTCACTTGTTCGTGACAGTGGGCGGTGCTGCGTGTTCGTCTGCTACGTAACATGTCCCATGTGTTGGTCGTGTTACGGTCCTCATGCCTCCAGTAATCCAGCCCTGTCCAGTTTCCCACCTGCAGGTTGTTCGTGCGTGCACTGTACTGGATGCCACATGGTTCTAAGCGGGGGTGCTCCATGTTGCAGGTCTGTGGGGGTGGGGGCGGTGTTGTGGGTCGTGGTGATGGCTGGACACCCACTGACACCGATTGTTGTGGACCGTGATGTCTACCTTTCGGCTGTCGGTGTGCACTGCGGTGGCTGACACGTGGGTGTGGGGTGTGGGGGATGCTCCTCCTTGCTGTGCTGTGGGACTAGGGGCCTGGTGTGTGTTGTACTTGAGCTGTCCACCCTCCCACCCACTGCACTTTGTGTTCCTGCCACTTACCTATTACTTGTCGGTTAGTGCAGCTATGGCGGACACATGGGTGTGGTGGGTGCTCGTTGTGGCGCTTCTGGCATACTTGGGGACCTGTTGGTGGTTACGTGGCTGGCTGAGTGTACACATGCCCCCACGTATCTTACAGTTGTTAGGTTTGGGCTGTGTGTGGTGGTGTCTGTTGCATGTGTGTGTGATGTGTTGTGTATTGTGTGCTGGACATGGGGGTGTTTGTCCCTGGGAGCTGTGGCATGGTGGTAGTGCATGTGAGTACATAGCGGTGTGCTGGTATACATTAGTTTGTACTTACCAGCCTCCACTCCCCTGGTAATCCGGCGAGGATCTCCGGATGTATAATGACTCGCACCTTCTCCTCCCACGCTTTGAAGGTCTTGAAGAGCGCGGGATTCCCTCCGCCAGTGACGGCAGCCAGCTCTCTGTTCTTGCTCTCCTTCTTCTTGACCAGGCTCTTGACGTCATTCCACCGTTTGTTGATTTCAACTCTGTTCCTGGGCAGGGTCCCGACTGCATTGACCTGGTCTACGATCCGGTTCCACATTCTCTTTCTGGTGGCTAGTGGTGTGTGCTGGACCAGGTTCCCATAGATTTGTGGGTGCACCTTGATAATCTCGTCGACCATGACCGTCAGCTCAATGGGCGTGAACTTGGGCATTCTTTGTGGTGCCATGGTGTTTGTGGTGCTGGTGCGGTGTGTGTTGTGTAATGTGCAGGGGGTTTGTGGTGCCGGTGTTTGGTGGTGGTGGTGGTGGTGGTGGTGGTTGTGATGTGTGCATTTCTGTGGTGTGCTGCTGTCCTTGCTGTGTCACTGTGTCCTCTCCTCTCCTCTCTAGTTTGCAATGTTGCAAGGGGTTGTGGTCTGTGGGAGTGCTGCTTTTGTACTTACCTATGTGGGTGTGTCCTCATGGTCTGTTGTTTTCAGGTGTGTTGTGTCTGGTGTTCTGGCCTTTGTATTTTTTGTTTGTCCAGGGGGTGTTTTCGGGATGTGTACTGTGCTTGTGTATTTGTGCGTGCCTTGCTGTGTGGACTTGTTGGCCATGTTGTGTGCGATTGTTTTTGTCAACGGATGGTTTCTGTGCAGGGACGTGGGCGCCATGGCTTCTGCCGTGTCAATTCTCATCGGCGTTGTTTGCGCTGGCGGGCGGTATATTTGTGGTTTACCCGCGCTCATGGCGGTGCGATCGTAATTTCACGTGCGGTGTGTCGGCCGTGAGGGCGGGCGGTTTTGTGTTGTCGTGCGTGTTTCCGTCCGTGGCGGGCGGTTTGACTCCGACTCGGACGAGGGCGGGCGGTATCTTGTGTGGTTTTTCCGCCGATGGCGGTTTTCGGTTTGTGTAATCGTAATGGCGTGGTCGGTGTTCAGACGGTGTGTGCGGGCGGATTTTTGCCACTTTCATGCCTGGCGGATTTTTTTACGCCGGGTATCGTAATGGGCCTTAAATCTACCAACAACTTAGAATGGAGCAGTCTGTAACACAAATAGACCCAAAACTTACCAAACAAACTAAACAAATGTTAGAATACTTACAATATAAAGTAAGACTATATCCAACAACTAAAGGCCTAGAATACCTTGAAACAATAGCCAAAACCCTACTTTAACTAAATAAACCTCAAAATAGCAAAATACTCATTAACAAAATCAAAGCAAACAAATAAACATACTTTTTATATTTCCCGAAATATAATTAATTTGTCAAATATATTTAGTAATTTACAAAAAATATATTCACATATTAATTATATTTCTTAAAATCTAAATCATAATAACACTGCTTTTTTAAACATTTCCCTCGAACAATAAATAATTAAAATTACTTACTGTTTCCGTAGCTGAAGAAACGAAATCCCAACTGCCGTAAATAAATCCAGGTATCTCATAATACCAATAGGACAAAAATATCCCCCCAAAAAATGGAAAAATCCAACTGTTTAAAAAATAATCCACAGGCAGTAACTCCAAACGATAAAGGCCTGGGCATAGTTCGCAGAGTTTTGCTACGCGGAACTCCGCGAAGTTACAAAAAAACTCTGCGAAGTTCAGTGAGTGGCGGAGTGCAGTGCGAACTGCAATTGGTGCTGGTATTCCTGCCGCTCGGGTAGAAATTGTAGCCGAGCGGCAGCTCGCGCTCGCGAACTTACCGTTTGCGATAGCGAACTTACTGTTCGCGATCGCGAGCGGGGAAAAAACTCCGCTGCACATTGCGAAGCTGAGTTTTCAGCACTCCGCGAGCTCCACGGAGTGCGGAGTGCAGAAAACTCCGCAAACTCCGCGAACGGAGCGAAGTTCACCGCCCAGGCCTACGATAAACCATAAAAATCCCAAAAAACGTATTTAAAAAAAAGAAACGCTCCATGAACACTCAAAAAATTAAGGACGTGTAAAATAATTACTAGTTTTCTAAAACTAACACACACGTCCTTATATAAAAAATAACGCAATTTTCTCCCAACCGGAACTTCAAACGACCAAAACCTGTAAAGAAAAAGAACAATCCCACCCACACAAACATACACAAAAACGATAACATAATACTAATACATACATTACTAACACCATATTTAAACATATTTTCACATATCTATACTTTTCTAACATACACCGATTAACAAACTGACGACATATCGCTAACACATAACTAAAACATAAAAAACATCAAAACTTTAAAAACCTAACACTACACACACTACCTAGGTCTTAACTACCTTCAAATTAAACTAAAAGTGAAGTTTAAATAAAGAAAATTAAACTTACCTTCCCCGATGCGACGCAGCTTCCAACTGCGAGCTTCTCCCCTCAGAAATGACCTAAAACAAACTCGAGCGGTTACAAAATACAAGTTTGAAACAAATATGGCTGCTTTAAACAATAAAGAATTATCTATTTTTTTAATAAAGTGATAGAACATTAGAAATACATTACTATAAATCTTTCTAAAAATACTACACAATATTACTTATGTATTAAAAATTATGTTATATTTTTTACGTAATGTAAAATTATAATAATAAATATTGTTAAAGATTTAATAATTATTATTATAATTCTATAAATATACGTTATATCCAATGTATATTACAAATATGTACTATGTGAAAAAAATGTATAAATGTTATAAAAAATGTTTCCATTAAAAAAATCCATGTAATCATTAATATTATTTACATTTCACATATAAATAATATTACTTAAAATGTAACATTATATGTGAAAAAATGTGAGACAATTCAAAAAAGTGTTTGTAATAAAACCATGTTAAAACATATATGTTAATAAAAAATTTAAGTATATGTAACAATGTATTAAATGTTTACAATACAAAATAATAATGTATAACTGTTATTACAAATTAATTTCTTCTAAAAAATGTTTAAAAAGCAAAGTAAAACGACATTATTTTATGTTAAAAAATGTACAGAACTGTAATAAAAATTTAATAATGTTTAAAACTATGGGGGTCATTAGGATGGCAGAAGGACCGCCGCCGCCGGGCCACCGGTGGCGGTCCTTCCGCCATCACACAGGATATTCCCACCGCCGAATTAGGATGGCGGTGGGAATCCCAATCAGTCCCCGGCGGACGGAAAGTCCGTCCGCCATGGTTCCGCAAGGCGGTCCTTTTCCGCTCGCCTTGCGGAACCAAAACACAGGCCAGCATTGCGCGGGATTAGGACATCCAGTATGGCGGGCGCATCCTAATTGCAGTGGTGGGACCGCCGCACGTCTGGCGGGCAGTCCCAGAACCGCAACGATGGCGGGCGGACTGATGTCCGCCCGCCATCGTAATGAGCCCCTATGTTTGCAAAATTATTATATATAAAAGTATACATATGTACCAAATATATAGGGGTCGATTCCGATCTGGGTCGGAAAGCTCTCCGACCGATCCGGATCTGGATTGTTTTCCAACCGAGCCGGACCCCTGCAGTCCGACCGAGCGAGTACGATGCGGCCATATGCTGCCGGACTCGGTTCGGTCAGACTCCCACTGAAGTCAATGGGAGCCGGTCGTACGACGCGTACATGGGCTCCCATTGACTCAATGGGTACGTTGCGCACATGGGGCCCCCCTGTAGTGGGTACGTGTTGGTGCTATCCGCACCGTACACACATGTATAGGGGGGACCCATGGGTCCCCCCTGTGTCCGACCCGTACGGCCACGGGTGAAGGGGGGTCCGGCACGGACCCCCAAAGTCCGCTTCTGAGAGCTTTTTCGTGTCGGAGGCTCCGACTCGATTCGGCTGTCCGGATCGTGCATCGTACTGGCTCGGTCGTAAAACGTCTCCATTGCGCGGTACGAATCGAGTGCGAACGAGTCAGACGGAGCGGTTCGCACCCAGAAACGAGTCGGTCGGCGATTTTGCGTTCAATCGCATCGTACTTGGGCGTCCGGACCTCAGTACGACTCGGTCGGAAACAAAGCCTTCGACTCGGATCCGGTAAAGCTGAATCCGATTCGGAGCCCTACCGACCGAGATCGTAATCGACCCCATAGTGTCTGAAAAATAAAGATTGTATTTTTTTCTCTATGTCTAACAATATATATTAAATATACTTAATAAAATAAAATGTTTTTTTGTGCATTAAAAAATGTTTGAAAATAAAGAAACACATCAATCAAAAAATTACGTTTCATGATTTATTTGTTATTTTTGTAATCTTTGCTTTGTATATTTAATAAAATATGTATTTAAAATCAATGTACTTTACAAAATAATGTTTTAGTAAATATGTTTAATAATTTATTTATTAATTCAAACTATATTATTTTTAGACATACCCACTGTACAGTACATTAATTTTTATAATTTGCAAAACTATAAACATATATAATTTGCTATTCCTATTAAATTTCCATAAATTCAGGTAATATGCTAAACACTAAACATATATAATTAACTATTCATACTCCAATTTATATTCGTTAAGGTAAACTGCTGGACACTAAATATATATAATTTACTATTCCCACTCCAATTAATATTAAATTAAATTAATATTAAATCAGGGAAGGTGCTGGATACTAAATATATATAATGTACTATTCCCATACCAAACTATGCTCACTCTAGGAAGGTGCTGGACACTAAACATATATAATTTACTATTCCCACTCCAATTAATATTAAATCATGGAAGGTGCTGGACACTAAACATATATAATTTACTATTCCCACTCCAATTAATATTAAATAAGGGAAGGTGCTGGACACTAAACATATATAATTTACTATTCCCACTCCAATTAATATTAAATCAGGGAAGGTGCTGGACACTAGACATATATAATTTACTATTCCCACTCCAATCAATATTAAATCAGGGAAGATGCTGGACACTAAACATATATAATTTACTATTCCCACTCCAATTGATATAAAATCTAGGAAGGTGCTGGATACTAAACATATATAATTTACTATTCCCAAACCAAACTATTCTAACTCTAGGAAGGCGCTGGACACTAAACATATATAATTTACTATTCCCACTCCAATTAATATTAAATCAGGGAACGTGCTGGACACTAAACATATATAATTTACTATTCCCACTCCAATTAATATTAAATCAGGGAAGGTGCTGGACACTAAACATATATAATTTACTATTCCCACTCCAATTGATATAAAATCAAGGAAGGTGCTGGATACTAAACATATATAATTTACTATTCCTAAACAAAACTATTCTAATTCTAGGAAGGCGCTGGACACTAAACATATATAATTTACTGTTCCCACTCCAATTAATATTAAATCAGGGAAGGTGCTGGACACTAAACATATATATTTTTATATTCACAATTACAAAATCTAAAATTATTTTAATGTATCATTCAGTATCAATTTAAAAAATCATATTCACAAATTAATACATTTAAAAATTATAATTAAAAAAGGAAAATCCATATATTTTTTCCATAGAAAAAATCATTTTTAATATTTATAAAACCAAAAACATTATTTTATTAATATATCATCATAATTTTGTGTTAATAATTTTAATTTTTCACATTTTTTTAAATATGATTAGTAATTTCACATATATAATATATAATTAATTGAAAAACAATATCTCTTATTTTAAATTTTTACATTTTTTTAAATTTAAATATTTACATTTTTAAATGTAATTTTTTTTTACATTAACCAAAGTTATCCCCTATCAACACAACATTAAAATCTTATCAAATAAAAAATTTAATATTTTTAAAAACTATGTAAATATTTTTTTTTTTTTTTACATTTACAAAATTCCACACCTTTATTCTCTATAAACACATCACATTCCTAAAAAACAAATTTTATTTAATTTTAATAAATTTAAATTTTTTTTTATCAAATTTTTAAAAACCCTCCCCACCCTTATCCCCTATAACCCCAACATCCCGCTCCTAAAAAAAATGTAAAATAATTTTACACATTTTTTAATTTTGTAATATTTTAAAACAATTTTTTTAAAACACTCCCCACCCTTATCCCCTATAAACCCAACATCCCGCTCCTCAAAAAACTATTTTAAATTAAATTTACAAATTTTTAATTTTTGTTATATTTTTAAACACATTTTTTAAAACACTCCCCACTCTTATCCCCTATAACCCCAACATCCCGCTCCTTAAAGTTATATCACAATTTAAAATTTTTATAACATTAACGATTATTATACCATTAACATATAACAATTTAAAAAAATAGTAAAACGATATTTTGACATAACGATATTTTTACAATCGACATTTCACACGATATTTTTTACAACACACAATCGATATTTTTTACATTGATATAATTTACATCGATATTTACTAGCTTCGATATTCTAAACTCGATATTAATGCATGTCGATATAAAAAACTCAATAATATGTCTACTTACCGGGCCTAGGTTGGTGGGGTAGGTCCACTGATGCAAGGGTGCTGCTCCCAGCTTGCTCCCCGGACACCGCTGCTGCAGGCACAATTTTTGGTTTCCCCAAAAAAGGTCTTGGGCGACAAACCGGTGGTGGTAAGTGGCAGTGCCTTCTTCTTCTCACTGTCAACTTTCTTGGTAATGTACCTGGTACCTTTCTTTGGGGCCATCTTGAAGATGCCTGTTAGCACGCAGTGGCACAAGTTGAAGAGATGCCTGTATGTGGTCACACATCACATGACGTCGTGAGCAGGGTGCAGGCCTTTTGTCTGGCAGTACAATGGGTGATGTTGTCTCCTCCTCTTTTGTGCACCTAAAAGCAAAGAAGCAAGAAGAACATCAGTGAAAAGTGGCATTGTTGTGGTTCAATTACTAGTACAAACAAATATAATATAATCTTTAGTGTGTATGGTCACACTTGTTAGTGTTATCATTACCTCAGTTATTAAAACAATTAACAATACAGTGTAACCATTTGTGAGACTTTGACAACAAGGACTTTCATGGTGTACAGTGTACACTACAGTAGTACACTCAGGAAGGATAGGAAAGAAGAAGAACAACAAAAATACAAATGTAACGGTTTGGCATTGTGCATCACGTGGGATGCAGCACTCAGGGAGCTGCAGCTGACAAATGACAGTGGAAGCAATAAGCCAAGGGGAACAAAGGGAAGACAGACATGAAGGCCTATATGGCAAAAGCACACTAACTGCCTCCACAAAATGTCCGCCAGCCACAGGTCACACAACAACAACAAGTAGGAGGCCTGGAAAACAATGAACTCAAGCAGGCCTATATGGAGTATGGATGGACACAGACTTTACAAAATGGATTCTGGCCACATGGGGAGGCTCAGCCAAGGCAAATGATGGCCCACAATTACAAACACACTCACACACTGGCCAGACAAAGGAGGCATGCTAAACAGCACATCTTTAATGCAACAATGCCAAAAACGAAAATCCACAAGGCTAAAAATGTTTGCAAGTTGCAACCACACACATCCAACAAGTAATTTAACAACCAACATGAAAAAAAAACTTGGAAAAATAAATAAAACAAAATATATCCATTTTTTATTTTTAATCCAATGCCTCCATGCCATAAATGATGTTTAAATTCAACAGACACGACAGAAACAGTTTCATGCACCCATGAGTAGCTCTAGGCCTAGTATTGGTTGGAAAACCCATTGGCAGACTAGGCCACATAGTGAATCAATTCAAATCAATATTGCAAATTTATTAAAAACATGGAGAAAATCTAGTGAACTGTGCTACATTCTTTGCTGAATAAAAGAAGAAAAAATTGCATGGGAAAACAACAACCAGCAAGGAGACATGACCACCACAAAGAAGGCATGTAGGCCTATGGCAGAAGCACACTGGCTGCCTTCACAAAATGGCTGCCAGTCAAATGGCCAGGCCACAACAACAAGCAATAATAAACCTACAAAGGGAAGACAATGTAGGCCTTTGGCAAAAGCACACTGGCTACCTTCACAAAATGGCCGCCAGCCACATGGCCAGGCCACCACAACAAGCAAAAAGATAAAGAGGAGGCAGCAAGGGATAATTAAAGCCGCACTAACTTGCTAGTCGCTAGGTAATTAGACACGAGTCACACTTGGTCTAGATGCCCACCTCCAGGGACCGCTGCCAAAGGACCCAACAGTTATATTGCATGAAAACAACGTGCGGAGAGGCAACACAAGAAAAATTATATTTGTAATGCAACAGAATACAAAATGAATTCTGGAGTCTTCGATGTCACTGATGCTTCCTTTATTTTCCAAAACACTGGTGTACAGGGCAAACAAATGCAACCAACGCGTTTCACCCTGAATAGGGCTTCATCAGGGCAGTGTTTGTGAGAAGTTGGCCTGGCATATGCTGTCCACTAGTTATAGTGGGCACCTTGCACCAGTCCAAATGACCCTTATTGATGATAGGTCTAAGACAACCTTTATTGAAAGCTATCCTAGTGGTAGCTATGGAGAGCAGCCTTCAGGCTAAGTCTTGAAGGAGTGTAAAGCAGCTTGGTTTACCAGATTATAACCTCTTGAATGACCAAATGAAAGGAGAACCACACCAGGTATATATAAAATATATGTACTTATTGTAGGAGAGTAGGATCTGCTTCTTATAGTTACCCCCACTTTTTGCTGATGTTTCACTGTTTTTCGACTTAGCCAGACTAAGGCCCTGCTAATCAGGACCCCAGTCTATCTGCTTTCTACTCTAAATTGATTGTAGGTACTTTAGGTACCCTCCAGAACGGATTCTGGGGTACTCTTATAAGTCCCTAGTATATGGTATACTATATACCCAGGGCATAGGTACCCCAGAGGCCTACCAGGGGCAGCAGCATGTATTGTGCTACCCCTGGGAAGCCTTATAAAATGACACAACAGGTCTGCTACAGCAGCCTGTGTAAGGTGGTGTATGCACCCCTTACTGAGATATAGGTTCCCTATATCTCTCCATATCACTGCACATGTAAACCTATCAGTCACCCCTATGGCAGGCCTTAACAATCCTGAAGGCAGGGTGCTGGGTTTCATGTGAGAGGGTGCTCATCCATGAGCTGAGCCCCTCTGCAGCTTTTGGAATCTTCATTCCGGGGTTGTTTGTGATGCAGCCAGACCATATACTCTTAAGTGCATTATGACCTCGCGGTAAATGCTAACTTGAGAATGGCTGCATGGAAATATGTCGTGTTTGGTGTCAAACACCTTGGAATCATACCTCCACCCCAGTAACTGGGGTGGGAGGTATGATCCCACCCTACTAGAGGGAGAAACATGGCACCACCGGTACACCGGTACCAGCTTAACAGAACCCTGGCATCACAAAATGGATGCTGCAGCCACAGATACGAGTCTGCCCTCCTGCTGCTGGACGAAACTCCGGCAGGGGAGGCCTGGACAATAGGTTTCCTGTCACAGGGAGGTGTGACCACCTCCAAGACAGGCTTTAGTGTATTGGGGCTGGGTGGGTGCACTTCAAGAGTGCTTTGAAGTCTGCACTGGGGGCACATTTGGTGTCCCTGTGCATAGTCCAGCTCAAACCGGTTGCAGGGGCTACCAGCCCCTGCTCTGGTGCGAAACTGGACAAAGGAAGTAGGTGTAGCCATCCCTCTTTCCTGACCCTCCCATAGGTGGGTCCCCAGAGTTTGTCCCACCCCTTCCTTGGGTATAAAGTAGGAACCCCTGACTACAGGACTTTAGATTACACCTGGACTAAACTCTGACACAGAAACCAAGTACTTCGACGATCTACACTACGCTGGATGACTGAAGAATCTCCCTTGGAGTAAAGGAGTTACTCCCCTGCAAGGCAGGCACCTTAAATGCAACAGACCGGTTGGCATCTCCAAAGCTCCTGCGGACTCCGAAGAATATTGCCACACAGGAGGTGGGTTCCCAACGTCTCTGAGGTTGATCTGTGCCCACGGCAAGTCTGAGGCCTGTATCCCTCGTGGAGACCGTGCAACCCGAAATCCTGGACACCACGACCATTTGCAGAAGCATCAGCTTTCCGGCGACCCCTGAGGTTGAGCTTTGGGTTACTTGTAGCCCTGACCCCGAGCAGTAATTATACCGAAGATTGCCGGCCTACACTCAACGAGTGTTCCGTGGGCCGCCTTTTTGTGATTCCTAATGAGGTCCCTTCGCGATCCCTGGTCCGTTGACCTGTGGGTCCCCAAGAAGGCAACTCTAACTTTATTTGGGCTTCCCTGGTTGCTCCAGATGTGCCCTGATTCTCCATTGCTTGGGGAGTCCCCAGGACCTTGCTGGTCCGCACAGAAGCATCTTTTCTTTTCCTGCGTGTGTTGCTGTTGCCAAGGCTTGTTGTGTTCAATCCGAGCACCGACACCCCAGTACTCGACATCTTTTGTGGGACGGCTCGAATCCGGCTCCTGGTTGTCCTTGAAGTCTCCGGGACCCTGTGGCTGCAGAGTCAAGCTTCACCTCTTCGCACCTGTAGCACCAGACACCGGTGGGCATTCGATTGCTCCGCTCCTGGTCACTGGCTAGTGACCCAGACTCTGTCCCCTCTGCTTTCAAGTTCTTCACATCTTCGATCCAGGATTGGAGCACCCCGGACACTTTTCTTCTTCACGGCAGCAGCACTTTGCAGCAGGTCGCCATTGAAATCAACGACGATTCCCGACACCCTTTGACACCTATGCACCCGGCTTCCCTGGGTGAGGTAACTCGAGTACTCTGGTGCTCACATGGGTGTTGGCCCTAGAACCCCTTAAGTCTGAAGGGGTTTGCTGAAAGTCCTCTCCTAAGTGTCCTTTATCTTTAAAATTCCAACCACGACTTTCCTCATATAATTCTACAGCCCTCGCGGCTGTGTTCTCACACTGCACACGTCCCCCGTGGGTCTCCTGTGTCACTACCTTGGGTGGTTCCTTGGGGTCCCAGCGATTCTACGTGCTCTAGGCACTGTGTCTAGTCAAGTCGTGGTTCTTATACCGCTTTCTTAATATATGGTTTGGTCCCCCCCTGGGGCCCATTGTATATTGTGCTATTTACTATCGTTTTTATACTGTGATATTGTGTATCTTTGACTCTAATCTCATAAAAAGATTAGTAGTTAGTGTTTAGAAATAAATATATATATTTTATATATACCTTGTGTGGTTCTCCTTTCATTTGGTCATTCAAGAGGTTATAATCTGGTAAACCAAGCTGCTTTACACTCCTTCAAGACTTAGCCTGAAGGCTGCTCTCCATAGCTACCACTAGGATAGCTTTCAATAAAGGTTGTCTTTAAACCTATCATCAATAAGGGTCGTTTGGACTGGTGCAAGGTGCCCACTATAACTAGTGGACAGCATATGCCAGGCCAACTTCTCACATTTATTTCTAAACACTCACTACTAATCTCTTTATGAGATTAGAGTCCAAGATACACAATATCACAGTAATAAAACAACAGCAAATAGCACAATATACAATGGGCCCCAGGGGGAGACCAAACCATATATTAAGAAAGTGTTTTAAGAACCACAACTTAACTAGGCACAGTGCCTAGAGCACGTAGAATCGCTGGAACCCCAAGGAACCACCCAAGGTAGTGACACAGGAGACCCACGGGGGACGTGTGCAGTGCGAGAACACAGCCGCGAACGCCGTAGGATTCTATGAGGAAAGTCGCGGTTGGAATTTTAAAGATAAAGGACACTTAGGAGAGGACTTTGAGCAAACCCCTTTAGACTTAAGAGGTTCTATGGCCAACACCCACAGGAGCACCGTACTCGAGTTACCTCACCCAGGGAAACCGGGTGCATAAGTGTCAAAGGGTGTCGGGAATCGTCGTAGATTTCAATGGCGATCTGCGGCAAAGTGCTGCTGCCGTGAAGAAGAAAAGTGTCCGGGATGATCCAAGCCTGGATCGAGGATGTGGAGAACCTGGAAGCAGAGGGGACAGAGTCTGGGTCACTAGCCAGTGACCAGGAGCGGAGAAATCGAATGCCCACCGATGTCAGGTGCTTCAGGTGCGAAGAGGTGAAGCTTGACTCTGCAGCCACGGGGTCCAGGAGACGTCGAGGATGACCAGGAGCTGGATTCGAGCTGTCCCACGAAGCATGTCGAGTGCTGGGGTGTCGGTGCTCAGATTGAACACAACAAGCCTTGGCAACAGCAACCCACACAGGAAGAGTAAAGATGCTTTGGTGCGGACCAGCAAGGTCCGGGGGACTCCCCCAAGCGATGGAGAGTCAGGGCACGTCTGGAGCAACTAGGGTAGCCCAATTAATCTTAGTGTTGCCTTCACAGGGACCCACCAGTCGACGGACCAGGGATCGCAAAGGGACCTCGAGAGAAAACACAAAGGGCCAGCTCACGGAACACTCGTGGAGTGTAGGCTGGCAATCGTCAGTGGAATTGCTGCTCGGGGTTGGGGCTACAAGTAACCCAAAGCTCAGCCTCAGAGGTTGCCTCAAAGCTGATGCTTCTGCAAATGGTCGCGGTGTCTGGGGTTCGGGTTGCACGGTCTCCACAAGGGATACAGGCCTCAGACTTGCTGAGCACACAGATCGACCTCAGGGACCTCGGGAACCCACCTCCTGTGTGGCAATATTCTTCAGAGTCCTCAGGAGCTTCAAAGATGCCAACCGGTCAGTTGCGTCTTTGGTGCCTGCCAAGCAGGGGAGTAACTCCTTTACTCCAAGGGAGATTCTTCGGTCATCCAACGTCGTGTAGATAGTTGAAGTTCTGGGATTCTGTATCAGAGTTTCGTCCAGGTAAATCTAAAGTCCTGTAGTCAGGGGTTCCTACTTTATACCCAAGGAAGGGGTGGGACAAACTCTGGGGACCCACCTATGGGAGGGTCAGGAAAGAGGGGTGGCTACACCCATTTCCTTTGTCCAGTTTCGTGCCAGAGCAGGGGCTGGTAGCCCCTGCAACCGGTTTGAGCTGGACTATGCACCAAATGTTCCCCCAGTGCAGACTTCACAGCACTCTTGGAGTACACCCACCCAGCCCCAATACACTAAAGCCTGTCTGGGAGGTGGTCACACTTCCCTGTGACAGGAAACCTATTGTCCAGGCCTCCCCTGCCGGAGTTTCGTTCAGCAGCAGGAGGGCAGACTCGTGTCTGTGGCTGCAGCATCCATTTTGTGATGCCAGGGTTCTGTTAAGCTGGTACCGGGTGTACCGGTGGTGCCATGTTTCTCCCTCTAGTAGGGCGGGATCATACCTCCCAGCCCAGTTACTGGGGTGGAGGTGTGATTCCAAGGTGTTTGACACCAAACACGACATGTTTCCATGCAGCCATTTTAAAGTTAGCATTTACAGCGAGGTTATAATGCACTTAAGAGTATATGGTTTGGCTGCATCACAACCAACCCCGGAATGAAGATTCCAAAAGCTGCAGAGGGGCTCTGCTCATGCATGGGCACCCTCTCACATAAAACCCAGCACCCTGCCTTCAGGATTGATAAGGCCTGCCATAGGGGTGACTGATAGGTTTACATGTGCAGTGATATGGAGAGATATAGGGAACCTATATCTCAGTAAGGGGTGCATACACCACCTTACACAGGCTGCTGTAGCAGACCTGTTGTGTCATTTTAAAAGGTTTCCCAGGGGTGGCACAATACATGCTGCAGCCCCTGGTAGGCCTCTGGGGTACCTATGCCCTGGGTAAATAGTATACCATATACTAGGGACTTATAAGGGTACCCCAGAATCCAATCTGGAGTGTACCTAAAGTACAAACAATCAATTTAGAGTAGAAAGCATATAGACTGGGGTCCTGATTAGCAGGGCCTCAGTCTGGCTAAGTCGAAAAACAGTGAAACATCAGCAAAAAGTGGGGGTAACTATAAGAAGCAGATCCTACTCTCCTACACAACCCCCCCCAAACGCAGGGACATTAGACTAACCTTGACCAGCTGAGTCTTCATGTTCTAAGTGGAAATATCTGGAGAGTCCATTTGCATTGGCATGGTTACTCCCAGGTCTATGTTCCACTGTATAGTCCATCCCCTGTAGGGAAATGGACCACCTCAAAAGTTTGGGGTTTTCACCCTTCATCTGTTTTAGCCATAAGAGGGACTTGTGGTCTGTCTGAACAATGAAGTGAGTGCCAAACAAGTATGGCCTCAGCTTCTTCAAGGCCCAAACCACAGCAAAGGCCTCCCTCTCAATGGCTGACCAACGTTTCTCTCTGGGGGTCAACCTTCTGCTAATAAAATCTACTGGCTGATCCTGACCTTCATCATTCAATTGTGATAACACAGCCCCTACCCCCAACTCAGATGCATCTGTTTGGACAATGAATTGCTTGGAGTAATCAGGACTTTGCAGAATGGGAGCAGTGCACATGGCCTGCTTCAGGTCATCAAATGCCTTTTGACAGCTAACTGTCCACTGAACTTTCTTGGGCATTCTCTTAGAAGTCAACTCATTCAAAGGGGTCACTATGGATCCTTAACCTTTGACAAATCTTCTATAGTACCCAGTCAGGCCCAAGAAAGCTCTGACCTGAGTCTGGGTGGTTGGAGCAACCCAGTCCATGATGGTATGGATTTTGCTCTGCAATGGTTGAACCTGGCCTCCACCCACAAGGTGGCCAAGGTACACAACCTGACTCTTCCCTATCTGGCACTTGGTGGCCTTGATAGTTAGGCCTGCTTTCTGCAGGGCCTCCAAAACATTTCGCAGGTGAACCAGGTGATCCTCCCAGGTGGAGCTAAAGACAGCAATATCATCTAGATATGCTGCACTATAGGCCTCCAGGCCTGTAAGGACTTTGTTCACCAACCTTTGAAAAGTGGCAGGTGCATTTTTCAAACCAAAGGGCATCACCACAAATTGGTAGTGCCCACTAGGGGTAGAAAATGCTGTCTTGCCTTTTGCATCCTCAGCTAGTCTGATTTGCCAGTAGCCAGCTGTCAGGTCAAATGTACTGAGAAACTTGGCTGAGGCCAAAGTATCTATAAGCTCATCTGCCCTAGATATTGGATGGGCATCAGTCCTAGTGACTGCATTGAGACCTCTGTAGTCTACGCAAAACCTAATTTCTCTCTTACCACCCTGGGTGTGAGGTTTAGGCACTAAGACTACTGGACTAGCCCAAGGGCTATCTGAGGGTTCAATCACACCCAAATCCAACATCTTCTGGACTTCAGTCCTGATGCAGTCCCTGACATGGTCAGGTTGCCTGTAAATCTTATTTTTAACAGGCAGACTGTCCCCAGTGTCCACTTCATGAGTGTACCAGGTAGTCTGACTTGGAGTCAGTGAGAACATATGTCTGAACTGGTTGAGAACTTTTCTGCAATCAGTTTGCTGCTGGTCAGTGAGGCTGCCTGCCAAGGCTACACCGTCTACTGAACCATCATCAGGGTTCTGTGAGAGCAGGTCAGGGAGTGGATCACTCTCTTCCTCCTGTCCCTCATCAGTAGCCATGAGCAAGCCCATGTCTGCCCTGTCAACATATGGTTTCAGTCTGTTGACATGGAGCACCCTGTGGGGGCTCCTGGGAGTTCCAAGGTCCACCAGGTAGGTAACCTCTCCCTCCTGTTCAACAATTGTATGGGGCCACTCCACTTGTCTTGGAGGGCTAATGGGGCCACAGGCTCCAATACCCATACTTTCTGTCCTGGCTGATAAACAGTCAACACAGCCTTTTGGTCATGCCAGGCCTTTTGTAATTCCTGGCTAGCCTCAAGGTTTTTAGTTGCCTTCTTCATGTACTCAGCCATCCGGGAGCGGAGACCAAGTACATAGTCCACAATATCCTGTTTAGGGGGTTTGAGAGGTAACTCCCATCCCTCCTTCACTAGACACAATGGACCCCTAACTGGATGTCCAAACAGAAGCTCAAATGGGCTGTAACCAACCCCCTTCTGTGCAACCTCTCTGTAGGTAAAGAGAAGGCAGGGCAAATGTATGTCCCATCTGCGCCTAAGCTTTTCTGGGAGACCTTTAATCATGCCCTTCAAGGTTTTGTTGAACCTTTCAACTAAACCATTGCATTGTGGGTGATAGGGGGTGGTAAATTTATAATTTACTCCACACTCCTTCCACATAGCAGTCAAGTAACTAGACATGAAGTTTGCAACTCTGTCTGATACTACCTCCTTAGGAAAACCCACCCTGGAAAAGATTCCCAGGAGGGCCCTTGCCACCACAGGAGCTGTGGTGGTCCTGAGGGGAATTGCTTCTGGATACCTAGTAGCATGGTCTACCACCACTAGTATAAATCTGTGCCCAGATGCTGTTTGAGGATCTAGGGGACCAACAATGTCAATACCTACCCTCTCAAAGGGAACCCCCACCACAGGTAGTAGTATCAGGGGGGCCTTTGTAGTGCTACCTGCCTTACCACTGGCTTGACAGGTGACACAGGAGCGACAAAACTCCTTGGTGTCTTCAGACATATGAGGCCAATGAAAGTGAGGGACAATTCTGTCCCAAGTCTTGTTTTGGCCTAGGTGACCTGCTAAGGGAATATCATGTGCTAGGGTCAATAGGAAGCTCCTAAACTTCAGAGGTATAACTAACCTCCTGGTGGCTCTAGGCTTGGGGTCTCTACACTCTGAGTAAAGGAGTCCATCATCCCAGTAGATCCTATGGGAACCCCTAGCACTCCCAGCAGCCTCAGCAGCAGCTTGCTGTCTGGGGGGTTCAAGAGAGGGGCAGCTCAGTTGCTCCAGGCTCAGATCTGCCCTGTCAGGGCCCCCTGTCCCCAAGAACTCAACCTGATCAGGCTCAAGCTCATCTGGGACAGTTCCTTCTTCAGGACTAAGATCAGCTCCCTCAAGAGACTGATCTGGATTCTGAGGCAGGGGGGAAGACCCTGCCTTAACCCTACTGCTCCTTCTCTTGGAAGGCACCTGGTCCATTCTTCCAGGATCCAGGGCCTGTTCAGTTTTAGACATTTTTGCCGGTGACCTGGTCATAGCAAACAAATCTGCAGGGATGCCCAACATTTCTGCATGGGTCCGGAGCTCAACATCAGCCCAAGCTGAAGTTTCCAAATCATTTCCAAGCAAGCATTCAACAGGGAGGTCTGCACTTACCACAACCTTCTTAGGGCCAGTTACCCCTACCCAGGTGAAATTAACAACTGCCAGAGAATGGTCTGTCCTGACATTGCTAGCATTGGTCACTTGGTACATTTCACCAAGTATGATCTGCTCAGGGGCTACAAGATCTTTTGTCACCATTGTGACACTTGCTCCTGTGTCCCTGAATGCCAAAGCCTCTTTTCCATTAATTATAGGCTGTTGTCTATATTTGCCCAGATTACTGGGGCTTACAAATAGGGAGGCCATATCCATGCCTCCATCACAGACCAACATAGCCTGAGTTGGAACTGTGACTAGGCCAGAGTCCATCTCAGATCCCAGGGTTAACCCTACTACACCCTTATTTGGAACACCACCACTTGGAGCTGAACTAGGGGGAACAGTTGCCTTAGGGGCAATGGTGGCTGGAGTTGAGTCTTTGGTCTTGGTACAATTACTAGTCCAATGGGTTTTTTGCTTACAGATTTTACACCATGGCTTCTTTTGGCCTTTTCCTTTGTTAGATTGGGACTCCCCACCAGATGCAGATTTTTGGGGCCCTTGAGAAGACTTCTGGTCTTTACCCTTTTCCCCACCCTTATCAGAGTTTTTAGAATCTTGCTTCTTGGAGTCACCACCTTGGTTCTGAACCTTTTGCCTCACCCTGGTTCTGACCCATTTGTCTGCCTTCTGACCCAATTCTTGGGGAGAGGTCAGATCAGAGTCCACCAGGTACTGATGCAACAGTTGATTTTGACAGTTATTAAGGATCTGCTCTCTCATGATTAAATTATACAATCCTTTGAAATCACACACCTTACTGCCAAGTAACCAGCCTTCCAGAGCCTTAGTAGCACAATCAACAAAGTCAACCCAGTCCTGAGTCTGTGCCTTTTGGGTATCTCTGAACTTTAACCTGTATTGTTCAGTGGTTAGGCCAAACCCTTCAATCAGAGCACTCTTCAGGACTTTGTAATTGTCAGCATCCTCTTCTCTTACAGTGAGGAGCTTGTCTCTACCTTTGTCTGCAAAGGAGAACCACAAGATTGCTGGCCACTGCTCCTGAGGGACCCTCTGTACCTTACAGGCCCTCTCAAGTGCAGTTATCCATTTGTGGATGTCATCCCCACTCTGGTAGGGAGGGACAATCTTGTTCAGGTTCCTATGGTCATGAGTTTGATCTCTACCTCTAGGGACACTGTGGCTGCCACCATGGGACTCTAGTCCCAACGTATGAGAAGCTCTCTGAAGCTCCAGGGATTCCCTGTCTAAGGCCAATTGCTCTCTCTTGATTCTGAGCTTAGCTCTTTCAAACTCAAGCAGTTGGCATTTCTTCTCATAAGAGGATGCCCTTTTATGAGAAGCAGAGGACCCTATAGAAGTACCAGAATGATCAGATTCCTGAGAAGGAGATCTTGATCTTCTTAGTAGACTATTAACCCTTCCAGGTGGGGTAAAGAGAACCCCACTGGGGTCTCCTTCCTCACCTTCAGGAAGAATTGGATTTTCCAGGTTGGAATCATTTTGATCCTCCTGGCCAGCATCAGAGTCTGGGTCATAGAAGTGTTCACTACCTGGCCTTTCCTCTTCTGCTGCCCCACCCACTCTGCCAACCTCATCAGACCCTGGGGTCTTATTGAGGTCATCTGCAAGCAACAACTTTATGAGATGTTGTGTGGTTGGGCTTTTCTCTGTCTTCAATTTCCTAGAGGCACACATAGTCCTCTGGTCATACTTAGTTGGGAGAGGCCCACTGGCTTCTGCCCTTGAAGACATGACTAGTGTGGTGTGGTGTATGCACCTACCTACTCTAGTGGGGCCTACTAAACTCTCTTGAGTTGTAGAAAGGGTGTGCTAAGCCCTTGACACACAACTCTAAGTTCAGTAGAACTTACTGTATTCTAGACTTGATTTATATGTACCTATGTACCTATATGTGGTTTTCAGTTAATCACTCAAAGAGATTATCTGGTAAAGCAATAGCAAGCTTGAATACAACCGCTGCACACCAAGGTGAGAAGTTGGCCTGGCATATGCTGTCCACTAGTTATAGTGGGCACCTTGCACCCGTCCAAACGACCCTTATTGATGATAGGTTTGAAGACAACCTTTATTGAAAGCTATCCTAGTGGTAGCTATGGAGAGCAGCCTTCAGGGTAATTCTTGAAGGAGTGTAAAGCAGCTTGGTTTACCAGATTATAACCTCTTGAATGACCAAATGAAAGGAGAATCACACCAGGTATATATAAAATATATGTATTTATTTCTAAACACTCACTACTAATCTCTTTATGAGATTAGAGTCCAAGATACACAATATCACAGTATTAAAATGACAGTAAATAGCACAATATACAATGGGCCCCAGGGGGAGACCAAACCATATATTAAGAAAGTGGTGTAAGAACCACGACTTGACTAGACACAGTGCCTAGAGCACGTAGAATCGCTGGGACCCCAAGGAACCACACAAGGTAGTGACACAGGAGACCCACGGGGGACGTGTGCAGTGTGAGAACACTGCCGCGAGCGCCGTAGGATTCTATGAGGAAAGTCGCGGTTGGAATTTTAAAGATAAAGGACACTTAGGAGAGGACTTTGAGCAAACCCCTCTAGACTTAAGAGGTTCTAGGGCCAACACCCACCGGAGCACTGGAGTACTCGAGTTACCTCACCCAGGGAAACCGGGTGCATAGGTGTCAAAGGGTGTCGGGAATCGTCATTGATTTCAATGGCGATCTGCAGCAAAGTGCTGCTGCCGTGAGGAAGAAAAGTGTCCAGGATGATCCAAGCCTGGATCAAGGATGTGAAGAACCTGAAAGCAGAGGGGACAGAGTCTGGGTCACTAGCCAGTGACCAGGAGCGGAGCAATCGAATGCCCACCGATGTCGGGTGCTTCAGGTGCGAAGAGGTGAAGCTTGACTCTGCAGCCACGGGGTCCAGGAGACGTCGAGGACGACCAGGAGCCAGATTCGAGCTGTCCCACAAAGGATGTCGAGTGCTGGGGTGTCGGTGCTCGGATTGAACACAACAAGCCTTGGCAACAGCAACCCACGCAGGAAGAGTAAAGATGCTTTTGTGCGGACCAGCAAGGTCCGGGGACTCCCAAGCAATGGAGAGTCAGGGCTCGTCTGGAGCAACCAGGGTAGCCCAATTAATCTTAGTGTTGCCTTCACAGGGACCCACCAGTCGACGGACCAGGGATCGCGAAGGGACCTCGAGAGAAAACACAAAGGTCCAGCTCACGGAACACTTGTGGAGTGTAGGCTGGTAATCTTCGGTGGAACTGCTGCTTGGGGTCGGGGCTACAAGTAAGCCAAAGCTCAGCCTCAGAGGTCGCCTCAAAGCTGATGCTTCTGCAAATGGACGCGGTGTCCAGGGGTTCGGGTTGCACGGTCTCCACGAGGGATACAGGCCTCAGACTTGCTGAGCACACAGATCGACCTCACGGACCTCGGAACCCACCTCCTGTGTGGCAATATTCTTTGGAGTCCTCAGGAGCTTCGGAGATGCCAACTGGTAAGTTGCGTCTTTGGTGCCTGCCAAGCAGGCAAGTAACTCCTTTACTCCAAGGGAGATTCTTCGGTCATCCAACCTCGTGTAGATAGTTGAAGTTCTGGGATTCTGTATCAGAGTTTCGTCCAGGTAAATCTAAAGTCCTGTAGTCAGGGGTTCCTACTTTATACCAAAGGAAGGGGTGGGACAAACTCTGGGGACCCACCTCTGGGAGGGTCAGGAAAGAGGGGTGGCTACACCCATTTCCTTTGTCCAGTTTCGCGCCAGAGCAGGGGCTGGTAGCCCCTGCAACCGGTTTGAGCTGGACTATGCACAGGGACACCAAATGTGCCCCCAGTGCAGACTTCAAAGCACTCTTGGAGTGCACCCACCCAGCCCCAATACACTAAAGCCTGTCTGGGAGGTGGTCACACCTCCCTGTGACAGGAAACCTATTGTCCAGGCCTCCCCTGCCGGAGTTTCGTCCAGCAGCAGGAGGGCAGACTCATGTCTGTGGCTGCAGCATCCATTTTGTGATGACAGGGTTCTGTTAAGCTGGTACCGGGTGTACCGGTGGTGCCATGTTTCTCCCTCTAGTAGGGTGGAATCATACCTCCCACCCCAGTTACTGGGGTGGAGGTATGATTCCAAGGTGTTTGACACCAAACACGACATGTTTCCATGCAGCCATTTTAAAGTTAGCATTTACCGCGAGGTTATAATGCACTTAAGAGTATATGGTTTGGCTGCATCACAACCAACCCCGGAATGAAGATTCCGAAAGCTGCAGAGGGGCTCTGCTCATGCATGGGCACCCTCTCACATAAAACCCAGCACCCTGCCTTCAGGGTTGATAAGGCCTGCCATAGGGGTGACTGATAGGTTTACATGTGCAGTGATATGGAGAGATATAGGGAACCTATATCTCAGTAAGGGGTGCATACACCACCTTACACAGGCTGCTGTAGCAGACCTGTTGTGTCATTTTAAAAGGCTTCCCATGGGTGGCACAATACATGCTGCAGCCTCTGGGGTACCTATGCCCTGGGTACATAGTATACCATATACTAGGGTCTTATAAGGGTACCCCAGAATCCAATCTGGAGTGTACCTAAAGTACGTACAATCAATTTAGAGTAGAAAGCAGATAGACTGGGGTCCTGATTAGCAGGGCCTCAGTCTGGCTAAGTCGAAAAACAGTGAAACATCAGCAAAAAGTGGGGGTAACTATAAGAAGCAGGTCCTACTCTCCTACAGTGTTTGTTGTAAGGATTGCGCGAAAAAGCATCAATTTCAAAACGTCATTCAGACAAGCTCAATTTGTAGGCACGTGATGTGTCCAAATTGATGAGATCTTTAAAATGAAACCCTACGTGGCAAAATAGAGTTCACTCTGATAGGTGAAATTGTATTGGTCGTGTCCGCCAATTTCCTGATCTCAGAATGCCGAGAGACGCCAACAGCGGTGTAGGCAGTTCGCCTCCCAAAATTGCGTACCACAGCAAGCAATAAGCCTACAAAGGGAAGACAGACAATGCAGGCCTATGGCAAAAGCACACTGGCTTCCTTCACAAAATGGCCGCCAGCCACATGGCCAGGCTACCACAACAAGAAGCAATAAGCCAAGAGGAACAAAGGAAAGACATGCAGGCCTATGGCAAAAGCACACTAAATGCCTCCACAAAATGGTCGCCGGCCACATGGTCACTCACTACAACAAGAAGCAGGAGGCCTGGAAAACAATGAACTCAAGCAGGCCAATATGGTTGGACACAGACTTTACAAAATGGCCCCTGGCCACAAGTTTGAGGCTAAGCCAAGGCAAATGATGGCCCACTATTACAAACACACTCACACACTGGCCAGACAAAGGAGGTGTGCTAAACAACACTTTTCTTTATGCAACAATGCCAAAAACGAAAATCCACAAGGCTCAAAAAATGTTTGCAAGTTACATCCACACACATCCAACAAAGGCATTTGATTTAACACACATGAAAAAAATTAAAAAGTGAAACACTTAAAAAACAACACATTTTGTATTTCAATTCAATGCCGTCCATGCCCTAAATGATGTTTAATTCAACAGACACCACAGAAATAGTTGTTTCATGCACCCATGAGTAGCTCTGGTCCTACTGGCAGAAAGGCCTATTGGCAGACTACTGGGCTACATAGTGAATTAAATGAATATTGCAAATTGATTTCAAAAGTCGGAGAAAATGTAGTGAACTTTGCAACATATTGTCTTTATAAAAGAAGAAAAATTACTTACAAAGGAACAACTAGGCCCCTAGTGAAACTACAGGACACCCACCACAATATTTCTTTTTTAAAACGATGAAAAGTACAAATAAATCTAAGTGCATGGCCCCAATCAAACAAACAACACCAATTTCCCAACTTACTTGTGAAATCTCAAATTCAAAAGCCCTCAAATCCAATAATATATGATGCAGGAGACACAAATAGTGATCCTTCCAGCTCCAAACCCAAATGAAAAGTGACCAGGAGATGGATAAAGCACTGGGATGAGCCTGCTGGACAGGAACAGGAAGTTGGAGACTCCGGGGCACTTTCTTCCTCTTCAAAAAGAAAAGTAAAAAAAGAAAAAGGACAGCTAAATGTCAATTTGAGGAGTTTTTTTAATCTAAATCGTCATTTAGAGAAGGTTTCGATGCTGCTCGGCAGAGAACCCTTTCCAGATTGCAGTTGCGGTAGATTCTGCGTGTTCGGGATCGCGTTCTTCACAAAACTTCCAAGGGAAGTCCGATGGCACGCCCGAATGACGTGTTCGCGATCGCAAACTCTCGCGGGACCATGCGGCCACCTAGCAGATCTTGTGGCACTCGAAACGGCTCGGGAAATCTCGACAGCGATCGCAGACACTTGGTAAGTCACTCCCGCACGCGCAAAAACGCATTTCGGGCGGGGTGCAGAGTTTTTCGGCAACTCCGTGTTCTAGGTGGAACGCTGAGTTGCCAAAACTCGGCAAGCTCCGCGAGCAGAGTTTTACGCGCAGGGTTAGTCATGGGTCCTGGGTCCTGAGTCACTGGGCCTAAGGCCTGGGTCCTGGGTCACGGGTACTGATTCCAGGGTCCTAGGTTCTGGGTCCTGAGTCCTAGGGGCTGGGTCCTGGGTCATGAGTCCTGGGGTCTAGGTCCTGGAGCCTAGGTCATGGGTCCTGGGTCTTGGTGCCTGTGTCCGGGGCCTGGTGCTTTGATCCTGTGACGTGGATCCTAGGGCCTGGGTCATGGGTCCTAGGTCCTGAGTCCTAGGTCCCAGGTCATAGTGCCTTGGTCCTGGGGAGTGGCTCCTGGGTCATGGGTCTTGGGTACTGATTCCTGGGGCATGGTTCCTGGGTCATGGGGCCCAGGTCTGGGTCTAGGGTCCTGGGCCCTGAGTCCTTTGGCTTGTGGCCGTGGTCCTGGGTCATGGGTCCTGGTGCCTGGGTCATAGCTACTGGGTCCCGGGGCATTTGTCCCAGGTCCGGGGACCAGGGTCCTGGGGCCTAGGTCCTGGGTCATGAGTCCTGGGGCCTAGGTCCTGGGTCATGAGTCCTGGGGCCTGGGTCCTGAGTCCCGGGTCCAGATGCCTGGGTGATGGGTCCTAGTCCTGATTCCTGGGGCCTGGGTCATGGCTCCTGGGTCATGGGTCCTGTGTTCTGGGCCCTGAGTCCTGGGGCATTTGTCCCAGGGCTGGGGACCAGGGTCCTGGGGCCTAGGTCATGGGTCTTGAGTCCTGGGGCCTGGGTCCTGAGTCCCGGGTCCGGATGCTTGGGGCCTGGGTGATGGGTCCTAGTTCCTGGGGTATGGGACATGGGTCCTGGGGCCTGAGTCATGGGTCACGGGTCCTTTGTCCTTGGGCCTGGGGTCTTTGGCCTTGGTCCCGGGAGCTGGCTCATGGGTCCTGGGGCACGAATCCTGGGGCCATTGGTCGCAGGGCTTGGATCCTAGACCCCAGGTCCTGGTGCCTGGGTCTAGGGATCTGGGTCCCGGGGCCTGAGTCATGGGGCTTGGGGCTTGGGTCCTGAGTCCTGGGTTCTGGGTCGTGGGTCATGGGTACTGGGTCCTGGCTCCTGAGTCCTTGGGCGTGGGGCTTTTGTCCTGGGGCCTGGGACCTCATTCCAGGGTCCTGGGGCCTGGGTCCTAAGTCCAATGGGCTGGTCCTGTGTCCTGGGTGCTAGGTCCAGGGGCCTGGGTAATGGGTCCTGGTTCATGGGTCCTGGGTTCTGGTTCATGGGTCCTGGGTCCCAGGGCCTGTTCCCGGGGCCTGGGTCCTGGGTCTTGATTACTGGGTCCTAGGTACTAGGTCCTGGGGCCTGGGTCATGAGTCCTGGGGACTAGGTACTGGGTCCCGAGACTTGGGGCCTGAGTACTGCAGCCTGGGTCCTGGAGCCTGGGTCATGGCTCCTGGGGTGTGCATCCTAGAGCCTGGGTCCTAGGTCCTGAGTCCTTGGACCTGGGGACTGGGCTCTGGGGACTAGAATCTTGGGCCCGGGTCCCAGGTGCTGGTTCCTGAGTCCCTGTGCCTGGGTCCTAGGTTCCGGGTCATGGGTCCTGAGTCGTGGGGGCTCGGTCCTGAGTCGTGGGGTCTGGGTCCTGGGTCCTGAGTCCTTGGGCCTGGGGCCGGGGTCCCTGGTACTGATTCCTGGGTCCTAGGTTGTGGGTCATGGGTCCTGGGTCCTGAGTCCTGGGTTCTGGGTCCCAGGGTCTGGGTACTGGGGCCTGGGTCATGGGTCCTGGGACTTGGTGCCTGGGACTTGGTGCTTGGATCCTGGGACGTGGGCCTTAGGGCCTGGGTCATGGGTCCTAGGTCCTGAGTCCTTGGGCCTGGGGACTATGTCCTGGGGCCTCGGTCATGGGTCCGGGGTCCCGGGTCCTGGTTCCTCGGTCCTGGGGCATTGGTCCTGGGGCATTGGTCCTGGGGCCCGAGTACTGAGTCCTGGGACTGGGTCATGGGTCCTGGGTCCTGATTCCTGGGGCCTGGTTAATGGCTCCCGGGTCCAGGGGCTTGGGTCATAGGGCCTGGGTCCTAGGTCAAGGGTCCTGGGTTCTGGGTCCCGAGTCCTTGGGCCTGTGGCCTTGGTCATGGGTCCTGGTGCCTGGCACCTGGGCACGGCAACTGGGACCTGGGTCCCAGGTCCTGGGGATTTGGTCTTGGGTACTGGATCCAAGAGCCTGGGTCTAGGGTCCTGAGGCCTGGGTCATGTGTCCTGGGTCCTTGTTTCTGAGTCCTCTGACGTAGGACCCAGGTACTTGGTCCTGGGTCCTAAAGCCTGGGCCTGGGTCATGGGGGCATAGGTCATGGGGCTTGGGTCCCTTAGCCCAGCTACTTTGCTTGGTACCTGGGTCCTGGTGCCTGGGTCTTGGGTCCTGAGGCATTGTCCGAGTCCTAAGTCCTGGGGCCTGGGTACTGAAGCCTGGGTCCTGGGGCCTGGCTCCCAGGGCCTGGGTCTTGGGGCCTTGGTCTTGGTCATGGACCCTGGGTTGTGGGGCCAGGGATCTAGGTCATAGGGCCTGGGTCCTGGGTACTGGGTCATGGGGCCTGGGACCTGGGTCCCAGTTACTAGTTCATGGGTCCTGGGGCCTGGGTCCCCAGTTCAGGATCATGGGTCCTGAGTCCTGGGGTCTGGGGCCTGGGTACTGGGGCCTTAGTCATGGCTCCTGGGTCCTGGGTCATGGCTCCTGGGTCAAGGGTCCAGAGTCCTGGGTCCTGGGCCCTGAGTCCTTGGGCCTGTGGTCTTGGTCCTGGATCTTGGTGCCTGGGTCCTGGTGTCTGGGTCCTGGTGTCTGGGTCCTGGTTTCTAGGTCCTGGGGCTTTGGTCATGGGTACTGGGTCCTGGTGCCCAGGTCCAGGGTTCTGAGGCCTGGGAACTGGGTCCTCGTTCCTGGGGCCTGGGTACTGGGTCCTTGGGGGCTGGGTCATGGGTCTTGAGGCTTGAGGCCTGCGTCCTGGGGGCCTAGGTCACAGGGCTTGGGTCCCGTAGCTCAGGTACTTTGTCCGGTACCTGGGTCCTGATGCCTGGGTCTTGGGTCCTGGGTCCTAGGTACTGAGGACTGGAGCCTGGATCCCGGGGCCTGGGTGCTGGGGCCTGGCTCCCAGGGCCTGGGTCCTGCGGCCTATGTCCAAGTTGCTGGGTCATGGGTCCTGAGTCCTGGGTTCTGAGGCCTTGATCCCGTGTACTGGTTCCTGTGTCCTGGGTCATGGGTCCTGAGTGCTGGGGCTAGGTCCTGGGCCCTGGGGTCTGGGTCCCTGTGCTTGGGTATTGGGTCCTGGGGCCTGGGTCCTGAGTACCTATTCCTGGGTCCTAGGTTCTTTGTCATGGGTCCTGAGTACTAGGGGTGGGTCCTGGGTCCTGAGTCCTGGGGTCTGGTTACTGGGGCCTGGGTCATGGGTCTTTGTGCCTGGTCCAGGGGTCTGGTGCTTGGATCCTGGACGTGGGTCCTAGGGCCTGGGTCATGTGTCCTAGGTCATGAGTTCATGGACCTGGGGCCTGGATCCTGGGACTACGCACTGGGGCCTGGGTCATGGGCCCTGCGTCCCGGTTCCTTGGTCCTTGGGCTTGGGTCCTGGATCCTGATTCTTCGGGCCTGTGTACTGGGGCCTGGGTCATGGCTCCTGAGGCCTGGCTCATGGGGCCTGGGTTCTGGGTTCTAGGTCATGGGCCCTGAGTCCTTGGGCTTGTGGTCCTGGGTCCTGGTGCCTGGCACCTGGCCTGAGGCATGGGGCCTGGGTCCTAGGTCCTGGGGATTTGGTCATGGGTACTGGGTCCAGAAGCCTGGGTCCTGAGTCCTGAGGCCTGGGTCCTGGCAACTGGGTCCTCGTTCCTGAGTCCTGGGGCCTAGGGCTGAAGGAAGTGACCCGACTAGGGCCACTCGAGTCACCACTGACCACCTCTTAGCCTTCCATGCTAAATGAAGAGTCAGAGAAACAGTGGAGAATGTACACCAATAATCATTTATTATATACGCTCAGAGCGGGGCTCCGTCTGCACAGTCTCGAGAGAGTACTACAGAGGGAACTGAGGAACTGTAAGCATAAAGATATATTATATGCATTGCATGGTCAACTAATAACACACCCACCGTGGAAATTTACTCAACAGATGTGTGTGAACAGAGTAAAGACGAAAAAAATGTTTCTACTCTCATAGCTTGCACAGCTCAGAACACTTTCAAGGCTGTTCCACCCTGGGCTGCGATCAAACTGCCAGACAGGTGGGAGAAGTTATTTATCGAGGAAAAGCCATGCACTGGCACGAACAGTTCCTCATTACAGAAATGAAAGTCAGCAAGGGGCATTTCTTGCAATCAAACAGGATTAGTTTCGAACAATACATAAAGTGGCGCCTGATAAAAGAAAATGGCGTAGCGAATGCCAACTTATACATGACATTAAAGATCATCATATTCAGGGGCAACTGTGGCATCATCGTTATTTGATACAGCATCATAAGTAGACATGTGATCAAGGTGGAGCTGTGGGCACTGTTTACAGTTGACGTCCGATAGTGGGACAGCATGGAGGGATGTGTCTTCAAATATCCCCTCATCTATATTCATAAGATCATCGATATCATTCTGTAACATCATAGCAGCATTCGTAACAGGGGCAGATATTTTCTGTTTGGGTGTTAAAGCAGTGGCACAATAGGAACAACAAAGCGGGAGACATTGAATGAGAATACAACAGAATATTAATACTGCCATGAAATAAACTAATTTCCTTTAGGATCCAACCCCAATTACCTAAGAAAGACCAACTCCAATTTCCGCTTTCCTTGCCTTTGATATTATCAATGATATCCATAATGTGTTGTGTTATGTTATTTTCCAAATTCTCTATACCCATAACACACTGGTCGCCAATTATAAACACCACCGCTCTTAGCCAACATAAAATACACCGCATATCTAGTCTGCTCCGAATACACCTGCATGCTTTCTAACTGAGTAGTAATATCTATCAAGGCTGCCACCGTAGTGTTGGATAGGATCTGCAATTTACATCCGAAATACTCTCTAGCTTTCTCAACCCTGGCCATAGCAGTGCCACCCAAGGTAAATATGGAGGACAGGATGTATCCAAATGTTATACCGTTGCTATAGCTATTCACTTCCAACTCTGTTACCCCTTCACAAATTTTTTTTGTTAGTGTCCTTTTTACCCATCTTGTTTTAGGTCGGACATGTTTACATGGAACACCTAAAGGCAGTACCATTCCGAGAGCCACGTCATCAGTATACCATTGTAGACATTTGAATAAGTCCTATTGGACAGAAAGAAAAACCCTGGTTGGGCATGTATCGGCCCCCCATAATTCACTGCAGCATATCTGGAATTCATTCCAGAAGTGCTTGGATCTAATTTATTTACTAGGGAAAGGGTGTTTTATACAGTATTGTCCCTGAACAATTAATGTACAAAGAAGTATCTGTAACTTTCACTATGGGGCAACAGGCAGCATAATAACCAGCCTCTCAGGGTACTGTCAATTCTTTATAATGCCAACCCACAAGAGTTATATTCTGTTCATCCATATAAAAATTATCACAATATGTGTTATCACAGCCAGGGTAACCCTCACCCTGTGGTTTTCGGTGGTACAGACATGGTCCGAGGTAACCAAATCGGAACATTCCTTTTACCTCCAGAAACTGTGGTGGCCGAGTGTATGCGTAGTTAACAAGTGACAATGGGTGTGCAGTCCAAAGGCTAGTAACAGATCGGATAGGATAGCAGGTGGTCTCCTTCCCAAAGGATCTCCTATGAGTTTTCACAAACACGTTATTCGTGGCAGCCCTCCTATTGCGTCTAAGGGGAAGGTGTTCATTTATGTTGAGTGTGGGTATACTATGTGTATCTTCCAGGAACCATGATACCCCACATACTATTATTACCACCATTACCAGAACAATGACACATGCAATCTCACTTTGTATAGACCAAATTACACCGCGTTGTCTAGGGGCGATTGGCTGATCCTCCTCATTAATTTGCCTACTTAAAGGATGCATAATGGAACAAAGGAAGAAGCGCAATAATGATAAGCAATATAAGTGTTCCCAGTGTCCGTCAGAGGCTCACTGGTACAGGCTCCTATTGTCCATCAGTTGGCACTCTTGAGCACCGGCAGTGGAGCTTGCTCCATCCTTAGCTCTTTCCTAATCTATCCCACGTTGATAAAGGTGGTATACTTTTCAAAGTATACTTTCCTGACTAATGTTCAAACAACAAGAGCAAAACAGATGCAACTCTTTCATTTATCCACCCCCTCATTGGTACTGCTACTCAGCACTTTCCTACCTTGTGCAGTCCATCCCTAGTCTTTCTTTTTCTTGGACTCAGTGGTCCTCAGCCGAGGACGTAAGTTGTGCCTGGCAGCTCCAGGCACTGTATGATCACTGAACAGAGGCTTCTGGATAGCTCGTATTTGTGGTGGGACAGCCTCATTCAAAACATCGTCGTTCTCTGTGTCTGTTTGTGTCCAAACCAACTTTGCATCACTGAAGGCACAAATCTGGGCACCTTCTCACATTCAACGTCTCCTATTCCCTCCTTGACCCACTGGTCGTAAGGCAACGGCAAAGGTATTCTTTTGCAGTGTGTCGCGTGGACCCAATTCTTTCGATCAGCAACCTTTACAGCCATCTGTGTAGCCAGAAGGACTTGCTCAGGACCTTTCCATTTGGGCTCCAAATTTTTCTTCCTCTGGAAGTTTCGGATGAGAATGAAGTCCTCAGGCTGGATACTGCGGCCAGGACCCTCTGGCTTAGGAGGTAAGGAGTCTTACCCCTGTTGGTGAATAGAACACAAACTCTTTGTCAATTTCCCAAGGTAATCAAGCAATACAGGATATTTGATATCGGAAAAACTTCTCGGCCTGAGGACCTCCCAGACATTTGCTGGGCAGCCAAAGACAATTTCGTAAGGTGACAAGCCTGTTCTAGAATGTGCTGTAGTCCTAGTGGACAAAAGGGCCAAAGGAAGAGCATCTGGCCATTGCAATCCTGTCGTCTCCTGGATTTTTGCCAATTTCAGTGTGCCATTATACTTCTTGACCAACCCCGCGGACTGCGGGTGATTGGCGGCATGGAATTTTTGTTCAATATGCAAGCCTTAACATATTAGCTTAATCACTTTCCCATTAAAATGAGAGAAATTGTCACTCCAAATAACTCTGGGCATTCTGAAATGCGGGAAAAACTCTTTAATAAGCACCTTTGCTGTTGTAGTAGTTGTATTGTCTTTAGTAGGGTAAGCCTTCACTCATTTACTGAATGCACATATGACCACTAGATCATACTTGAGATTGTTACAACGTTCCAGCTCAATGAAATCCATTTGAAGGACTTCAAAGGCGAATATAGGTGGTGCAAAGTTACTGGATGTTGTGGGGTACCTTTACCAGGATAGTGCATCAAACAAATCATACAATTTTTCACTAAGTGTGCACCTGTTTTGAAAATATTATCATTATACCAAACTGGGGCCAATAGTTTACAAATACTTTTGCACTGATATGAGCTGGGCCATGAGCCATAGTAACCACAGTATGCATCAGGTAACATCCATTTCTGCTTTCTGGACAAATCAATCAACATCCTTCTTCATCTAAACGTGCTGTACTCTCTTGCCACACAGCTAATTCTTCTATTGTGGCCTCGCTTTGTATCTCTTTCACACTCTTAACTGTGTTTTTAAACATAGTGTTCTCGGGAACCCATCTAGCTGGGCCTGCAACAAACATTCTCTTCATCTTACTCTGAGCCGTCTCTTTGGCTGTCTGATCAGCGAATGCATTCCCTCTACTTACATCATCTGTCACTTTCTTGTGGGCACTACACTTTACAATAGCCATTTTCTTAGGAAGTGTTAGTGCAGATAGTAATTGTGATATCAAGTGTCCATTTTGTATCTTAGTACCATGCGAGGTAAGAAACCCTCTCTCTGCCCACAGTTGCCTGAAGTTGTGCGCAACCCCAAATGCATACTGGCTGTCTGTGTAAATCTTGAGAACTAACCCTTCGCTCAATTCACAAGCTCGTATAAGGGCAACAAGTTCTGCAGCCTGGGCAAATTTATAGGGGACTCGTGATGTCTCTACCACTGTGTGCAATGTAGTGACAGCATAAGCTAAAGTGGTGGTGTCATCTGATAATTTAAAACAAGAGCCATCGACAAATAGTTCTCCTTGGGGATCAGATAAAGGAACATCAGTCAGGTCTACCTCTCCTTTCCTCTCTTCCTCTGTTTGGAAAATACAATCATGTTTGTCAACTGCATCATTCTCGGAAGAGAGGGGTAGTAATGTGGCTGGATTCAGAGGGGCACATATTTGGATCGTAATATGCTTGGCAAACAATGTCAATTCGTAGCCAGTAAGACGTGCACTGGTGAGGTGCTGTGTCCTTGTTTTATTTAAAAGTGTGTCCACAGCATGGGGCACCATAACTGAGAGGTCAATATCAAGTACGAGTCCAGCCGATTGTCTGATGGAAGTGGCCGCTCGCAGACAACTTGGGAGGGCCCTTGCGACAGGGTCGAGCAAAGCAGAGAAATAAGCGCAAGGTCTCGGTCTATCGCCAAATTTTTGGGTCAAAACAGAGACAGCACAACCAGCCATGTTGTGGATGTATAACACAAAAGGCTTGTTGTAGTCAGGCGTGCCTAATACTGGACCAGAGCAAAGCACAGTTTATAATTCTTCAAAAGATTGCTGACAACATGGCGTCCACGGTAAAGGCTCATGGACGTCTTTTGTTGCTAATGCAAGCAGGGGTTTGATCAGTAAGGAATAGTTAGGGATCCACTGTGGACAGTAGGAAGGGATGCCTATAAAAGCACGTACGTCCTGTTGAGTGTGTAATAATAATAAAACAAGCTTTATTCGATTTCAATGACAGAAAATCATAAAAGCACATCATAAAAATACATTAAAACATCAGGTCGTTTCCCATGAAGACAGAATTATAATGCAGTGGCGTATGTTCATTACAGTGTTATCGACTTCCTGCATTTTATCACGCTTTTCAGAAAATGTATTATAATCCATATCGTAAATTCATTGTCTAAAAATTGTAGAGCTAAAAACGCTGGTCGACATCTTCTGAGAGCAAGCTTCTTTAAAAAGTGGCACTAACCATTTTTTCCTTTGTATGTTATAACATTTACAAAAAAAAGCAACATGTATTGTCGTTTGCTCAGATATATTGTCCCAGGGGCATAGTTGCATCGCCCTTACCCAATCATTCATATTTGGGAAACTCGTTATGCGGTGAAAAATGTCTAATCTGAATCTTGTTAACAACAGTCTGTCGTATTGGCCACGCACTAAGATGAGATAGGGTTGAATATTGAGAGTTATTCCTATCATCTGATAGTGCAGTACTGTGGGCTTAACAATTTCTTCTGTTACACGACATGATTCAAGTAATGATAGACATTTGTGTTTCAATTCTTTCCTGGACATCAAACTCATTGTGGTTGGCTCAGTTTAAAATTCAGGGTGTCCTAGGTCAAACAAAAAGTCCTTGACATATTTTAACCATTTCAATTTCAGCACATTAGTCATTCCCAAAACGTCATTTAAAATCTCCCTATTCAAGTGGGTTTCCTCGGACCTCCATATCCTGTTCCAGAGCATAATTGGTTCTATTTTAATTAGGTCTGTTAAGTAGGGAACCCCCAGTTCCAAGTGACAAACATATGAAGATACACTGTGCGGGAGGGCCAGTATATATCTTAGGAATTGGTTCTCAACCATTTGCAACGGTTGAACGTTACAATGTCCCCACAGTCCCGCTCCATACAAGGCAGTCGATACACATTTCGCTCTGTAGATTTGTAATAGGGGTTGCGGGGGCCTCACTTCTAATTTTTTAGAAAAATTAACTAGGGCTGCAGTGGTTTTCATAAAAGCAAGTTTTCTCGCCTGCACGGCCTGCGTCCATGTAGCTTTATTATGAAATAATATACCCAAATAATTAAAGCTGTTAGTAAAATTTATTCTTTGACTATCAATGAACATGTCTCTACATTTGTTACTTCCTATACCACATTTCATGATGAACGTTTTTGATGTGTTTACCCGTAGACCTAGGTCGCGCATATAAGCAGCGAATCCATCTAATAATCTTTGAAGGCCCATTTAGGTACGACACATCAAAACAGCATCATCTGCATACATTAATGCCGGTATGGGTCGACCTTTTAACAAAGGGTAGTCTTGTCCCGCTTTCGTCAATGCTTGTTCTAATCCGTTTGTATACAAATTAAAAAGAAAGGGAGCCAGCACGTGCCCTTGCCTGACACCCTTATTAATTGGGAAAGGTACAGTGCATTCTCCATTAAGTCCGTGTCGGACTCTGCCGTTGGCATTTTGATAGAGGTGTTTCAAAAAAGATATGATGGTGCTGTTCACCCCTAAATCCTGCAGGACTCCCCACAGCCTCTCGTGTATTACACAGTCAAATGCTGCGGTTAGGTCGACGAACGCTAAGAATAGCCTTCCTTTTTTTAAACAGGAATATTTACCAATAAGAATGCTCAAGTTAAGGCTTTGTTCGATGGTTCCCAATCCCTTACGGAAACCGAATTGTAAGGCCGACAATATTTTATTATCTTCAGCCCAGTCGTGTAGTCTCTCTAAAACTATCCGCCCCGCTATTTTCGCTGAAGAGTCTAACAGGGATATTGGTCGGTAACAAGTGGGATCTTGGCTATTCCCCTTTTTAAAAATGGGAACTAAGATAGATTCCGACCAGGTCTCTATATGTTTAAGAGAGCTACTAGCAGTGATTACTTGTGTAAGTATTGGGCCCCATAGTTCTAGGTTCCTTTTGTATAGGTCTAATGGGATCCCGTCGGGGCCGGGAGCCTTGCCCCCCTTACTTGCCTTAATTGCCCTGTTTACTTCGTCCAAGGTAATTTTGAGTTCGATCCCTGTTATCGGACGTGATGGTATTCCCTCGTCCCCTTCCTCATTTGGAGTGACAACGGCATTAGCGGTGCTATTATTACTAAAAGATTTTGAGTAATGCTTCACCCACTGCTCTTCCGTAATTGCTATTTCAATAGCCGGGGTGTCCCCTGGCTCCAAGAAGGGTGCCCTTACGGCCCGCCAAAAACCCGCCCCGTCCTTGGACTCAATAGTTTCATATAAGGTCTGCCATAGCTCTTCTTTTAACGCCCCTTTACGTTATTTAATAGCTTTATTGTATGCCTTTCTCGCATCTCTTAATGCTATCTGGGTTCTGGGGGTACTGTGTGATACTGTTTTCAAAACGGAGTATGGCTTTGTACACTTCGAATCAAACCAACTTTTAGGCTTTTTCATGGTATTAGACTTTGATATCCATAGGGCTTCATTGATCGATTTCGTAATATGTTGGAAGGCAGTCAGGACTATATCATGTGTCGCTGTTTCGTTTAAAATGGCTTCCATGGCTTGATTAATTTTAGCCACGATTTTCCGAGTCATCTCTAGTGGATCGACCATCAACCATTTCACAGCATAGCCATTTTTTCTGGTTATTTCCATGTGTTGGGGGGCGTGGACAATTTTATGGTTGTGCTTTGTTTGGGATGTTAATAATTTCAGGGAAATGCTCAAGGGGTAATGATCACTCAAGATGATATCATGCGTATCAAATTGCCTCGCCTTTGAGGCTAAGTTAGCAGAGAGTAGGATATAGTCTATTGTTGTATAACAGCCTCTTCCGTTAAAAGTACTTTTAAAGGGCACTGGGTTAAGGCTTATCTCGTTTGCAAAACCGAGGTCTAGACCACACATCATTTCAGTTAGAACATTCCCGTAGTGTGAATGTAAGAAGTGAGATTCACTTTCCCCGTCTTCGTTCGTGATACCACATACATCTAATCCATTCTTTGCACACAGAGTGATGTTAAAATCCCCCCCCAAACAGTAAAGACGTCCCCTTCACCTTCACATTGTGCAGTTTTCAAAACATTTGACAAGTTTTCTAAGATTCCCCCTATTTGGTCCATCTGTGCATTATTGTAGAAATTTACCAATACCAGTTTTTGTTTCTTTCCAATATACAATTCCATTACTTGATAGTGTACTTCCTCGTATTTCAGTGCAATTTTCTTAATATATAACATATTAGATATGTAGATGGCTAGTCCCCACTTTGCCCTCCCGTGATTTCCGGGAACTGCAGGCGTATGATATGTTCGATACCCATTCAGATGTGTGGGCTCCTTTAGCCACGTCTCTTGGAGACATATGATTTGAAACCCCGTTATAAATTCGGACCACACCGGATTTCCTATCTTGGTTTGTAGACCTGCTATATTCCAGTAAACCACTTCAATAAAGTTGTCGTTGGCACCTTGTGTTCCCTTTACAAAGTTTACATCTGGCATGGGAGAGATGGGCAAGATCGCTGTTAGTGTAGTCTGATGCTTTTGTACTGCCTTGTTTATCTCTGGCACTACTTGACCGTCTGCAGGCGTTAATAACGAGGCCGGGGAACATTTTGACTCTATCTTGGACTTAGGGCAGCTATTGATAGTTGATTGTCTGATCATTCCATATGCTACCCTATTGTTATTTTCTGTTTGTGATATATTTTATTAATTTCTTATTTATTTTGAAGGTTTTATATAGCGCGGAGCAGACCCTTGCGGGTATCAGAGCGCTTTACAACATATACAGGAAAAAGGGTAAATAGACAGATGCGACATAGACATATACATACGCAAATAATATTGCTTATAATAGGTCAAACAATCGGTAACTGTTCCAACATCGCACATATCTACCATCCTGCATCAAAAAGATCAAGTGAATTTTGTAAGTAGAATCAATTTAACTTCCTTTTTGAAGGATGCCGCGTGAGGGTTCTGTCTTGTTTTTGGGGGTGTCTTTGTTTTTAGGTGTCTTTATCAGTCAATCTTGCTCGTCTAGATTATACAGTCTTTCGAACCTGTTAGCTGTGTGTACGTTATACCTCGAATGCTTTTCCATTGGGCGATCCCTGTTGTTATCTAAATTTTTTTCCCATCTAGTTGGCGGTTTGTAGAAGTAACCTAAAGGCTCGACATTTATGTTCTGGGGGCTCGTGAACGTACTCCATAATCGGTCCAGGATTATTTTCACCAAGTGTGTGGAGCCAAAAGATAATACCACACAGTCCCCTATCAGGGTTTTTTGGGTTTTCCCCACCCATGGCGTTCTCCTAACCATTTAAAATTCCGAGAACAGTGCTCTATGTAATCCTGTCCTGGTACCTAGCCAGTTTAGGGATTTATTTCTTAGCGTCTCCCAGGATTCGTTTTCTCGTGTTAAGAGCTGAGGAATGTTTGTATGAATTACGGTGTATGGAGTTGCCTCCGGGGGAAGGTCTAATGGTCGGGCAGTGTGTTCCTTTTTTGCCTGTGGATGGTGTATGGAGTGGGCGCTTGAATGAGTGTAATGCACGGGGGTTACGGTTGTTTCCCTCCCCTGCTGATTTCTCCAATCCTCCCCTTGGCCGTTTTGTACTAAAAGTCCTGTGCTGGGCAGAGTTTTTATACCCCTTGTTCCCGTCTGGTTATCCTGGCTCACTAACTTTATATCTTCTCTTTTTCAATTAGCTGAGGTGTTAGTGTTAGTCAATGCATTTGGTATTTCTTGTAATCTCGGGCTTGTCGTGTTTGGTATTCTGGGTTTTATAGGGGCCCCTCTCTCTCTAATCTCCTGGTCTCTGTGTGACAGGTTCTAACCCTGAAGTTTCCCTAGGGCTGCCTCGATATTTTTTAATCTTTCATCCATCTTTGCCAGCGATTCTTTTAGGGTAATTTCTAGATCTTTTATCAAATTAGAGACATCTCTAAAGTCTGTATGGGGCTCATTCAGTGCTAGTTGTTTAACGTTCTGATCTGCTTGTGTTACTTTTTTCCGCTTTAGCACCTTCCTATGCTGTTTGGAACTCCGAGTTTTATATCCAATGGGGTCCCCATGTGTGATCCCCTTTCCTCCCTTTCCTCCCTCCGGGTTTCTCAGCGCTTAGAAGGGGGTTGGTAGTCTCCTTCCTCCTCGTCACTGACCCACACCTGATCGGATATATTTTGTATGCAGCCATTTGTAATGGGGATAATGGGAGTGGGTGTTATTTCTGTCCCAGTTGTTGCCTGGATAGTCTCTGTTTGATTTTCTCCTCTAGCTTCCGCATTCAGCGTCTCTTCCACTGTGCTTATTTGTTTTTCTATTGCCCCATCGCGCCCGTCAGGTAGTTCAATAATGAAGAGCGGGACTTCGTGGGCTTTTTAAAATCCATCTTCCTACACAGTCCTTTGCTGGATTCTGCCTTTCTTTTCCCCATCCTGACTGGTTATAAGATTCGTCAAAAAGATTGCCCAGTAATTAAGTAGGTATCCTACGATATTGCCAAAGTTTGTAATATTACTAGGCCTGCTACAAGTTGACGATTACATGTATGTGGCAGCTTGGGTACTTGGAAAGTGTCAAAGAAAATGAAATAGTCCGTCGCGGTTACTCAGCAGGCAAAGTTAGTGCGGTAATCGTATTAGAATGGCCATTTCAAGTACTCACCAAGCGGGCTAGGTGTCGAAGACAGGGGGGGTGGCCCAGCCCGGCCTCCTCCGGCCTCTGACGGGCACGGACGGGCCCGCCCTTGGCCCGGGCGCGGCCCGGGCGTGGCCCGGGCACGCCCACGTGCGTCCTGTGCCGCGGGAGCCCCGGCAGGATATTTAAAGCGCCGGCTGGCGCAAAGCACTCGTTGGCGGCTGCGTGACGGCGCTGGAAACCGCAAGGGAGGGTGGGAGATGTAGTCCCGGTGCTCTCCCGGTCTGCTTCCCTCAACCTTCTTCCTGACCCCCTTCGAGGGGCTAGACGACAGTAGCACTGGTAGACCGTCCCGCGCCGCGGGAGCCCCGGCAGGATATTTAAAGCGCCGGCTGGCGCAAAGCACTCGTTGGCGGCTGCGCAACGGCGCTGGAAACCGCAAGGGAGGGTGGGAGATGTAGTCCCGGTGCTCTCCCGGTCTGCTTCCCTCAACCTTCTTCCTGACCCCTTGCGAGGGGCTAGACGACAGTAGCACTGGGAGAGCGTCCCACCCCGCGGGAGCCCCGGCGGGAGCCCCGGCAGGATATTTAAAGCCCCGGCTGGCGCAAAGCACTCGTTGGCGGCTGCGCGACGGCGCTGGAAACCGCAAGGGAGGGTGGGAGATGTAGTCCCGGTGCTCTCCCGGTCTGCTTCCCTCAACCTTCTTCCTGACCCCCTGCAAGGGGCTAGACGACAGTAGCACTGGTAGAGCGTCCCGCGCCACAGGAGCCCCGGCAGGATATTTAAAGCGCCGGCTGGCGCAAAGCACTCGTTGGCGGCTGCGCGACTGCGCTGGAAACCGCAAGGGAGGGTGGGAGATGTAGTCCCTGTGCTCTCCCGGTCTGCTTCCCTCAACCTTCTTCCTGACCCCCTGCGAGGGGCTAGACGACAGTAGCACTGGTAGAGCGTCCACAGCATGGGGCACCATAACTGAGAGGTCAATATCAAGTACGAGTCCAGCCGATTGTCTGATGGAAGGGGCCGCTCGCAGACAACTTGGGAGGGCCCTTGCGACAGGGTCGAGCAAAGCAGAGAAATAAGCGCAAGGTCTCTGTCTATCGCCAAATTTTTGGGTCAAAACAGAGACAGCACAACCAGCCATGTTGTGGATGTATAACACAAAAGGCTTGTTATAGTCAGCCGTGCCTAATACTGGACCAGAGCAAAGCACAGTTTTTAATTCTTCAAAAGATTGCTGACAACATGGCGTCCACGGTAAAGGCTCATGGACGTCTTTTTTTGCTAATGCAAGCAGGGGTTTGATCAGTAAGGAATAGTTAGGGATCCACTGTGGACAGTAGGAAGGGATGCCTATAAAAGCACGTACGTCCTGTTGAGTGTGTGGACAGGACATTTTATTAATGGTATTGAGGCGTTCTGGCGTTAATCTTTTACCCTCCTTCGACAGAAGGTGACCTAAATAGGTGACATCCTGTCGACAGTACTGAAGCTTCGAAAGTGAAACTTTATGACCATGGTGTGCCAGGTGTAACAATAATTTCACCGTACTATCTTTGCAACCTTTTTCAGTATCAGAAGCAATTAACAAATCATCGACATACTGTACCAATGCATTGCCTGGAGAAAGTGAGAGTGAATCCAACTGACCTTTCAATGCTTGACTATAAATGCTAGGACTTTCAGTATAGCCTTGAGGAGCTCTACAGATTCGTAAACTTTTGCCAGCCAGCGAAAATCCGGACAAATTCCTGCTGTCTGGGTGTATGGGAATGCTAAAGAATGCATTTTTTAAATCAATGACAGAGAAAAACTTAGCGGTAGATGGAATCATTGTTAAAAGCGTGGTGATATCAGGAACCACTGGGAATTGCGGGACCACTATTTTATTGACCTCGCGCAAATCAATTACAAAACGATATACATCACCAGCACTGTAGGGAGAGTCTAAAGGCGCCCTTTTTAGGACCGGAAGAATAGGACTATTGCATATGTTACTGGTGGTCTCCTCGACAACTCCCTTATGTATGAGGTCCTGAACAATATTAAGGAGAACTTATTTATTTATTTATTTATTTAAAGAGTTTTATATAGCGCTGGCTAGACCCGAAGGTATCAGAGCGCCTTACATAAGGTTCCACATAGTTGCAAACATACATCAGTTACAAGTTACCAAAGATACCAATAAAAACTTTTAAGGAGCATGGAAGAAAAGGAAAATGGGGTGAGGAAGGGAAATGGGGTAGGGGGAAAAAGGGGTAGGGTATAGATACGACGGAGAGACGAAGGGAAGGTCTGCCCAAGGTCCGGCTGGGTAGGTGACGGCCGGGAGGGAAATCCGCAGCCCATCTCCTCTTCAGCTATCAGGTAGCTCCACGGGCATCGGTCAAATAGCTAGGTCTCAACAGAAAAACAGAAAAGGGATAGAAGACGAGAGGAAAGGAGCGTAGAGGGGGAAGGGGGTAGGGGGTAGGGTGAATGGGAAGGAGGGGGATACGACAGAGAGACGAAGAAAAGTCTGCCCAAAGTCCGGCTGGGTAGGTGACGGCCGAGGGGGAATCCACCGCCCATCTCCTCTTCAGCTAACAGGTAGCTCCACCGGGCCTCGGTCAAATAGCAGGGTCTCCATGGTCGAGGGAAAGTTCAAAGAGAACATGTCCTGGAGGGAGAGCAGGATCAAGGTCAGGTGAGGGATGTGATTAAGTACAGGTCGGGGACCAGTTCGATTGTCCAGGAGTGGTCAAGCATCATGGAGAGACCAACTGAGGCGGCCATCTTGAGGTCAGGCATACCTCGTGGGGGCTATGAAGGTAGAGTAAACGGACCCAACGTTTAGAAAGGGTCTTATAGTCATTAAGTTCAGAGTCAAGTTGGGGCAAAGCGCCAGGTCATCTCAGCAATGTGGTCAGGCAAAGTCAGGGGATCTACTGTCGCATCGATGACAAAAGGTCTTGAAGGTAGGAAATAAAAACAAAAAGGGGTACCTTGAGCGAAGATTGGCCTGAGGGACATTGTGAGGTCCTCTACAAGTGTAGCAGCCACTCGGGAGGAAATCGGAGCTCAGACAGGCTGCAAGCACCGCAGTTAGACACCCCGGGAAATCGCCATCAATGGGGAAGCGTCGGTGGAACCGAAAGTGGAGATTAACACTGCTACTGGCATGTTCCAAAGACGGATCGAGAGGACGTTGCGGTATGATCCGGGTCCGCAGTAGACAAAGCATAGAGGCTGAGTCCTGAAGGTGGGTGTCAGGCTACAAATCTGGGAGGCGTCGCGGGGCATTCCGGGCAGGGTCCGCAGAAAGCAGAGCAAGAGGTCGAGTCCTGGAGGGGGGGAGGCGGTTGGAGGGGGAAGAGCCGCCAGCTCAGACTCCACAGCAGCGAGGCATCTCTGCCGAGCCAGCGGCCATGTTGGCAAAGGCTCCGTGGGTGCTCCCTCAAAGAACTCGGAGGGTGCGAAGCAGTCCACCCGGATCGTTCCTGGGGTCAGCAATGAGTGGACCAATAGGTCAAATCCTGGAGGAGGGTGGTGGTCGGTGGGGGGGAGAGCCGCCAGCTCAAGCTCCACAGCAGCGAGGCATCTCTGCCGAGCCAGCGGCCATGTTGGTAAAGGCTCCGTGGGCGCTCCCTCAAGAAACTCAGAGGGTGCGAAGCAGACCACCCGGATCGTTCCTGGGGTCGGTAATGCGTGGAACAATATGTTAATTCCTGGAGGAGGGTGGCGGTCGGAGGGGGGAGAGCCGCCAGCTCAAGCTCCACAGCCGCGAGGCATCTCCTCCGAGCCAGCGGCCATGATGGTAGAGGCTCCGTGGGCGCGCCCTCGAGAAACTCGGAGGGAGTGCAGCGGCTACCCAGATAACTCCAAACGGAAAGGAGGGCACCGGAGTGCAGGTACTAGATCCACCGTAGGTTAGGAGGCAGCAGGGAGAGAGAGACCCGGGGCAAGTGCCAGAGTCAGTTCCCAGTCGGAGGAGCTCCCGGCCGGGGCTCCTCACCCGGCGGCCATCTTGCGGCCATCTCCTGCCTTTGGTATTTTATACTGGGGAATGCGGGGTAGTATGGCATTGTCCTTCACTCATATAGAAACTGGGGATATGTGCAATAAGCCTAAATCAGTGTCACCAGTGGCCCCCAATGTGGGTGGTACTGGATCAAATTCAGGTGGAAGGGGAACATCTTTAGATAGGCATTGTCTAGTACCCACGTCAGGACCCATGGCAATATATAAACACCATTTTACGAACAATATATGCCAGTGTGCAACTTCTATAGTAAGTCCAAGCCCATTAGATTTTAACCACAATTAGATGTTAAAAAGAATTGGGAATCCACAGTAAAAGGGCCAACAGTAAGAACAAGAGGGCGCAAGATGGGGCTTTCATACGGTACTCCTGAAAAAACCACTGAGACATTATTATGGCCAGACAGGGCCACCCCAGGGACCAGGTGTCGGGATATAGAGCTCTTTGTGGCACCTGTATCAACCAAGAATTCCTTAGTAGATCCTTGCAGATCCATTTTGACATAAGGGCCACGCTGATCTACAGGTATGTGAACTGGTCCCTTACCCTGTCCCTGGCTGTCCTAGCTCAAAGACATTCCTGCCACATCATCAACATCATAATCGTCGTTGTAGTACTGTCTTTCCCTGGTGTCGTCGAAATAATTGTCGGGACGGTCTACAGAGGCAGTAGTGTGTTGTTGTCTATTAATCCCACGGCCCCTGTTTCCAGGACCCCTACCTCTAGTGGACGAAACATTGTGCAAAAGTACAGGGCACTGGCTGCGCCAGTGACCTTCTTCCTTGCAGGAAGCACATTGATTCTGTCCCAAAGATGTCATGGGTGGCTGTCTCGTGCGTAAAAGTTGTTGTTGGGGTCCCTGTCCTCTAGTGTTACCTCAACATGCCTGTTGCAATAATACCTTTGTCTTCAGATCCTTATTTCTTTTATCAGTTTTGTATTTCTCTTCATTATCCCTATGCTCATAATATTGGCCCACATTTAAAATCACAGTGGGGGAAGACGTGGACCAGGTGCTTTCAGATGCTTGAAGTTTAGACATTATTTCGGGAAGGAGATTAGTGACAAACCTATCAACAAATAAACTGACTCCCCCTCTGTAGACATATCCTGCCCACTATAATCCAAAAACGTCTCTTCAAACCTGGTGAAGAAATCAGAAACATTTTTGTCTTTCTTCTGCCGGCAGGCAGTCAGTCTGTCCCAACTAACATTCTTGGGAGGAATGAGTGTTTGCATGTATGTTATTATGCTACCAGGTAAGGCAAGCAACTCAGCACCTGATTTGTCCCCTGGCTTTCTATCTCTGTCCCAACCCCTGATTGCATCCCACGTTCCACCCAACTCAGCAACATGGTCTTGGGTATGTACCTGTCGCCAAATATCAACTGGGACTAGTAGGGCAAAAAACATTTCAATATTCGCAAGAGTCATCACTCTAGATGAGGCAGCTGTTGTCAATTCTTAGTAGTAAGCAGTAGGATTTTTTCTAGGATCGGCAATGTAGCTTTCAGGGTCAGAAATTCACTTCTTTTCCATGGAGTAGCGGGCAGCCATAGCCGGTCTGGTAATCTGGCCATGTTGATCCACCACTGCAGGGATATCCAGGTGGTAAATGGGGAGTACTTCTTGCATTGGGAACTGAGTTATTTGAGTGAGACTCTTATCATGTAGTCTGCCTCTATAAGCAATTAAAGTGGAGATATTCCTGAACACTTGGGCCAGCTCCATGTTAATTACATAAGCGCCTTCATTAATATAAAATAGTATTTGGGGTGCTTCCATTTCGATGTGTGTGCGCCAGAGGTCAATTAGTGTGGCGGATGTATGTTTAAGGGCATGTTGCTGTATAAAAGGGTTGAAGTCTCGCATTAATTGCCATATGTCCTCAAGACTGTAAATTGGGTTGCGAGCCCACCGTATTGCCTGTTCCGCTATTACTTTTTTCTCTTTCTCACCCACACCAGATGGCATTAAAGGACCTAACCGTTCCCTGAATCCAGTTAAATCTCTATCTTCCAGACCGCGCGTTGGTGTGTCAATAACCAGTGTTAATGAAGGATGAGTGACTGTAACGGGAATTGCTGCAGCCATCGGTTGTGATGGAAGGGAAGGAGTAGGGATACGTTAACTGGGGCGGTAGGTGCAGCAGCTTCAGAGACTGATGCACCTGGTGTGGGTTGTTGTTGATGATGGGGAACAACAGGATATATCAGTTCTGTGGCATATGGTGGCAGGGGTCGGGTATCTAATAAGGTCTCCATAAAAAGATCACCATCTTCCTGAGCCATATAGGACTTATCAATTTGCAACCGAAATCTTCTGACTTCACGTTCTATTCCTTTCTCCTGCCTGTCCTTATCGTAAGCTACAGCCTTTTGTGTAAGGGTCTGCATATTTCGTTTTCTGTATCTTTCTCCATTTTTAATCGCCTCTGCTTGGTCTCCTTCTGCCAAGTATGTAGAGAGTCAAACATTGACTGTCTACTGCGTCTTTTAAACAACTGTTCCTGAAGAAATCTTATCTTTTGTTCGTCAAAGGAGCCTGTCAAAGGTTACCGTAACTCTGCATTGTCCCTCGTATATTTGTGCCATAACGTACTAAACATAATAGGGCCAAGGCCATGTTTTATATACATATTAAAATTAGGACTACCTTCAGGAGGTGAAGGCTGGGATTCTTCCAACCGTGCATCTTTAGAACAACAATAACAGCACAAACTCCGAATCTTACTGAAACCAGACATTGCGTAGAAAAGAGAAACAAAGTCCTTATTTTACCTGGCAAAGTATTTGCAAACACTAGTGCTGAAACAAAACCTATTTACGGTTGTACCACATAAACTGAAACAGACTCACCTTGTGTCAGGCGCACCAATAGACCGATTCTCCACTGCTGACTCTTCGGACCAAACAGTCAGATCACGGGTTCGCCGTTCAGGACTCCAGTCGGGATGACCGCTGGGCGAGGCACCCTCCGGTGGGACAGAGGCAGCAGCTGCGAGAAACGTATCTCTTCGTGCAGGGATCCCTGAGCCATCAGTCCGACCTGATTATGTCCTCGTCCTCCCCTCCGTCTGTGGAAAATGGATGGGACTGATGAAGTCCCTGCTCGGGCACCAACTGAAGGAAGTGACCCGACTAGGGCCACCCGGGTCACCACTGACCACCTCTCAGCCTTCCATGCTAAATGAAGAGTCAGAGAAACAGTGGAGAATATACACCAATAATCATTTATTATATATGCTCAGAGCGGGTCTCCGTCTGCACAGTCTCGAGAACGTACTACAGAGGGAACTGAGGAACTGTAAGCATAAGGATATATTATATGCATTGCATGGCCAACTAAAAACACGGCCACAGTGGAATTCTCCCAACAGATGTGTGCGAACAGCGTAAAGAAAAAAAAAAATCCTACTCTCGTATCTTGCACAGCTCAGAACACTTTTAAGGCCGTTCCACCCTGGGCTGCGATCAAACTGCCAGACGGGTAGGAGAGGATCTTTATCGAGGAAAAGCTATGCACTGGCACGAACAGTTCCTCATTACCGAAAGTTAGCAAGGGGCATTTCTTGAAACCAAACAGGGTTAGTTTCGAACAATACATAAAATGGCGCCTGATAAAAGAAAATGGTGTTGCGAATGCTAACTTATACATGACATTAAAGAGCATCAACGAGCATATTCTAACAGGGCCTGGGTACTGGGGGCTGCGTCATGGGTCCTGAAGGCTGAGTCCTGAGTCCTGGTTCATGGGTACTAGGTCCTAGTCCTGAGTCCTTGGTACAGATTACTGGGTCCTAGATTCTGGGTCATGGGTCGTAAGTCCTAGGGGCTAGGTTCTGGGTCCTGAGTCCTGGGGTCTGGATCCTGGAACTTGGGTCCTAGGGCCTGGGTCATGGGTCCTAGGTCCTGAGTCCTTGGGCCTGGGGACTAAGTACTGGGTCATGGGTCCTGGGTCCTGGTGCCTTGGTCCTGGGGCTTGAGTCCTGAGTCCTGGGGCCTGGGTCATGGGTCCTGATTCCTCGGAAGTGGGTCCTGGGTCATGGCTCCTGGTAGTGGGTCAAGGGTCCTGGGTTCTGGGTCCTGGTCTCTAAGTCCTTGGGCCTCTGGCCTTGGTCCTGGGTCATGGTGCCTGGGACCTGGGCACGGGGGCCTGGGGCCTTGGCATGGGTACTGGATCCAGGAGCCTGAGTCTAGGGTTGTGGGTCCTGAAGCCTGGGTCATGGGTCCTGGGGAACTGGGTCCTCGTTTTTGAATCCTCTGGCCTAGGGCCTAGTTACTGGGTCCTGGGGGCTGGGTTATGGGTCCTTAAGCCTGGGTCTGGGTCATGGGGGCTTAGGTCACGGGGCTTGGGTCCCGTAGCCCAGCTACTTTGCCCGGTGCCCGGTACCTGGGTCCTGGGTCCTGGGGCCTGGTCCCGAGTGCTATGTCCTGGGGCCTGGGTACTGAGGCCTAGGTCCTGGGGCCTTGCTCCCATGGCCTGGGTCCTGCGGCCTATGTCCTGGTTCCTTGGTCATGGATCCTGGGTTCTGGGGCTAGGGATCTAGGTCCTGGGTCCCAGGTACTAGTTCCTGGGGCCTGGAACCTAGGTTCAGGGTTATGGGTCCTGAGTTCTGGATCCTGGGTCCTGAGTCCTGGGGTCTGGGTACTGAGGCTTGGGTACTGAGGCTTGGGTACTAGGGCCTGGGGCCTGCGTCATGGCTCCAGGGTCCTGGGGCCTGGGTCATGGGTCCTTGGTCCAGAGTCCTGGGTCCAGAGTCCAGAGTCCTTGGGCCTGTGGCCTTGGTCCTGGTGCCTGGGTTCTGGGTTCTAGGTCCTGGGCTTTGGTCATGGGTACTGGGTCCTGGTGCCCGGGTATAGGGTCCTGGGTCCTAAGAACTGGGTCCTCGTTACTGGGACCTGGGTGGAGGGTCCAGGGGGCTGGGCCATGGGTCCTGAGGCTTGAGGCCTGTGACCTGGGTCCTGGGGGCCTAGGTCATGGGGCTTGGGTCCCGTAGCCCAGGTACTTTGACCCGGTACCTGGGTCCTGGTGCCTGGGTATTGGGTCCTGCGACTTCGTCCTGAGTCCTGGGGCCTGGGTACTGCCTGCTGGGTCGTGGGTCCGGGGTACTGGTTCCTGGGTTCTGGGTCATGGGCCCCGAGTGCTGGGGTTCGGTCCTGGGTCCTGAGTCATGGTGTCTGGGTACTGGGGCCTGGGTGACATCTCCTGGTGCCGGGGTCCTGCGGCCTGGGTCAAGTGTATGTAGGTATGTATGCATAATAATATTTGTAGAGCTCAACTTTCACTTTGAGGAGCATCACGCTGCTATAGCAGGTCGAGACATAGAACGCAGCAGATGTTCTGCAGGATCAGATGATTGAGAGAACTAGGGCATCTGGGGCTCCGAAGAACCAGGTTTTTAGAGATTTCCTGAATATTGGTTCATTGTGAGAGAACCGGAGATGGATAGGTAGAGAATTCCAGGCTTTCGTTCCTAGTACCGCTACAGATTTGGGACCTTTGGAGACGTAGCTGAAACAGGGAGGTGAGAGGAGGTTGGCTGATGAAGATCTTAGGGGGCGCTGCGTCACATACGGTTTAACTCTGGCCCTAAGATACTTTTGTCCTGCGGATCTAAAGGCTCTGTAGGTGAATATTAATATCTTAAAAGGATTCTTTTATGAATGGGCAGCCAGGGTAGAGATTTTAAGGCTGCTGAGGAGCCTCAAGGCAGTTTTAGAACTAGCGAGCTGCTGCATGTTGGACTATCTGCAAGTTCTTCAGGACAGACTTATTGGTCCCTGCATATAAGCTGTTACAGTAATCAAGTCTAGATGTGATCAGGGCCACTGCCACTGACTGTCTAGCCACACAGGGTAATAAGTCAAAAAACCTTTTGAGAGACTTTATCAGGTGGAAACAGGTGCCAGCCACCGAGAACGCTTGTTGATGGAAGGATTGTGAGGTATCAAATTTTACTCCTAGATTCCTCACTACATCTACTGTGTTTGGAGGAGGGGAGACATCTTTAGGCCACCAAAGGCTGCGCAAGAAGGTATTGGTGTTTCCAAGCAGCATGATCTCGGTTTTTTGGGTGTTACACTTCAGATGGTTAGATTTCATCCAGTGGAAAACAGCTGTAAGGCAGAGTTGGAGATTCTCTTCCACCTTGGTGGAGTTTTTATCTAGTACTAGAATTAACTGAATATCATTAGCATAGATAATGGTTTCAATATTGAACGATGATATCAGGTTTATCAGGTGAGCCATGTAGATGTTAAATAGTACTGGGCTTAAGTCAGAGCCATATGGGACCCCAAAGGTTATAGGTTTCTCCGCTGCTTGATAATGGCGGAGGGTGACTATTTGTCTTCGATTGGAAAGGAAGGATTTCAGCCACACTAGTGCTTTGAGGGAATTGCCATATGTTTTAAGTCGGTCCCCCAATATGTCATGGGAAACTGTAACAAATGCGGCCGAAAGGTCCAATAAAATCAACACCGCGTTTTTTCCCTGATCTAAGGCAAATTTAAGAGTTTCAGTGGTGTGTTGTAATGCCGATTCCGTGGAGTGCATGGGCCTAATATCTGATTGGCTTGGATGCAAGATATTGGCAACTTCTGAAAAGGAGGTCAGTTGAATGTTTACTAATTTTTTGGTGATTTTGTCAAGGCAGGGTAGAAGGGAGATAGGGCGGAAGTTAGAAAGGGTCGTGGGATCGGAAAGTTTTTGTTTTTTTAGGGGTTCAACTGCCGCAATTTTCCAAGTCGACGGTACTTCCGCTCGCACGAGTGATGAGTTTATTATCTTATCAATGGTTTGGTTAATGATGTCGATAATGGCATGCAGTACCTCTGGGGCGCATGGGTCAAAACGGGACTCTGACTTACAGGAGAGGATAGCTTGATGTGACTGTTCCATACTGATGTCTTGGAAAGATAGAAGGGCTGGTCTATCATTTAGGTCATTACCATGTACTTCAGTGCCAGGAGAAGGGGTCGTCTGGAAATATTTTTGTAAAATTTGAATTTTCTGTTCGAAAAAGTCCGCAATTTGAACACATAGAATCTGTGATGGCAGAATCTCATGTTCAAGTATTTTAGGGTGCGTAAAAGGATTTCACAATTTCAAAGATTGTTTTTTGATCGGAGTCTGCTAGTCTAAGTAGATTGGTGAAGTAGGATTTTTTTTCTATTTTAATATTTGTTGGTGGTAAGATTTGAGAGCTGTTTTCAAAGGGGTTAGATCTTCTTGTTTATAGCTTCTCCGCCATCTACTTTCACGCTGTCGACAATATCCTTGTAATTCTCTAACCTTTTGAGTGAACCAGGGGGCGGAAGCTTTGTGGGTAGACTTCTTTTTCAAACGGGCAGGCAGAGCGAAGGTGTGCAAGACCACTGACTTATTGTCAGTGAAAGTGCTCTCCCACCCTTGCAGCTCCACCATCAAGTGAGGCCCTCCTGAGCCCCTGCACTCTTGAGTGTTGGTGTTCGAGGCCCTCCTCCACCCGCAGGCTATACCTGCGCCTCATCCCTGGTGGTCCAGTGGACCTTTCACTCTTTCTCTCGCTCTGTTTTTCTGCTTCTTTTTCCTTTCGCCTCTTTCCTTTCACCTTCGTTTTTCACCCTTTTACTGTCACTCTCTTTCTATCACTTTCCATCCTCCTTTTCACTTTTACTCTGTTTTCACTCTACTCTTTATTCTGTGCACCTCTCTCCCATTTTTTTCCCGCCACTGCTGCCCCCTACGGCCCCTCCCCCCAGCGCAACCAGCCCAAGCCAGTTTGCCCTCCCCGCTCCCGCCTCCTAGCTGTCCAGCCCTCCCCGACCCCTACTTAATGGCGGCCGATGCGCGGGCACGCCGCTGGCGCGCCAAAGGCACGCCAAAAGCAAGCCCGTCTGCACCCGTCCGCTACCCGAACGCGACCAGCGCCAGGAACCCTGGACCTCCGAACCGCCAACGCTACAACCCAGAAGGGCTCTCCGCACTCAACCGAGGTCGCAACAACAACTGCAAGCTAGCATCACCAGCCGACACCCACGGACCCTTCAGCTGTCACTGCTGCAGCCACTCCTGCAGCACCACCAAGACCACGGATTCAGCACAACCTGCCCGCAACAACGCGACCGCACAAAAGACCCTGCAATGCATCCTCCTCAACGTCCGATCCCTCCACAAACACACCACCGAAATCTGGGACCTCCTCGACGGCACCACCCCAGACGTCGCATTCTTCACTGAAACCTAGACCAACACCACCTCGGGACCTGACATCGCCATCGCCATTCCCCAAGGATACAAGATCTCCCGGAAGGACCGCCCCACCCACCCTGGGGGGGGAATCGCCATCGTCCACATATCCACCCTCCGACTGAGCACACTTTCCGACGAAGCCACAGACCTGATGGAACACCTACACTTCAAGATACAGGCCAGCCCTACCGCCACCCTCCGGGGAACCCTCATCTACCGACCCTGAGGACCATTCACCAACTCCATCACGGACAGCATCACCCCACAGGCCATCGCGTCCACCAACTACACCTTGCTGGGAGACCTCAACTTCCACCTCAACAACCAACAAGACCCCAAAACCACATCCCTCCTGGACAACCTCCACAACATAGGACTCCGCCAGATCGTGACTGAGACCACGCACTCAGCAGGACGCACCCTCAACCCCATCTTCACCATAGGAAACCATCACTTTCAACCACACCACTGAACTCCCGTGGACAGACCATCGCGGCATCCATTTCACCTTCAGAACACCCACCATCCACAAAACCCAGCACCTGCTCCCACGCAGAAATTGGACCAAAATCACCGACGACCAGCTCACCACCTCACTAGGCAACTCCACCCCAACCATCGCGGACAACGACGAACCCAACACCGCAGCCCGAACCTTGCACAGATGGATCTCCAACTGCGCCAACACCATAGCCCACCTCAAGAAGAACAACAACACACGCCAGGAAAGCCAGCTGGTTCACCACCAAACTCAGAGAGTCCAGACGCACATGCCGCCGCCTAGAAAAGGGCTGGAGGAACTCCAAATCTACAGAAGCCCACAAAAAACTTCAGAGCCGCCACCAACGCCCACCACCGACTCATAAGAAATACAAGAAAGAAAGCGATCAAAGACAGAATCTCCACGCATGCGCACAACAGCAAAGAACTCTTCAGCATCATCAAGGAGTTCGCCCAACCCATCAGCGAGTCTACAGACATCCCTCCCTCACAAGACTTCTGCGACAAACTCAGCACCTTTTTCCACCACAAAATCAAGAACACTTACGACAATTTCGACGAAGACAGCCAACACACAGAACCCTCACCAACCACCCCGACACCTTAAGCCAACGATTGGCAGCTGGACAGCCCTCACCACCGAAGACACATTGAAGACGATGAAGTCAATCCACTCCAGGGCCCCCACGGACCCCTGCCCCCACCACATCTTCAACAGAGCCGCCAACACCATCGCCCCCATGCTTCGCCACACCATCAACCGCTCCCTCGCGAACGCCTCCTTCCCCATGACTGGAAGCACGATGAGATCAACCCCCTCCTGAAGAAACCCTCGGCGGACCCCACCAACCTCAAGAACTACAGACCCATCTCCCTGCTCCAGTTCCCAGGGAAAGTCATCGAGAAAGCCATCAACAGCCAACTCGCCACCTTCATTGAAGAGCACAACATCCTTGACTCCTCCCAATCCGGCTTCAGAGAGAACCACAGCACGGAAACTGCCCTCCTCGCCGCAACAGACGACATCCACTCCCTCCTGGACAGAGGAGAGAAGTAGCCCTCATCCTCCTCGACCTTTCAGCGGCCTTCGACACAGTCTCTCACCACACCCTAACACGCAGACTTCACGACGCAGGGATCCGGGACAAGGCCCTCGACTGGATCCGCTCATTCCTCTCCAGCAGAATGCAGCGGATCAGACTCCCACCATTCCTCTCGGACCCCACACCGATCACCTGCGAAGTCCCCCAAGGATCCTTCCTCAGCCCCACGTTGTTCAACATCTACATGGCTCCGCTCGCCCACATCGTCAGAACCCATGGACTCAACATTGTTTTATATGCAGACGACACCCAACTCATCCTCTTCCTATCCAACGAACCCAACGCAGCCAAACACAACTATCAAGAAGGCATGGAAGCAGTCGCCAAATGGATGAAGAGCAGCTGCCTACAACTCAACACGGACAAAACAGAAGTACTCATCATGGGCCCACACCCCGACGCCTGGAACGACACCTGGTGGCCCCTCACCCTCGAAAGCCCGCCCACCCCCAGGGACCACGCACACAACCTGGGAAACATCCTGGACTCCGAACTCAAAATGGACCGCCAGATCAACTCCGTCGCATTCTCCTGCTTCCACACATTACATAACATAACATAACACACCCTCCACCTCCTACGCAAGACCTTCAAATGGATCGCCCTCAAACACAGAAAGACCATCACACACGCCCTCGTCACCAGCAGACTTGACTACGGCAACGCACTCTACGCCGGAATCAACAAAAACCTCACCCGCCAGACTAATCCTCACCCTGCCACTACACTGCCACATCACCCAGCACCTGTGCACACTCCACTGGCTCCCCATCGAGGCAAGAATCACCTTCAAGATTCTCACCCACACACACAAAGCCCTCCACAACACCGGACCAGCATACCTGAATAGCCGACTCACATTCCAAGCACCCCAAAGGACCCTACAATCAGCCCAGCTCTCCCATGCCGTGGTCCCTCACACCAGGAAGTCCAGATCGGGAGGCCGTTCCTTCTCCTTCCTCGTGGCCAGAGCCTGGAACACCCTACCGCTTCACCTCAGACAGACATCACTCCCCAACTTCCCGAGGGACCTCAAAACATGGCTCTTCGATAGACCTCCTCCTTGATGGACAGGAACCTGAGCCTTCCCCCCTTCCCCTCAGCGCCTTGAGACCCTTACGGGTGAGTAGTCGCGCTCAACAAACCCATGATTGATTACTAAGTGTAGCCATCCGAGGTTGAAATAGTGGGTATCTAATACAGGATCACCTGTCAGGGAGGGCCTACCGGCAGCTGCTTCGGTGCTAAGTTTCGGATTAGCTAACATTTTATTCCATTTTCATACGGTTTTGTGGGTATTCAACAAAGGATCCCCACGGGTATCTGTGCAATGACATCCAATTATTACGAGAATATATTTGAGATCAGACCAGGTTAACGTGACTGGGGAATCGTGGCTTGGGTCCTGGCGCCCAGGTCATGGGTCATGGTACTTGGGTACTGGGTCCTGAGTCCTTGAGCCTGGGGCCTGGGTCCAGGGTACTGATTCCTGGGTCCTGCAGGGTCAGTCCTAGGTTCTGGGTCATGGGTAATGGGCCCTAGGTTCTGGGTCATGGGTTCTGAGTCCTAGGGGCTGGGTCCTGGGTCCTAGTGCTTGGGTACTGGGTCCTGAGTCCTGGGTCCTGGGTAATGGGTTCTGAGTCCTTGAGCCTGGTGCTGGGTCCTGGGTCAAGGGTACTGATTCCTGGAGCCTGGGTCCTAGGTTCTGGGTATTGTGTACTAGGTCCCAGGTTCTGAGTCATGGGTCTTGAGTCCTAGGGGCTGGGTCCTGGGTCCTGAGTCATATGGTCTGGGTCCTGGTGCTTGGGTACTGGGTCCTGAGTCATAGGGCCTTGGGACTGGGTCCCGGGTACTGATTCCTAGGTCCTGACTCCTAGGGGCTGGGTCCTGGGTCCTGAGTTCTGGGGTCGGTGTTGGGGCCTGGGTCCTAGGGCCTGGGTCATGGGTCCTAGGTCCTGAGTATTTGGATCGGGGCCTGGAGTACTGGGTCCTGGGTTATGGATCCTGGGCCCTGGTGCCTGGGTCCTGACTCCTGAGTCCTGGGGCTCAAGCCATGGAGTCATGGGTCCTAGGTCCTGGGGCCTAGGTCATGGGTCATGGGGCCTGGGTCCCAGGTCCTTGTGCCTGGGTCCTGGGTCCTGAATTCTGGGGCCTGGGTCCCGGTTACTGATTCCTGAGTCCTGAGTCCTAGGTCCTGAGTCCTAGGGGCTGCGTCCTGGGTTTTGGGGTCTGGGTCCTAGGGCCTGGGTCCTAGGGCCTGGGTCATGGGTCCTAGGTCCTGAGTCTTTGGGCCTGGGGCCTGGAGGACTAGGTCCTCTGGCCTGGGTCATGGACCTCCGGTCATGGGTCTTGGGGCCTGGGTCATGGGGCCTGGGTCCCGGGTCCCTGGTCCTTGTGCCTGGGTCCTGTATCAAGGGTCCTGGGCCCTGAGTCCTGGAACCTGTGGCCTTGGCCATGGGTCCTGGTACCTGGGTTTTGGGCCCTGGGGGCCTGGGTCCCTGGGTCCTAGGTCCTGGGGCTTTGGTCATGGGTACTGGGTCCGTTGCCTGCGTCCTGCAGCCTGGCTCCCAGGGCCTGGGTCCTGCAGCCTATTTCTTGGTTCCTGGGTCATGAGTCCTGGGTTCTGGGTCCAGAGATCAAGGTCCTGTGGCCTGGGTCATAGGTCCAGGGCCTGAGTCCCGGGTACTGGTTCCTGGGTCCCTGGGCCTGGGTCCTAGGTGTTGGGTAATGGGTCCTTAGTCCTGGGGCCTGGGTCCTGGGTACTAGTGTCATGTAGTTCCTATAAACCTATATAGGATCTGCGCGTTTAGACAACATACACTGTAGGATTAGTGTCAGACTGATTCTAGACACCCCCACCGGGTATGATAGCCTGTATACCAGCTAGCTCACAGTGCCACTAGAAACCCCTCTTACCAAGGAGAGAATAGTTATTGGCAACTATCGAACATGACAACCCTGATCCCTCTGGACCGTGGAAACAGTATATTACTTTTCGCTGAATCACTCGTGCTCACTTCATCTGAGAGAGATACACAGAATAAACGGTGGGGACGTTTTCCAATAAGCATTTATTGAACCAGCATCATTCTTGTGTAAAACAGGTGTGCTGAAACAACCACTAGACAGTAATAGATATACATGATTATAAGCACTAACAGAGTAAAAGGATGGTAGATTTCTACCATCGTGCTAAAACAATGAATACAGGCAAGTATATAAAATACATGATAGTAAAATGCGTACTACTACGATGCGGCCCTAACTAGATGTACCTATGTGTACCTAGCATGTATGTAGGTGTAAAAGCCAAGTATTTAATCCCTCTAGGATAAAGTCAACCCCATTACCTGAAGACAGAGACTGTGGGACCCCGTCTTGGTCTTGAGATGGACACTCCGCAAGGGATGTCAGACCACTGCGAGCTGGAGTGTCTGCATGCAAGAACCTCAGCGTCTCGCGTCAGTGTGTCGGCATGGAAGTCCTTTTCTCCTCTCACTACCTCAGCAAGATATGGTTTTTATACACCCTAAGTAGTACCCTCAGGGGTTCTACCTTGCTGTGTCATGTCGGACTTAGGATGACAGAAGGAATAACCCTTGTACATAGTTATTATGCAGGAGATGGTAGTCCTGCTGAGTTTCCAAGAATCCTCAAGCATAATGGATGAGGTACCCTTATAAGTCCCTAGTATATGGTATACTATGTACCCAGGGCATAGGTACCCCAGAGGCCTCCCAGTGGCTGCAGCATGTATTATGCCACCCCTGAGAGGCCATTCAAACTGACACCACAGGTCTGCTACAGCAGCCTGTGTAAGGTGGTGTATGCACCCCTTACTTAGATATAGGTTCCCTATATCTCTCCATATCACTGCACATGTAAACCTATCAGTCACCCTATGGCAGGCCTTAACAATCCTGAAGGCAGGGTGCTGGGTTTCATGTGAGAGGGTGCCCATGCATGAGCAGAGCCCCTCTGCAGCTTTCGAAATCTTCATTCCGGGGTTGTTTGTGATGCAGCCAGACCATATACTCTTAAGTGCATTATAGCCTTGCGGTAAATGCTAACTTTAAAACGGCTGCATGGAAACATGTCGTGTTTGGTGTCAAACACCTTGGAATCATACCTCCACCCCAGTACTGAGGTGGGAGGTATGATTCCACACTACTAGAGGGAGAGACATGGCACCACCAGTACACCCGGTACCAGCTTAACAGAACCCTGGCATCACAAAATGGATGCTGCAGCCACAGAGACAAGTCTGCCCTCCTGCTGCTGAACGAAACTCCGGCAGGGGAGGCCTGGACAATAGGTTTCCTGTCACAGGGAGGTGTGACCACCTCCCAGACAGGCTCTAGTGTATTGGGGCTGGGTGGGTGCACTCCAAGAGTGCTTTGAAGTCTGCACTGGGGGCACATTTGGTGTCCCTGTGCATAGTCCAGCTCAAACCGGTTGCAGGGGCTACCAGCCCCTGCTCTGGCGCGAAACTGGACAAAGGAAATGGGTGTAGACACCCCTCTTCCCTGACCATCCCATAGGTGGGTCCGCAGAGTTTGTCCCACCCCTTCCTTGGGTATAAAGTAGGAACCCCTGGCAACAGGACTTTAGATTACACCTGGACTAAACTCTGCTACAGAAGCCAAGTACTTTGATGATCTACACTACGCTGGATGACTGAAGAATCTCCCTTGGAGTAAAGGAGTTACTCCCCTGCAAGGCAGGCACCTTTAACGCAACTGACCGGTTGGCATCTCCGCAGTTCCTGAGGATTCCGAAGAATATTGCCACACAGGAGGTGGGTTCCCGAGGTCTTAGCGGTCGATCTGTGCCCACAGCAAGTCTGAGGTCTGTATCCCTCGTGGTGACGGTGCAACCCGAACCCCTGGACACCGCGTCTATTTACAGAAGCATCAGCTTTCAGGCAACTCCTGAGGCTGAGCTTTAAATCACTTGTAGCCCTGACCCCGAGCAGTAATTACACTGAAGATTGCAGGCCTACACTCAACGAGTGTTCCGTGGGCCGCAATTTTGTGATTCCTCTCGAGGTCCCTTCGCGATCCCTGGTCTGTTGACCTGTGGGTCCCCAAGAAGGCAACTCTAACTTTCAACGGGCTTCCCTGGTTGCTCCAGACGTGCCCTGACTCTCCATCGCTTGGGGAGTCCCCCGGACCTTGCTTGTCCACACCCAAAGCATCTTTACTCTTCCTGCGTGGGTTGCCATTGCCAAGGCTTGTTGTGGTCAATCCGATCACCGACATCCCAGCACTCAACATCCTTTGTGGGACAGCTCGAATCCGTCTCCTGGTCATCCTCGACGTCTCCAGGTCCCCGTGGCTGCAGAGTCAAGCATCACCTCTTCGCACCTGAAGCACCCAACATCGGTTGGCATTCGATTGCTCCGCTCCTGGTCACGTGAAGTGACCCAGACTCTGTCCCCTCTGCTTTCAGGTTCTTCACATCTTCGATCCAGGCTTGGATCCAGCCGGACACTTTCCTTCTTCACGGCAGCAGCACTTTGCAGCAGATCGCCATTGAAATCGACGACGATTCCCGACACCCTTTGACACCTATGCACCCGGCTTCCCTGGGTGAGGTAACTCGAGTACTCCGGTGCTTACGTGGGTGTTGGCCGCAGAACCCCTTAAGTCTAAAGGGGTTTGCTGAAAGTCCTCTCCTAAGTGTCCTTTATCTTTAAAATTCCAACCGCGACTTTCCACATTGAATCCTACGGCGCTCGCGGCTGTGTTCTCACACTGCACACGTCCCCCGTGGGTCTCCTGTGTCACTACCTTGGGTGGTTCCTTGGGGTCCCAGCGATTCTACGTGCTCTAGGTACTGTGTCTAGTCAAGTCGTGGTTCTTATACCACTTTCTTAATATATGGTTTGGTCCCCCCCTGGGGCCCATTGTATATTGTGCTATTTACAGTCGTTTTAATACTGTGATATTGTGTATCTTGGACTCTAATCTCATAAAGAGATTAGTAGTGAGTATTTAGAAATAAATACATATATTTTATATATATCTTGTGTGGTTCTACTTTCATTTGGTCATTCAAGAGGTTATAAACTGGTAAACCAAGCTACTTTACACTCCTTCAAGACTTAGCCTGAAGGCTGCTCTCCACAGCTACCACTAGGATAGCTTTCTAAAAGGTTGTCTTTAAACCTAATCATCAATAAGGGTCGTTTGGACTGGTGCAAGGTGCCCACTACAACTAGTGGACAGCATATGCCAGGCCACCTTCTCACACGCCCCACTCGTCAGAGTCAGTAACTGAAAAATAAAATGATAATGAAACAATATTATTTTATTTTTCTGCGACTGGCTCTGACATCCGTGCAGGGCAGGGCCGGGCCGGGCAATGACAGGCAGGTTGTGGGCACTTAGAAGTGGGCATGTAGGTTTGGCCGGCCATCCTAGGCCGTCCATACATACATGCGCTCTTCTATTTCTCCAACCCGGCTGTGTTCACAGCCGGGTTGGTGAAAAGCTGCAGGCTACACAGCAGTGTCTCAGTGTCAGAGTAGGCCAGGATTGGCTGAGCAGCCTCTGCCTTCCCAAAGACTGCTGAGAAATCTCCGAGGCGGCTGTCGTTGCCGGAGGCTGCAGCGAAAGGTACGTTTTAAAAACTTATTATTTTCTCTTCCCTGTTCTCCCCCTTGCCCGTCCGTCCCCATTCATCCCCTCATCTTCCTGAGGGGGCATCATTTGAACCCCTCAAACCTTTGGATTATCCATTAAGTGTGGTAATTCTTTTTTTTTTTTTATTTATTTATTTTTTTTTTTTTCAGGACAGCAGAAATTATGATCAATTACATAAGAAAACATAAATTAACACGTGAGAAAAGATATCAAAATATAACATTTTTCGACAATTTGTAGAAAATTCATTCTGATTTCTATTTAGCCTAATGATCCAATACCAACCCCCAGATTTGAAGACCCCTTTTCTTCGCTTTCCTACCTTTACACTTGTACAATGCCATTTCCAGGTTATAGACGTGAAAAAATCTAGCATACCATGCCTGGATTGTCGGAGGGTCTTCATCCTTCCATTTTGAAGCTATCATTAGCCGAACCATAGCTGTCACCATAAAACAGAAATAAACTTCAGTCAATTCCAGCTGTAAAGTTTCGTCATACCCAATTATCAGCAAAGTTGAAGTTAGAGGAACCCTTCGACCTATATTTTGCTGCAAAAATGTTTCAATCCCAGCTTTTAATACGTTCAAACTACCACATTCAAAAAACATATGAACCATATCTGCAGGACCATAGCCACATCTTGGACAATTATTGATTTCTCTGTGTCCCCATGCCCATAGTTTAGCCGGAGTATAATAAAGCCTAAACAATGTTTTAAAATGTTGAGCCTTAAGGTTAGCTGATAAAAATAGCGTATTCGATAATTTCAAAGCTCTATACAGATCCACATCCTGATTATTCAGCTTATTAGCCCAGCCACTTTCTATCCTTACTATATCGTCTGGATTAGCATCCATCAAAATTGCATATAGATCCTTGACTCGGGGTGCCCATGAGTTAAGTTCTCTAAAAGTGGAATACACTCCAAATTGGTGAGCTGTGGTACTAACGGCTGAATTGCCTCTCTAATTTGGATGTATTTAAACAATGTCTTGGGGTCAACCCCGTATCGTTCTTGTATCTCGCCAAATGACATAACTCCAGTCATATTAACAATATCTCCCATTTTGTGAATTCCTGCCTGTTCCCATATTCTGCCAAGATTGTCATGCAGAGGGGCTAAAATAGACGATGACCGCCATAAGGACAGGTACCGCTGTATTTTTGGGATTTTTAAATGTTTACCATATTTTCGCCACACATTCCATGCTGCAATTATAGGTTTAAAACGGGTTCTCTTATAGTAATTCCCCTCCAATCTCCTGAGCATTATTCCTGGTGCCGCATCTCCAATAGCTAATTCATAAATGGAGGGGGGGGATTCCCTTTCTAAATCTACTATAGTTACCGCGTCCCGAGTCTTTGGCCTAAATAACATCGTCATTTGCTGCAGCATAATAGCCCAATAATAATATAACAAGTTTGGTACAGCCAGACCCCTCTATCTTGTGGTAAAGTCATTAACTTCAGTGATCTTCTTACCTTTTTGTATCCCCATATAAATTGTGAAAACATCCCCTCTGCTTTTTAAAGATGGCATTCGGAGGTTCAATTGGTATGCTCCGAAATAAATAGAAATTTTTGGAAACATTGTCATTTTTATAACATTTGCTCTTCCAATTATGGAAAGGTGTAAATTATCCATTTTCTTTAGATCGCCCCCTATCTTCTTCAACAGAGGTTCTGAGTTGATATCCCAGATTGCCCCAACTTCCGCCGAGATGGTTATTCCTAAGTAAGTGGCGGCCTCGACCCTCCGTGGATCCTGAAATACCATAGATTTAGAGCAGACTATTTTCGTTTTATCCGTGTTTAAGCCATAGCCTGACTGTCTGCCGAATTCCAAGGCTAGCGCTTCAATTCTTCCTATTGCCCCTGATGGGTCAGGGGTGACAATTGCAATATCGTCAGCGTATGCTAGCACCTTGGTGCTGTATCCCCTGACCATCATGGGTTTAATTGCCTCATCACTTAATAATGATCTTATTAAAGGATCTATATATATTGCAAAGAGTATAGGGGAGCAGGGGCATCCCTGCCTTGTACCTCGCCCAATCTTGACCTTTCCCGATTCCTTCCCCATTAGTTGTATTTTGGCATGCGATTGTACGTACATAGCTTGAAGGGCGGTTAGTATACGAGGCCCAAACCCCTTAAATTGTAAGCACTTCCATAAAAACTCCCATTCTACCTGGTCAAACGCTTTTTGCGCATCTAACAATATCAGGGACATACGCTCACCTGTTTCTTCCGTAATGTTAAATAATGAGATTACCCGGCGAACATGGTCCACCGTCCCTCTGCCCGGGATGAAGCCATGTTGCCATGGGCTTACTAGGGACGCTATAATATTGGTTAGTCTTCGTGCAAGAATTTTGGAATACAGCTTTTCATCAGTATTTATTAATGATATGGGTCTGTATGAGGCTGGATCTTCTGGAGCCTTTCCCTTTTTTAGGAAGATGACTATATTAGTCTCCTGCCAAGATTGAGGAGGGATACCCTTTTGCTGTACTGCTAAAAATAAATCCAATAGTAGAGGGGCTAATTCTGCCTGTAGTGTTTTATAGATCTCAATTGGTATCCCGTCTGGGCCCGCCGCCTTACCCGAAGCCATCAACTGGAGTGCCTCGATTACCTCCGTCAATGAAATATCAGCCTCTAGCTCCTGGACCAATGGGGGTACACCTTCCGTTCCTTTTATAGGTGCTACACAATCCCTAGATTGATACAGATCTTGATAGAATTCAGCGAATATACTGATTATATCTTGGGGCTCAGTAACTATATGGCCATCCTTCCCCCTCATCCTTAGAATATTATTTGCCATCGTCCTTTGTTTTATGCGGAGTGCCAGATGTTTCCCCGTCATCTCCCCATACTCGTAGTTATCCCGCCTGGTAGTTTGGAATTTTTAGCAATTATACTATTATAAAACCCATTGATTTTGGCCTTTGCACTGATGACTTTTAACTCTAACTGCCCCTGAAGCTCCACCTGTGCTTGTACTATAGCTAACATATGTTCTTCCTCATATTTGCTTAGCTCCTTCATAAGTGTGTCTACTACCTCTCTCTGCTTTTTTCTATTAAACCCCACAAAGCTAATTATCTCCCCCCTAAGACCTGCCTTGAATGCGTCCCAGACATTCTCCCTAGATGTGCTAAATCTATTCATATCGTAGAACTGCAGAGTCCACCCCCTTATATGCTCAATGAATCCTTCAGTTACTAGTAGTTTCCTGTCAAAAGTCCATTTTGTGTGTGTTCTCGTAAACCCTGGAACCATGACATCTAAAACCAGTGGGGAGTGATCCGACAGAATTTTAGGCAATTTCTTAATGTGCGCGCCTTCAATAAGAGTGGAAGAGACAAAGAAGTAGTCTAACCTAACATACTTTCTGTGAGGGCAAGAAAAATATGTAACCCCTGGATCGTCCGGATTCCTATAAGACCATACATCAATAAGCCCGTGGCTATCCACTAATGCTTTTAAGGCTCTAAAAACCCGTGGTTTCCTACCCTGATAACCTCCCCTGGACGAAGAGCCTACATCCAGATGGATGTTAAAATCACCACATATAACAAGGGGAGATGGCCATGAAGCGAGTTCTAATTCCAATTCTGAGAATATTTCCCCCTCATCTAGGTTTGACCCATAAATTGTACAAAGTGTAAAACCGCTTGGGATTAAGGCTATTCCCATCTCCCCATTTATCCGAATACATACGATTTGAAAGTGGAAGCCGATTGGAAATGTGAATAGCCACCCCTCTGGTATTGGTAGACTGAGATGAGCTGATAGCCTGTGTATACCCTGGTATTATATTAAGTCCTCTCCTCTGCCAGGGAATATGAGTTTCCTGTTGGCATATGATATCCAACTCTAATGCTCGCAGCAGCTCTCCGGCCCTGCCTCTTTTATCCTTGTCGTTCAGCCCACCAACATTTATGCTACAAATCTTTAACCTTCCCATTCCTTTTTGGTCTTGTTTCCTAGGTGTCCTCCTAAATCTTTCCTTTAAATCAGCTCTTCTGCGCATTTTTCCTTGTGATATCCTGCTGTCCTGAAAAAATTTCTTTAGTGAGGTAATTCTAATGAGCTTTTGATAAAGTATTTTCTTGGAGACTGACTTACAATAAGAAGCTTACAATAGGGAAATTTAATATAGAGATACAATACATCTATATATAAATATATAGTTAGTAGGAAAGGTCATTTCATCCACCATTCACAAATTAAAATGTTACCCCACAAATGCGGGTGGATCTCCCATCTGGTACAGGAAGTGTTCAAGATTGTAACCATGTACAGGACATGAAAGCAGTCTGGGTGTGCTGGACTATTGGGATGTATGAAGCTGTAGTATTTGGGCCAGGGGTAGGCTGGAACCTAGGGAAAACCGCCAACCTCAGACTTTCTGAAAGTCACACATCTAGGGAAGTCCTGGGCGGTGTGGCTTGTGTGAGTGCCACTATTTTTCTTAACCCGAATATCCTACAAATGACATGGAAAAAGCAGAACAGAAAGTTCTGGAATTTGTTGGTTATAGCAAATGCCCCATAACTGAGTGATCCCACACTTCTATCAATAAAACAGCATCATGTGTGTTGGTGCACCTATCATAATTAAAAGGAACAAGCCAATGCTTCGATAGTGTAATGTCCAAGCGTCTTCACACTGACAGAGTATTGGATTAGTTCTGCCCTGCGTAGTATACCTACCCACGATATGGGGCGGTGCTTTTATGTTATCGAAAGGTAAGAAATTGTAACATTTTTACTCATACTTTTATATTTATAGACCAATCTGGGTAAAGAAACATGCTAAAATTCATACAAACCACATCACCTTGTGTTTCCCTGAGAGACTGCTACTAAATGTCTGGAGTTGGGGTGCCAGCCAAGCTCAGGCCCAAATAAAGACAGACCCCTTTGAAAGCTCCCCATCAAAAACAGTCCCTGGCATCTAGTGTGTAGATCTCCTGATTACATTCAGAAAAATATTCAGAGAGTAACCCCTGCAAAAAATACCCAGAATGCAGCCCTTTATGCATTCCTTGCTTAAAGGGCATTTAGGATCATAGTCAGTATAAGTACGGGTTTGTAAGAACTGTAGGAGGAGGCAATATTACACGTTTCCTATTGTTCACTACGACAAGCCATGCCACACAAAATCTCATACTCGTGTCAGCCATATTGGAATCAGGAGGCTATAGAAGCAACAACTTTCTCCCACACCCTTTGCTAGGCAACGGAATGCCTACGTTATCACACACCCTCGCGAAGTGAAAAGACTGGTGCACACTTCAAAAAGAAGTAATCCTTGAACCCACATATTAATGGTGGGTACACTCTCCAGGTCTCAATTAACAGTTTTACTCAATGTTTTTAGTGCAAGGATCAGTGCTTTAAATGGGCCGGTACTCACAGGTACTGAGTACCGGCACTTCTTATTTTTATCACTCTGAGTACCGGCACTTCTCTGCTGCCAAGGAGAGTACCGGTACTCATAAACGGTAGGCGCATTGGCTGCTAGTGCTGGTGACCTGTCTGACAGCCAAGGCACTTCTGTAAGAATGACTGGTGAGCTGAGCCCCCCCTGAACTATTCAGCGTGGGCTCATTGCATAACGTCTGGTGTGCACCATCATGCTGTGTTGCATACACAGGATCGAGCAGGCAGGTGACAGCGCAATTAATAAAGCCAAAGAAGGTAACAAGATTAAAATGGCTTTAATCTTTCCTGATTCTTTTGCGTGAGTGTCTGCTTATGTTTGTCTGTTTGCCTGTGGGCGTTTTTGTGTGAGGAAAAAAGTGAGAGAAAGGGGGGGAGATTCGCGACACTCTTGGGAGGTATATTAAAGGAAATGTGTGGAATGCTTTGTGTGTGCACGTCTGCTTGTTTCTTTCTGTGTGTGTGTGTGTGTCTGCGCGCACACTCGAGAATATTTAGTATTGTGCCAAGCAACAGCAAATAACAGTTTGGAAACTTCAAATATTATAAAACAAGGACATGTTAAAACATCACCGCGTCTGGCTTTCGTTTTGTGTTAGGAGTTAGCCTGTTTTGTTTATAGAAATGCATTTCTCATGTGTTTTGGTATGTGCTGCAACTAGTACTGAAGTCAATAAGTATCTGGCTTAGTCCCGCCCCTAGCCCCGCCCACTCTCCCCATTTAAATGAGTACCTGCACTATTTTTTTCCCATTTAACCCCTTCGCTGCTAGTCATTCCCCCCCCCCCCCCCCCCCCTGTGCTAAGCCTTTTTTTGGCTATTTGGGGTAGTTCGCGCTTAGGCCCTTGTACCTTTTTGACCACGTAAGGTATCCACGCCAAATTTGCGTCCTTTTCTTCCAACATCATGGGGATTCTAAAGGTACCCAGGGTTTGTGGATTCCCCTAGAGGGGACCCAGAAATTAGCCAAAATATTGCAAAATTTTGTTTTTATTGGGAAAAAAGTGCTGCAAATTAAAGCGTTTGGTTTTTTCCTCTGCAAATGGTATCAACAAAGGGTTTGTGGTGCTGAAATCACCATCTTCCCAGCTTTCAGGGACAGACAGACTTTTGTCAGAAAACCAACATTTTTTTATACAGTTTTGGCATTTTACTGGGACAGCCTATTTTTTCTATTTTTTGTGCTTTCAACCTTCTTCCAGTTAATGGTAGAAATGGGTATGAAAGCAATAATGGATCCTGGAAAGCTATACATTTACAAAATATTGAATTCAGCAAGGGGTCATTTGTGTACATCCTTCAAGATTTCTTTATGGAAACTAACAGTTGAAAATAGGAAAAATTGAAAATGAGTTGAAAAAACAGCCATTTGTGCCAACGTTTTCACCTGTAACTTCCTCTAAGTATGACAGATTTTTTTAAACAATATACCGTTACATCTGCTGGATTTTTTTGGTTGTGGGGATATATAGGACTTGTAGGTTCACCAAGAACCCGACGAACCCAGAGGCAATAACTGAGCAGCGTCTTGCAATGGTTTTTAGGTCTCGCCTACACAGCGCGCATGCGCTGCTTAGGAAAAAAGACCTTTTGCGATCGCTTCGGCTTTTCAGCCAAAAACGTGCACGCGTTCCATTGCCTTCAATGGCAACGCGTGCACGTTTGGCGATTCACTTGTGGGAGCGAGCAGCTGGCGCCATATGGTAGCAATTATCGCTCCTGGCGCCGCTCGCTCCCGCAAGTGAATCGCGCAGGCTCCCTCCTCTCCCCCCTCCCCCTGCTGCCGTGCGAGGCGTGCGCGCTTGTTCTGGGTGCTCTGACTCCTGGGAGGACTGAGGCATCGGGGCGCAAAGGAGGGGCTCAGTACTTTCCTGGAGGTGTGGTCCTAGGATCACGGTCGGTCACCTAGCAGTGCACGGCCGCCTTGGCTCTGGCCTAGAGGCCTGAACTTCGGCCGCCCAGCTGGTTGGTCCTCTGACGCCACTGTGCACTCAATCCAGCGCAGGCTTGAGTTTAAGATGGTGCGTGTTGTGGACGTGGCGCGTGGATGCGCAGGGCACAGAGCCCGAACCATTTCACCTCAGGGTTTCGTGGGGCAAGAGCCAGTATAGTGGAGATAGTTCCTAGTGAGACCGGTTCTTCGCGCTGCCGTCGGCTGGTCTGCACGATCCAGGGCTGCTGTAGCCAAGTGAATGGGTATATAAATGAGTGCGTTATTGTGAGCTGGGTGTGAGTGCGTGTGAGTGCCAAGGAGAGTGAGTGGGTATGCTCATGGACAGATTAGTTAATGAGCGAGCGAATGGTTGAATTAATATGTCCAATACATCTTTTGAAAGATGCTTGGCAGAGGATCAGAATGGCAGTAGTTCCTGTCGGTGAGCTGGGATTGTATACATTGGTCAATCCCGTGCAACATCCTCACTGTGATGTGTACATAGTGAGCTGTGATAACGCCATTAGTCATTTGTGAAAGTCGTCAACGGCTAGTGGCCTCCAGGCCAAGACAGATGCTCTTCAGAGTGACTCTCTCCCAGCTTGTTTTTATTGAGTATTGTAACTAATATTACTGGTCTCCTCCTGACTTTGGGACAGCTAAGCCCATAAATGAACTCTACTGACACCTAGTGGATACTATGTAGAAATAATTGCAGAGTGCAACGCAGCTGCTATCATTGATCGCATAAGTAGGCATGGTTCCACATGCATGCCCTGGAGCGTGCCTGTCGTCACCACTTCCGATGCTAGGGACAGGGCAAGAAAGGGAGGGGAAGAAGGAAACTTGTGAAAATGAAAGGGTGTCGCTTCAGCCCACTAGCGGAGTGCGGCCCTCCAGCTGCCTCAAGCAAAACCGCCCCAGCCGCATGTACGCAAACCTGTGGCTTGCAGAGGTTTGTTTTGAAATGCTGAAATCACCGGATTAATGCTCTACTATAGGCAGGGCCACTGGAATTATGCGCTTGTGCGGCTGCAGTGATTTTAGCATCATTATAGATTTGCTGCATTGGCCACATAAACCATCATATGCCACATAATCTGCAGATTTTAACAAAAACATTTTTGTTTCTAGCTTAAACGGTCCAAAAGTTACTAAAAAGGCAGCGACACGTGTTGTAGCGCAGTGGAAGGCCCTCTGCAAAGCTGGACTGGTCACCTTTCTGTTGTTTATTACTATATTGGGGTCTTAAAATGGTGCTAATGTGGTGCAAACAAAGCCCATACAGTGTTGCCAAGTTTAACAAGCATTGGCATAGCCAATAGGTCTCGCCTTTGGGACCTTATAAGTGTTTAGTTATCCAGCACAATATCCTTGGTGCAACAACATCAAGTGTTGCATGGCTAAACACTTATAAGGTCCCAAAGGCGAGACCTATTGGCTATGCCAATGCTTGTTTATTGTGTACTGGGTATATAGCAATTCATTTGGGAAAATATATACAGTAAAAAATTTGGATGAAAGACACCTATGTATTTCTTAAATTGGAACAAAATATAGAGTTTAGAAACAGTAGCTATTTGCACATTTCCGAAATTATGAGTACCCATACTAGCATGTGAATTATAGGAAATTTTTCAAAGTGACTTCTTTTTTACACATTGTCTTTCATTTGGAAGGCAGAAATGCATAGAAAGTCAATAGGTAATAACAGTTGCTCTACAATTCTGTGTTACCCTAAGTCTCCCGATAAAAATGGTACCTCACTTGTGTGGGTAGGTCTAGTGCCCGCGACAGGAAACGGCTCAAAACGCAACGTGGACACACTTAATTTTTACAGTGAAAACTGACCCTTTTTTTTCCAAAGTGCCTAGCTGTGGATTTTGAACCCTAGCTCTTCCGGCACCTAGGTAAACCTAGCAAACCTATACATTTTTGAAAACTAGACACCCAGGGAAATTCAGGATGGGGTGACTTGTCTGGCTCTCACCAGGTTATGTTACCCAGAATCCTTTGCAAACCTCAAACTTTGGGAAAAAAAACACATTTTCCTCACATTTCTGTGATGGAAAGTTCTGGAATCTGCGTGGATCCACAAAATTCCACCCACCCCGCATTCCCCAAATCTTCCAAGAAAAATGGTACCTCACTTGTGTGGGTAGGTCTGGTGCCCGCGACAGGAAACGGCCCAAAACGCACAGTGGACACACCACATTTTACAGTGAAAACTGACCCTTTTTTTGCAAAGTGCCTGCTTGGGATTTTGAACCCTAGCTTTGCCGGCACCTAGGGAAACCTTGCAAGCCTATACATTTTTGAAAACCAGACACCCAGGTAAATCCAGGATGGGGTGACCTGTCTGGCTCTCACCAGGTTCTGTTACCCAGATTCCTTTGCAAACCTCAAACTTTGTAAAAAAAAAAAAAAAAAAATTTCTCACATTTCTGTGATGGAAAGTTCTGGAATCTGCGTGGATCCACAAATTTCCTACCACCCAGCGTTCCCCCAGGTCTCCCGATAAAAATGGTACCTCACTAGTGTGGGTGGCTCAACTACTCGTGACAGGCAAGGGCCCACAAGTGAGGTATCATTTTACTAGGGAGACTGAGGGGAACGCTGTGGAGTAGGACATTTGTGCCGGCACGGTGATTACACATAAACATATGTGGAAAATTTGGTTTTTTCAGCTAAATTTGAGGTTTGCAGGGGATTCTGGGTAGGAAAACGTTGTGGGATCTACACAAGCCATTAGGTTGACAAAGTATTCCTGTTGAAGCTCCTTCATTTTTGCCTAAACCACAGCTATTTCTCGTGGCAAGGAGACTTCTATGCCCAATTAACTGGAACATCCATGGGTTTTCCGGTACCGGCGTACGCCAACATTTTTATGGCAAAAATTGAAGAGGAGTTTATCTTATGCGACACAGAATGGACATCAGGCATTGCACAATATTGCAGATACATCGATGAAATATTCTTAATATGGACAAAATCACAAAAAGATTTGGAGCATCTGATACGACAGCTAAACACCAGAAATCCCAGGATTCAATTTACACATACCATCATTAGAAAACAGATTAATTATTTGGATGTTCTCGTGACAAAAGATTCAACAGGAGTTGGACTACAGACACAGGTTTACACGAAGCCAACTGATAGAAACAGGACGCTACACTTCACCAGCTTCCATCCAAAAAGTCTCATCCTCAACTTGCCATTTTCACAATTTACCAGAATCAAAAGAATATGTTCAGATCCTGACACAGAAAAATCTAAGATTTCTGAGTACAAACAGAGATTTATTCAAAGGGGTTACCCAGAGGATATTTTACAGGCAAGCATAACTAGGCTTGAAGGTAAAGAACGGATGTCTTTATTCACCAAGCCTATTGAAATCAAGAGAAATACACCAACTTTTGTGTCCAAATATTCTACATGTTCAAACCATATAAAGCGAATAATCAACAGCAGATGGGAACTGCTCGAAAATGAATCTGATTTCAAGGGACTTTTCAGCACAAAGCCGACATTTGCTTACACCAGAGGAAAGAATTTACAAGAACTGATTACAACTCCGGAAAGACGTTCAGATACCACACATAACAAGGGAACGTCTAAATGTTTTAATTGTATCCATTGCAACAATATAGTTGTAGGAGATACATTAACGCATCCAAATTCTGGCAAAAACATAAAATTGAGACATTCTTCAGATTGCAACACGAATAACGTCAGCTATTGTCTACAATGTCCATGCGGAAAGGCTTACGTAGGCAAGACAGAACGGAAGCTTAAACTCAGATTGACGGAACACAAGAGCACTATACGCACTCTTAATAAAGCATCCAGTGTATCAGTCCACTGGCAGGAGGCTAAACACACTATATCACAGTTAAGGTGCCAGATTGTTGAAGCAGTTAAACTGATTGAGGGTGTTGACAATAGCAAAAAACTACTGCAACGTGAAATTTTTTGGATAACTTTTCTAGATACTTTAGCCCGAAAGGGTTAAATGACAGGGTGGACATGAGTTGTTTTCTATGAACCCTTTTTGTATTGGTCCAACATCGATGTATTTACGAACATTATGTTCACGTGTTATATGTGCTCATGTTTGAATTTCCAGTGTTTATTTTTCTTTCTCTCCAATTTCCTCACCGGGATTTCCTTCACTATACTAAACCTTTAGACCTCTTGTTTCTTTTCTATACATTTATACCACAGGCACCACATATGCATAAGTTCCAATATTGTTGGGGTTCCTGATCAAGCATGATCAGAACGCCGACCGGAGTATCAGCGCATCCATACTGTGTGTCCCTTATCTTCGGAATCATGCATCCCAGTTTATCCTAATATTTTTTCCTAATTATATTCTTTCCGTTTATCCACATTCACATGCCTTTTTGTATCCTTGATTGTGAAGCATCTCCACTTTCTTTTCATTTTTTCGGCACAACTGTATTGGTATTTTACAACACAGCGACTAGTTCGCTCCTCACTTCCTCTCCATCCTTGGTCAGTCCGCTTTCTATGACCGTCGATTTGCACGTCGCGCTGACGTTCAAATTTGGCTTTTACACTTGCAGCAGTTCAATTAGCCGCCATCGCTCGAATCGTTCTCTCCGGACTCCGGTAAGATTCGCACTACCAGTTTCTCGCTTCAATCTTTTTTACACGCTAATTTTTAGTCAGTCTTGACCACCTCTTTGTCATATAAATCTATCTGTATCCTTTTTACAGATCTTGATGCTAACATACAAAACGCGGCATATTTTGGATACATATTGAAGCTATCAGGTGAGTGCCTCGCCACATCTCACTGCCTGTGTATGCTTTCTACACATACAGTTCACAAGTTAAATAACATTCATCCTCGCACGTTTTTTATAGAGAGCAGTTCCCCTTCGTGTTCACCACGTATTTCGAGCTAATTTGGGGCTATCCTGTGCCATTATAAGGTGAGCCTTTATAAGTATTTGGCTTTCATAAAACAACTGGTTGCAGCAGTGATTGACCTTTTATCCTGTACTACATTCATTTGTAGGAGGGCGACTCCATGTATACATTCTTCCTATTATTCCACATGACTGTTTCAGGTACGTTTCTTCCATGCTATTCACTTCTATCCAGGTGATCAATCCTTTCAAGTATTTTTTCTCTAGCGTCTTCACCTATTTGGACACCAGGTGCTGGAACGTTTTGGTCTTTTTATATCTTCTTATATTTTGCCAACGCGTAACTTTATTGACATCTAACACAAACACACAGAATGCCTGATCTGAGTACTTTTTATTCTTTACTCTTTACTTTTTTATTTCTTTTTGAACTTGCACTTTTTCTTCTCTAGTTTTCTCGTTTGGGTTCATTTCACAATATAATAATGATTGTGAACATACTGGTACATTGTTGGGCATATAGATTTCTCCATGTAAATATATACACAATTTTACAATTGATAAATTTGTTTGATTACAGACATGCCCCTGAGGAAGGGACCGCAGAGTCACGAAATGCATCGGGCTTGATGTTAATGGGAAGACAAAAGCTTTTTCGCAAAGATTGTAATATTTGTATATCGGAAAATTTTGTTTTGGTCAAAAATTTTGCTTTGGTCAATGTATAACATGCATCTTTATTGGTATTCAGTGAAAAGTGTTCACTGAACGGTTTGTTCAATATCAATTGTTTATCATCAGCAAGTTGATCATGATACATAAAAACAAGTGACATAGTCTTTATGATTTATTGAGTTTATTCAACCTGTATTATATGTATGAAAATTGCAAAAGGTGAATTTAGAATAGTTCAGAACTTTCAGTTCTCTGTGAACAGTGCTCACCACATCCAGGACCTGGTTCCTGTTAGACTTTCAATCTACACAAGCCATACCTCGCTAGACTCCCCCGGGTGTCTAGTTTTCAGAAATGTATGGCTTTGGTAGTTTCCAAAGATGGCCGCCGAGCCCGGGGCCAAAAACCCAGGTGACCCCCCTTGCAAAACCAGGTTGTTTTGTGATAGGTAATTTTGATGTCTCCTCAATATGTTTTGGGCCCTTGCCTGTCGCGGGTACTTGGCCCACCCACGCAAGTGAGGTACCATTTTTATCAAGAGACCTGGGGGAACGCTGGGTGGTAGGAAATTTGTGTCAGCCCGGTGATCCCACAACTTTCCCACACAGAAATTTGAAAAAAAATTGTTTTTTTCAGCTAAATTTGAGGTTTGCAAGGGATTCTTGGTAGGGAAACATTGGGGGGTCCATGCAAGCCATACCTCGCTGGACTCCCCCGGGTGTCTTGTTTTCAGAAATGTGTGGGTTTGGTAGGTTTCCCAAGATGGCCGCCGTGCCCGGGGCCAAAAACCCAGGTGACCCCCCTTGCAAAACCAGGTTGTTTTGTGATAGGTCATTTTGATGTCTCCTCAATATGTTTTGGGCCCTTGCCTGTCGCGGGTACTTGGCCTACCAATGCGAGTGAGATACCATTTTTATCAGGAGACTTGGGGGGAATGCTGGATGGTAGGAAAATTGAGGTTTTTGTGACAACAGAATATTATGACACAGCAATGCAAGAAAAATGCGTGACTAGAGTCACATTTTGTGGTTTGCATGGCATTGTGAGTAAAAAAAAATTTGGGGAACCATGAGAGGTACACCACCCAGCACTCCCCATTTGTTTTGGTTTACAGAAATATCTAAAGTTGGTAAATTTTCCCTAGAGACAGACTACACCTTAGCACAAAGACAAATGAGACAAAAATGACTGCCTATCCATCTGTTCCTCAGTACACAAACATACTGGTTGGATTTGGCACGAGGGTGAGTGAAAGGTTCAAAATGTATATTTTATTAACAAGAGATTTCACAAAAAGGAAATGCACTGTTAATATTTAAAAGGTTACAAACCTGAACGAATGACTCACAGCTCGTGAGCTGTAAAGCCACGGCAAGGCACCAACCTCTTTACAGGCCATTCACACACCTTTCATACGTGACACACAAAGCCATTCACACCGCCAGCCACGGGCCCAGCACATTACAACATTCACATCAACAGACAGCACCATTCAAGGGCCCATCACTTTCATACACCCACATGACTGACACAGCAATCACACCGGCTGGTGGTTGACATAGTGTATGCAGTGACGTTTGACTAGCAGTGTGTGTAATGACCAGCAACAAGTCACTACTTGCACACTGCCAGCCAAATGCCAGCCCACGCATATTGCCAGCCAAGCACCAGCCCACCCACACCGCCAGCCCCAGCCACCCGCCAGCCACGCACACCGCCAGCCACGCACACCGCCAGCCAAGCGCCAGTCCACGCACACCGTCATCAAATTTTTTTTAACAAGAAAGAAAACACAAACCAATTGGAACTAGATACAAATTTACAACTACAATAACAGCGGTAACTAAAGACATCATTCTAATGCCAACCTTGAAACTGAACAACAACTATATAAAACCATACAGACCAGGCAGTATACAATTAGACTCACGGTTGCTCCCAAAAACTCTTTTGAGTGTGATACAATCCGAAACATGTGGGCACACACAGCCCAGGATTAGAAGGACAATCAGCACAGTGCATACAACTCTCCTTCCGCATACCTCTTCGCAAACAGACTTTACATCTCTTACAGGGATTGGTTTTTTGGGCGTGGGAGGAATTAAATCAGGAAAGTGGTGATCTTTCAATCTAGCCACATCCTCCACCACTCCAACTCTAGGAACACTTGCCTGTTCCACTACAACAAGGCTGCCTATCACAGACTCCTGAAACTGAACAAAAGTCATCTTTGATGCAGGAGAACACTCCTTGAACACAGCAAAAGCATTAAAAGTTGCTAAATTGAAGAGATGGATGGCCAACTTCTTATACCAAATGTAAGCCTTAAGAACAGCAGTGTAAGGTTCCAACCTCTGATCTACTCTATCAACACCACCCATGTGCTTATTGTAGTCTACAATGCACACAGGTTTGCGCACTTCAGCAACCTGATCCGAAACAGTTACAGGTGAAGTACTGTCATCATGGATGGTAGTCAGCATGTACACATCCCTCCTGTTCATAAATTTCACAGCTATCAGTTCCTCACTGCGCAAGGCACTGCACTGTCCCCTCTGAAGCTTTTTGCAAACAAGCTCTTTTGGGTAACCTTTACCGTTAGAGCGGATTGTACCACAAACAAAAGTGTCCACTTTGAACAATTCCTTAAACAATTGCACAGCAGTGTAGAAGTTATCAAGATACAAATGGTGACCTCTGTTAAACAGTCCTCTAGCAAGTTCCCAAACAATTTTCTCTGAAACTCCAAAAGTGGACGGACAACCAGGGGGGGGGCAATAGTGGAATCCCTACCAGTATACACCCGGAAATCATAGACATATCCTGTCCTACTCTCAGACAACATATAGATATTAATTCCATGATGTGCCCTCTTGCTAGGAATGTACTGCCTAAAAAACAAACGGCCCTTGAACAGGACCAAAGACTCATCAACAGCTATTTCTTTCCCTGGAGTATAGATCTCTGAAAATCGATATACCATGTGATCAAGAACAGGCCGAATCTTAAAAAGACGGTCACAGTCAGGGTGATCGTGTGGCAACGCCAAAGTATTATCAACAAAATGCAGCATCCGTAGCAAAAGTAAATACCGATCACGACTCATAATTGCAGGAAATATGGCCGTTGCCATCTAGGGACTGGTAGACCAATATGAAGCCAGGGACGGCTTCCTTATCAAGCCCATCAAAAACGTCAAACCCAAAAACCTATTCATCTCATCCAGATTTGTGGGATTCCACCGGGTAGCTCTAGAGCGGGCCTAAGTCTGGCACTGTTGTCCCTCAAAAACTGTTCAGCATACAAATTAGTCTGCTCATCAATCTCAGCCAAAAATACATCATCCATAAACAACTGAAAAAACTGTATAGGCAAAAAATTCTCACAATCCACTCTACACCCTGCATCACCACTAAAGGCAGGCAACACCGGCTGCACCATGTTTGGATCAACCCAGAGTCCAGCACTTCCAGAAGGAAGCCTTGCAGCCCCAGGCTGCAATCCCGATGTCTCTTGCTGCACCATCGACACATCAGTGTCCTCCTCTAAAACAGGCGCTTCATCCGCACTGAGAGTAGCTTCATCAGATGATTCCTCGTGGACATAAAACTCACTGCCAGAATCTTGCACTCCCTCCTCTCCCTCAGTCGCACTGTCAGTCTCATAATCCTGCTCAGAGGAAGATTCAAAAAGCATACCAACCACCTGCTGAGCAGTAATTCTACGGCTAGCCATAATCCTTACTAATAAAGGTAACTTGTCAAACAAGTGAAAAACAACAAACTCTTTGTAAAATAAGTAATAAACAAAATGTGGCTTTATCACAAAGACCTATATACTCCAAAACTATACCACTCACTTGACAGAAGCAGCTAGACTCACCACCACCTACTCTGCACAGATACAGTATGGACCAACAATATCCCACTAAAAAAGAAAAAGAAAAGAAAATTACACATAAGACAATGCAAAACACATCGCAAAGAATTTCATGCTCAGAACACTAACTAAATATGCTGCTATTATGACACCACTTACAAAAAATTCATTCATGCATGACAATAATACTCATTTGGAGTAAACACTACAAAAATGTTTTTCTTACCAAATAAATGCAACTACGCAAAACTGCAGATCAACCACTGCCGAAACTGCAAACAAGAATCAAAAGCTTTGCACTAGAATAAAAAGGAGAAATAAAACATTACAATCACATATGCAAATAATGCACTAGTCCACACACAATCCACCAGCCAAGCGGGGGGGGGGGTAGGTGGGCCTAAAAGCATAAGGCCGATCTGCCCCCAAGGGGGGCAGAAACAGCCAACAAAAACACCCTCATAACGGGTGAGCAACCCTTGCCCAAGGGGTCACTCATCCACACCAACATTTAAAAAACCCTGGTGCTTAGTGGCTTCTGCCCCTCTAGGGGACAGATGGGCCTGAAAACGTTTGGCCGATCTGCCCCCAAAGGGGGCAGAAACGGCCACAATAATCACCCCATAAAGGGAAGCGACCCTTGCCCCAGGGGCCGCTCCCCAACAACACAAACACAATCCCTGGTGTCTAATGGGTTCAGCTCCCCTTAGGGGCAGATGGGCCTTGAATCACAAGGCCGAACTGCCCCCAAGGGGGGCAGAAACGGTCAAAATAAACGATCCCCAAAGGGGAGAGACACTTGCCTAAGGGGCCGCTTCCCACAAACATATTTATTAAAAAAACAAAATCCCTGGTGGCCTAGTGGGCACACAATAAAATTATTTATTTATTTGGGCCAATCTGCCCTCCCAGGGGGGCAGAAACGGCCCAAATAAATGCTCCCCAAAGGGGAGGGACCCTTGCCTAAGGGGCCGCTCCCCCCCAAAAAAATTTTTTAAATCCCTGGTGGCCTAGTGAGCACACAGCAATTTTTTTTATATGGATCTGCCACCCCAAGTGGGGCAGAACTAGCCAAACAAATTGCTCCCTCAAGGGGATTGACCCTTGCCCAAGGGGCCGCTCCCCGACACAAAGGGCATTTTTTAAAAACACAATCCCTGGTATCTAGTGGGTATTCCTGCTGCACGATCGCGCCCCATGCGCGATCGTGCAGCAGGAATGCTTAAAAGAGACATCGGAGGAAAGGAAAACCCTTTCCTTTCCTCCGATGCCTCTTTTTAAAACCCCCCCACCCTCCCCGAGGAGAAACTTACCTCCTCTATCCTGGACAAGCTGGAAGCAAATGGCTTACAGCTCGTCCGGTTTCACCTAAAGACGTCGGCACGCGGTGCGCGCTGACGTCATTAGATGACATGGAGGGGGGGCAGCGGAAGGGCATCCGCTGCCTCCTCCGGGAGGTGGTGATGTCGATATTTTACTGCGGAAAAAAGAGACATACCTCATCATGAAATATAACTGTGTGGCGGACGGTTTAAACGAGATGGCCGAACTGCACCAAGTTTTACGCTGAGTCCCCTGTAAAACACTATAAACCCTTAATAATAAAAAAAACTTTTTAGAAAAACAACAACTTCGGAGCCTTTGTATAAAAGCACCATGAAGGTTCGAAGGTAGACTTACAAACATCTAACGTCCCAAATTGCAGTCTAACAACTACAATTCCCAGAATCCCCCTCAAAGATGAATGCCTAATACTTCCTGTTGAACAGGATATGGGCCAAATTTCGAACTAACAATCACTCGTTTGAAATCACGAGCGGGAGGATCCTTTTGAACACCGCCTAGAACAACCCTGAAGTAAGTTAGCAGCTCCCCTTTCTCATGAAACAACTCGTGTTTGAGCCATGTCGCACAACGTTTTACTCGCGTGCGGTAACCTTAATGTGTTTTCTTTTCAGAAACACGGCACGCGATGTTTAAACACGCCGCTCCAAAAGATTAATGAAAATGAGTGCACATATTGACAAGTAAGTGCATTTAGGTTGCCGCTTTAGTTCTTTTAATTAATCTAGTGAGACGCAATAATAAACAACTGCCCACTTGCTTTTCTTTTTCACAGTAAGCGTGAAAATTTACCCGGTGTTCAAAACTTTATCAATTCACTCCTCAATTCTGAGTGACAGTGAAAAAACCAATCCGGTCATCCCAAGTAGATTTAACCGTGAGTTTCTGAGTTTCTCTTTTGACTAATGGAGGATACAAAGTAACATGATTCACACTACTGATACAGAATGTCCTGGTTGTTTCAGGTCCTGGAACCTAAAAGAACACTTGACACAGGCGTGATTATACCTCCAATAAAACAAGCGAAATATACTTCAGGTACTTTAGAAGTGATGGGTAGTGGTATAATACCACAGTATAGAGTTAAGGTTGGACACACTTTTTGGTAATTATTTATTTTTAATTTCATTTATAGGTTACACCGTGCTCTTAGCCCTGATGAAAATCCCGTGATTAATCGTAGGGATTGGAAATGCGTCGGCAATTTCCATATTGTTGCCACAGAGGGCATTTTGAAAAATTCGTACATCTGGAGAGGGCGTATGATGTCTAATGAGCCCCACAGAGCAGTACTCTCTCTTTTTCCCGGGTGGCTGTAGTTCCGTATATTTTTCTTAAAGATATTGCTTTGAGGAACTGCCATACAACAAATAATGCATATCAGTATATTTGCTGGTGTAATTTCCTGAAATCTGTAAATTGCACTTTATTTAATTTTGTATATGTTTACATTATTTGCACTAAAGTAGGTTTATGTTTTCTTATGTGTTATGTATATGGAATGTATTTAACTCTGACATGCACTTAATGTTTTTATAAAATGTATATGTAAAGAAATATGAAGATATGTGATCAATAGACAGAAAGCATATGAATCGATGGTCTTTGCTTTTTCTCACTCTAATAAAAATAGCGACACATAATCTGACGGTCAGGTTCTCCTTTTTTCTATAACAATCCTCCGGTGGGGGCAGCATGAAGGGCGGCCCACTGGGGGAGTGCCAGCTCTTCCCCCGTGGGTGGGTGGGTGCTAGGACGGCCGGGAGCAGTCCGATGCATACGCCCACCGTGACGTCGGACGGCTCCCGGCCGTTCGACACACGCAAAGGGTTAAAGCACTGGCAAGGATGTGCCCTCTTATTGCGGCACACTGCTGCAGTCTCAGTTCGCAGAGCATCGGAATATGAGTGAGAACTTGAAAAACAAAATATAATTTTAGAGACAGTAATGCATATGAATGATAACATTTGCTAGAGGTAATTGAATAAGACAGATAGGAGTCAGTCTACACCTGTGAGGTAATAGAGAGCGGCAAGCCTGATACAAGTCGAATAGTGTTCAAGATCTTGACAAAAAAGTATCAATGTGTGAAAACATATGCTGGCATTTGTCATGAATTTTCAATTGAAACAGAGTTGTCAAAATCATTTAATTTCTGAGATGCAACAAGTATTTGTAGAAAAGTTACCACAGTAAAGGAGAGAGAGGGAACTCTCTAGTATCATTGACAAGTATGCTACTAGAAGGGAGTTACCATGATATGTGGTAAAGAATATGTACGTATACCAGCAGTGATCTTTGCTCCTTTGCCTTTAAGCGGATTAGTGTTGCAACAAGATAAACAGCCTGACCCTGTGGCAAGCCTATGTGCTGTTAGCAGTCTAGATGTGAGGTGTCGATTCCTCAGAATAGTCTCTCAATCCCCAACCCCTTTCCAGCCAGAAACGTGTAAAGAGAGAATGTATATAGTGGCTCTCTTTAGGTGTGTTCAGGGGTAAAAGGAGCGCAAAGATATCTCCCATTCGGCCAGTTACAAATTAAGGTTAGTGATCTTGAATCTGAATCCCTGCTTAAATCTATTGAAAACCCAAGCTTGCCTTGTTATCCCACTCAGGAAACCAGAAGGGACACAGATATAGGTGAAGCCTTGGCAGGGATATCCATGGCAGGAGGACTGAAGGGAATTTAGTACCAATGAAGGTACTCTCTTGCTGTCCGATCACTCCCTCTCTATATCTATGCATCATAGGTAAGGCCAAGTCGGGTCTTACCCTTGTGCCCTTATGCTTGACATGCTTCATTTATTTCAGGTAGGCTTCAGTTCACACAGATTATTTTAGATTATAAACACCTTTACTTGGACCAGCTTTGCTTATCTCTTAGCTCACTTCTATAGTTCAGGGCCCCAGACACACAGATCAAGATATAAAGAGGGCTGACTCACATCTGATACAGGGAATGTCCATAGGATAATGGTTTAGTCCCAGGTGAATATCTGGGCTGTGATTGACTAGATGATTACCTCACGCTTATGTCTGCTTCCATGCTGCATTAAAAAACATAAGACAACTTTTCCCAAAATGCCCATCGATATAAATTGAAGTAAACAAGAATTGGAATCCATGCATAGCTTGTACCTGACCGAATGTTGTTGTAGCTGAGTGGTCTGCTGTCAGTGAGAGAGAGTGAAAGCAGCTCAGCTTAGCCTGACCATGCAGTCCTAAACTTTCAATTCACCGCAGTTGATGTCCACATCCCTGCTCTGTGCGATGTGGGCACCGATCCCCAGTTCTTTCATTTTAGACAGCTGCTGCCCGTGCAGGTAAGAGAGGTCGGGCGGTGGGCCGGGTGGGGACGACGAGGGAAAATTAATGATTTATTTAATCTTCCCTTGTGGTTTTCTGTCGAATCCCCCCCGCCCCCCCATCCCGGCCCTACTGCTCTTACCTGCACGGGCTGAGGCTGATTCTAGAGCCAAGCTGTCAGTGTAAATTTGTAAATAGATTGCAGCATTATCAAACTGGCAAGCCCTAAAACGTTTCTTTCCTAAAAAACCCTCTTATAATTTGACACGAAAACCAGCTCGCGAGCAGCGGTTTCAAGGTAAATACACCATGGTTACCAGGTTTTTTGATAGCCCTTATTGAACCCCCTTTTTCACAATACGGAACAGCGCTGACACTGTACTTCTTTCTCGTACTTTGACAGGAAACCCTCACGCGGGTTACGATTTCCAAGAATAACAAACCCTTGTTACCAGCTTTATTGTTAGCTCTTTTTGAACACTCTTTCTCACAATACGGAACATCGCTGACACGCTGCACCTACGCTATTGGCTGCTTCTCCAGCGTGATGCGGTGGGGGTTGCGCTCACGTGATGCTGCGCCCCCACACTCAATTGGCCATCCTGCAGCATACGCGATACTCAGGACACCCCTGTTTTCCTCATGATGACAAGTACACGTGGGCTGAACTACGCCCAAAACCGCAAGTCGCAACCCTATTGGCGAACAGAGAACGCTACCATGGTCAGGCAGCAGCCTGTCTCTCAGTTGATCATACCCATTTGGACACCGGATTTCCGGATCCGGCTGCGCGACAACAGGGGAGACTATTTCAAGCAGGTCAGGCAGCGCGAGAGCATATTTTTATCAGCGCATTTTGGGACACCGGATCCCACAAACTGGCAGCCACTTTACTTAATCACGGTGCTTTATTACCTTTCACTGCCGACTGAGAGCGCTATAAATATCACAAGCCTTTCTCTCCCATTTATCGTCGGGGAGGAAAGGAGCACACACCTAGGTGTAAACACGGGAGACGCACCTTGAGGCAGTAAGAGAGTGTTCGTGGGCATGCTTAGTTGACTGAATGAGGATGTGAGAAAGGGAGTGCTTACAGGCTCCCATTATTTTTAAGATCTTCTGATGCAAAGCTTTCCGTTCAACTTGTGCTACATGTTGCTTTTGTTTCCTACAACTTTTTTAGAGAGTTTGACTACAGGGGTCTTCCTTCCCTCTTCCTCCTACGGGGCATGTAGGTTCCTGTCCTAGGGTAAGATATGTGAGATAACCTCTCATATAAAACATTTTCATACTTAAGTGTGTGCACAGATGAGTGTCACGTGTCACACATATAGCCACTCACTGTAAGGACCGTGCATGTGGTTGAATGACCTTTTAGAAAGTGACCCAGGTGATTCTCATTGTATTTTCTGTGTATATTTTGTCTTTCAGACTTAAAAAACGCGAGCCTTTCTCAAGTGGAGTGTGACATAGGTCACCCCACAAAGTGGTACCTTCTCACCACAATTTGGTAAGATCGGAGCCCCCCCCCCCTTTTTCTCTTTAGGTCCTGATGAATGCCATGGACCCAACTGGGCCAAACGGCAGAAACATGTCGACCATATTCACCACGGTGGGGGGACAATAAAATCCCAATTACCGTTCACCTGCTTTTAATACAATATAGCTGCCAGTCACATTAATACTTAAATTTGGTAACTATAATGGTTTTTAATCTCACTCACTCTTTCATGGACACACACTTAGTTTAGAAGTGCATTCCTGTCGTCAGGTGTATGCCCGCTGTGAGAAGTTGGCCTGGCATGCTGTCCACTAGTTATAGTGGGCACCTTGCACCAGTCCAAACGACCCTTATTGATGATTAGGTTTAAAGACAACCCTATAGAAAGCTATCCTAGTGGTAGCTGTGGAGAGCAGCCTTCAGGCTAAGTCTTGAAGGAGTGTAAAGCAGCTTGGTTTACCAGATTATAACCTCTTGAATGACCAAATGAAAGGAGAACCAGACAAGATATATATAAAATATATGTATTTATTTCTAAACACACACTACTAATCTCTTTATGAGATTAGAGTCCAAGATACACAATATCACAGTATTAAAACGACAGTAAATAGCACAATATACAATGGGCCCCAGGGGGGGACCAAACCATATATTAAGAAAGTGGTATAAGAACCACGACTTGACTAGACACAGTGCCTAGAGCACGTAGAATCGCTGGGACCCCAAGGAACCACCCAAGGTAGTGACACAGGAGACCCACAGGGGACGTGTGCAGTGTGAGAACACAGCCGCGAGCGCCTAAGGATTCAATGTGGAAAGTCGCGGTTGGAATTTTAAAGATAAAGGACACTTAGGAGAGGACTTTCAGCAAACCCCTTTAGACTTAAGGGGTTCTAGGGCCAACACCCACGTGAGCACCGGAGTACTTGAGTTACCTCACCCAGGGAAGCCGGGTGCATAGCTGTCAAAGGGTGTAGGGAATCGTCGTCGATTTCAATGGCGATCTGCTGCAAAGTGCTGCTGCCGTGAAGAAGAAAAGTGTCCGGGTGGATCCAAGCCTGGATCGAAGATGTGAAGAACCTGAAAGCAGAGGGGATAGAGTCTGGGTCACCAGCCAGTGACCAGGAGCGGAGCAATTGAATGCCCACCGATGTCGGGTGCTTCAGCTGCGAAGAGGTGAAGCTTGACTCTGCAGCCACGGGGTCCAGGAGACATCGAAGATGACCAGGAGCCGGATTCGAGCTGTCCCACAAAGGATGTCGAGTGCTGCGGTGTCGGTGATCGGATTGACCACAACAAGCCTTGGCAACAGCAACCCACGCAGGAAGAGAAAAGATGCTCCTGTGCAGACCAGAAAGGTCCTGGGAACTCCGCCAGCAATGGAAAGTCAGGGCACGTCTGGAGCAATCAGGGAAGCCCAATAAAAATTAGAGTTGCCTTCTTGGGGACCCACAGGTCAACGGACCAGGGATCGCGAAGGGACCTTGAGAGGAATCACAAAATGGCGGCCCACGGAACACTCGTTGAGTGTAGGCCTGCAATCTTCAGTGTAATTACTGCTCGGGGTCAGGGCTACAAGTAACCCAAAGCTCAGCTTCAGGGGTCGCCGGAAAGCTGATGCTTCTGCAAATGGTCGCAGTCTCCACGAGGGATACGAGCCTCAGACTTGCTGTGGGCACAGATCAACCTCAGAGACCTCGGGAACCCACCTCCTGTGTGGAAATATTCTTCGGAGTCCGCAGGAGCTTCGGAGATGCCAATTGGTCAGTTGCGTTAAAGGTGCCTGCCTTGCAGGGGAGTAACTCCTTTACTCCAAGGGAGATTCTTCAGTCATCCAGCGTAGTGTAGATCGTCGAAGTACTTGGTTTCTGTAGCAGAGTTTAGTCCAGGTGTAATCTAAAATCCTGTAGCCAGGGGTTCCTACTATATACCTAAGGAAGGGATGGGACAAACTCTGGGGACCCACCTATGGGAGGGTCAGGAAAGAGGGGTGGCTACACCCATTTCCTTTGTCCAGTTTCGCGCCAGAGCAGGGGATGAGTGCCCCTGCCACCGGTTTGAACTGGACTACGCACAGGGACACCAAATGTGCCCCCAGTGCAGACTTCAAAGCACTCTTGGAGTGCACCCACCCAGCCCCAATACACTAAAGCCTGTCTGGGAGGTGGTCACACCTCCCTGTGACAGGAAACCTATTGTCCAGGCCTCCCCTGCCAGAGTTTCGTCCAGCAGCAGGAGGGCAGACTTGTGTCTGTGGCTGCAGCATCCCTTTTGTGATCCCAGGGTTCTGTTAAGCTGGTACCGGGTGTACCGGTGGTGCCATGTTTCTCCCTCTAGTAGGGAGGAATCATACCTCCCACCCCAGTACTGGGGTGGAGGTATGATTCCAAGGTGTTTGACACCAAACACGACTTGTTTCCATGCAGCCATTTCAAAGTTAGCATTTACCGCGAGGTTATAATGCCCTTAAGAGTATATGGTCTGCCTGCATCACAAACCACCCCGGAATGAAGATTCCGAAAGCTGCAGAGGGGCTCTGCTCATGCATGGGCACCCTCTCACATGAAACCCAGCACCCTGCCTTCAGGATTGTTAAGGCCTGCCATAGGGGTGACTGATAGGTTTACATGTGCAGTGATATGGAGAGATATAGGGAACCTATATCTCAGTAAGGGGTGGATATATCACCTTACACAGGCTGCTGTAGCAGACCTGTGGTGTCATTTTAAAAGGCTTCCCAGGGGTGGCACAATACATGCTGCAGCCCCTGGTAGGCCTCTGGGGTACCTATGCCCTGGGTATATAGTATACCATATACTAGGGACTTATAAGTGTACCCCAGAATCCAATCTGGAGTGTACCTAAAGTACATGCAATCAATTTAAGGGGAAAGCAGATAGGCTGGGGTCCTGAATAGCACGATCCCAGCCAAACTAAGTCGAAAACCAGCAAAACACCAGGAAAAAAGTGGGGGCAACCATGCAGTCAGATTCAACCTTCCTACACCCGCCCTCTACCAAACCGAGTTTCTAGAGGGCGAGGACTGGCCAATGATGAAGCATGACACCTGGTGGTGTGCGAGACCAGTCCTTCACTTTTTGTGAGATGCCCACACTCACAATTTAACACTTGAGCACCTTGGTCACTATACTGGGAGTGGCCCCATTTGTGTTAAACAAGCCCTAACAAAGGTCAGGATTGTTTATCAAAGATATACAATACATTCATTGCATGAAACTGATTATAGCACAGCTCCTACAGTTCTGAGTCAGTGACAGTCAGATGGTTGCATGACATACTCCAACCATGAAGGGATCCAAATATCTTGTGAATCATGGTGGCGTCCCTCCTTCTCTGGCAGCGGTGCTCCCTCACAGCATGTTGCACCCCTGCAATCTTGTGGTCATCCTTCACAACTGATACCCTGCTTAGAGGCAATATCTGGAACAAGAGGTCCACCCCAGACAAAATGATGGCCATTTGTAGCATCGGCTCGCTCATAGAGGGCGCCAGGGCGTCGACCTACCAAGTTGCCTCCAGCTAGCTGCTGACATGGTGTTTTCATGAAAACGATTTTTCGTTTCCAAATTAAAGTGCAGCATCATGCTAGCAGCAAAGGGAGCACCACTGTTCCTTTGAACTGCACGTGTCAGGCGGTAGCTTCTTCTGCCCATCTTACAAATTCGCAATAAATAGCCGACTGCAGTAACCACACAGGAAACTAGTGTAGTTCTCCTCTTTATTCACGATAGCTGGTAAAATACAAGGATGCTTGCAGCAGTAACACAGGGCTATCTCACAGAGAAGTAATACATTCTAAGCCCCAGCATAAATACCCATTCCACATGAGACATACACATTCTACACATTCTAATGGCTGAATAGAAAGAACCATGTTACTACACATCCCCTTTCCTTAAAAATAAAAAATAAACATAACAAAAAAAAAAACATCAAATAACTCACTAGTAATGCAAGTAATAAAAATCAGGTACCAACGAGAACTGACCAACTAAGAAATGGAGTAATCATTTAATCACACAAAATCTTCAAGACCCTTTGGGGTTTTAATGCGCCTACCAAATTTGCTGGATCTCTCTGCGACACCAGACTCATGAAGCAAACCAGTTTACAGTTCTAAGTCCACCACACCCTCATGCTCATTCCCATGTTCGAGTGCTACCAAGTCGTCCACTGGCACAGTCGCAGGCAAACACCCCAACTCTTTTTCCTCTATCCCCTTTACAATGGGCAAGGCTTCCATCCACCAATAACTGCCCCTTCCCTTCACCTTCACATTTTTTCCATTCTCAGAGACGTGATGTCGCGCTAGTGAAATGCGACTCATAAGGTGAATACTACCATCCACCAATACTACAGTATTCCGCATGACTTTAGCCACTTTCTTAGGTTCGGAAAATTGGCCGTGCCCCTTCCCAACTTTCCAACCACACTTTACTCTAACCAGTTGTCCAACCTCCAAACACACTTCCTTAGTACCATGCTTAGCATCAAAATATGCTTTGTTTTTGTTTTGAGAAATTGCAATACATTCTCATACTTGAACACTGTCCCATTCATACCTCTTGCTTCTACCCATCCATCCTGGATTAATCTTGCAATAGGGAATTCTTCCTCTCATCAGCCCAAAAGGGCTTTCACCAACAGTATCATGGACTGTCACTCTATATGACCATATCATTTTATCCAATTCATCATCCCAATTGTTATTTCCATTGCTCGCTAATTGTAACACGCCCTTCACAACTCTGTTAACTCTTTCCACAACAGAGTTACCTCTTGGATGGTACAGAGCAGTAAACCTTTGTTCAATGCCAGTCGTTTCAACACATTTTTTTCATAACTTCAGATATAAATTGTACTCCAATATCAGTAAGAATGGATGCAGGGAAGCCCTCTCTTATGAAACATTTTTCAAGGAACTTGATCACAGTGTCGGTATCAACCTTTTTGACTACTTCTACTTCAAACCATCTGGAAAACAAGTCGACTAAAACCAACACATACTTACAAGAACCATCTTGCCACGTTATAGGTCCCATAATGTCTAAGGCAACATCTTCCCAAGGTAGCTTAGGACAACCCAAAGAAGACATTGGAGGATTAAGTGTTTTTTGAGTCTTATCAGAACTCTCACAATTTACACATGTACGCACAAATCTTTCAATCTCCAAATCTACTCTGGGCCACCAATACAGTGCCTTTATGTTCCTTTTAGTGCAGGTAATGCCCGGATATCCTTCATGTCCAATGCAAATGATTGTTTGACGCATTCCTTTAGGAGGAATAATTTTTTCTCCTCTGCACACAAACTTATCATCCACACTTAAATCATCTCTGAAATCCCAGAATGCTTTTAACTCACCCACCAGGTTACTCTTACAGTCGCATCCTTCCATTCTACCTTTCGCAAACCTCAGGTGTCCGAAAATATGCTGGTAACACAAAAATCGCTCCAAGGATCTTGATCAATCTCTTTCAGTGGTAATGACAATCTGCTGAGGAAATCAGCAATAACATTCTTAACGCCCGGAACATATTGCACCTCGTACACAAAGTCTTGGAGTCTCATGGATAATCTAGCAATCCTGGCTGATGCTCTACACAAACCCTCCGTGGTAAGTAATTTGGTCAATGGTTTGTGATCAGAACGAAGAATGAATTTCTTGCCCCAAATGAACTTCCTGAAATGTTCCATGGCCCACACACACGCTAAAGTCTACCTCTCTATAACAGAGTACTTTTCTTCAGTAGGAGATAATGAGCGTGACGCAAAAGCCGCAATCACTTCTTTGCCCTGCTCTGATAATTGGGACAACACACCACCCAACCCTGTACCACTGGCATCAGTGGTGACAAATGTGTCGGCAAAAGGGTCAAATCCTTGTACTAAGTAGGAGCCTTTGAAATAGCCATTTTAATTTCCACAAAAGAATTTTGACACGCATCACTCCACACAAAAGCAGATTTGTTCTTCATCAACAGACGCATTTCATAGGTCTTCTGAGAATAATAAAATAAAATTCAGCTAAACCTAGGAAGGATCCGAGTTTGTCCTTGGATTTGGGTGCAGGAGCATTAATAATGGCATCAACAAGTTTGTTTTTAGGTCTAATACCACTGTCACAGATTTCATGCCCTAAGTAAGTAACAGTTTTCTCTGCAAATTTGCATTTGCTCCCTTCAGCTGACAATCCATTATCCGTGAGAATGGTAAGTACCTCCCAAAGAATAGCATCATGGTGTATTTTGTTCTTACCCATTACTAAGATGTCATCCTCAAAGAAAACAATTTCAGGAATGTGACCAAATAATTTCAACATCAACCTTTGAAATACTGCAGCGGCTGAAGCCAACCCAAAAGGCATGCGTTTGAATCTACAGCATCCAAATGGTGTACAGAATGTAGTGAAATGTCTACTCTCGGTATCTAGAACTACTTGGTGGTATGCTGCCAATAGGTCCAAAGTGGAAAACCACTCCTCTTTATTCACGATAGCTGGTACAATACAAGGATGCTTGCAGCAGTAACACAGGGCTATCTCGTAGTGAAGTAATACATTCTAAGCCCCAGTATAAATACCCATTCCACATGGCACATACACATTCTGCATTCTATACATTCGAATGGCTGAATACAAATAACCATGTTACTACACCGACATAAAGCACTGGCCTTGGGCAGTGCAGCATGTCAGCTAATGAGGCTTCAGTGGGGCTTAACATTCTTCATCCCCATAACCTATCAGTAGCCAGGATAGAGAAGAAGGGCCCCTCTCCAGCCCAATCCTGGCATCTGATAGAGCAGGAGTTCATGTTCTGGGCCAGAACAAGCAAAAGCTATCAGTCATGACGCTTCTGCTTGTTCATTGTGGCGTCCGTGGGAGACAGAATCTCGGAGAAATTATCATGCAGAAGTTGGTCATATGTCCCAAGGTACAATGTTATTAATAGCTTGTGTGCGTGCATGATTGTGTGTGTGTGCATGGCTGTGAATATGTGTGTGTCTGTACATCGCATAACTGTGGGGGCATGTGTGCATGATTGCTGTTCTACCTCTTGGGTTTTTTTTACCAGCCCCCAACCCCTTCCCTAATAGCAGCCCGCACACACCATCAGGTACACGTCCCCGCGCCTCAATATCACCTGATTGAAACCTCTAACAGGTTTGATTGTCTTTCCACTCTCTGTGGTGTGGATTGACTGAGGGTCCCTAACAATGATGGTAAACCATGTGGATCTGTTATTCTTCCAGATTCTGCTAAGGTCCTTTGCCCGGATTTTGATAAGGTGTGTATGTTTCAAAAACCGTGTACTGCTGTGCCCCTGAAGCCTTAATTGCAGTTGACCCTATATCTCCGAGCGCATCTCCTACAGGCACTAAGCCTTCTGCGGAAGCCAATACTGTTTTGTACTGGAATGTGGCTGGCTTACGCAGCAAAAGCTCTATGACTGAGTGGTTTGATTTTATCTCCAAATTTCATATTTTATGCCTACAGGAAACTTGGTTAGTGGACCCAATCCATATAACTGGTTTTAAAACTTATCACTGTCCAGCTACCCAATCCACTAGCGGTCGCTCAAAAGGAGGCTTGCGCATTTATGTATCAAATCTGCTGACACCCTTGAATACAATTGTGATTGATACCAGCGCATTTTATCAAATTGTTATTTTACAGATGTCCGTACATTCCTCTATTGCCATCATAAACTTTTACAATAATGCTTGCACCCAGGAAATCATTACATTGCTTAGGCCACGATTTGGAAACAGCCTTTCCAATAGATTGAAAGAACCCAATTATTTTATGGGGCGGCGATTTTAACATACGTGCATGCCCGTATCCATCTAATAAGGTATGTGGCATGACGTCTCCTGAGAACAGGGACATTATCCATTTTTCCCACACAGTATATGGGGATACCTTAAACGACCTACTTTTTAAACACAACCTGACTTTTTGCAATGAACTCACTAGCCCTCCAGTTACAGTAAACTGCACTTACAACGGAAGAGGCGAGGACAGTGTGATTGACTTTTTACTTTTTTCCCAGCATCATGCGAAGTAGGTCTTAGGATTCTCCATACACAGTATTGCAATCAGTGATCATTTCCCCCAAAGTGTTGTCCTGAATATCAACCTTTTGAATCAGAGGGGGGCTGCACATAGAGTCACTACTCTGGAGAATATTGATATTTCCCGTCGTAACGGGTATGCACTGAGATGGCCCCTGGTGGATCCACCTAACTTTCTAACAAAACTAATTCAGAAAGAGAGGGAGGCTTTTCAACAGTGCCTTGATGAGAATACAGAGGCCCATGAGCTCATACTAGCGTTTAACCTTATAAAAAAGGGTATTGGTGAAGGACTCTATGTTAATCAGAGCAAAGCCAGGGCACGTCATCCTCATTGGTTCGACGCATTATCTATTAAATCCCTTAGAAATTTAAAACTAGCCCTAGCTAAAAAACCGCGACAGGTTTCGAAGGTCCGGGAATGCAGAACCGCATATAAATTGGCTATTAACCAACAGAAAAAAAGTTTAAAGGAGGATACTTGGAACCGTTTACTTGAAGCCAGTCTGTCTAACGACAACATTATGTTCTGGCGTATTATTAATTCTCCTTTATATGATCCTGCGGACTGCCCCCGAGCTGAGATAGCCCTTACTGAGGCTGCTTGGCTATCCCACTTTTCAGATCTTTATTCTTCCACGAATGACAATGCGATTCCCTCGCTCACTGCCTCCCCTATCAGTGAGCCAGCACTATCCTACCATTAAGCAATAGGAATTATCCAGTATTCACCCTGGATGAGGTAGTTGTGGCACTGAAAACAAGTAAGGGTGGTAAAGCCCCGGGCCCAGATGGGATCCCGATCGACCTGTTTAAGTCCAACATTGACTTGTGGGGCCCCATTATTACCCTTCTCTTTAGAGCCTGCCGGGATAAAGATTTTCTGCAAACTTGGCCTGAGTCTCTCATCATACCCATATAAAAAAAGGGTGATCGTAACAGCCCAGCACTATACAGGCCAATCTCCCTTCTAGATTCCCTAGTGAAGGTGGCTGGGTGCATTCTCCTCGACTGACTGCAGGACTGGGCAGAGTCTAACAACATTCTCTCGGACCTGCAGTATGGCTTTAGGTCTGGTTTGGGGACCATGGAACAGGCGAGTAATTTGGACTTCCTCATTAACAAATACACGTGCATTAAGAAAGGCAATCTGTTTTTGGCCTTTGTTGATTTATCTTCTGCTTTTGATTTTGTGGTACATGAGAAACTATGGTCCATCATGACTAGCCTGGGAGTTGACTGCACCATTATTAATTTTCTTAGAGATTTGTATGCTTTAGGTCGTGGTAGAGTCCGCTAAGGTGTTAACGGCGATTGCACTCAGCCGTTTAATATAAAAAGAGGGGTACGACAAGGCTGTGTGCTTGCCCCCTTCCTGTTCAATCTCTATCTTAACAGCATAGGTGATATCCTGGCAAGTAAGTGCGCCGACTTACCACAAGTAGGCCATCGTCCAATCCCGGCACTTTTTTACGCCAACGACGCTGTTTTAATGGATTGTATTCCTCTTGGATTACAGCGTCTAGTCGACGAGTTTGTCAATTTTATGCAGAACCACGGCCTAAAAATCAACATCGGCAAAACTTTTGCTATGAAAATTGGGCATTCGACCTCACGACCTCGTGACATTTTTATTGAGGGTGCTAAAATTCAGTATACCACTACTTTTTCCTATTTGTGGATTGTATTTAGCCACACTGGGAAGTGGCAGCGGGCTATAAAATCGAGGCAACTTCAATTTGTTAAAACTACAAGGGCCCTGCTGCAATTTGCTAGATCTCAAGGAATTAAACACCCAAGGGAATTGTTGACTATATACAAAGCCAAATGTAGAACCACTGCCATGTATGGGTCTGAACTATGGGGTCATGGGCAGATAGACAACCTCCAATTGGAAGAAAATGCATTTCTAAGGAACCTTCTTGCTGTGCCGAAAAGTAGTGCAACTTACGTCTGCCACACAGAACTGGGAGTCCCGTATATTGCAGACCTGATTAAGATCCAGCCAGTACTACAATGGCATAAAATGTGGTCATCGGTACACACTACACTCAACCAAGCGATTATAACTGATTGCCTCAGATCGATGTCGGCCCTTAAAATTCCCTGGCTTAAATACGTGTATAACTTTCTGTCTGATATTGGTCATTCCGAGTACTTTGAACATCCCGTTAGCCTGGCATCTGTATCAAGAAAAGTACTCAAAATGAAATGCTTATCTCTCCTAGAGGAAACGAGACTAGCATCTGAAATTTTAAAACATTCTGTACTGCGGAATCAGACTATATTGACTAGCTTCAACATGCAATTTACTTAGCTAATGTGTTTAATGCTCATCACAGGTTCGTGCTGACTCGGTTTCGTTTGAACATCTTTCATCACTCAATCAGCTTCCCCACTATTAACAACTGGTCCTCTGACATGGGGAAATGCACTTGTGATGACATCTCCTTGCAGTCCACAATGCACACTGTTTTGTTCTGTAAACATTTCTCTGGGTTGAGGAAGAAATATATTATCCCTCTGCTATTGCAGCTTGGCTTTGTACAATGCCGCCCAGCTTTCCTGTACCTGCAAATGCTATCGAACATTTATATATGTGCTGTAATGTCTCGATTTTTGTCAGCAGTTATTAATTGCAGGAAGCAACTGTAGTCAGTAACTTAAACGGAAATTGATTTCAACTGTGTATTTGACTGTACCTGTAGCTATGTACCGCTGTTTTTTTTTTTTAACCTGCGCTAACTTTTATATTGATTTTTAATTGTTTTTGATACGAATGTTGTTCTGTAGCTTTTATGAATCATTTGTGAATTCGAATAAAGCTTGTTTTGATTGATTGTGTGCATGACTGAGTGCACGAGTGCATGACAGTGAGTGTATATAAAACCACCTGCATGCTCGATCGCGAATGAGCGGTGTCTTTTAATGTACGTTTCATTCTGGAAAATCGGCTGAGCAAAGGTCTCATAGAACTCGTGTTTCAAAGAAAACAATTAACTTCATGTACTCACACAGCTACATTTTTTGCAGAGGCTTAGTTGAGTTACTCTGGAGTAGACACATTGTTTTTATGGTTTGTGGAAAAGTGAACCTGCAATTATTTTTTCCTTCTTTTGTGTGGAAGGAACATTTTTCAGACTGCACATCTGTTTGATTTATTCTTGATTCTAAATCACGCCGCAATCAAACCATACTTTGTTTAGTGGTGGAATTCACATAACCATGTTTCAGATTAGGCTTAGATCTGAAAACCTAATGCATTTTGTGAGATGTCGTTCTTGGCCACTTGAATTCAACTAATTGGGCTTAAGTACGAGGTCAAAACGGTTGGGAAAACAAGTTAATGGCTAGAAACTGCATGTGCATAGCCCTGGGTTCTGGCAAAAGCACAGATTCCACTAAGGTTCCACCCCACCTTCTAACCTCTTTGCTTCATTTAAGCCTGAGCTATGTGGTTATCCCACCTTTCCAAATGCGCATCCTGGTGGGTGGAGAAATGCCCTGGGATAATGAAGCCAGAGAGGGGTGAAAGAAGGAATACCACCAACTCCAGCAAAATGTTGGGGAGTTAGGGTCATGGACAGCTATCAATCACATATACCGATCCTTCTAATTTTAAGAGAATCTTTTCCTGTGCAAAACTATTTTAGACATGTGAGTTCATGCCCTAGAGCAAACTCTATTTCTCTGTTCCATGTTCCATATTAAACATATTCACACTTGCACCCCCCCCACCCCCGCCGGGGGTCTGGAACAACAAATTTGCCAGGCATGCTTTGGGTTCTCCGTCCAGCCCTGTCTGCAGCATATTAAGCACTCGGAGAGAGATATTTTATTGCTCTGTGACCAAAAATGTGACACCCAGTTAGTTCCTTCATGATTGTACTTAATATATCACACTTATTAAATTGGGAAATCTTATCCTTCTTGGGAATAAGCACTAGAAACTCCAACTGAAGACGATAGGAATCCTTCTGGGTCAAATATATTGTGTGTGCTTGTTAGATTAGGCCTGTTGATGCTCGCGTAATGCCATGTTTTAGTTAGCATTGAAGGAAGTAACCCAACTAGGGTCACTCGGGTCACTCTCGACCTCCACTAGCCTTCCTAGAAAATGAAGAGTGGATGACTCAGTAGAGAATGCAATGTAACTGGTTTATTCACAAAGTACACTGCAGTGGAGTCCAGACTGACCAGCCTCCTATGATGGCTGACGAGGGACTGACTCTAACAAGCATACAGTTATATTATGTATGTTGCGGAGCCCACAAAGACCCGCCTATCATGGAAAAACACTGGTAGATGTCGTAATACAATGGGGGTACAGAGCATAAAGTTTGATTCCGCAGCCTGGCACAAGCCATCTACTGCCCAAGGTCGTCTGGCTTATCCTCCATACTAGGCAGGTGGGAGGAAGCCTCTACAAAGGAGAGAAAGGCATGCATTCATGAGCAGGATTCAACATTCAAGAAACGAAACTCACCAGGGACTATTTCTCATAAATGATACAGTAACAGTTTCGAATATAATACAAGATGGCGTCTAATATAGAAAATGGTGGCACAAACGTCAACCTAACTTACATAACATCTGCCCTTGTTAATTGCGTATGCAACCAGCAAGAATATATTATAAGATAGCTAAATAAATGCTAACATAATACCAGGTAAAATACGAGTAACATGGCAGTAATACGTTTCAATTCTAACAGCATTCGCTGCACCATTTTCTTTTTACACTCCATTTTGCATGCTGATGGAAAAAAATCTTTTTTAGTTCTGAGAAATGCCCTGTGCTAAGTTTTGTTTCTGCAATAAAGATTGTTAGTGTCAGCTCATAGCTTTCTCACTAGATAAAGTCCCTCTCCCACCTGTCTGGTAGTTTGATCACAGCCCAGGGTGAAACAGCCTTGGACTGTGCCGGGTTGTGCAAGATACGAGAACAGAAACCTTTTTTTGTCTTTCACTGTCCAGTTATATCTGTCTGGAAAATTCCACTGTGGGTGTGTTCTTACCTAACCCTGAAATGTACATAATGTATCTCTATGCTTGCTGTTCTTTAGTTCCCTCTGTAGCACTCTCTTGAGACTGTGCAGACGGGGCCCCGCTCTGAGCGTATATGAGTAACAGTTATTGGTGTATATTCGCCACTGTTTCCTCGACCCTTCATTTGGTACGGAAGGCTGAGAGGTGGTCAGCAGTGACCCGGGTGGCCATTTGCGGGTCACTGTTTTCAATTGGTGCCTGAAAAGGGACTCCTTCGGGTTATGACCCATCCTTTTTCCACAAATGGAAAGGAGGATGAGGACATCATCAGATGGGACTGATGGCTCAGGGATCCCTGCACGAAGAGCTTTGTTTCTCGCAGCTGCTGCCTCTGTCCCACCGGAGGGTGCCTCGCCCAGTGGCCATCCCGACTAGGGTCCTGAACGGCGAAGCCCTTGATCTGACTGTTTGGTCCGAAGAGTCGGCAGTGGAGAACCGGTTTATCTGTATCTCTGATATCAGGTGAGTCTGTTACGGTTCTATGTGGATGTGGAACCACTGTGATTTGATTTTGTTTCATTCTAAGGGCTATTTTGATGAAAAGTGTTTGCAAATACTTTGCCAGGTAAAATTGCGATTTTGTTTTCTTTTCCTTTGCAATGCCTGGTTTTAGTAAGATTTGGAGTTTGTGTTGTCGTTGTTGTTCTACAGATGCACGGTTGGAAAAATCCCAGCCTGCACCTCCTGAGGGCAGTCCTAATTTTGATATGTATGTCAAACAAGGCCTTGGCCCTATTATGTTTAGTACATTATGGCACAAATATATGAGGGACAATGCAGAGTTACAGTGGCCTTTGACGGGCTCTTTTGACGAACAGAAGATCGGATTTCTCCAGGAACAGTTATTTAAAAGACGCAGTAGGCAGTCTATGTTTGACTCCCTTCGGACTTGGCAGAAGGAGGCCAAACAGAGGCAGTTAAAAATGGAGAGAGATGTTAGAAAAGGAAAGATGCAAACGCTTACACAAAAAGCTGTAGCTTATGACAAAGACAAGCAAGAGAAAGGAATAGAACGTGAAAATAGGAGATTTCGGTTGCAAATGGATAAGTCGTATATGGTTCAGGTAGATGGGGACACTTTTATGGAGGCCTTGTTAGATAACCAGCCCCCTGCCACCATATGTCCCGGAAAGGATATATCCCGTTGTTCCCCATCAGCAACAACAACCTGCCCAGGGTGCATCTGTCTCTACGGCTGTCATACCTACTGCCGCGGTTAATGTACCCCCTACTCCTTCTCTTCCATTACAATCTTCAACTATCGTAACACCTGTTACCCCCGTTCCAGTTATTCATCCCCCATTGCCACCGATTACTGACACACCGGTACGCGGTTCAGAAGGGAGAGATTTGATTAGATTTAGGGAACGGTTAGGTCCGCTAATGCGATCTGGGGTGGGGGAGGAAGAGAAGAAAGTAATAGCGGATCAGGCAATATGATGGGCTCGTATTATAATATATAGTCTTGAGGATATCTGGCAGGTCATGCAAGATTTTGAACCTTTCATACAGCAGCATGCCCTTAAGTATATGTCTGCTGCACTGATTGACCTTTGGCACACGCAAATCGAAATGGAGGCCCCCCCAAATAATATTTGATATTAGGGATCGTGTTTATGTAACAGATATGGCGCCGGACCAAGTGTTCAGCAATGTTTCCACTTTGCTTTCTTACAGAAGCAGATTACATGATAGGAGTCCCACTCAAATAACTCAGTTTCCAATGCGTGAAGTTCACACAATTTATCACCCACAAATTCCTGAAGTGACGGATCAACGTGGATGTAGCTATTAGACTGGCCTTGGCTGCCTGATAACAGGAACAATGGGTTTATACTCTGTGGAAAAGGAGTGAAGTTTTGGCCCTTAAGGCTACTTTGCCTGATCTTAGGAAAAATCCTACAGCTTACTATAAAGAGTTGACAGAGGCTGCCTCTTCTACTGTAAAGACTCATGCTGATATTGAAATGTTTTGGGCTGCTAGTTCCAGTTGATATTTGGCAGCAGGTGCATACTGAAGACCATGTCGCTGAGTTGGGGGGTGCACCTGCGATGCGATTAAGGGTTGGGACCGGGATAGGAAGAAGGGGGATAAAACATGTGCTGAGTTACTTGCTTTGCCTGGTCGTATAATAGCATATATGTATACCCTTATTCCACCTAAGAAAGTTAGTTGGGATAGATTGACTGCCTGTCGCCAGAAGAAAGATGAAAGTGTGTCTGATTTCTTCACCAGGTTTGAAGAAACGTTTCTGGATTACAGTGGGCAGGATATGTCTACAGAAGGGGGAGTCTGTCTGTTCGTTGACAGGTTTGTCACTAATCTCCTCCCCGAAATAATGTCTAGACTTCAGGCATCTGAAAGCACATGGTCCACGTCCTCTCCCTCTGTTATCTTAAATATGGCCCAATATTACAAGCACAGAGACAATGAAGAAAAAGACGAAAATGACAAGAAGCATAAAGATCTGAAGACAAAAGTATTATTGCAGCAGGCATATCGGGGTAACACTAGAGGAAGGGGATCCCAACGACAACTCCCATGTACTAGACAGCCTCCAACGACACCTTTGGGGCAGAATCAGTCTGTTTATTGTAAGGAAGAAGGTCATTGGCGCAGCCAGTGCCCTGTACTTTTGTAAAAGGTTTCGACCACTCGAGGAAGGGGTTCTGGGAACGTGGATCGTGGGACTGACAGACAGCAAAACAATATGACCTCTGTGGGCCGTTCTGACAATTATTTTGATGATCCTAGGGACAGACAGTACTATAATGACTATGACTTTGAGGATGCGACAGGCATGTCTCATAGCCAGGGACAGGGTAAGGGACCAGTTCACATATCTGTAGATCAGCGGGGTCCTTATGTCAAGACAGATTTGCAAGGATAGACTAAGGAATTTTTGGTGGACACAGGTGCTACAAAGAGCTCTGTTTCCCGACATATGGTCCCTGGGGCGGCCCTCTCTGGCCATAGTAATGTTTCAGTGTGTTTTTCAAGGGTACCGGTTGTAAGCCCCATCTCGCGCCCCCTTGCCTTTACCATTGGTCCTTTTACTGTGGACTCTCCATTTCTTTTGACTTGTAATCGTGGTGAGAATTTGATGGGTTTGGACTTATTAAAGAAGTTGCACACTACTATTAATTGTTCCCCTGACGGTGTTTATATTACCATGGGTCTGGACGTGGGTACTAGACAGTGTCTATCTAAAGATGCCCCCCTCCCACCTGAATTTGATCAAATACCACCTACGTTATAGGGCCACCGGTGAATCACCGATGTAGGCTTATTGCATATACCCCCGGTTTCTGAACAGGTTAAGAACAATGCTGTATTGCCCCGCATTCCTCAGTATAAAATACCACAGGCAGGAGAACGAGCCCTTCTTCAGATTGTCCAGGATTTAATATGCAAGGGAGTTGTCAAAGAGACTACAGGCAATGTGGGTAATAGTCCTATTCTTCCGGTCCTAAAAAGGGCACTCTCAAATTCTTCTGATAAAGCTGATGATGTATATCATTTTGTTATTGATTTACGAGAGGTCAATAAAATAGTAGTTCCGCAATCCCCAGTGGTTCCTGATATCACTACACTTTTGACTATGATTTCATCTACCGCTAAGTTTTTCTCTGTTATTGATTTAAAAAACACATTTTTTTAGCATTCCTATACATCCAGATAGTAGGTATTTATTTGGATTTACACTAGCTGGCAGAAGTTTCCGATTTTGTCACGCTCCACAAGGCTATACTGAAAGTCCTAGCATCTATGGTCAAGCATTAAAAGGTCAGTTGGATTCACTCTCACTTCCTCGAGGTAATGTATTGGTGCAGTATGTCGATGATTAGGTCTCGCCTGAGCCAGCGCATGCGCTGCTCTGCGAGACATTTAGTAGGTGGCTTTTCAGAGTGCTACCCACAGGCTTTTGCTGGCCTCCAGCTTGCGTTCACGATCGCGTGCACGTGCACAGCTGCCATCTGGCTTTCTGCAATGGCTCATTAAGCCTTACAGCCTTACAGCCTTACAGCCTTACAGCGCGTGAATCCCCACCCCTACCCCCTTCCCTTCTCCCACTCCCTCCTCGTCCGCTTCATTTTCCTTTTCATTCTCCTCCACCCCCTTGCTCTTTGATCTTTCCTGTTTGTGTTCCCCTTCTTCCCGCCCCCCTTTGTTCATGTTCACTTGATCGCGATCAGTTTCACTTTTACGGGCGGCCGCGTCACTTTCACGGCCGCGCGGCACTCTGTCTGAGCACACTCGTTGAGAATGGGCATCCGCTTTTAAGCAATGCTTGTTTGCCTGATCTTTCCTGTTCGTGTTCACCTTCTTCCTGCCCCCCTTTGTTCATGTTCACTTGATCGCGATCAGTTTCACTTTTACGGGCGGCCGCGTCACTTTCACGGCCGCGCAGCACTCTGTCTGAGCACACTCGCTGAGAATGGGCATCCGCTTTTAAGCAATGCTTGTTTGCCTGATCTTTCCTGTTCGTGTTCACCTTCTTCCCGCCCCCCCTTTGTTCATGTTCACTTGATCGCGATCAGTTTTACTTTTACGGGCGGCCGCGTCACTTTCACGGCCGCGCAGCACTCTGTCTGAGCACACTCGCTGAGAATGGGCATCCGCTTTTAAGCAATGCTTGTTTGCCTGATCATCTTGTGTCTCCCAGACCAGCCCTAGCACAGACATAAATGTTACATCCTCTCCTGGCCCTTGCCTACGCGGCTAGCAACATATGCTTTAATACCAGGGAATCCAAACACACGGTACCAGATTTTATATTACAGACTGTAACATTGATGAAGTGTTCCCTCTTTTGGAGGCGAAGGGAATAGAACTGGCAAAACTAGCATTTCCACAACTGTTTTCAAACTCTGCGAAATGTAAAGTACAGATGACCAACAACATGTTCAAAGAATCATCGGTAGAAGTAAGACAACTTTTACCCCAACAACTAATCATACTGCTGTTATTAGTATCACTAGTACTATAGTGGTCGCATCACTTCTGATAAGTGTATCCTTATTACTATGACTACTGATACTGCTACTAGTACTGGTATAACTATTAACACTAGTGCTGCTTTAACTGCCATCGATCCAACTACAACAAGCATTGGCATAGCCAATAGGTCTCGCCTTTGGGACAATATAAGTGTTTAGCCATGCAACACTTGTCTTTCCTTCCATCATGAATATTTAAAGATTTTCCTAAGGATTACCTACTTACCATCCTCATTTAATATTTACATTCATCAGGTAACTTCTGATTTTAATGTCGGTTTGGGCATTGACAAAACAGTCTAACGTTGACCATGGCAAATTATGGTTTTGTTTGATGGGTCACATGGCATAGCCAATAGGTCTCGCGTTTGGGACCTTATAAGTGTTTAGCCATGCAACAGTTGATATTGTTGCACCAAGGATATTGTGCTGCATAACTAAATACTTATAAGGTCCCAAAGCGAGACCTATTGGCTATGCTAATGCTTGTTTTTAATTGCTTCTGATACGGAACAAGGTTGCAAGGATAGTACGGTGAAATTATTGTTGCATTTGGCACATCATGGACATAAGGTCTCCCTTTCGAAGTTCCAGTACTGTCGACAGGAGGTCACCTATTTAGGTCACCTACTGTCGAAGGAGGGTAGAAAGTTAAACCCCAGAACGCATTAGTACTATCACTAACATGCCCCTTCCACAAACTCAAAAGGATGTGCGCGCTTCAATAGGCATTACTTCCTACTGTCGACAGTGGATTCCTAATTATTCCTTACTAATTAAACCTTTGGTTGCATTTACAACGAAAGCAGTGCATGAGCCCTTGCCTTGGATGCCAGATTGTCAGCAATCTTTTGAACAACTAAAAGCTGCGCTTTGCTCTGCTCCAGTGCTAGGCACACCTAATTATAGGAAACCGTTTGTGCTGTATGTCCACGAGATGGCTGGCTGTGCCCTTTCTGTCTTGACTCCAAAAATGTGGAAATAGACAGAGACCCTGCGCTTATTTTTCTGCTGTGCTTGACCCTGTCGCAAGGGCCCTCCCGAGCTGTCTGCGAGAGTTCGCGGCTGTTGCCACTTCAATCAGACAATCGGCTGGACTCGTGCTCGATACTGACCTCACAGTAATGGTACCTCATGCTGTGGATACACTTTTGAATAAGACAAGGACACAGCACCTCACCAGTGCACGTCTTACCGGCTATGAATTGACATTGTTTGCTAAGCATATCACGATCAAAAGATGTGCCTCTCTGAACCCAGCCATGTTACTACCCCTCCCTTCTGAGAATGATGCAGTCGACAAACAGGACTGCATTTTCCGAACAGAGGAAGAGACGAAAGGACGGGTAGACTTGACTGATGTTCCATTATCTGACCCCCAAGGAGAACTATAGGTCGATGGCTCTTGTTTTAAATTACTAGATGGCACCACTACTGCAGCTTATGCTATCACTATGTTGCGCACAGTGGTAGAGACATCACGAGTCCCCTATCAGTCAGCTCAAGCCGCAGAACTTGTTGCCCTTATACGAGCTTGTGAATTGAGTGAAGGATTGGTTGTCAATATTTATACAGACAGCCAATATGCATTTGGCGTCGCCCATAATTTTGGGCGATTGTGGGCAGAGAGAGGGTTCCTTACTTCCCATGGCACTAAGTTACAACATGGACATCTCATACTGCGATTGTTATCTGCATTAACACTCTCTAAGAGAATGGCGATTGTGAAGTGTAGCGCCTATTGGAAAGTGACAGATGATGTGGGCAGAGGGAATGCGTTTGCAGATCAGACAGCCAAGGAAACTGCTCGAAGCAAGATGAAGAGAACGTTTGTTGCAGGTCCAGCTAGATGGGTTCCCTACACCATCCGGTAACTTTGCATCACCTACATTCCCATTCAAAGTCCTTCAAATGGACTTTGAGCTGGAATGATGTAACAATCTCAAGTATGTCTTAGTGGGTACATGCACGTTTAGTAAATGGGTTGAGGCATACCCCCCCTAAAGACAATACATCCTACACAACTGCGAAAGTACTCCTTAAAGAGTATTTTCCTCGCTTCGGAATGCCCTGAATTAGATGGAGTGACAACAGGTCTCATTTTAATGGGAAAGTGATTAAGTTAATCTGTGAAAGTTTGCACATTAAACAGAAATTTCATGCTGCCAATCACCCGCAGTCAGCGGGTCTTGTTGAATAGTACAATGGTACGCTCAAACTGAATTTGGTAGAAATTCAGGAAGCGACAGGGTTAAAATGGCCAGACGCTCTTCCGTTAGATCTTTTGTCAACTAGAACTACAGCACATTCTAGAACTGGGTTATCACCCTTTGAGGTTGTGTTTGGACGCCTAGCGAATGTCTGGGGTGTCCCTAGGCCTAAGAAATTTTCGGACATTGAATATCCTGTATTGCTTGATTACCTTGGGCAGTTAACGGAAAGTTGGCGTTCTAGTCATCAACAGGTGCGAGACTCCTTACGTTCTAAACCAGAGGGACCTGGCCACAACATCCAGCTTGGGGATTACATTTTGCTTAAAAACTTCCAGAGGAAGCAAAAGTTTGGAGCCCAGATGGAAAGGTCCTGAGCAGTTTTTGTTGGTTACACAGACAGCTGTAAAGGTTGCTGGTCGGAAGAACTGGGTCCATGTGACCCTTTGTAAGAGGATACCTTTGCCGCTGCCTTATGACCAGTGGGTCAAGGAGGGAATAGGAGACGTTGAATGTGAGCAAGTGCCCAGATTTGTGCCTTTTAGTGATGCACAATTAATCTGGACCCAAACAGACAAAGAGAACGACGATGCTCTGAACGAGGCTGTCCCACCAGAAATACGAGCTATCCAGGAGCCTCTGTTCAGTGATCACACAGTGCCTGGGGCTGCCAGGTACAATTTACGTCCTCTGACGAGGACCACCGAGCCTAAGGAGAAAAAAGATTAGGGATGGACTGTACAAGGTAGGAAAGTACTGAGTAGCAGTACGAACGAGGGATCGAAACAAGTGAAAAATTCTGCATTTGCTTTGTTTTTAGGTCTCGCATGCGCTGCATAGGAAAAAGACCTTTAGTAATGGATTCACTTTTGCAGGCAAAAACGTGCACGCGTTGCATTGCTTTCAATGGCAACGCGTGCACGTTTGGCGATTCCCTTGCGGGAGCGAGCTTTGAAACCATCTTTTTGTAATTAACAGATGGTTCCTGCTCGCTCCCGCAAGAGAAACAGCGCCGGCCCCCTCCTCTCTCCTCCCCCTGCTGCCTCCTTTCAGCGCGAGGCGCGCGCTTGTTGTGCTTTGCTGATAACTTGCAGGACTTGATTGACCAAAAGTGAGCGTTAAGGGTGATACTGTGTGATAATACCCTCAGCTCTATGTTAATTCATGTTATCGGTTGCTACCATGACCTTTCACCTGGAAACGCACCACGTCTGAAAGGGCCTACCGCAGTCTTACCAATGCACCAAGATGCACTCACCGTTGGTGCTCTCTGGCATGCCAAGCGCCTCGAAGGCAGTGCATGGGTTCAGTGTTCGTGCCCAACGGCCTGCTGCACTCTTACCAAATGCACCAATATGCACTGACTTAGCGTTGAAACTCTGTGGCATGCTAAGCGCCTAGAAGGCAGTGCATGGGCTCTGTGGGTGCTCCCAACGGCCTGCCCCTGTCTTACCAAATGCACCAGCCTGCACTCAGCGTTGGAGCTCTGCGGCATGCTGAGCGCCTTGAGGCAGTGCACGCCACGGGCTCAGTGCGCGCAGCTAAAGGCCTGCTTCAGTCTTACAAAATGCATCAGGCTGCCCTCAGCGTTGGAGCTCTGCGGAATGCCAAGCGCCTCGAGACAGTGCATGAGCTCTGTGGGTGCGCCCAACGGCCTGCAGCAGTCTTACCAAATGCACTAATAACATGCCATCAGCGTTGGAGCTCTGCGGCGTGCCAAGCGCCTCGAGGCAGTGCAGGCCTCAGTGTGCGCAGCTAAAGGCCTGCTCCAGTCTTACCAAATGCACCGAGATGCACTCGGTGCTGGAGCTCTGCGGCATGCCAAGCGCCCGAGTTAGTGCACGGGCTCGGGCGCGCACCCGCCCGCAGGGGCTCCTTCTCATAAACCACCCCGGCTGGTTTTAAGACGTGTTATTACCATCTGCCTGGCGTTGAGTGGGACAGATGGGGTTGGCTATCGTGTCTAAGCACATGAAGGCAGCCGAGCAGCGGCGTCTCTCTCACTCCGGCACACTGCTTTGCCAATTAAGAGCGTGTCGAAGCGGCCCATCCCAGAATCTTAATGGCTTGTCTCACACGCGCATCTCGGCGTCCGACATCATGACATGGGCCGGCTGTTTGTAGGGACGGATGGATGGAAGGCGAGTTGTAAATACACACGGCCGTCTTTGCTGCACGGTAGATGTGTGTGTGTCCTGGGAGTGCCGAAGTGTGCACAGCTCAAAGATCTCTTCAGTGTTGTTTACAAGGCCCCAAACCTTCTATCCTCACCTCATTGTGGTCGATACGACACAGAACAAGGGTACAACCTGGTGGGTATGTGGTTCCGGCCGAGAGGCAGCATTGAGTTCCATGAGTTTTCTGAACGCATCTTATGCAGCGGCTCGTTGGAAACACAGATTAGATTCCTAAGGGCTTCCTCAAAATGGTCTGCAGGTTCTGATTGGTTGATGCAAGATTGGGTTTCCCGGTGTTCTGAACGGTCTGCATGATTGGATGGATGGTGAGGTGAGATTCGGTTCTCTACTGCTTCAGTCATAGGCCACCCAATTGCAAGGTAGCAAAGATCTATGGAATCCTTCCTTGTCCTTTGACGAATCAGAAGAAGGTAAACATCCCCAAATACTGTGGGAAAGTCATCCTGGTCTTGCATCCAACCACAACATAGAAAACATTCTGAGGAATGCCTGTAAAATCCACCTTAACCTCCTAAGCAGTCAAGACATGCAGACCACTCTGATGACGTGGCAAACCCAATCTCACTTTATAATCCATCAAAGCGCACAGACCCTTCAGAAGGCCTGTGACTGAAGCAGGAGAGAAACTAATAATGTTCGAATAGGGACAGTGTTAGCCTTTCGCTCTTGCTATGAAGGAATAACCTTCTAAAGGCGAGGCGATACTGTCCCTGCTAGGATTAGTTTCCACAAGCATTTCACTGTCTGTCTCTTCTGTCAGGATTATGTCATGGCCCCTCTCTCATATTCACCTTACAAACACATATTAACTGCAGTTTTATAGGCACACGAAAGGATCTGGGTTACTATTGGATAATTACCCACTAGAAGCTTTAATTTAAAGATGCTGGAATGTAAAGGAGTGCTCAAAACTTGTAGAACCTTTTTAGTGAATGATCCAGATAATGTCAGAGGCGTACGACACAATGTCAGAGCATTTCGCGCAGAGGGAAGGCTCCATGGTGCCACAGGCGGTTGCAGTCTCAGCAAGATTTTGCTTGTTCTAAATTAAATACGTGCACTCTGCATACTTTATTCACCTCCCACATTCTTACGTATAGATTATTAGGAGGGTTGTTACCAAAAAACTTCACAAGAAGATGAAGCCCAATGATGTTCTACAAAACTCCCAGTCCATGTTAAGCGCGCAGTGCACAGAGACAGCCATCATCCAAGTGATTGGCAGAGCTCTTCTGATCACCGACAGTGAAGGCCTTCTTCTTGGTCTGCTTGGCCTCGGTGCAGCATTCAACACCGTCAAACACTGAGCTCTGGAACTCTACTTGATCTGCTTGCATCCCGACCGGGCTTTGAAAGAATTGTCCTGCGCTGGATACATTCTTACCCAAAGACAAGATCCCAGGAACTCTAGATTGTCTGCTCCAGGTCCAAAAGTCTCCCTGTGACATGTGGAGTCCCTCAAGGCTCTATTCTGTCTCTTGTGACCATCAGCCTGTGTAAGAATTCCCTGGTAGTCCTTCTAGCCTTCAGTATTCACCAGTACACAGACAAACCCACAGGTTCTTGAAAGTATAATTCAGCCTTGATATTGACTGACTGAAGGACAACCGCGTCACCATTCTGGGATCGATGTCCACATCCTACCTCTAGAGGAAATGAACTTGAACTCATTGCTCATTTGTTGTAAAAGAAGGTGTCTGTATGTCTGCACTTCTCGAATCATTGGCTGTGTGACACCACTGGGCTTCCGCAGTGATATCACCTCAGCTTCAAGACCCCCATCACACACAAAACAAAATCTGCCTAGCACCAGGCAGCCCTGATTTATAAGGTGACACCCTTTCTCTAAGAAGCCAACTTTAGAAATGATGTCCAGAAGTTGGTTCTTTCCCACATTGATGGAGGCAATACCCTGTTGGCCAGCCCCCGAGAGACCCACTTCCCTCCACTGAAGATTGTTCTACGTACAGTAGCTGGCCTCACAAAAGGTATTCACATATACTGATCACGATACCCAGGTAAGAAGTAGTTAAGGTATTTATTGAAGATCTGCCCTTCTGGGAGTAAGCCTACAAACCAACTGCACTTAGAAGGTTAACCGATAAAATCATTTTATAGAATCAGAATGCTACCACAACTTTCTTCTTAGCAAGGAGAGCAGAATACCACACTTCCTCCTCCCTTATAATAACAGAATAATACAAGAACATCAAAAGGCAGCATGCCTACACGCCACAAATAGTGGAAAAAAGAAAGCAATAGAATATAATATTTACAGATCATACCATTATAAATTGAAGTACTATACATATTATAAGTCAATCAGATTATATAGAATGTCTGATAAATTTCAAAATCCTTGAACCATTTCGAAACCTTGTGTTATCTGCCTGAAATATGTGACTCAGCACCAGATTCCACCACACTTTTACCCTCGCTCATGCATCAGATACTTAAGTACTTTCACCACTTTCTTGAAGTTCCATACAATCCCGTCACTCAATAGCACTAAAAAAAGGCCAGTCCTTTTTAGGTCTTGCATACGCAGCGCGCATGCGCTGCTTAGGAGGGCCTTTAGCCGTCGCTCTGCTCATTTTCAAGCACACACTCGTGCTTGTGGCGGCATCCACCTTGCGGGAGCGAGCAGCGGCGCGCCACAAGCATGAGTGCAGTGCTTGAAAAGTGAACGGGCACGCGCGTACCTAAGAATGCCCGCATTCACGCCCGCGCACACAGACGCTCACACATGCGCGCTCTCCAATTAGCTGCCCTGACGTCGAGAGGCTGGCAACATCTTTTATGCAGTGAGGAGTATTTGTTCCGCTGCGTTAAATGCCAACCGAAGTCCACATTGCTCCACCAGTGCCCGGCGCGCAGCAGCGGCAACAAGAGCGAAGGTGACAAAAGAGCGAGAGAAAATGCCACAGTGATCGCGGCGCACTCTCCCGATTGCAGAGGGCCTCCAGCACAGCTCGGCCTGCCTGCTGCCGCCACCACTGCCACCAACAGCCTCCTCCAGCGGCTCACGGGGGCCTGTGGCTGTAGCTTTGTTTTGCTACGGTTTGCAATTGTGCGGTTTGGCATAGGCAGGCAAGCCCTCGCCTCTCCTCGCTGCTGCTCCTTGCTGTCCACGGTTTCCCCATGGGTCCGGCATTTCAGCTTCACACGTCATACAGGCTTAAGTTAATTAATATGTATTCATAGGAAGGCCATTTCCTGGCGTTTAGTCTCGAAGACTCCTTACATTTTAGTGATGACTGCATGGTATCTTCAGATGGGCCTATGGGCCTGAGAACTGGTTCTCAGTGGAGATAGCGGTAGAATCGGCACCCCAGATGATGCAACCTCAAGTAAAAAGCTATGTTGGGTATCCTTCAAACGGACTGTTTAGCACCATGTCAATGCACAAATGTTTCTGTATCTTGTTAATAGTGATGCATTTTATGTGGGCACTGTAGTGTGGTGCTAAAGCGTGCCTGTAGCTTGCACACATGCACGCACGCACTGACCTCACTTTGGAGGTCTGGTGAATTAATAACAAGCATTGGCATAGCCAATAGGTCTCGCCTTTGGGACCTTATAAGTGTTTAGCCATGCAACAGTTGATGTTGCACCAAGGATATTGTGCTGGATAACCAAATACTTATAAGGTCCCAAAGGCGAGACCTATTGGCTATGCCAATGCTTGTTGTTATTTGAACATTAGTTAGGAAGGTATACTCTGAGAGTATACCACCTTTATCAACGTGGGATAGATTAGGAAAAAGGGACCAGGGACCGCAGAGACTACTTTGCGCTTCGACTCACAGATTTAGGACCGCACTTTGGATGCTCTGCCTTGAGAAAGCTCTTGGCCAACAGGCCACCGGGCGAAACATGTGTCAGCTGTTTTTCGTGTATGATCTCACTTTTGGAATAAGTCATTAAAGAGGACACAGTCTGTCAATAAAGAAAAAGAGTTGTAGGAGAGTAGGATCTGCTTCTTATAGTTACCCCCACTTTTTGCTGATGTTTCACTGTTTTCGACTTAGTCTGACTGGGATCCTGCTATTCAGGACCCCAGTCTATCTGCTTTCTACTCTAAATTGATTGCATGTACTTTAGGTACACTCCAGATTGGATTCTGGGGTACCCTTATAAGTCCCTAGTACATGGTATACTATATACCCAGGGCATAGGTACCCCAGAGGCCTACCAGGGGCTGCAGCATATATTGTGCCACCCCTGGGAAGTCTTTTAAAATGACACCACAGGTCTGATACAGCAGCCTGTGTAAGATGGTGTATGCACCCCTTAATGAGATATAGATTCTCTCCATATCACTGCACATGTAAACCTATCAGTCACCCCTATGGCAGGCCTTAACAATCCTGAAGGCAGGGTGCTGGGTTTCATGTGAGAGGGTGCTCATGCATGAGCAGAGCCCCTCTGCAGCTTTCGGAATCTTCATTCCGGGGTTGTTTGTGATGCAGCCAGACCATATACTCTTAAGTGCATTATAACCGCGCTGTAAAAGCTAACTTTGAAATGGCTGCATGGAAACATGTCGTGTTTGGTGTCAAACACCTTGGAATCATACCTCCACCCCAGTACTGGGGTGGGAGGCATGATTCCTCCCTTCTAGAGGGAGCAACATGGCACCACCGGTATACCCGGTACCAGCTTAACAGAACCCTGGCATCACAAAATGGATGCTGCAGCCACAGACACGAGTCTGCCCTCCTGCTGCTGGACGAAACTCCGGCAGGGGAGACCTGGACAATAGGTTTCCTGTCACAGGGAGGTGTGACCACCTCCCAGACAGGCTTTAGTGTATTGGGGCTGGGTGGGTGCACTCCAAGAGTGCTTTGAAGTCTGCACTGGGGGGGCACATTTGGTGTCCCTGTGCATAGTCCAGTTCAAACCGGTGGCAGGGGCGCTCAGCCCCTGCTCTGGCGCGAAACTGGACAAAGGAAATGGGTGTAGCCACCCCTCTTTCCTGACCCTCCCATAGGTGGGTCCCCAGAGTTTGTCCCACCCCTTACTTGGGTATAAAATAGGAATCCCTGACTACAGGACTTTAGATTACACCTGGACTAAACTCTGTTACCAGAAACCAAGTACTTTGACTATCTACACTACGCTGGATGACTGAAGAATCTCCCTTGGAGTAAAGGAGTTACTCCCCTGCAAGGCAGGCACCTTGAATGCAACTGACCAGTTGGCATCTCCGAAGCTCCTGCGGACTCCGAAGAATATTGCCACACAGGAGGTGGGTTTTCCGAGGTCTCTGAGGTCGATCTGTGCCCACAGCAAGTCTGAGGCCCGTATCCCTTGTGGAGACCGGGCAACCCGAACCCCTGGACACCGCAACTATTTGCAGAAGCATCAGCTTTCCGGCAACCCCTGAGGCTGAGCTTTGGGTTACTTGTAGCCCTGACCCCGAGCAGTAATCACACCAAAGATTGCAGGCCTACACTCAACGAGTGTTCCGTGGGCAGCCATTTTGTGATTCCTCTCGAGGTCCCTTTGCGATCCCTGGTCCGTTGACCTGTGGGTCCCCAAGAAGGCAACTCTAATTTATATTGGGCTTCCCTGGTTGCTCCAGACGTGCCCTGACTCTCCATCGCTTGGGGAGTCCCCAGGACCTTGCTGGTACGCACAGAAGCATCTTTTCTCTTCCTGCGCGGGTTGCTGTTGCCAAGGCTTGTTGGGTTCAATCCGAGCACCGACAACCCAGCACTCGACATCCTTTGTGGGACAGCTCGAATCCGGCTCCTGGTTGTCCTCGACGTGACCTGGACCCCGTGGCTGCAGAGTCAAGCTTCACCTCTTTGCTCCTGAAGCACCCGACATCGGTGGGCATTCGATTGCCCCGCTCCTGGTCACTGGCTAGTGACCCAGACTCTGTCCCCTCTGCTTTCAGGTTCTTCACATCTTCGATCCAGGCTTGGATCAACCCGGACACTTTTCTTCTTCACAGCAGCAGCACTTTGCAGCAGATCGCCATTGAAAACGACGACGATTCCCGACACCCTTTGATACCTATACACCCGGCTTCCCTGGGTGAGGTAACTCGAGTACTCCAGTGCTCACGTGGGTGTTGGCCCTAGAACCCCTTAAGTCTGAAGGGGTTTGCTGAAAGTCCTCTCCTAAGTGTCCTTTATCTTTAAAATTCCAACTGCGACTTTCCGCATTGAATCCTACGGCGCTCGCGGCTGTGTTCTCACACTGCACACGTCCCCCGTGGGTCTCCTGTGTCACTACCTTGGGTGGTTCCTTGGGGTCCCAGTGATTCTACGTGCTCTAGGTACTGTGTCTAGTCAAGTCGTGGTTCTTATACCACTTTCTTAATATATGGTTTGGTCCCCCTGGTGCCCATTGTATATTGTGCTATTTACTGTCGTTTTAATACTGTGATATTGTGTATCTTGGACTCTAATCTCATAAAGAGATTAGTAGTGAGTGTTTAGAAATAAATACATATATTTTATATATATCGTGTGTGGTTCTCCTTTCATTTGGTCATTCAAGAGGTTATAATCTGGTAAACCAAGCTGCTTTACACTCCTTCAAGACTTAGCCTGAAGGCTGCTCTCCACAGCTACCAGTAGGATAGCTTTCTATAAGGTTGTCTTTAAACCTACCATCAATAAGGGTTGTTTGGACTGGTGCAAGGTGCCCACTATAACTAGTGGACAGCATATGTCAGGCCAACTTCTCACATTGGTGTGCAGCGGTTGTATTCAAGCTTGCTATTGCTTTACCAGATAATCTCTTTGAGTGACTAACTGAAAACCACTATAGGTACATAGGTACATATAAATCAAGTTTAGAATACAGTAAGTTCTACTGAACTTAGAGTTGTGTGTCAAGGGCTTAGCACACCCTTTCTACAACTCAAGAGAGTTTAGTAGGCCCCACTAGAGTAGGTAGGTGCATACACCACACCACACTAGTCATGTCTTCAAGGGCAGAAACCAGTGGGTCTCTCCCAACTAAGTATGACCAGGTCCCATACCAGGAATTGAGGACTATGTGTGCCTCAAGGAAATTGAAGACAGGGAAAAGCCCATCCACACAACATCTCATACAGTTGTTGCTGGCAGATGACCTCAGAAAGACTCCAGGGTCTGATGAGGCTGTCAGAGGGGGTGGGGCAGTTGAAGAGGAAAGGCAAGGTAGTGAACACTACTATGACCCAGACTCTGAAGCTGGCCAGGGGGATCAAAATGATTCCCACCTGGAAAATCCAATTCTTCCTGAAGGTGAGGAAGGCCTCAGTGGCCCTCTCTTCACTCCACCAGGAAGGGTTAATAGTGTACCAAGAAGATCAAGATCTCCTTCTCAGGAATCTAATCATTCTAGTACTTCTATAGGGTCCTCTGCTTCTCATAAAAGATCATCCTCTTATGAGAAGAAATGCCAACTGCTTGAGTTTGAGAGAGCTAAGCTCAGAATCAAGAGAGAGCAATTGGCCTTAGACAGGGAATCCCTGGAGCTTCAGAGAGCTTCTCAGAAGTTGGGACTAGAGTCCCATGGTGGCAGCCACAGTGTCCCTAGAGGTAGAGATCATACTCATGACCATAGGAACCTGAACAAGATTGTCCCTCCCTACCACAGTGGGGATGACATCCACAAATGGATAACTGCACTTGAAAGGGCCTGTAATGTACAGAGGGTCCCTCAGGAGCAGTGGGCAGCAATCTTGTGGCTCTCCTTTGCAGACAAAGGTAGAGACAAGCTCTTCACTGTAAGAGAAGAGGATGCTGACAATTACCAAGTCCTGAAGAGTGCTCTGATTGAAGGGTTTGGCCTAACCACTGAACAATACAGGATAAAGTTCAGAGATACCCAAAAGGCACAGACTCAGGACTGGGTTGACTTTGTTGATTGTGCTACTAAGGCTCTGGAAGGCTGGTTACTTGGCAGTAAGGTGTGTGATTTCAAAGGATTGTATAATTTGATCATGAGAGAGCAGATCCTTAACAACTGTCAAAATCAACTGTTGCATCAGTACCTGGTGGACTCTGATCTGACCTCTCCCCAAGAATTGGGTCAGAAGGCAGACAAGTGGGTCAGAACCAGGGTGAGGCAGAAGGTTCAGAACCAAGGTGTTGACTCCAAGAAGCAAGATTCTAAAAACTCTGATAAGGGTGGGGAGAAGGGTAAAGACCAGAAGTCCACTCAAGGGCCCCACAAATCTGCATCTGGTGGGGAGTCCCAATCTAACAAAGGAAAAGGCCAAAAGAAACCATGGTGTAAAATCTGTAAACAGAAAACCCATTGGACTAGTGATTGTACCAAGACCAAAGACTCAACTCCAGCCACCATTGCCCCTAAGGCAACTGTTCCCCCTAGCACAGCTCCAAGTGGTGGTGTTCCAAATAAGGGTGTAGTAGGGTTAACCCTGGGATCTGAGATGGACTCTGGCCTAGTCAGAGTTCCAACTCAGGCTATGTTGATCTGTGATGGAGGCCTGGATATGGCCTCCTTATTTGTAAGCCCCAGTAATCTGGGCAAATACAGACAACAGCCTATAATTAATGGAAAAGAGGCTTTGGCATTCAGGGACACAGGAGCAAGTGTCACAATGGTGACAAAAGATCTTGAAGCCCCTGAGCAGATCATACTTGGTGAAATGTACCAAGTGACCAATGCTAGCAATGTCAGGACAGACCATTCCCTGGCAGTTGTTAATTTCTCCTGGGGAGGGGTAACTGGCCCTAAGAAGGTTGTGGTAAGTGCAGACCTCCCTGTTGAATGCTTGCTTGGAAATGATTTGGAAACTTCAGCTTGGGCTGAAGTTGAGCTCAGGACCCATGCAGAAATGTTGGGCATCCCTGCAGATGTGTTTGCTATGACCAGGTCACAGGCAAAAATGTCTAAAACTGAACAGGTCCTGGATCCTGGAACAATGGACCAGGCACCTTCCAAGAGGAGGAGCAGTAGGGTTAAGGCAGTGCCGTCCCCCCTGCCTCAGAATCCAGATCAGTCTCTTGAGGGAGATGATCTTAGTCCTGAAGAAGGAACTGTCCCAGATGAGCTTGTGCCTTACCAGGTTGAGTTCTTGGGGTCAGGGGGCCCTTCCAGGGCAGATCTGAGCCAGGAGCAACTGAGCTGCCCCTCTCTTGAACCCCTCAGACAGCAAGCTGCTGCTGAGGCTGCTGGGAGTGCTAGTGGTACCCATAGGATCTAGTGGGATGATGGATGTAGGAAGGTGGAATCTGACTGCATGGTTGCCCCCACTTTTTTCCTGCTGTTTTGCTGGTTTTCGACTTAGTTTGGCTGGGATCCTGCTATTCAGGACCCCATCCTATCTGCTTTCCCCTTAAATTGATTGCATGTACCTTAGGTACACTCCAGATTGGGTTCTGGGGTACCCTTATTAGTCCCTAGTATATGGTATACTATGTACCCCGGGCATAGGTACCCCAGAGGCCTCCCAGGGGCTGCAGCATGTGTTATGCCACCCCTGAGTGGCCATTCAAACTGACACCACAGGTCTGCTACAGCAGCCTGTGTAAGGTGGTGTATGCACCCCTTACTGAGATATATGTTCCCTATATCTCTCCATATCACAGCCCATGTAAACCTCTCAGTCACCCCTATGGCACGCCTTAACAATCCTGAAGGCAGGGTGCTGGGTTTCATGTGAGAGGGTGCCCATGCATGAGCAGAGCCCCTCTGCAGCTTTCGGAATCTTCATTCCGGGGTTGTTTGTGATGCAGCCCGACCATATACTCTTAAGTGCATTATAACCTCGTGGTAAATGCTAACTTTGAAATGGCTGCATGGAAACATGTCGTGTTTGGTGTCAAACACCTTGGAATCATACCTCCACCCCAGTACTGGGGTGGGAGGTATGATTCCGCCCTTCTAGAGGGAGCAACATGGCACCACCGGTACACCCTGTACCAGCTTAACAGAACCCTGGCATCACAAAATGGATGCTGCAGCCACAGACACGAGTCTGCCCTCCTGCTGCTGGACGAAACTCCGGCAGGGGAGGCCTGGACAATATGTTTCCTGTCACAGTGAGGTGTGACCACCTCCCAGACAGGCTTTAGTGTATTGGGGCTGGGTGGGTGCACTCCAAGAGTGCTTTGAAGTCTCCACTGGGGGCACATTTGGTGTCCCTGTGCATAGTCCAGTTCAAACCGGTGGCAGGGGCGCTCAGCCCCTGCTCTGGTGCGAAACTGGACAAAGGAAATGGGTGTAGCCACCCCTCTTTCCTGACCCTCCTATAGGTGGGTCCCCAGAGTTTGTCCCACCCCTTCCTTGGGCATAAAATTGGAATCCCTGACTACAGGACTTTAGATTACACCTAGACTAAACTCTGTTACCAGAAACCAAGTACCACGACGATCTACACTACGCTGGATGACTGAAGAATCTCCCTTGGAGTAAAGGAGTTACTCCCCTGCAAGGCAGGAACCTTTAACGCAACTGACCGGTTGGCATCTCTGAAGCTCCTGTGGACTCCGAAGAATATTGCCACACAGGAGGTGGGTTTTCCAAGGTCTCGGAGGTCGATCTGTGCCCACAGCAAGTCTGAGGCCTGTATCCCTTGTGGAGACCGTGCAACTCGAACCCCTGGACACAGCAACCATTTGCAGAAGCATCAGCTTTCTGGCAAACCCTGAAGCTGAGCTTTGGTTTACTTGTAGCCCTGACCCCGAGCAATAATCACACCGAAGATTGCAGGCCTACACTCAACGAGTGTTCCGTGGGCCGCCATTTTGTGATTCCTCTTGAGGTCCCTTCGCGATCCCTGGTCCTTTCACCTGTGGGTCCCCAAGAAGGCAACACTAACTTTTAGTGGGCTTCCCTAGTTGCTCCAGATGTGCCCTGACTCTCCATTGCTTGGGGAGTCCCCAGGACCTTGCTGGTCCGCACAGAAGCATCTTTTCTCTTCCTGCGTAGGTTGCTGTTGCCAAGGCTTGTTGTGGTCAATCCGATCACCGACATGCCAGCGCTTGACATCTTTTGTGGGACAGCTCGAATCCGCCTCCTGGTTGTCTTCAACGTCTCCGGGACCCCGTGGCTGCAGAGTCAAGCTTCACCTCTTCGCACCTGAAGCACCCGACATCGGTGGGCATTCGATTGCCCCGCTCCTGGTCACTGGCTAGTGACCCAGACTCTGTCCCTCTGCTTTCAGGTTCTTCACATCTTCGATCCAGGCTTGGATCAACTCGGACACTTTTCTTCTTCACGGCAGCAGCACTTTGCAGCAGATCGCCATTGAAAACGACGACGATTCCCGACACCCTTTGACACCTATGCACCCGGCTTCCCTGGGTGAGGTAACTCGAGTACTCCGGTGCTCACGTGGGTGTTGGCCCTAGAACCCCTTAAGTCTAAAGGGGTTTGCTGAAAGTCCTCTCCTAAGTGTCCTTTACCTTTAAAATTCCAACCGCGACTTTCCGCATTGAATCCTACGGCGCTCGCGGCTGTGTTCTCACACTGCACACGTCCCCCGTGGGTCTCATGTGTCACTACCTTGGGTGGTTCCTTGGGGTCCCAGCGATTGTACGTGCTCTAGGCACTGTGTCCAGTCAAGTCGTGGTTCTTATACCACTTTCTTAATATATGGTTTGGTCCCCCCCTGGGGCCCAGTGTATATTGTGCTATTTACTGTCGTTTTAATACTGTGATATTGTGTATCTTGGACTCTAATCTCATAAAGAGATTAGTAGTGAGTGTTTAGAAATAAATACATATATTTTATATATATCTTGTGTGGTTCTCCTTTCATTTGGTGATTCAAGAGGTTGTAATGTGGTAAACCAAGCTGTTTTACGCTCCTTCAAGACTTAGCCTGAAGGCTGCTCTCCACAGCTACTACTAGGATAGCTTTCTATAAGGTTGTCTTTAAACCTACCATCAATAAGGGTCGTTTGGACTGGTGCAAGGTGTCCACTATAACTAGTGGACAGCATATGCCAGGCCAACTTCTCACATTGGAGTGCAGCGGTTGGATTCAAGCTTTCTATTGCTTTACCAGATAATCTCTTTGAGTGACTAACTGAAAACCACTATAGGTACATAGGTACATATAAATCAAGTTTAGAATACAGTAAGTTCTACTGAACTTAGAGTTGTGTGTCAAGGGCTTAGCACACCCTTTCTACAACTCAAGAGAGTTTAGTAGGCCCCACCAGAGTAGGTAGGTGCATTCACCACACCACACTAGTCATGTCTTCAAGGGCAGAAACCAGTGGGTCTCTCCCAACTAAGTATGACCAGGTCTCATACCAGGAATTGAGGACTATGTGTGCCTCAAGGAAATTGAAGACAGGGAAAAGCCCATCCACACAACATCGCATACAGTTGTTGCTGGCAGATGACCTCAGAAAGACTCCAGGGTCTGATGAGGCTGTCAGAGGGGGTGGGGCAGTTGAAGAGGAAAGGCAAGGTAGTGAACACTACTATGACCCAGACTCTGATGCTGGCCAGGGGGATCAAAATGATTCCCACCTGGAAAATCCAATTCTTCCTGAAGGTGAGGAAGGCCTCAGTGGCCCTCTCTTCACCCCACCAGGAAGGGTTAATAGTGTACCAAGAAGATCAAGATCTCCTTCTCAGGAATCTAATCATTCTAGTACTTCTATAGGGTCCTCTGCTTCTCATAAAAGGTCATCCTCTTATGAGAAGAAAAGCCAACTGCTTGAGTTTGAGAGAGCTTAGCTCAGAATCAAGAGAGAGCAATTGGCCTTAGACAGGGAATCCCTGGAGCTTCAGAGAGCTTCTCAGAAGTTGGGACTAGAGTCCCATGGTGGCAGCCACAGTGTCCCTAGAGGTAGAGATCATACTCATGACCATAGGAACCTGAACAAGATTGTCCCTCCCTACCAGAGTGGGGATTACATCCACAAATGGATAACTGCACTTGAAAGGGCCTGTAAGGTACAGAGGGTCCCTCAGGAGCAGTGGGCATCTTGTGGCTCTCCTTTGCAGACAAAGGTAGAGACAAGCTCCTCACTGTAAGAGAAGAGGATGCTGATAATTATACAGTCCTGAAGAGTGCTCTGATTGATGGGTTTGGCCTAACCACTGAACAATACAGGTTAAAGTTCAGAGACACCCAAAAGGCACAGACTCAGGACTGGGTTGACTTTGTAGATTGTGCTACTAAGGCTCTGGAAGGTTGGATACATGGCAAAAGGTGCATGACTTTTTATGATTGTACAATTTGATTATGAGGGAGCAGATCCTTAATAATTGTCAAAACCAGCTTTTACACCAGTACCTGGTGGACTCTGATCTGACCTCTCCCCAAGAATTGGGAAAGAAGGCAGACAAATGGGTCAGAACCAGAGTAAAGACCAAGAATCAGGGTGGTGACCAGAAGAAAGATTCTTCCAAGAACCAAGAGAAAGGTGGGGATAAATCAAAAGACAAATCCCCTACAGGGCCTCAAAAGTCCTCTCCTGGGGGTGGGTCCCAAACTCCTTCCTCCCCTGAAAAGAAACCTTATTGCCATAACTGTAAGAAGCCTGGCCACTGGAAAAATGACCCCAGTTGCTCCAAGGCTGGCAATACGGAAAATGTTCCTCCCAGCACTACTACCACTCCTCCTGGTACTACAAGTAGTAATCCCCCAGGTGGTAGCAATGCCCCCAAAAAGTTAGGTGCATTTTCATGGGGAACTGAGGTGGACCCTGGATTACTAAGGTCCCCCTCCCAGGCCTCCTTAGTCTGTGATGGTGGCATGGGATTTGCCACTTTTACTATGAGTCCCAATACTTTGGGCAAGTACAGACAGGAGCCCCTAATCAATGGTCAGAAGGCGTTGGCATTCAGGGACACAAGGGTTAGTGTCACCATGGTGACAGGGAAACTAGTCCCCCCTCAACAGCATTTACCTGAGTTCAAGTACCAGGTGACCAATATAGATGGTATCAGCACAGATCATCCCATGGCCATAGTCAATCTCAGCTGGGGAGGGGTCACTGGCCCAAAGAGAGCGGCAGTGTCCCCAAACTTGCCTGTAGATTGCCTGTTGGGCAATGATCTGGAGGTTTCAGCCTGGGCTGAAGTGGAATACCAGGCCCATTTAAAAATGTTGGGCCTCTCTGAGAAGGTTGGTGGGGCTGTTAGGGCCTCAGCCCCCTCCCAGGGAAATTTTGGAGAAGTGGAGCCTGAAAGAATGGCCCACTCTACTCCCCAAGAGAGCAGAAGGGTTGAAGAAAAGTCTTCTTCCCCCCAGAGTATAGGTAAGGGTCAGCTTCCTCAGGGAACTGATCCTACCCCTAGTGAAGGAACTGCCCCAGAGGTGGTCAGGCCTGGCCTGGCAACACCCCTGATGGCAGGGGACCCTTCCTAGGTGGTACCCAGTCTGGAGCAGGTATCCTGCCCCTCTGTACCCTACCTCACTCAGCCTAGGGCTGCAGAGGTCAGGGAGGTCAGTGAACCCCTTAGGGCCCATTGTCCAGAGGAACCCCCTCATCCACAGATTAGGGGCACCCAGTCTAGTAGCCCTAGCCAGGTGAAAATTCCTCAACCCACTGAGGGATCCCTCTTACCATTGGATAGGGACCTCCCCCAGATGGATTCTGTTGGGCAAAGGCAAACCTGGGACCCAGTGGTTCCAAACCTACCATGTCCCTCCAGTGTTCCCACCAAAGGGACCCAACCCTCAGCTGTAGGCAGCCAGAGGTTGACCCTTAGGGCCAGATACAACTCAGTCATGAAAAGAAAGGCCTCCATGGTGACCAGTGCTCTGAGGAAGCTGAGGCCAACTTTGTTAGGTACTCACTTCTCTACTCAGACACCCCACCAGCCTTTTACTTTGCCAAAACACACCACAGGTAGTAATTCCAAATGGTGGAGATTATCCCATACCCTTGGGGTTAGGAATTGCTTAGTGGACCATAAGACAGGGGGTAACCATGCTAGTGCAGGTTCTTCCTTATATGGCCACTTAGTCAATAAAGGCTCAACTGGACAAGGTTAGCCTTATCTCCTTTCGTTTGGGGTGGGGGGGTTATGTAGGAAGGTGGAATCTGACTGCATGGTTGTCCTCACTTTTTTCCTGGTGTTTTGCTGGTTTTTGACTTAGTTTGACTGGGATCCTGCTATTCAGGACCCCAGCCTATCTGCTTTCCCCTTAAATTGATTGCATGTACCTTAGGTACACTCCAGATTGGGTTCTGGGGTACCCTTATAAGTCCCTAGTATATGGTGTAGGAGAGTAGGATCTGCTTCACAGGGGTACCCCCACTTTTTGCTGATACTTCACTGGTTTTCGACATTAGTCTGGCTGGGGCCCTGCTATTCAGAACCCCAGCCTAGCTGTTTCCTCTTCAAAGGGTCTCCATGTGCCTTAGGCACATCTCTGATTGGGATCTGGAGTGCCCTTGTAAGTCCCTAGTATATGGTATACTATGTACCAAGGGCATAGGTACCTCAGAGGCCTGCCAGGGGCTGCAGCATATATTATGCCACCCCTGGTAGGCCATCCAAACTGACACCACAGGTCTGCTACTGCAGCCTGGGTAAGGTGGTGCATGCACCCCTTGCTGTGGTATAGGTTACCTATATCACTAAAAGCATACACACATATAAACCTATAAGTCACTCCTAAGGCAGGCCTTATCAATCCTAAAGGCAGAGTGCATGGTTCTTATGTGAGAGGGTGCCCTGCATGAGCAGGGCCCCTCTGCAGCGTTCGGAGACCATCTCTGATGCTGTTTGTAGTGCAGCCTGACCATATACTCTTAAACGCATTATATCCTCGCGGTAAAATGCTAACTATGGAATGGCTGCACCAAAACATGTCGTGTTTGGTGTCAAACATCTTGGAATACTACCCCCCGCCAATCCTGGCGGCGGGAGTAGCATTCCACCCTTCTAGAGGGAAAGGCATGTTAACTCTGGACGAGTCCGGTAACTTCTTTCCAGAGCCCTGGCATCACAAAATGGATGCTGCTGCCACAGACACGAGTCTGGCCTCCTGCTGCTGGACGAAACTCCGGCAGGGGAGGCCTGGACAATAGGTTTCCTGTCCCAGGGAGGTGTGACCACCTCCCCAGACAGGACAATGTGTATTGGGGCTGGGCGGGAGCACTTTCGGGTGCTTTGAAGTCCTGCACTGGGGGCACATTTGGTGTCCCTGTGCATACCCCAGTTCAAACCGGATCAGGGGCTTGCAGCCCCTGCTTTGGCGCGAACTGGACAAAGGGAAAGGGTGTAGCCACCCCTCTGCCCTGACCCACCCATAGGTGGGGCCACAGAGTAGTCCATCCCCTATTTTTGGAATAAAGGTAGGAACCCAGTCCTTAGGACTTTAGATTATACCTGGACGAAACTCTGAAACAGAATCCTGGACCTTCGACGCTCTACTCACGATTAGAGGACTGAAGAATCTCCCTTGGGGTCAAGGAGTGACTCCCCTGCTTGGCAGGCACCAAAGAAGCATCTGTCCGGTTCGCATCGCTGAAGCTCCCGTCGGACGCCGAAGTCATCGCATCACCAGAGGTGGATTCTCAGACTTCCCGAGGCTACCCTGAGTCCCCAGCAAAGCTGAGGCCCGTGGCTATCGTGGGTAACGTGAGACCGTGACCCCTGGACACCGAGCACATTTGCAAGTGCACCATCTTCTGGGTCTCCCAAGAAGTCGTGCTTTGGGCTCCGAGTAGCCCTAGCCTCCAGCACCACCTGCACCGAAGATCACTGGCCCCCACTCCACGAGTGTCCTGTAAGCCAGCTCCACGTGCGGCGTCACGAGGCTCCTTTGCGGTCGCTAGCCCATTGGCTAGTAGCCCTTACCGAAGGCCAATCTTTTCTTTACTTGGCAGTCTGGTTGCTCCAGGCCTGCCCTCACTTACCCTTGCTGGGTGAGTTCCCCAGACCTTGCTGGTCTGCACCATCGACGATCTTCAGCTACATCGAGACTTGCCGTTGCCAAGGCTTGTTGGGTCCAATCTGGTCGCCGACACCGCAGCACTCGACAGACATCGTGTACCAGTCCGAATCCTGCTCCTGGTCGCCGACAACGCCTCCTGGACCTCGTGGCTGCAGAAACGAGACGACCGTCAACGCACCTGAAGCACTCGACATCGGTGGGCATCTGTCCATCGCCTCCCTGGTCACTGGCTAGTGACCCAGACTCTGTCCCCTCTGCTTTCAGGTTCTTCAGAACTCCGATCCACTCTTGGATCCACCCGGACACTTTTCTCCTGGTCGCCAGCAGCACTTTGCAGCAGATCGCCATAAGAAACGACGACGAAACCCGACCCCGAAGGCACCTATGCACCCGGCTTCCCTGGGTGAGGTAACACGAGTACTCCGGTGCTCCGTGGGTAGAGACTCTTCAAAGTCCTAGATCTCAAAGGGTTTTGTCCTAGTCCTCTTTAAAGTGTCCCTTTCCTCTATTTTCCCGATCCCGACTTTCTCCATAGAAGTTAACGGCGTATCGCGGTTGTGTATTTACACTGCACGCGTCTCCCGTGGGTCCCCTGTGTCACTACCTTGGGTGGTTCCTTGTGGTCCAAGCACTTCTAGAGGCTCTAGGCCTAGTGTCTAGTTCAGTCGTGGTTCGCATACCACTCTATTGGTATATGGTTTGGTACGCCCCTAGGGCCCAAACGTGTATTTGTGCTATTACTGTGATTTAAGATCTTATAACCTATGTACTTGAACTCTAGCCTCATAAAGAGACTAGAGGGGTGTGTTTAGTAATAAATACATATATTTTGAATATATACCTGGTGTGGTGCTCTTTCATTTGGTCACTCAAGAGATTATAGACTGGTAAAACAAGCTGCTTTACAAAGGATAGCTTTCAATAAGGTTGTCTTTAACCTACCTACCATAAGAGTCGATTTGGACTGGTGCAAGGTGCCCACTATAATTAGTGGACAGCATATGCCAGGCCAACTTCTCACATATGGTATACTATGGACCCAGGGCATAGGTACCCCAGAGGCCTCCCAGGGGCTGCAGCATGTTTTATGACACCCCTGAGAGGCCATTCAAACTGACACCACAGGTCTGCTACAGCAGCCTGTGTAAGGTGGTTATGCACCCCTTACTGAGATATAGGTTCCCTATATCTCTCCATATCACAGCACATGTAAACCTATCAGTCACCCCTATGGCAGGCCTTAACAATCCTGAAGGCAGGGTGCTGGGTTTCATGTGAGAGGGTGCCCATGCATGAGCAGAGCCCCTCTGCAGCTTTCGGAATCTTCATTCCGGGGTTGTGTGTGATGCAGCCCTACCATATACTCTTAAGTGCATTATAACCTCGCTGTAAAAGCTAACTTTGAAATGGCTGCATGGAAACATGTTGTGTTTGGTGTCAAGCACCTTGGAATCATACCTCCACCCAAGTACTAGGGTGGGAGGTATGATTTCTCCCTTCTAGAGGGAGCAACATGGCACCACCGGTACACCCGGTACCAGCTTAACAGAACTCTGGCATCACAAAATGGATGCTGCAGCCACAGACACGAGTCTGCCCTCCTGCTGCTGGATGAAACTCTGGCAGGGGAGGCCTGGACATTAGGTTTCCTGTCACAGGGAGGTGTGACCACCTCCCAGAAGGCTTTAGTGTATTGGGGCTGGGTGGGTGCACTCCAAAAGTGCTTTGAAGTCTGCACTGGGGGCACATTTGGTGTCCCTGTGCATAGTCCAGTTCAAACCGGTGGCAGGGGCGCTCAGCCCCTGCTCTGGCATGAAACTGGACAAAGGAAATTGGTGTAGCCACCCCTCTTTCCTGACCCTCCCATAGGTGGGTCCGCAGAGTTTGTCCCACCCCTTCCTTGGGTATAAAATAGGAATCCCTGACTACAGGACTTTAGATTACACCTGGACTAAACTCTGTTACCAGAAACCAAGTACTTCGACGATCTACACTACGCTGGATGACTGAAGAATCTCCCTTGGAGTAAAGGAGTTACTCCCCTGCAAGGCAGGAACCTTTAACGCAACTGACCGGTTGGCATCTCCGAAGCTCCTGTGGACTCCGAAGAATATTGCTACACAGGAGGTGGGTTTTCCAAGGTCTCTGAGGTCGATCTGTGCCCACAGCATGTCTGAGGCCCGTATCCCTCATGGAGACCGTGCAACTCGAACCCTTGGACACAGCAACCATTTGCAGAAGCATCAGCTTTCCGGCGAACCCTGAAGCTGAGCTTTGGTTTGCTTGTAGCCCTGACCCCGAGCAGTAATCACATCGAAGATTGCAGGCCTACACTCAACGAGTGTTCCGTGGGCCGCCATTTTGTGATTCCTCTTGAGGTCCCTTCGCCATCCCTGGTCCTTTCACCTGTGGGTCCCCAAGAAGGCAACACTAACTTTTATTGGGCTTCCCTAGTTGCTACAGACGTGCCCTGACTCTCCATTGCTTGGGGAGTCCCCAGGACCTTGCTGGTCCGCACAGAAGCATCTTTTCTCTTCCTGCGTGGGTTGCTGTTGCCAAGGCTTGTTGTGGTCAATCCGATCACCGACACGCCAGCGCTCGACATCCTTTGTGGGACAGCTCGAATCCGCCTCCTAGTTGTCTTCGACGTCTCCGGGACCGCGTGGCTGCAGAGTCAAGTTTCACCTCTTCGCACCTGAAGCACCCGACATCGGTGAGCATTCGATTGCTCCGCTCCTGGTCACTGGCTAGTGACCCAGACTCTGTCCCTCTGCTTTCAGGTTCTTCACATCTTCGATCCAGGCTTGGATCAACCCGGACACTTTTCTTCTTCACGGCAGCAGCACTTTGCAGCAGATCGCCATTGAAAACGATGACGATTCCCGACACCCTTTGACACCTATGCACCCGGCTTCCCTGGGTGAGGTAACTCGAGTACTCCGGTGCTCACGTGGGTGTTGGCCCTAGAACCCCTTAAGTCTAAAGGGGTTTGCTGAAAGTCCTCTCCTAAGTGTCCTTTACCTTTAAAATTCCAACCGCGACTTTCCGCATTGAATCCTACGGCGCTCGCGGCTGTGTTCTCACACTGCACACGTCCCCCGTGGGTCTCCTGTGTCACTACCTTGGGTGGTTCCTTGGGGTCCCAGCGATTGTACTTGCTCTAGGCACTGTGTCTAGTCAAGTCGTGGTTCTTATACCACTTTCTTAATATATGGTTTGGTCCCCCCCTGGGGCCCAGTGTATATTGTGCTATTTACTGTCATTTTAATACTGTGATATTGTGTATCTTGGACTCTAATCTCATAAAGAGATTAGTAGTGAGTGTTTAGAAATAAATACATATATTTTATATATATCTTGTGTGGTTCTCCTTTCATTTGGTGATTCAAGAGGTTATAATCTGGTAAACCAAGCTGCTTTACACTCCTTCAAGACTTAGCCTGAAGGCTGCTCTCCACAGCTACTACTAGGATAGCTTTCTATAAGGTTGTCTTTAAACCTACCATCAATAAGGGTCGTTTGGACTGGTGCAAGGTGTCCACTATAACTAGTGGACAGCATATGCCAGGCCAACTTCTCACATTGGAGTGCAGCGGTTGGATTCAAGCTTTCTATTGCTTTACCAGATAATCTCTTTGAGTGACTAACTGAAAACCACTATAGGTACATAGGTACATATAAATCAAGTTTAGAATACAGTAAGTTCTACTGAACTTAGAGTTGTGTGTCAAGGGCTTAGCACACCCTTTCTACAACTCAAGAGAGTTTAGTAGGCACCACTAGAGTAGGTAGGTGCATACACCACACCACACTAGTCATGTCTTCAAGGGCAGAAACCAGTGGGTCTCTCCCAACTAAGTATGACCAGGTCTCATACCAGGACTTGAGGACTATGTGTGCCTCAAGGAAATTGAAGACAGGGAAAAGCCCATCCACACAACATCGCATACAGTTGTTGCTGGCAGATGACCTCAGAAAGACTCCAGGGTCTGATGAGGCTGTCAGAGGGGGTGGGGCAGTTGAAGAGGAAAGGCAAGGTAGTGAACACTACTATGACCCAGACTCTGATGCTGGCCAGGGGGATCAAAATGATTCCCACCTGGAAAATCCAATTCTTCCTGAAGGTGAGGAAGGCCTCAGTGGCCCTCTCTTCACTCCACCAGGAAGGGTTAATAGTGTACCAAGAAGATCAAGATCTCCTTCTCAGGAATCTAATCATTCTAGTACTTCTATAGGGTCCTCTGCTTCTCATAAAAGGTCATCCTCTTATGAGAAGAAATGCCAACTGCTTGAGTTTGAGAGAGCTAAGCTCAGAATCAAGAGAGGGCAATTGGCCTTAGACAGGGAATCCCTGGAGCTTCAGAGAGCTTCTCAGAAGTTGGGACTAGAGTCCCATGGTGGCAGCCACAGTGTCCCTAGAGGTAGAGATCATACTCATGACCATAGGAACCTGAACAAGATTGTCCCTCCCTACCAGAGTGGGGATGACATCCACAAATGGATAACTGCACTTGAAAGGGCCTGTAATGTACAGAGGGTCCCTCAGGAGCAGTGGGCAGCAATCTTGTGGCTCTCCTTTGCAGACAAAGGTAGAGACAAGCTCTTCACTGTAAGAGAAGAGGATGCTGACAATTACCAAGTCCTGAAGAGTGCTCTGATTGAAGGGTTTGGCCTAACCACTGAACAATACAGGATAAAGTTCAGAGATACCCAAAAGGCACAGACTCAGGACTGGGTTGACTTTGTTGATTGTGCTACTAAGGCTCTGGAAGGCTGGTTACTTGGCAGTAAGGTGTGTGATTTCAAAGGATTGTATAATTTGATCATGAGAGAGCAGATCCTTAACAACTGTCAAAATCAACTGTTGTATCAGTACCTGGTGGACTCTGATCTGACCTCTCCCCAAGAATTGGGTCAGAAGGCAGACAAGTGGGTCAGAACCAGGGTGAGGCAGAAGGTTCAGAACCAAGGTGTTGACTCCAAGAAGCAAGATTCTAAAAACTCTGATAAGGGTGGGGAGAAGGGTAAAGACCAGAAGTCTTCTCAAGGGCCCCACAAATCTGCATCTGGTGGGGAGTCCCAATCTAACAAAGGAAAAGGCCAAAAGAAACCATGGTGTAAAATCTGTAAACAGAAAACCCATTGGACTAGTGATTGTACCAAGACCAAAGACTCAACTCCAGCCACCATTGCCCCTAAGGCAACTGTTCCCCCTAGCACAGCTCCAAGTGGTGGTGTTCCAAATAAGGGTGTAGTAGGGTTAACCCTGGGATCTGAGATGGACTCTGGCCTAGTCAGAGTTCCAACTCAGGCTATGTTGATCTGTGATGGAGGCCTGGATATGGCCTCCTTATTTGTAAGCCCCAGTAATCTGGGCAAATACAGACAACAGCCTATAATTAATGGAAAAGAGGCTTTGGCATTCAGGGACACAGGAGCAAGTGTCACAATGGTGACAAAAGATCTTGAAGCCCCTGAGCAGATCATACTTGGTGAAATGTACCAAGTGACCAATGCTAGCAATGTCAGGACAGACCATTCCCTGGCAGTTGTTAATTTCTCCTGGGGAGGGGTAACTGGCCCTAAGAAGGTTGTGGTAAGTGCAGACCTCCCTGTTGAATACTTGCTTGGAAATGATTTGGAAACTTCAGCTTGGGCTGAAGTTGAGCTCAGGACCCATGCAGAAATGTTGGGCATCCCTGCAGATGTGTTTGCTATGACCAGGTCACAGGCAAAAATGTCTAAAACTGAACAGGTCCTGGATCCTGGAACAATGGACCAGGCACCTTCCAAGAGGAGGAGCAGTAGGGTTAAGGCAGTGCCATCCCCCCTGCCTCAGAATCCAGATCAGTCACTTGAGGGAGATGATCTTAGTCCTGAAGAAGGAACTGTCCCAGATGAGCTTGTGCCTTACCAGGTTGAGTTCTTGGGGTCAGGGGGCCCTTCCAGGGCAGATCTGAGCCAGGAGCAACTGAGCTGCCCCTCTCTTGAACCCCTCAGACAGCAAGCTGCTGCTGAGGCTGCTGGGAGTGCTAGTGGTACCCATAGGATCTAGTGGGATGATGGATGTAGGAAGGTGGAATCTGACTGCATGGTTGCCCCCACTTTTTTCCTGCTGTTTTGCTGGTTTTCGACTTAGTTTGGCTGGGATCCTGCTATTCAGGACCCCATCCTATCTGCTTTCCCCTTAAATTGATTGCATGTACCTTAGGTACACTCCAGATTGGATTCTGGGGTACCCTTATTAGTCCCTAGTATATGGTATACTATGTACCCAGGGCATAGGTACCCCAGAGGCCTCCCAGGGGCTGCAGCATGTGTTATGCCACCCCTGAGTGGCCATTCAAACTGACACCACAGGTCTGCTACAGCAGCCTGTGTAAGGTGGTGTATGCACCCCTTACTGAGATATATGTTCCCTATATCTCTCCATATCACAGCACATGTAAACCTATCAGTCACCCCTATGGCACGCCTTAACAATCCTGAAGGCAGGGTGCTGGGTTTCATGTGAGAGGGTGCCCATGCATGAGCAGAGCCCCTCTGCAGCTTTCGGAATCTTCATTCCGGGGTTGTTTGTGATGCAGCCCGACCATATACTCTTAAGTGCATTATAACCTCGTGGTAAATGCTAACTTTGAAATGGCTGCATGGAAACATGTCGTGTTTGGTGTCAAACACCTTGGAATCATACCTCCACCCCAGTACTGGGGTGGGAGGTATGATTCCACCCTACTAGAGGGAGCAACATGGCACCACCGGTACACCCTGTACCAGCTTAACAGAACCCTGGCATCACAAAATGGATGCTGCAGCCACAGACACGAGTCTGCCCTCCTGCTGCTGGACGAAACTCCGGCAGGGGAGGCCTGGACAATATGTTTCCTGTCACAGTGAGGTGTGACCACCTCCCAGACAGGCTTTAGTGTATTGGGGCTGGGTGGGTGCACTCCAAGAGTGCTTTGAAGTCTCCACTGGGGGCACATTTGGTGTCCCTGTGCATAGTCCAGTTCAAACCGGTGGCAGGGGCTGCCAGCCCCTGCTCTGGTGCGAAACTGGACAAAGGAAATGGGTGTAGCCACCCCTCTTTCCTGACCCTCCCATAGGTGGGTCCCCAGAGTTTGTCCCACCCCTTCCTTGGGCATAAAGTTGGAATCCCTGACTACAGGACTTTAGATTACACCTAGACTAAACTCTGTTACCAGAAACCAAGTACCACGACGATCTACACTACGCTGGATGACTGAAGAATCTCCCTTGGAGTAAAGGAGTTACTCCCCTGCAAGGCAGGAACCTTTAACGCAACTGACCGGTTGGCATCTCTGCAGCTCCTGTGGACTCCGAAGAATATTGCCACACAGGAGGTGGGTTTTCCAAGGTCTCTAGAGGTCGATCTGTGCCCACAGCAAGTCTGAGGCCTGTATCCCTTGTGGAGACCGTGCAACTCGAACCCCTGGACACAGCAACCATTTGCAGAAGCATCAGCTTTCTGGCAAACCCTGAGGCTGAGCTTTGGTTTACTTGTAGCCCTGACCCGAGCAGTAATTACTCCAAATATTGCCGACCTACACTCAACGAGTGTTCCGTGGGCCGCCATTTTGTGATTCCTCTTGAGGTCCCTTCGCGATCCCTGGTCCTTTCACCTGTGGGTCCCCAAGAAGGCAACACTAACTTTTAGTGGGCTTCCCTAGTTGCTCCAGATGTGCCCTGACTCTCCATTGCTTGGGGAGTCCCCAGGACCTTGCTGGTCCGCACAGAAGCATCTTTTCTCTTCCTGCGTGGGTTGCTGTTGCCAAGGCTTGTTGTGGTCAATCCGATCACCGACATGCCAGCACTCGACATCCTTTGTGGGACAGCTCGAATCCGCCTCCTGGTTGTCTTCAACGTCTCCGGGACCCCGTGGCTGCAGAGTCAAGCTTCACCTCTTCGCACCTGAAGCACCCGACATCGGTGGGCATTCGATTGCTCCGCTCCTGGTCACTGGCTAGTGACCCAGACTCTGTCCCCTCTGCTTTCAGGTTCTTCACATCTTCGATCCAGGCTTGGATCAACCCGGACACTTTTCTTCTTCACGGCAGCAGCACTTTGCAGCAGATCGCCATTGAAAACGACGACGATTCCCGACACCCTTTGACACCTATGCACCCGGCTTCCCTGGGTGAGGTAACTCGAGTACTCCGGTGCTCACGTGGGTGTTGGCCCTAGAACCCCTTAAGTCTAAAGGGGTTTGCTGAAAGTCCTCTCCTAAGTGTCCTTTACCTTTAAAATTCCAACCGCGACTTTCCGCATTGAATCCTACGGCGCTCGCGGCTGTGTTCTCACACTGCACACGTCCCCCGTGGGTCTCATGTGTCACTACCTTGGGTGGTTCCTTGGGGTCCCAGCGATTGTACGTGCTCTAGGCACTGTGTCCAGTCAAGTCGTGGTTCTTATACCACTTTCTTAATATATGGTTTGGTCCCCCCTGGGGCCCAGTGTATATTGTGCTATTTACTGTCGTTTTAATACTGTGATATTGTGTATCTTGGACTCTAATCTCATAAAGAGATTAGTAGTGAGTGTTTAGAAATAAATACATATATTTTATATATATCTTGTGTGGTTCTCCTTTCATTTGGTCATTCAAGAGGTTATAATCTGGTAAACCAAGCTGTTTTACGCTCCTTCAAGACTTAGCCTGAATGCTGCTCTCCACAGCTACTACTAGGATAGCTTTCTATAAGGTTGTCTTTAAACCTATCATCAATAAGGGTCGTTTGGACTGGTGCAAGGTGTCCACTATAACTAGTGGACAGCATATGCCAGGCCAACTTCTCACATTGGTGTGCAGCGGTTGGATTCAAGCTTTCTATTGCTTTACCAGATAATCTCTTTGAGTGACTAACTGAAAACCACTATAGGTACATAGGTACATATAAATCAAGTTTAGAATACAGTAAGTTCTACTGAACTTAGAGTTGTGTGTCAAGGGCTTAGCACACCCTTTCTACAACTCAAGAGAGTTTAGTAGGCCCCACTAGAGTAGGTAGGTGCATTCACCACACCACACTAGTCATGTCTTCAAGGGCAGAAACCAGTGGGTCTCTCCCAACTAAGTATGACCAGGTCTCATACCAGGAATTGAGGACTATGTGTGCCTCTAGGAAATTGAAGACAGGGAAAAGCCCATCCACACAACATCTCATACAGTTGTTGCTGGCAGATGACCTCAGAAATACCCCAGGGTCTGATGAGGCTGGCAGAGGGGGTGGGGCAGCTGAAGAGGAAAGGCCAGGTAGTGAACACTACTATGACCCAGACTCTGATGCTGGCCAGGAGGATCAAAATGATTCCAACCTGGAAAATCCAATTCTTCCTGAAGGTGAGGAAGGAGACCCCAGTGGCGCTCTCTTCACCCCACCAGGAAGGGTTAATAGTCTACCAAGAAGATCAAGATCTCCTTCTCAGGAATCTAATCATTCTGGTACTTCTATAGGGTCCTCTGCTTCTCATAAAAGGTCATCCTCTTATGAGAAGAAATGCCAACTGCTTGAGTTTGAGAGAGCTAAGCTCAGAATCAAGAGAGAGCAATTGGCCTTAGACAGGGAATCCCTGGAGCTTCAGAGAGCTTCTCAGAAGTTGGGACTAGAGTCCCATGGTGGCAACAACAGTGTCCCTAGAGAATAGAGATCATACTCATGACCATAGGAACCTGAACAAGATTGTCCCTCCCTACCAGAGTGGGGATGACATCCACAAATGGATAACTGCACTGGAGAGGGCCTGTAAAGTACAGAGGGTCCCTCAGGAGCAGTGGGCAGCAATCTTGTGGCTCTCCTTTGCAGACAAAGGTAGAGACAAGCTCCTCACTGTAAGAGAAGAGGATGCTGATAATTACACAGTCCTGAAGAGTGCTCTGATTGATGGGTTTGGCCTAACCACTGAACAATACAGGTTAAAGTTCAGAGACACCCAAAAGGCACAGACTCAGGACTGGGTTGACTTTGTAGATTGTGCTACTAAGGCTCTGGAAGGTTGGATACATGGCAGCAAGGTGCATGACTTTTTAGGATTGTACAATTTGATTATGAGGGAGCAGATCCTTAATAATTGTCAAAACCAGCTTTTACACCAGTACCTGGTGGACTCTGATCTGACCTCTCCCCAAGAATTGGGAAAGAAGGCAGACAAATGGGTCAGAACCAGAGTAAAGACCAAAGAATCAGGGTGGTGACCAGAAGAAAGATTCTTCCAAGAACCAAGAGAAAGGTGGGGATAAATCAAAAGACAAATCCCCTACAGGGCCTCAAAAGTCCTCTCCTGGGGGTGGGTCCCAAACTCCTTCCTCCCCTGAAAAGAAACCTTATTGCCATAACTGTAAGAATCCTGGCCACTGGAAAAATGACCCCAGTTGCTCCAAGGCTGGCAATACAGAAAATGTTCCTCCCAGCACTACTACCACTCCTCCTGGTACTACAAGTAGTAATCCCCCAGGTGGTAGCAATGCCCCCAAAAAGTTAGGTGCATTTTCGTGGGGAACTGAGGTGGACCCTGGATTACTAAGGTCCCCCTCACAGGCCTCCTTAGTCTGTGATGGTGGCATGGGATTTGCCACTTTTACTATGAGTCCCAATACTTTGGGCAAGTACAGACAGGAGCCCCTAATCAATGGTCAGAAGGCGTTGGCATTCAGGGACACAGGGGCTAGTGTCACCATGGTGACAGGGAAACTAGTCCCCCTCAACAGCTTTTACCTGAGTTCAAGTACCAGGTGACCAATATAGATGGTATCAGCACAGATCATCCCATGGCCATAGTCAATCTCAGCTGGGGAGGGGTCACTGGCCCAAAGAGAGTGGCAGTGTCCCCAAACTTGCCTGTAGATTGCCTGTTGGGCAATGATCTGGAGGTTTCAGCCTGGGCTGAAGTGGAATACCAGGCCCATTTAAAAATGTTGGGCCTCTCTGAGAAGGTTGGTGGGGCTGTTAGGGCCTCAGCCCCATCCCAGGGAAATTTTGGAGAAGTGGAGCCTGAAAGAATGGCCCACTCTACTCCCCAAGAGAGCAGAAGGGTTGAAGAAAAGTCTTCTTCCCCCCAGACTATAGGTAAGGGTCAGCTTACTCAGGGAACTGATCCTACCCCTAGTGAAGGAACTGCCCCAGAGGTGGTCAGGCCTAGCCTGGCAACACCCCTGATGGCAGGGGACCCTTCCAAGGTGGTACCCAGTCTGGAGCAGGTAACCTGCCCCTCTGTACCCTCCCTCTGTCAGCCTAGGGCTGCAGAGGTCAGGGAGGTCAGTGAACCCCTTAGGGCTCCATTGCCCAGAGGAACCCCCTCATCCACAGATTAGGGGCACCCAGTCTAGTAGCCCTAGCCAGGTGAAAATTCCTCAACCCACTGAGGGATCCCTCTTACCATTGTGATAGGGACCTCCCCCAGATGGATTCTGTTGGGCAAAGGCAAACCTGGGACCCAGTGGTTCCAAACCTACCATGTCCCTCCAGTGTTCCAACCAAAGGGACCCAACCCTCAGCTGTAGGCAGCCAGAGGTTGACCCTTAGGGCCAGATACAACTCAGTCATGGAAAGAAAGGCCTCCATGGTGACCAGTGATCTGAGGAAGCTGAGGCCAACTTTATTAGGTACTCACTTCTCCACTCAGACACCCCACCAGCCTTTTACTTTGCCAAAACACACCACAGGTAGTAATTCCAAATGGTGGAGATCATCCCATACCCTTGGGGTTAGGAATTGCTTAGTGGACCATAAGACAGGGGGTAACCATGCTAGTGCAGGTTCTTCCTTATATGGCCACTTAGTCAATAAAGGCTCAACTGGACAAGGTTAGCCTTATCTCCTTTCGTTTGGGGGGGGGGTTATGTAGGAAGGTGGAATCTGACTGCATGGTTGTCCTCACTTTTTTCCTGGTGTTTTGCTGGTTTTCGACTTAGTTTGACTGGGATCCTGCTATTCAGGACCCCAGCCTATCTGCTTTCCCCTTAAATTGATTGCATGTACCTTAGGTACACTCCAGATTGGGTTCTGGGGTACCCTTATAAGTCCCTAGTATATGGTATACTATGTACCCAGGGCATAGGTACCCCAGAGACCTCCCAGGGGCTGCAGCATGTATTATGCCACCCCTGAGAGGCCATTCAAACTGACACCACAGGTCTGCTACAGCAGCCTGTGTAAGGTGGTGTATGCACCCCTTACTGAGATATAGGTTCCCTATATCTCTCCATATCACTGCACATGTAAACCTATCAGTCACCCCTATGGCAGGCCTTAACAATCCTGAAGGCAGGGTGCTGGGTTTCATGTGAGAGGGTGCCCATGCATGAGCAGAGCCCCTCTGCAGCTTTCGAGAATCTTCATTCTGGGGTTGTTTGTGATGCAGCCAGACCATATACTCTTAAGTGCATTATAACCTCGCGGTAAATGCTAACTTGAGAATGGCTGCATGGAAACATGTTGTGTTTGGTGTCAAACACCTTGGAATCATACCTCCACCCAAGTACTAGGGTGGGAGGTATGATTCCTCCCTTCTAGAGGGAGCAACATGGCACCACCGGTACACCCGGTACCAGCTTAACAGAACCCTGGCATCACAAAATGGATGCTGCAGCCACAGACACGAGTCTGCCCTCCTGCTGCTGGATGAAACTCTGGCAGGGGAGGCCTGGACAATAGGTTTCCTGTCACAGGGAGGTGTGACCACCTCCCAGACAGGCTTTAGTGTATTGGGGCTGGGTGGGTGCACTCCAAGAGTGCTTTGAAGTCTGCACTGGGGGCACATTTGGTGTCCCTGTGCATAGTCCAGTTCAAACCGGTGGCAGGGGCTGCCAGCCCCTGCTCTGGCGTGAAACTGGACAAAGGAAATGGGTGTAGCCACCCCTCTTTCCTGACCCTCCCATAGGTGGGTCCGCAGAGTTTGTCCCACCCCTTCCTTGGGTATAAAGTAGGAATCCCTGACTACAGGACTTTAGATTACACCTGGACTAAACTCTGTTACACAGAAACCAAGTACTTCGACGATCTACACTACGCTGGATGACTGAAGAATCTCCCTTGGAGTAAAGGAGTTACTCCCCTGCAAGGCAGGAACCTTTAACGCAACTGACCGGTTGGCATCTCCGAAGCTCCTATCGACTCCGAAGAATATTGCCACACAGGAGGTGGGTTTTCCAAGGTCTCTGAGGTCGATCTGTGCCCACAGCATGTCTGAGGCCCGTATCCCTCATGGAGACCGTGCAACTCGAACCCCTGGACACCGCAACCATTTGCAGAAGCATCAGCTTTCCGGCGAACCCCTGAGGCTGAGCTTTGGGTTGCTTGTAGCCCTGACCCCGAGCAGTAATCACACCGAAGATTGCTGGCCTACACTCAACGAGTGTTCCGTGGGCCGCCATTTTGTGATTCCTCTTGAGGTCCCTTCGCGATCCCTGGTCCTTTGACCTGTGGGTCCCCAAGAAGGCAACACTAACTTGTATTGGGCTTCCCTAGTTGCTCCAGACGTGCCCTGACTCTCCATTGCTTGGGGAGTCCCCAGGACCTTGCTGGTCCGCACAGAAGCATCTTTTCTCTTCCTGCGTGGGTTGCTGTTGCCAAGGCTTGTTGTGGTCAATCCGAGTCACCGACACGCCAGCGCTCGACATCCTTTGTGGGACAGCTCGAATCCGCCTCCTGGTTGTCTTCGACGTCTCCGGGACCCGCGTGGCTGCAGAGTCAAGCTTCACCTCTTCGCACCTGAAGCACCCGACATCGGTGGGCATTCGATTGCTCCGCTCCTGGTCACTGGCTAGTGACCCAGACTCTGTCCCCTCTGCTTTCAGGTTCTTCACATCTTCGATCCAGGCTTGGATCAACCCGGACACTTTTCTTCTTCACGGCAGCAGCACTTTGCAGCAGATCGCCATTGAAAACGACGACGATTCCCGACACCCTTTGACACTTATGCACCCGGCTTCCCTGGGTGAGGTAACTCGAGTACTCCGGTGCTCACGTGGGTGTTGGCCCTAGAACCCCTTAAGTCTAAAGGGGTTTGCTGAAAGTCCTCTCCTAAGTGTCCTTTACCTTTAAAATTCCAACCGCGACTTTCCGCATTGAATCCTACGGCGCTCGCGGCTGTGTTCTCACACTGCACACGTCCCCCGTGGGTCTCCTGTGTCACTACCTTGGGTGGTTCCTTGGGGTCCCAGCGATTCTACGTGCTCTAGGCACTGTGTCTAGTCAAGTCGTGGTTCTTATACCACTTTCTTAATATATGGTTTGGTCCCCCCCTGGGGCCCAGTGTATATTGTGCTATTTACTGTCATTTTAATACTGTGATATTGTGTATCTTGGACTCTAATCTCATAAAGAGATTAGTAGTGAGTGTTTAGAAATAAATACATATATTTTATATATATCTTGTGTGGTTCTCCTTTCATTTGGTGATTCAAGAGGTTATAATCTGGTAAACCAAGCTGCTTTACACTCCTTCAAGACTTAGCCTGAAGGCTGCTCTCCACAGCTACTACTAGGATAGCTTTCAATAAGGTTGTCTTTAAACCTACCATCAATAAGGGTCGTTTGGACTGGTGCAAGGTGCCCACTATAACTAGTGGACAGCATATGCCAGGCCAACTTCTCACATTGGTGTGCAGCGGTTGGATTCAAGCTTTCTATTGCTTTACCAGATAATCTCTTTGAGTGACTAACTGAAAACCACTATAGGTACATAGGTACATATAAATCAAGTTTAGAATACAGTACGTTCTACTGAACTTAGAGTTGTGTGTCAAGGGCTTAGCACACCCTTTCTACAACTCAAGAGAGTTTAGTAGGCCCCACTAGAGTAGGTAGGTGCATACACCACACCACACTAGTCATGTCTTCAAGGGCAGAAACCAGTGGGTCTCTCCCAACTAAGTATGACCAGGTCTCATACCAGGAATTGAGGACTATGTGTGCCTCTAGGAAATTGAAGACAGGGAAAAGCCCATCCACCCAACATCTCATACAGTTGTTGCTGGCAGATGACCTCAGAAAGACTCCAGGGTCTGATGAGGCTGTCAGAGGGGTGGGGCAGTTGAAGAGGAAAGGCAAGGTAGTGAACACTACTATGACCCAGACTCTGATGCTGGCCAGGGGGATCAAAATGATTCCCACCTGGAAAATCCAATTCTTCCTGAAGGTGAGGAAGGAGCCTCAGTGGCCCTCTCTTCACTCCACCAGGAAGGGTTAATAGTGTACCAAGAAGATCAAGATCTCCTTCTCAGGAATCTAATCATTCTAGTACTTCTATAGGGTCCTCTGCTTCTCATAAAAGGTCATCCTCTTATGAGAAGAAATGCCAACTGCTTGAGTTTGAGAGAGCTAAGCTCAGAATCAAGAGAGAGCAATTGGCCTTAGACAGGGAATCCCTGGAGCTTCAGAGAGCTTCTCAGAAGTTGGGACTAGAGTCCCATGGTGGCAGCCACAGTGTCCCTAGAGGTAGAGATCATACTCATGATCATAGGAACCTGAACAAGATTGTCCCTCCCTACCAGAGTGGGGATGACATCCACAAATGGATAACTGCACTTGAAAGGGCCTGTAAGGTACAGAGGGTCCCTCAGGAGCAGTGGGCATCCTGTGGCTCTCCTTTGCAGACAAAGGTAGAGACAAGCTCCTCACTGTAAGAGAAGAGGATGCTTATAATTATACAGTCCTGAAGAGTGCTCTGATTGATGGGTTTGGCCTAACCACTGAACAATACAGGTTAAAGTTCAGAGACACCCAAAAGGCACAGACTCAGGACTGGGTTGACTTTGTAGATTGTGCTACTAAGGCTCTGGAAGGTTGGATTCATGGCAACAAGGTGCATGACTTTTTAGGATTGTACAATTTGATTATGAGGGAGCAGATCCTTAATAATTGTCAAAACCATCTTTTACACCAGTTCCTGGTGGACTCTGATCTGACCTCTCCCCAAGAATTGGGAAAGAAGGCAGACAAATGGGTCAGAACCAGAGTAAAGACCAAAGAATCAGGGTGGTGACCAGAAGAAAGATTCTTCCAAGAACCAAGAGAAAGGTGGGGATAAATCAAACGACAAATCCCCTACAGGGCCCCAAAGTCCTCTCCTGGGGGTGGGTCCCAAACTCCTTCCTCCCCTGAAAAGAAACCTTATTGCCATAACTGTAAGAAGCCTGGCCACTGGAAAAATGACCCCAGTTGCTCCAAGGCTGGCAATACGGAAAATGTTCCTCCCAGCACTACTACCACTCCTCCTGGTACTACAAGTAGTAATCCCCCAGGTGGTAGCAATGCCCCCAAAAAGTTAGGTGCATTTTCATGGGGAACTGAGGTGGACCCTGGATTACTAAGGTCCCCCTCCCAGGCCTCCTTAGTCTGTGATGGTGGCATGGGATTTGCCACTTTTACTATGAGTCCCAATACTTTGGGCAAGTACAGACAGGAGCCCCTAATCAATGGTCAGAAGGCGTTGGCATTCAGGGACACAGGGGTTAGTGTCACCATGGTGACAGGGAAACTAGTCCCCCCTCAACAGCTTTTACCTGAGTTCAAGTACCAGGTGACCAATATAGATGGTATCAGCACAGATCATCCCATGGCCATAGTCAATCTCAGCTGGGGAGGGGTCACTGGCCCAAAGAGAGCGGCAGTGTCCCCAAACTTGCCTGTAGATTGCCTGTTGGGCAATGATCTGGAGGTTTCAGCCTGGGCTGAAGTGGAATACCAGGCCCATTTAAAAATGTTGGGCCTCTCTGAGAAGGTTGGTGGGGCTGTTAGGGCCTCAGCCCCCTCCCAGGGAAATTTTGGAGAAGTGGAGCCTAAAAGAATGGCCCACTCTACTCCCCAAGAGAGCAGAAGGGTTGAAGAAAAGTCTTCTTCCCCCCAGACTATAGGTAAGGGTCAGCTTCCTCAGAGAACTGATCGTACCCCTAGTGAAGGAACTGCCCCAGAGGTGGTCAGGCCTGGCCTGGCAACACCCCTGATGGCAGGGGACCCTTCCAAGGTGGTACCCAGTCTGGAGCAGGTATCCTGCCCCTCTGTACCCTACCTCACTCAGCCTAGGGCTGCAGAGGTCAGGGAGGTCAGTGAACCCCTTAGGGCCCATTGCCCAGAGGAACCCCCTCATCCACAGATTAGGGGCACCCAGTCTAGTAGCCCTAGCCAGGTGAAAATTCCTCAACCCACTGAGGGATCCCTCTTACCATTGGATAGGGACCTCCCCCAGATGGATTCTGTTGGGCAAAGGCAAACCTGGGACCCAGTGGTTCCAAACCTACCATGTCCCTCCAGTGTTCCCACCAAAGGGACCCAACCCTCAGCTGTAGGCAGCCAGAGGTTGACCCTTAGGGCCAGATACAACTCAGTCATGAAAAGAAAGGCCTCCATGGTGACCAGTGCTCTGAGGAAGCTGAGGCCAACTTTGTTAGGTACTCACTTCTCTACTCAGACACCCCACCAGCCTTTTACTTTGCCAAAACACACCACAGGTTAGGAATTGCTTAGTGGACCATAAGACAGGGGGTAACCATGCTAGTGCAGGTTCTTCCTTATATGGCCACTTAGTCAATAAAGGCTCAACTGGACAAGGTTAGCCTTATCTCCTTTCGTTTGGGGGGGGGGTTATGTAGGAAGGTGGAATCTGACTGCATGGTTGCCCTCACTTTTTTCCTGGTGTTTTGCTGGTTTTAGACTTAGTTTGGCTGGGATCCTGCTATTCAGGACCCCAGCCTATCTGCTTTCCCCTTAAATTGATTGCATGTACCTTAGGTACACTCCAGATTGGGTTCTGGGGTCCCCTTATAAGTCCCTAGTATATGGCATACTATGGACCCAGGGCATAGGTACCCCAGAGGCCTCCCAGGGGCTGCAGCATGTTTTATGCCATCCCTGAGAGGTCATTCAAACTGACACCACAGGTCTGCTACAGCAGCCTGTGTAAGGTGGTGTATGCACCCCTTACTGAGATATAGGTTCCCTATATCTCTCCATATCACAGCACATGTAAACCTATCAGTCACCCCTATGGCAGGCCTCAACAATCCTGAAGGCAGGGTGCTGGGTTTCATGTGAGAGGGTGCCCGTGCATGAGCAGAGCCCCTCTGCAGCTTTCGGAATCTTCATTCTGGGGTTGTGTGTGATGCAGCCCGACCATATACTCTTAAGTGCATTATAACCTCGCTGTAAATGCTAACTTTGAGAATGGCTGCATGAAAACATGTTGTGTTTGGTGTCAAGCACCTTGGAATCATACCTCCACCCAAGTAACTAGGGTGGGAGGTATGATTTCTCCCTTCTAGAGGGAGCAACATGGCACCACCGGTACACCCGGTACCAGCTTAACAGAACCCTGGCATCACAAAATGGATGCTGCAGCCACAGACACGAGTCTGCCCTCCTGCTGCTGGATGAAACTCTGGCAGGGGAGGCCTGGACAATAGGTTTCCTGTCACAGGGAGGTGTGACCACCTCCCAGACAGGCTTTAGTGTATTGGGGCTGGGTGGGTGCACTCCAAGAGTGCTTTGAAGTCTGCACTGGGGGCACATTTGGTGTCCCTGTGCATAGTCCAGTTCAAACCGGTGGCAGGGGCACTCAGCCCCTGTTCTGGCGCGAAACTGGACAAAGGAAATGGGTGTAGCCACCCCTCTTTCCTGACCCTCCCATAGGTGGGTCCCCAGAGTTTGTCCCACCCCTTCCTTGGGTATAAAATAGGAATCCCTGACTACAGGACTTTAGATTACACCTGGACTAAACTCTGTTACCAGAAACCAAGTACTTCGACGATCTACACTACGCTGGATGACTGAAGAATCTCCCTTGGAGTAAAGGAGTTACACCCCTGCAAGGCAGGCACCTTTAACGCAACTGACCGGTTGGCATCTCCGAAGCTCCTGCGGACTCCGAAGAATATTGCCACACAGGAGGTGGGTTTTCCAAGGTCTCTGAGGTCGATCTGTGCCCACAGCAAGTCTGAGGCCCATATCTCTCGTGGAGAACGTGCAACCCGAACCCCTGGACACCGCGACCATTTGCAGAAGCATCAGCTTTCCGGTGACCCCTGAAGCTGAGCTTTGGGTTACTTGTAGCCCTGACCACGACCAGTAATCACACCGAATATTGCAGGCCTACACTCAATGAGTGTTCCGTGGGCCGCCATTTTGTGATTCCTCTTGAGGTCACTTCGCGATCCCTGGTCTGTTGACCTGTGGGTCCCCAAGAAGGCAACACTAACTTTTATTGGGCTTTCCTGGTTGCTCCAGATGTGCTCTGACTCTCCATTGCTTGGGGAGTCCCCAGGGCCTTGCTGGTCCACACATAAGCATCTTTTCTCTTCCTGCGTGGGTTGCTGTTGCCAAGGCTTGTTGTGGTCAATCCGATCACCGACACCGCAGCGCTCGACATCCTTTGTGGTACAGCTCGAATCCGGCTCCTGTTCTTCTTCCACATCTCCGGGACCCCGTGGCTGCAGAGTCAAGCTTCACCTCTTCGCACCTGAAGCACCCGACATCGGTGGGCATTCGATTGTTCCGCTCCTGGTCACTGGCTAGTGACCCAGACTCTGTCCCCTCTGCTTTCAGGTTCTTCACATCTTCGATCCAGGCTTGGATCAACCCGGACACTTTTCTTCTCCACAGCAGCAGCACTTTGCAGCAGATCGCCATTGAAAACGACGACGATTCCCGACACCCTTTGACACCTATGCACCCGGCTTCCCTGGCTGAGGTAACTCGAGTACTCCAGTGCTCACATGGGTGTTGGCCCTAGAACCCCTTAAGTCTAAAGGGGTTTGCTGAAAGTCCTCTCCTAAGTGTCCTTTATCTTTAAAATTCCAACTGCGACTTTCCGCATTGAATCCTACGGCGCTCGCGGCTGTGTTTTCACACTGCACACGTCCCCCATAGGTCTCCTGTGTCACTACCTTGGGTGGTTCCTTGGGGTCCCAGCGATTCTACGTGCTCTAGGCACTGTGTCTAGTCAAGTCGTGGTTCTTATACCACTTTCTTAATATATGGTTTGCTCCCCTCCTGGGGCCCAGTGTATATTGTGCTATTTACTGTTGTTTTGATACTGTGATATTGTGTATCTTGGACTCTAATCTCATAAAGAGATTAGTAGTGAGTGTTTAGAAATAAATACATATATTTTATATATATCTTGTGTGGTTCTCCTTTCATTTGGTGATTCAAGAGGTTATAATTTGGTAAACCAAGCTGCTTTACACTCCTTCAAGACTTAGCCTGAAGGCTGCTCTCCACAGCTACCACTAGGATAGCTTTCTATAAGGTTGTCTTTAAACCTACCATCAATAAGGGTCGTTTTGGACTGGTGCAAGGTGCCCACTATAACTAGTGGACAGCATATGCCAGGCCAACTTCTCACAATGGACTCCTTTACTCAGAGTGTAGAGACCCCAAGCCTGGAGCCACCAGGAGGTTGGTTATACCTCTGAAGTTTAGGAGCTTCCTATTGACCCTAGCACACGACATTTCCTTAGCAGGACACCTAGGCCAAAACAAGACTTGGGACAGAATTGTCCCTCACTTTCATTGGCCTCATATGTCTGAAGACACCAAGGAGTTTTGTCGCTCCTGTGTCACCTGTCAAGCCAGTGGTAAGGCAGGTAGCACTACAAAGGCCCCCCTGATACCACTACCTGTGGTGGGGGTCCCTTTCAGAGGGTAGGATTGACATTGTTGGTCCCCTAGATCCTCAAACTGCATCTGGGCACAGATTTATACTGGTGGTGGTGGACCAAGCCACTAGGTATCCAGAGGCAATTCCCCTTAGGACCACCACAGCTCCTGTGGTGGCCAGGGCCCTCCTGGGAATCTTTTCCAGGGTGGGTTTCCCTAAGGAGGTAATATCAGACAGAGTTGCAAACTTTATGTCTAGTTACTTGACTGCTATGTGGAAGGAGTGTGGAGTAAATTATAAATTTACCACCCCTTATCACCCACAATGCAATGGTTTAGTTGAAAGGTTCAACAAAACCTTAAAGGGCATGATTAAAGGTCTCCCAGAAAAGCTTAGGCGCAGATGGGACATACTTTTGCCCTGCCTTCTCTTTGCCTACAGAGAGGTTCCACAGAAGGGGGTTGGTTACAGCCCATTTGAGCTTCTGTTTGGACATCCAGTTAGGGGTCCATTGTGTCTAGTGAAGGAGGGATGGGAGTTACCTCTCAAACCCGCTAAACAGGATATTGTGGACTATGTACTTGGTCTCCGCTCCAGGATGGCTGAGTACATGAAGAAGGCAACTAAAAACCTTGAGGCTAGCCAGGAATTACAAAAGGCCTGGCATGACCAAAAGGCTGTGTTGACTGTTTATCAGCCAGGACAGAAAGTATGGGTGTTGGAGCCTGTGGCCCCAGCAGCCCTCCAAGACAAGTGGAGTGGCCCTCATACAATTGTTGAACGGAAGGGAGAGGTTACCTACCTGGTGGACCTTGGAACTCCCAGGAGCCCCCACAGGGTGCTCCATGTCAACAGACTGAAACCATTTGTTGACAGGGCAGACATGGGCTTGCTCATGGCTACTGATGAGGGACAGGAGGAAGAGAGTGATCCACTCACTGACCTGCTCTCTCAGAACCCTGATGATGGATCAGTAGACGGTGTAGCCTTGGCAGGCAGCCTCACTGACCAGCAGCAAACTGATTGCAGACAAGTTCTCAACCAATTCAGACATATGTTCTCTCTGACTCCAAGTAAGACTACCTGGTGCACTCATGAAGTGGACACTGGGGACAGTCTGCCTGTTAAAAATAAGATTTACAGGCAACCTGACCATGTCAGGGACTGCATCAGGACTGAAGTCCAGAAGATGTTGGATTTGGGAGTGATTGAACCCTCAGATAGCCCTTGGGCTAGTCCAGTAGTCTTAGTGCCTAAACCTCACACCCAGGGTGGTAAGAGAGAGATGAGGTTTTGTGTAGACTACAGAGGTCTCAATGCAGTCACTAGGACTGATCCCCATCCAATCTCTAGGGCAGATGAGCTCATAGACACTTTGGCATCAGCCAAGTTTCTCAGCACATTTGACCTGACAGCTGGCTACTGGCAAATCAGACTAGCTGAGGATGCAAAAGACAAAACAGCATTTTCTACCCCTAGTGGGCACTACCAATTTGTGGTGATGCCCTTTGGTTTGAAAAATGCACCTGCCACTTTTCAAAGGTTGGTGAACAAAGTCCTTACAGGCCTGGAAGCCTATAGTGCAGCATATCTAGATGATATTACTGTCTTTAGCTCCACCTGGGAGGATCACCTGGTCCACCTGAGAAATGTTTTAGAGGCCCTGCAAAAGGCAGGCCTCACTATCAAGGCCACCAAGTGCCAGATAGGGCAGAGCCAAGTTGTATACCTGGGCCACCTTGTGGGTGGAGGCCAGGTTCAACCATTGCAGAGCAAAATCCAGACCATCATGGACTGGGTTGCTCCAACCACCCAGACTCAGGTAAGAGCTTTCTTGGGCCTGACTGGGTACTATAGAAGATTTGTCAAAGGTTATGGATCCATAGTGACCCCTTTGAATGACTTGACTTCTAAAAGAATGCCCAAGAAAGTTCAGTGGACAGTGAGCTGTCAAAAGGCATTTGATGACCTGAAGCAGGCCATGTGCACTGCTCCCATTCTGCAAAGTCCTGATTACTCCAAGCAATTCATTGTCCAAGCAGATGCATCTGAGTTGGGGGTAGGGGCTGTACTATCACAATTGAATGATGAAGGTCAGGATCAGCCAGTAGCTTTTATTAGCAGAAGGCTGACCGCCAGAGAGAAACGCTGGTCAGCCATTGAGAGGGAGGCCTTTGCTGTGGTTTGGGCTCTGAAGAATTTGAGGCCATACTTGTTTGGCACTCACTTCATTGTTCAGACTGACCATAAGCCCCTCTTATGGCTAAAACAGATGAAGGGTGAAAACTCCAAACTTTTGAGGTGGTCCATTTCCCTACAGGGGATGGACTATACAGTGGAACATAGACCTGGGAGTAACCATGCCAATGCAGATGGACTCTCCAGATATTTCCACTTAGAACATGAAGACTCAACTGGTCAAGGTTAGTTTAATGTCCTGACGTTTGGGGGTTGTGTAGGAGAGTAGGATCTGCTTCTTACAGTTACCCCCACTTTTTGCTGATGTTTCACTGTTTTCAACTTAGTCTGACTGGGATCCTGCTAATCAGGACCCCAGTCTATCTGCCTTCTACTTTAAATTGATTGCATGTACTTTAGGTACACTCCAGATTGGATTCTGGGGTACCCTTATAAGTCCCTAGTATATGGTATACTATATTCCCAGGGCATAGGTACCCCAGAGGCCTACCAGGGGCTGCAGCATATATTGTGCCCCCCCTGGAAAGCCTTTTAAAATGACACCACAGGTCTGCTACAGCAGCCTGTGTAAGGTGGTGTATGCACCCCTTACTGAGATATAGGTTCCCTGTATCTCTCTGTTAGACCTGGTACCATTGGCGTGAGTCTCCCTTCCACTTTTTTCTGATTGCCTCCTCTGTTTTTGATCTGTTTGCTGGTTTTAGATGCTTTGGGCACTGTGCCACTGCTATTCAGTGCCACAGTGCAAGTGCTCCCTATGTTAATTTGGTGTATTGATTAGTGACTCCATGATTGGATCATTTGATTTACTTGTCAGACCCTAGTATAGTGCACCAGGGGTGCCCAGGGCGTGTAAATCAAATGCTGCTGGTGGGCTTGCAGAACTGGTTGTGCCACCCACAGAAGCGGCTTGTAAAGTGTGTCTCAGGCCTGCCATTGCAGAGCCTGTGTGCAGTCTGTGACTGCCATGTCGACGTGGCAAGTGCACCCACTTGCCAGTCCCTAAACCTTCCCTTATCTTCATATCAGACACCCCTAAGGTAGGCCCAAGGGCAGGGTGCATTGTAAGTACAAGGTAGGACATGCCCTGGTGTGTGTGGCATGTCCTAATAGTGAATTACAGCTGTTGGACTTGGCCCTTTTTGCAGGGCCCTCCCTGAACTTTTTGCCTTCCTCCTGTATTTTCTCTGACCTGTTTTTGTTGGTTTTATGACTCTGGGCACTTTACCACTGCTGATCAGTGCTAAAGTGCATATGCTCTCCCTATTGTAAATTGATGTATTGATTAGTGACTCCATGATTGGATCATTTGATTTACTTGTCAGACCCAAGTATAGTGCACCAGGTGTGCCCAGGGCTTGTAAATCAAATGCTGCTGGTGGGCTTGCAGCACTGGTTGTGCCACCCACAGAAGCAGCTTGTAAAGTGTGCCTCAGGCCTGCCATTGCAGAGCCTGTGTGCAGTCTGTGACTGCCATGTCGACTTGGCAAGTGCACCCACTTGCCTGTCCCTAAACCTTCCCTTATCTTCATATCAGACACCCCTAAGGTAGGCCCAAGGGCAGGGTGCATTGTAAGTATAAGGTAGGACATGCCCTGCTGTGTGTGGCATGTCCTAATAGTGAATTACAGCCATTTTCGTTTTTCACTATTGCAAGGCTACCTGTTCCCCATAGGCCAGAATGGGCAGTTTGATTATAACAGCTTATAATCCTAACTGACCCAGGGAACATGGTAGAAAAACGAATTTAGTATGCCTGAACTCAGAATGATAAAATACATCTTTTAGTAAAGTTGGTTTTAACATTCTGTGTTTGAAGATACCACTTTTAGAAAGTAGGTATTTTCTTGCCTAACTGTCCAAGCCTGCCTCTGCTAGGTTGTGTATTGTGTGTCTGGCTTTGTGAGTGACAGGGGCTGGGGGATTCCAGGAGGCAGGGTGAGTCAGCACAGGGCTGAATAGAGAGATCTCCATGTAGAGTGGTGGGAGGATTTGCACCTGGGACCTGAATAGGGCTGTGCCTTCCCTCCACAATGCTGGCTCCACCTCCTGTGGTGCGTCTGATGTCCCTGGCCCACACTGTCAAAGGAAAGAAGGAGTCCTGTAAACAAAGTGCTCCAGGACTGCACAGAACTGGTTTGGGCTAGGTACAGGCCCCTCTGCCTTCAGAGGACAAAGGATTTAGGGGTATAAATATTGGGGCCCTGACCCCAGAACTTTAGATCACTTCTGGAACAACAAGACGAACCTCTGCCAAGGAGAAGAACCAAAGGAAGCTGTAGGAGTTGGACTGCCCCCCTGCCAGTGTGCTGTGTTGCTGGGTTGGCCTACAGTGGTGTCTTCAGTGCCAAGGAGAGGAGAAGGAACTTTTAAAGAACTTTCATCATCCTGCAGAATATTACTCCAAGGGCTTGAACTAGAGCTTGCCTCCTGCTGAAGTCCCAGGGCTACAAGACTTCACCACCAGCTCCCTCCTGAATTCCCTTGCGGGGGATTCTGTCTGCAGAAGCCTGCGTGTCGCTGGAAGCGCGACGCAACGAGAAGAAGCGTGCCGCTGACGAAGCTGCGGCCGTCGCATCGCAGGAGAAGCGTGTCGCCGCCGCAGAGGCCGCCGCCGCATCACCAGAGAAGCGTGCCTTCGTCGCAGCTGCCTGCCGTCGCATCACCGGAGAAGCGTGTAGCCGTCGCAGCTGCCTGCCGTCGCATCCCCCGAGAAGCGTGTCACAGCTGCCTGCCGTCGCATCACCGGAGAAGCGTGTCGCAGGGCCTGTCGTGGCTCCAAAGATACAGAGTTCGCTGCACGGCCGTCAGGCGTGCACGCATCGTCTTCACATCGTCGCATCGCATCAAGGGCGCACTTTCATCGCATCGCACTGGATCGTCGCACCGCATCGAGGCGCTTGCTCGCCGCATCGTCCTCCCTGCGGACCCTTTGTTTGTTTTGCGTTACGCATCCCAGGTACTTTTGAGAGAAAAGTGTCGCATTTACCATCAACTTGAACTAAGTTACTTCTACCATCTTTTAAGTCTATTTTTGAGTACAGTATTGTGGATTTTTGTCGTTTGTGGTCTTGTGTTAAATCTATATAAAGAATACTTATTTTTTATAAAACCTGGGTAGTGTCCATCTGTAGTGTTTTCACTGTATTACTGTCCGTGTTCACAAATGCTTAACACACTGCCTCTGAGATAAGCCTGTCTGCTTGTGCCAAGCTACCAAGGGGGTGAGCAAGGATTATTTTAGTAGTGTATCCCCCTTACCCTGACTAGAAGCAATGGTCCCTATTTGGTCAAAGGTGTATACCATTGCCTACTAGAGACCCCCAGCTCTAACAACAGCCATTTTCGTTTTTCACTATTGCAAGGCTACCTGTCCCCATAGGCCAGAATGGGCAGTTTGATTATAACATCTTATAATCCTAACTGACCCAGGGAACATGGTAGAAATTCGAGTTTAGTATGCCTGTACTCAGAATGATAAATTACATCTTTTAGTAAAGTTGGTTTTAACATTCTGTGTTTGAAAATACCACTTTTAGAAAGTAGGTATTTTATTGCCTAACTGTCCAAGCCTGCCTCTGCTAGGTTGTGTATTGTGTGTCTGGTTTTGTGAGTGATAGGGGCTGGGGGATTCCAGGAGACAGGGTGAGTCAGCACAGGGCTGACTAGAGAGATCTGCATGTAGAGTGGTGGGAGGAGTTGCACCTGGGTCTGAATAGGGCTGTGCCTGCCTTCCACAATGCTGGCTCCACATCCTGTGGTGCGTCTGATGTCCCTGGCCCACACTGTCAAAGGAAAGAAGGAGTCCTGTAAACAAAGTGCTCCAGGACTGCACAGAACTGGTTTGGACCAGGTAAAGGCCCCTCTGCCTTCAGAGGACAAAGGATTTGGGGGTATAAATATTGGGGCCCTGACCCCAGAACTTTAGATCACTTCTGGAACAACAAGATGAACCTCTGCCAAGGAGAAGAACCAAAGGAAGCTGTAGGAGTTGGACTGCCCCCCCCTGCCAGTGTGCTGTGTTGCTGGGTTAGCCTACAGTGGTGTCTTCAGTGCCAAGGAGAGGAGAAGGACACTTTAAAAGAACTTTCATCATCTTGCAGAATATTACTCCAAGGGCTTGATTCGAGCTTGCCTCCTGACCGAAGTCTCAGGGATACCAGACTTCACTCTTTCTGTTTGCCTGCATCTGGAACTTGCTGTTCTGGTGCTACAGAAGGAATTTGCAACACCGACGCCAGCGAGCGACGCCGTCTTCTGCATCGAAGCCGTGAGCGCTGCTCCGACTTGCAACGTAGATCCGACGCTGACTGCCTTGCCACATCGACGCCAGCGAGCGACATCGGAAGCCTGCCATAGCCGTGAGCGCTGCTCCGACTTACGACGCCGGCTCGACGCCTGCTGCTGGGCCGCATCGACTCCGAAGCCGACATCATTGCGGAGCCGAGCGTTGACGTGGGTGGTCAAGAATCCATCGACATCGTACGGAACCGTGGTTTCGGCGCCATGGTGAAGTCACCTCCTCTCCGGTCAGGAACCGACGCCTCCGCTGCCTGCGCAAGCATCCAGGTCCCGACGCATCATCTCCCCCGAAGCAAGGAACCGACGCCGCAACGCACCAACAACGCCGCACCTCCCCGACGCCGTGAGCTGTCTTTGTTTTCGCTTTTCCAAGGTACTGTTCTTTGTGGGTCTGTTTTGATTCCGGACCCGACGCCGCGCACCTCGCGGTCGGCGCCGTACTTTGGGATTTCTTTGACCTCGACGTCGTGATAACTCCAGTTGGGGTTATCTGTTGCTAAAGACTGCTTTTAAGTGAAGAATCTATTTTTAAACTATTTCTACCATCTTGAAGAATTATTGTTGATTACAGTATTGTGGATTTTTGTCGTTTCTGGTCTTGTGATAAGTCTATATAAAGCATACTTATTTTTATAAAACCTGTGTGGTGTCTCTCTGTAGTGTTTTCACTGTATTACTGTATGTGTTCACAAATGCTTAACACACTGCCTCTGAGATAAGCCTGTCTGCTCGTGCCAAGCTACCAAGGGGGTGAGCAGGGGTTATTTTAGTAGTGTATCCCCCTTACCCTGACTAGAAGCAAGGGTCCCTATTTGGTCAAAGGTGAATACCATTACCAACTAGAGACCCCCAGTTCTAACATTGGTGGTCAGCGGTGAGGATTCTGGACTTGCATTTGTGACTCATATACAGTGATTGGTGTACACTACTAGTGAGTGCAGACCAAACGCAACCACATACCTTTTTGGTAGAATTTTTCTTTTCCTTGGACTGTTATTTTTCTGAGAACTGCCAATTCTTATTGCCATGAGTCCACCAGCATCTATTGCCTCTATGGATCCAGAGTTTGAGGAAGAGAGGTTGGATACCTATAATGCCAAACAGCTGAAAGCCTTCTGTAGAAAATTTAAAGTTGCTATTCCAGGCCTCACTAAAAGGATGAGTTCCACAAGGCGCTGAGGGCCTGGGTGGAAGCAAGCAATGCATCTGAAAATGTGGAGCACCCTGTGGAGGAGGCAGAAGGGCAGCTAGATAGGCCCCTGGGTCCAGGGGGGGGAGAAAGTACCTACCCCGCCAGGCAGCAGTGTTTCTTCCAAAGACCTGTCCCCAGGAGAGCTGGAGGATAGGGACAGAAATAGAAGGCATAAAATGGAGCTGGCCAGGTTCAAAATGGAGGGTCAAAAGGACCTAGAGAATAAGAAGCTGGAGTTTGAAATTAGCAAGTTATCCTTAGAGGGAGAGAGAATGAGATTAGAGCATGAGAGAATGTTGAGGGAGTTAGAGATCAAGGCAAAGGGTCTAGAGATCAATCCCTCTGGTGGCAGCACACCATCTGTGCCTTCAGAATGCAGGGTATATATCCCCAAGGATGTCATCAAAGATTTCCATAAGCATGAAGATATTGGGCAGTGGTTTGCAGCCTATGAGATAGCAATGTTGGCCCACCGGGTCCCTGAGAAGGATTGGGGAGCTGGGTTGTGGGGCCGCTTTGTGAGTGAGGGGAGGGATACTTTGTTAGACCTGCCCAGTGAGAATAGGATGTCTTATGCCCACATGAAGGAAGCTCTGATGACAAGGTATGGTTTGACCCCAGAACTCCAAAGACAGAGGTTCAGGAGTTGCAAGAAGCTGGAGGGAACCACTTGGGTAGAATATGTATCTTTCTTTTGCAGAGCTATGGATGGTTGGGTGAAGGGTAGCAAAGTGGATAATTTTGAAGCGCTCTATGATTTGTTTGCATGGGAGCACTTGTCTGCTAATTGTTTTCCAGAGCTACGCCAGCACCTTATTGATAGCAAGTTAACTAACCCTAGGAAGCTTGCTGAGGAGGCGGACTGCTGGGTCAGTACCAGGGTCCACAAGGGTCATGTGGGAGACTCCGCCAAAGGTGGGCAGGGTCCCCAGCAGAAGAGTGGGGGGGACAAGGGTAAACAGAGGGAGTTCCAGAAAGGGCCCCAAAGAAATTCCCAAGGGAACCAAGGGAAGGGTTCCCAGCCTCCCCCTGAGAAGAAGCAAGAGGCCCAGACAGGTAAACCTGTTCAGAGGGGCCCCTACAAGTGCTTTACGTGTGGTCAAGTGGGTCACCGTTGGTATGATGCACAGTGTCCCATGAAGGATTCCAAAGCACCACCCCGTGCACCACCCCGTCAGTTAGCGAGTGTAGCCCTGGGAGGGGAGGAGATGGGTGCCCAAGGTGGGTGGGGTCCTGCATAAATGTCCCTTGTCTCGCTAGGAGACTTTGAGATGGTCCCTGAGACCCAGCTGCCTGCTAACACTAAGAAGTACAGGCAGTGGGTGACCATCAATGGCCATAGGGTGGAGGCTCTGAGGGACACCGGGGCTAGTGTGACAGCTGTCAATTGCCGGTTGGTGTCCAAGGAGCAGGTTATCCCTCATGCATTCTTCCCTGTAGTTGCAGCGGACAACTCGCAGAGCCAGAGTAAGGTGGCTCAAGTTCCCTTTGAGTGGGGGTGGTCTCAGGTACTCTCCAAGTTGCTGTGAGGCCAGCCATGCCTGTGGATTGTCTGTTAGGCAATGATTTAGAGAGCTCCCCTTGGGCTAAGGTGGAGAAGAAGTCTCATTTGAAGATGTTGGGTCTGCCTGAGTGGGCGTGTGTGACCACTCGGTCTATGGCAGCCAGTAAGGGTGTTGAAGCGGTTCTGGAGCCTGAAAATATGGCCCAGACCCCTGCCTTAAAGAGAAGAGGTGGTGGGCGTGGAAAACCGGCCCCCCTAGTTCCCACAGTCCAGGAGGAGGCAGACCTTGAGGGGGATGCCCTGGAACCTACAGGGGAACAAGTGGCCGAACTGAGGGACCTGCCTGAGCTGACCCATTGGCAGCAGGAAGGAGGCCCCTCCAGGGAGGAATTTTGTGAGGAGCAAAGGAAGTGCCCTTCTCTTGAGGGTCTGCGGCGACAGGCCACAGCCCAGGCAGCAGGTGATCAGTCTGGATCACATTGGATTTACGGGGAGAACGACCTCCTGTATAGCGAGCCTAAGGTTGCTGAGCCTGGGTCAGCCCGTGTGCTGGTGGTACCCCAGCGCTTCAGAGCCTTCCTACTGGGTTTGGCTCATGATGTACCGTTAGCTGAACATCTGGGGCAGAACAAGACCTTTGAAAGGCTTATCTCCCACTTTCATTGGCCCCAGATGCGGAAGAGTTCAGACACTCATTGTAAGACTTGTCAAACTTGCCAGGCAAGTTGGAAAAGTGGAAGGAAGCACAAGGCTCCTCTCCAACCTTTCCCTGTAGTCAGTACCCCCTTTGAACGGGTGGGCATTGACATTGTGGGGCCACTGGACCCCAAGACAGCCATGGGCAACAGGTTTATCCTGGTCTTGGTGGACCATGCTACCCGGTACCCAGAAGCCATCCCGCTCAGGACAGTGACGGCCCCTGTGGTGGGACGTGCACTGATGGGGATTTTCTCCCATGTGGGGTTCCCCAGAGAGGTGGTGTCAGACCGTGGTACAAACTTCATATCCAAATATATGAAGTCCCTGTGGCAGGAGTGCGGTGTTACTTATAAGTTCACCACTCCTTACCACCCCCAAGGTATTGGGCTGGTTGAGAGATTCAACCGGACCCTCAAAGGCATGATAATGGGTCTTGAGGAACCTATGAGGCGTAAGTGGGACGTCCTCTTACCATGCCTTCTGTTTGCTTACCGTGAGGTGCCACAGAAGTCCTTAGGGTTCAGTCCCTTTGAGCTGCTCTATGGTCACCCGGTAAGAGGACCTTTGAGTCTGGTCAAGGAAGGCTGGGAGCAATCTCCCAGGAAACCTACCCAGGATGTATACAGTTACATGCTGGCCTTCAGGAACCAGGCCAGGCGATTCAGGCAACTCGCTGAGGCGAATCTGGAAGCCAGCCAGGAAGAGATGAAGCGGTGGTACGATCAGAATGCCACTCTGATTGAGCTTCAACCTGGACAGAAAGTTTGGGTCATGGCCCCTGTAGAGCCTTGTGCGATCCAGGACAGGTGGACCGGACCATTTGAGGTGGTGGAGCGCAAGAGTGATGTCACCTACCTGGTGAACTTGCGGTCTCCAAGGAACCCTTTGCGGGTCCTGCATGTTAACCGCCTGAAGCCCCACTTAGAAAGGTCCGAAGGGGGCATGCTCCTAGCGACAGATGATGGAATGGAGGAGGAGACTGAGCCTCTTCCCGACCTCCTGTCTGCAACAGAGCAAGATGGGTCAGTGGATGGTGTCAGCCTCTCTGCCACACTGACCCCTGATCAGCAGCAAGATTGTCGCCAACTGTTGGGACAATTCTCTGATTTGTTTTCCCTGATTCTTGGTGTCACCGAGTGGTGCGTCCATGATGTGGACACTGGGGACAGTCCTCCTGTGAAGCACAAGGCTTACAGAGTGACTGACAAGGTCAGAGCTTACATCAAGGAGGAAGTCTCCAAGATGTTTGCCTTAGGGGTGATTGAGTCCTCTCACAGTCTTTGGGCCAGCCCAGTGGTCTTGGTCCCAAAGGCTGCCGCGCCTGGTGCCACACCCGAACTCCGGTTCTGTGTGGACTACTGAGGACTCAATTCAGTCACCAGGACTGACGCGCACCCCATCCCCAGAGCTGATGAGCTCATTGATCGGTTAGGGGCTGCACGGTACCTCAGCACGTTTGATTTGACATCTGGGTACTGGCAGATCGCCTTAACTGATGGGGCCAAAGAGAGGTCAGCATTCTCCACACCAGATGGGCACTACCAATTCCGGGTTATGCCCTTTAGGATGAAGAATGCCCCTGCCACCTTTCAGAGGTTGGTCAACCAGGTGCTGGCTGGACTGGAGGATTTCAGTGCCGCCTACCTGGATGACATTGAAGTGTTCAGCCCCAGTTGGGAAGAACATCTGCGCCACCTCTGGGAAGTGTTGATGGCACTGCGAAAGGCAGGCCTCACGATCAAGGCGAGTAAGTGCCAGATCGGGCAGGGTTCCGTGGTGTACTTGGGACACCAGGTAGGGAGCGGCCAGGTGGCGCCCCTACAACCCATGATTGATACCATCCTGGCATGGGAACCCCCAAAGACTCAGACACAGGTGAGAGCTTTTTTAGGACTCACGGGGTACTACAGGAGCTTTGTCAAGGGGTATGGCAACATTGTTGCACCCTTGACTGAGCTGACTTCTAGGAGGCAGCCCAAGAAAGTGAACTGGACTGACACCTGTCAGGAAGCTTTTGACGCCCTGAAGACTGCCATGTGTACAGCACCCGTGCTTCAGGCGCCCAACTTCTCAAAGGAATTAATTGTTCAAACAGACGCTTCAGAGCATGGTGTAGGGGCTGTTCTATCACAGATTAATGAGGAGGGCCTAGACCAACCTGTAGCCTTCATCAGTAGGAGGTTACTTCCACGGGAACAGAGGTGGAGTGCAATTGAGCGTGAGGCATTTGCTGTGGTCTGGGCACTGAAGAAGTTGAGACCATACCTGTTTGGGACTCACTTCCGGGTTCAGACAGACCACAGGCCCCTCAGATGGCTGATGCAGATGAGGGGTGAGAACCCAAAGTTGTTGAGGTGGTCCATTTCCCTACAGGGGATGGACTTTACGGTGGAACACCGCCCTGGTACAGAACACGCCAATGCTGATGGTCTGTCCAGATTTTTCCGCCTTAGTGATGAGAACTCCCAAGGGGAAGGGTAGTTCTCCCCACATTTCAGCTGGAGGGGACACGTGTTAGAACTGGTACCATTGGCGTGAGTCTCCCTTCCACTATTTTCTGATTGCCTCCTCTGTTTTTGATCTGTTTGCTGGTTTTAGATGCTTTGGGCACTGTGCCACTGCTATTCAGTGCCACAGTGCAAGTGCTCCCTATGTTAAATTGGTGTATTGATTAGTGACTCCATGATTGGATCATTTGATTTACTTGTCAGACCCTAGTATAGTGCACCAGGGGTGCCCAGGGCCTGTAAATCAAATGCTGCTGGTGGGCTTGCAGCACTGGTTGTGCCACCCACAGAAGCGGCTTGTAAAGTGTGTCTCAGGCCTGCCATTGCAGAGCCTGTGTGCAGTCTCTGACTGCCATGTTGACTTGGCAAGTGCACCCACTTGCCAGTCCCTAAACCTTCCCTTATCTTCATATCAGACACCCCTAAGGTAGGCCCAATTGCAGGGTGCATTGTAAGTATAAGGTAGGACATGCCCTGGTGTGTGTGGCATGTCCTAATAGTGAATTACAGCCATTTTCATTTTTCACTATTGCAAGGCTACCTGTCCCCATAGGCCAGAATGGGCAGTTCGATTATAACATCTTATAATCCTAACTGACCCAGGGAACATGGTAGAAATTCGAGTTTAGTATGCCTGAAATCAGAATGATAAAATACATCTTTTAGTAAAGTTGGTTTTAACATTCTGTGTTTGAAAATACCACTTTTAGAAAGTAGGTATTTTCTTGCCTAACTGTCCAAGCCTGCCTCTGCTAGGTTGTGTATTGTGTGTCTGGTTTTGTGAGTGACAGGGGCTGGGGGATTCCAGGAGACAGGGTGAGTCAGCACAGGGCTGAATAGAGAGATCTGCATGTAGAGTGGTGGGAGGAGTTGCACCTGGGTCTGAATAGGGCTGTGCCTGCCTTCCACAATGCTGGCTCCACCTCCTGTGGTGCGTCTGATGTCCCTGGCCCACACTGTCAAAGGAAAGAAGGAGTCCTATAAACAAAGTGCTCCAGGACTGCACAGAACTGGTTTGGACCAGGTAAAGGCCCCTCTGCCTTCAGAGGACAAAGGATTTAGGGGTATAAATATTGGGCCCTGACCCCAGAACTTTAGATCACTTCTGGAACAACAAGACGAACCTCTGCCAAGGAGAAGAACCAAAGGAAGCTGTAGGAGTTGGACTGCCCCACCTGCCAGTGTGCTGTGTTGCTGGGTTGGCCTACAGTGGTGTCTTCAGTGCCAAGGAGAGGAGAAGGAACTTTTAAAGAACTTTCATCATCTTGCAGAATATTACTCCAAGGGCTTGATTCGAGCTTGCCTCCTGACCGAAGTCTCAGGGATACCAGCCTTCACTCTTTCTGTTTGCCTGCATCTGGAACTTGCTGTTCTGGTGCTACAGAAGGAATTTGCAACACCTACGCCGGCGAGCAACGCCGTCTTCTGCATCGAAGCCGTGAGCGCTGCTCCGACTTGCAACGTAGACCCGACGCCGACCGCCGTGCCACATCGACGCCAGCGAGTGACATCGGAAGCCTGCCATAGCCGTGAGCGCTGCTCCGACTTACGACGTCGGCCCGACGCCTGCTGCTGGGCCGCATCGACTCCGAAGCCGACATCATCGCGGAGCCGAGCGTCGACGTGGGTGGTCAAGAATCCATCGACATCATGACATCGTACAGAACCGTGGTTTCGGCGCAATCGTGACGTCACCTCCTCTCCGGTCAGGAACCGACGCCTCCCCTGCCTGCGCAAGCATCCAGGTCCCGACACATCATCTTCCCCGAAGCAAGGAACCGACGCTGCAACGTGCCAACGACGCCGCACCTCCCCGACGCCGTGAGCTGTCTTTGTTTTCGCTTTTCCAAGGTACTGTTCTTTGTGGGTCTGTTTTGACTCCGGGCCCGATGCCGCGCACCTCGCGGTCGGCGCCGTACTTTGGGATTTCTTTGACCTTGACGTCGTGATAACTCCAGTACGGGTTATCTGTTGCTAAAGACTGCTTTTAAGTGAAGAACCTATTTTTAAACTATTTCTACCATCTTGAAGAATTATTATTGATTACAGTATTGTGGATTTTTGTCGTTTGTGGTCTTGTGATAAGTCTATATAAAGCATACTTATTTTTATAAAACCTGTGTGGTGTCCATCTGTAGTGTTTTCACTGTATTACTGTATGTTTTCGCAAATGCTTAACACACTGCCTCTGAGATAAGTCTGTATGCTCGTGCCAAGCTACCAAGGGGGTGAGCAGGGGTTATTTTAGTAGTGTATCCCCCTTACCCTGACTAGAAGCAAGGGTCCCTATTTGGTCAAAGGTGTATACCATTGCCAACTAGAGACCCCCAGTTCTAACACTCTCCCTATCACTACACATGTAAAACTATCAGTCACCCCTATGGCAGGCCTTATCAATCCTGAAGGCAGGGTGCTGGGTTTCATGTGAGAGGGTGCCCATGCATGAGCAGAGCCCCTCTGCAGCTTTTGGAAACTTCATTCCGGGGTTGTTTGTGATGCAGCCAGACCATATACTCTTAAGTGCATTATAGCCTCCCAGTAAATGCTAACTTTGAAATGGCTGCATGGAAACATGTCATGTTTGGTGTCAAACACCTTGGAATCATACCTCCATCCCAGTACTGGGGTGGAGGTATGATTCCTCCCTTCTAGAGGGAGCAACATGGCACCACCAGTACACCCGGTACCAGCTTAATAGAACCCTGGCATCACAAAATGGATGCTGCAGCCACAGACACAAGTCTGCCCTCCTGCTGCTGGACGAAACTCCGGCAGGGGAGGCCTGGACAATAGATTTCCTGTCACAGGGAGGTGTGACCACCTCCCAGACAGGCTTTAGTGTATTGGGGCTGGGTGGGTGCACTCCAAGAGTGCTTTGAAGTCTGCACTGGGGGCACATTTGGTGTCCCTGTGCATAGTCCAGTTCAAACCGGTGCAGGGGCACTCAGCCCCTGCTCTGGCGCGAAACTGGACAAAGGAAATGGGTGTAGCCACCCCTCTTTCCTGATCCTCCCATAGGTGGGTCCCCAGAGTTTGTCCCACCCCGTCCTTGGGTATAAAGTAGGAATCCCTGACTACAGGACTTTAGATTACACCTGGACAAAACTCTGTTACCAGAAACCAAGTACTTTGACGATCTACACTGCGCTGGATGACTGAAGAATCTCCCTTGGAGTAAAGGAGTTACTCCCCTGCAAGGCAGGCACCTTTAACGCAACTGACCGGTTGGCATCTCCGAAGCTCCTGCGGACTCCGAAGAATATTGCCACACAGGAGGTGGGTTCCCGAGGTCTCTGAGGTCGATCTGTGCCTACAGCAAGTCTGTGGCCCGTATCCCTCGTGGAGACCGTGCAACCTGAACCCCTGGACACCGCGACAATTTGCAGAAGCATCAGCTTTCCGGCGACCCCTGAGGCTGAGCTATGGGTTACTTGTAGCCCTGACCCCGAGCAGTAATCACACCGAAGATTGCAGGCCTATACTCAACGAGTGTTCCATGGGCCGCCATTTTGTGATTCCTCTCGAGGTCCCTTCGCGATCCCTGGTCCGTTGACCTATGGGTCCCCAAGAAGGCAACTCTAATTTTTATTGGGCTTCCCTGGTTGCTCCAGACGTGCCCTGACTCTCCATCGCTTGGGGAGTCCCCAGGACCTTGCTGGTCCGCACAGAAGCATCTTTTCTCTTCCTGCGTGGGTTGCTGTTGCCAAGGCTTGTTGGGTTCAATACCAGCACTCGACATCCTTTGTGGGACAGCTCGAATCCGGCTCCCGGTCATCCTCGATGTCTCCTGGACCCTTTGGCTGCAGAGTCAAGCTTCACCTCTTCGTACCTGAAGCACCAAACATCGGTGGGCAATAGATTGCTCCGCTTCTGGTCACTGGCTAGTGACCCAGACTCTGTCCCCTCTGCTTTCAGGTTCTTCACATCTTCGATCCAGGGTTGGATCAACCCGGACACTTTTCTTCTTCACGGCAGCAGCACTTTGCAGCAGAACGCCATTGAAAACGACGACGATTCCCGACACCCTTTGACACCTATGCACCCGGCTTCCCTGGGTGAGGTAACTCGAGTACTCCGGTGCTCACGCGGGTGTGGGCCCTAGAACCCCTTAAGTCTAAAGGGGTTTGCTGAAAGTCCTATCCTAAGTGTCCTTTATCTTTAAAATTCCAACCGCGACTTTCCGCATTGAATCCTACGGCGCTCGCGGCTGTGTTCTCACACTGCACACGTCCCCCGTGGGTCTCCTGTGTCAATACCTTCGGTGGTTCCTTGGGGTCCCAGCGATTCTACGTGCTCTAGGCACTGTGTCTAGTCAAGTCGTGGTTCTTATACCACTTTCTTAACATATGGTTTGGTCCCCCCCCTGGGGCCCAGTGTATATTGTGCTATTTACTGTCGTTTTAATACTGATATTGTGCATCTTGGACTCTAATCTCATAAAGAGATTAGTAGTGAGTGTTTAGAAATAAATACATATATTTTATATATAACTTGTGTGGTTCTCCTTTCATTTGGTCATTCAAGAGGTTATAATCTGGTACACCAAGCTGCTTTACACTCCTTCAAGACTTAGCCTGAAGGCTGCTCTCCACAGCTACCACTAGGATAGCTTTCTATAAGGTTGTCTTTAAACCTACCATCAATAAGGGTCGTTTGGACAGGTGCAAGGTGCCTACTATAACTAGTGGACAGCATATGCCAGGCCAACTTCTTACACCTGGGTCATAGTTTCTGGGGCCTGGATCCTGGGTCGTGGTGCTTGTGTCCCGGGGCCGGGAACCTGGGTCCTGGTGCCTGGGACTTAGGTGCTGGGTCATGAGGCCTGGGGCTTGGGTTCTGATTCGGGGGTCCTGGTGCCTGGGGCCTGGGTACTAGTTCCTGGGGCCTGGTACATGGGTCCTGGGTAATGGGTCCTGGATCTTGGTACCTAGGTCCTCGGTCCCGTAGCCTTGGTCCCAAGTCCTGGTGCCTGGGTCCTGGGCCCTGGGCCTTGGGTCCTGGGTCATGGTCATGGTCCTGGGTCATGGGTCCTGGGTCCAGGGTCATGGGTCCCGGGGTCTGGGTCACTGGGCTTGTGTCCCGTATGCCAGGTCCTGGGCCTGGAACTTGGGTCCTGGTGTCTGGATCTTGAGTCCTGGGGCCTGGGTCATGGGATCTGGATCTTGGGACCTGGGTCCCGGGGCCTGAGTCATTGGGCATGGGTCCCGGGGCCTGGGACCTGAGTCCTGGGGTCTGGGTCTTGGGTCATGGTACTGGGCCCTGGCTCCTGAGTCCATGGGCCTGGGGCCTGGGGCCTGGTTCCCAGGTACTGATTCCTGGGGACTGGGTCCTAGGTTCTGGGTCATGGGTCCTGAGTCCTAGGGGCTGGGTCCTGGGTACTAGGTCCTGGGGCCTTGGTCATGGATCCTGGGTCTTGGTGCCTGGGTCCTGGGTCTTGGTGCCTGGGTCCGGGGGTGTGCATCCAAGGGCCTGGGTTATGGGTCCTAGGTCCTAAGTCCTTGAGCCTGGGGCCTGGGTCCTGGGGACAAGGTCCTGGGACCTGCATCATGGGTCCCGGGTCCTTGTGACTAGGTCCTGGGGCATGGGTCCTGGGGCCTGAATCCTGGGGCCTGGGTCCTGGGTCATGGATCCTGGGGCCTGGGTACTGTGGCTTGGGTCATGGCTCCTGGCTCCTGGGGACTGAGTCCTGGATCCTGGATCAAGGGTCCAAGGTCCTGGTGCCTGGGTCCTGGCTCCTGAGTCCTGAGTCCCAGGTTATGAGTCCTAGGGGCTGGGTCATTGGTCCTAAGTCCTAGGGGCTCGGTCATGGGTCCTAAGTCCTAGGGGCTCTGTCCCGCGTCGTCGTTATTAGGTCCTGGGGCTTGGGTCATGGGTCTTGGTGCCTTGGCCCTGGGTCTTGGTGCCTGGGTCCTGGGGTGTGCATCCTAGAGCCTGTGTCATGGGTCCTAGGTCCTGAGTCCGTGGACCTGGGGCCTGGGTCCCAGGTCCTGGGGCATGAGTTCTGGGGCCTGAGTCCTGGGTCTTGAGTACTGGGGCCTGGGTCATGGCTCCTTGCTCCTGGGGCCTGGGTCCTGTGCTCTGGGTCCTGGGCCCGGGTCCTGGGACCTGTGGCCTGGGTCCTGGGTCTTAGGTCCTCGAGCTTTGGTCATGGGTATTGGGTCCTGTAGTCTGGGTCCTGGGTCCTGGCTCCCAGGGCCTGGGACCTGCAGCCTAGGTCCTAGTTCCTGGGGCCAGGGATCTAGGTCCTGGGGCTTGCGACCTGGGTCCCGGGTACTGGTTCCTAGGTCCCTGGGCCTGGGTCCTAGGTTCTGGGTCATGGGTCCTGAGTCCTAGGGGCTGGGGCCTGTGTCCAGAGTCGTGGGATCTGGGTACTGGCTACTGGGTTCTGGGGCCTGGGGCCTGGGTCATGAGTCCTGGGTCTGGAGTACCTGGGCCTGGGTCATGGCTCCTTGCTCCTGGGGCCTGGGTCCTGTGCTCTGGGTCCTGGGCCCAGGTCCTGGGACCTGTGGCCTGGGTATTAGGTCCTGGAGCTTTGGTCATGGGTATTGGGTCCTGTAGTCTGGGTCCTGGGTCCTGGCTCCCAGGGCCTGGGACCTGCAGCCTAGGTCCTGGTTCCTGGGTTCTGGGGCCAGAGATCTAGGTCCTGGGGCTTGGGGCCTGGGTCCCGGGTACTGGTTCCTAGGTCCCTGGGCCTGGGTCCTAGGTTCTGGGTCATGGGTCCTGAGTCCTAGGGGCTGGGGCCTGTGTCCTGAGTCGTGGGGTCTGGGTACTGGGTCCTGGGTCATGGGTACTAGGTCCTGAATCATGAGTCCTTGGGCCTGGGGCCTGGTTCCCGGGTACTGATTCCTGGGTCCTAGGCTCTGGGTCATGGGTCCTGAGTCCTAGGGGCTGGGTCCTGGGGTCTGGTTCCTGCTGTCTAGGACCTGGTTCCTGGGTACTGGGGCCTGGGTCATGGATCCTGGGTCCTGGTTCCTGATTATTGGGGCCTAGGTCATGGGCCCTGGGTCTTGGTGCCTGGGTCCTGGTGCCTAGTGCCTGGATCCTGGGGCGTGGGTCCTAGGGCCTGGGTCATGGGTCCTAGGTCCTGAGTCCTTGGGCATTGGTCCTGGGGACTAGGTTCTGGGTCCTGGTGAGTTGCTCCTGGAGCCTGGTTTATGGATCCTGGAGCCTGGGTCATGGCTCCTGGAGCCTGGGACATGGGGCTTGTGTCCCGGAGACCTTGATCTGGGTGCTTGGGTCCTGGGGCCTAGCTCCTGGGTCATGAGCCCTGGGACCTGGGTCCTGAGTCCCGTGTCTTGGTGCCTGGGTACTAGTTCCTGGGGCTTGGGACATGAGTCCTGGGGCCTGGGTCATGGGTCCTGTGTCCTTGGGCCTGGATCCTTGGTCCTGTATCCTGGGACCTAGGTCCTCGGTCCCATGGCCTTGGTCCCGAGTCCTGGTGACTGGGTCCTGAGCCCTGGGTCCTGGGGCCCGGGTCCTTGGTCATGGGTCTCGGGGCATGGGTCACAGGGCTTGTGTCACGGGGCTTGGGTCCCGGAGCCCAGGTCCTGGGCCTGGAACTTGGGCCCTGGTTCCTAGGTCTCGGGTCCTGGGGCCTGGGTCATGGGGAATGGGTCTTGGGACCAGGATCCCGGGGCATGAGTCATGGGGCTCGAGTCATGGGGCTCGAGTCATGGGGCTCGAGTCATGGTGCTTGAGTCATGGGGCATGGGGCCTGAATCCTGGGGCCTGGGTCCTGGGTCATGGATCCTGAGGCCTGGGTACTGTGGCTTGGGTCATGGCTCCTGGCTCCTGGGGACTGAGTCCTGGATCCTGGATCAAGGGTCCAAGGTCCTGGTGCCTGGGTCCTGGCTCCTGAGTCCTGAGTCCCAGGTTATGAGTCCTAGGGGCTGGGTCATTGGTCCTAAGTCCTAGGGGCTCGGTCATGGGTCCTAAGTCCTAGGGGCTCTGTCCCGCGTCGTCGTTATTAGGTCCTAGGGCTTGGGTCATGGGTCTTGGTGCCTTGGCCCTGGGTCTTGGTGCCTGGGTCCTGGGGTGTGCATCCTAGAGCCTGTGTCATGGGTCCTAGGTCCTGAGTCCGTGGACCTGGGGCCTGGGGCCTTGGTCCCAGGTCCTGGGGCATGAGTTCTGGGGCCTGAGTCCTGGGTCTTGAGTACTGGGGCCTGGGTCATGGCTCCTTGCTCCTGGGGCCTGGGTCCTGTGCTCTGGGTCCTGGGCCCGGGTCCTGGGACCTGTGGCCTGGGTCCTGGGTCTTAGGTCCTCGAGCTTTGGTCATGGGTATTGGGTCCTGTAGTCTGGGTCCTGGGTCCTGGCTCCCAGGGCCTGGGACCTGCAGCCTAGGTCCTAGTTCCTGGGGCCAGGGATCTAGGTCCTGGGGCTTGCGACCTGGGTCCCGGGTACTGGTTCCTAGGTCCCTGGGCCTGGGTCCTAGGTTCTGGGTCATGGGTCCTGAGTCCTAGGGGCTGGGGCCTGTGTCCAGAGTCGTGGGGTCTGGGTACTGGGTACTGGGTTCTGGGGCCTGGGGCCTGGGTCATGAGTCCTGGGTCTGGAGTACCTGGGCCTGGGTCATGGCTCCTTGCTCCTGGGGCCTGGGTCCTGTGCTCTGGGTCCTGGGCCCAGGTCCTGGGACCTGTGGCCTGGGTATTAGGTCCTGGAGCTTTGGTCATGGGTATTGGGTCCTGTAGTCTGGGTCCTGGCTCCCAGGGCCTGGGACCTGCAGCCTAGGTCCTGGTTCCTGGGTTCTGGGGCCAGAGATCTAGGTCCTGGGGCTTGGGGCCTGGGTCCCGGGTACTGGTTCCTAGGTCCCTGGGCCTGGGTCCTAGGTTCTGGGTCATGGGTCCTGAGTCCTAGGGGCTGGGGCCTGTGTCCTGAGTCGTGGGGTCTGGGTACTGGGTCATGGGTACTAGGTCCTGAATCATGAGTCCTTGGGCCTGGGGCCTGGTTCCCGGGTACTGATTCCTGGGTCCTAGGCTCTGGGTCATGGGTCCTGAGTCCTAGGGGCTGGGTCCTGGGGTCTGGTTCCTGCTGTCTGGGGCCTGGTTCCTGGGTACTGGGGCCTGGGTCATGGATCCTGGGTCCTGGTTCCTGATTATTGGGGCCTAGGTCATGGGCCCTGGGTCTTGGTGCCTGGGTCCTGGTGCCTAGTGCCTGGATCCTGGGGCGTGGGTCCTAGGGCCTGGGTCATGGGTCCTAGGTCCTGAGTCCTTGGGCATTGGTCCTGGGGACTAGGTTCTGGGTCCTGGTGAGTTGCTCCTGGAGCCTGGTTTATGGATCCTGGAGCCTGGGTCATGGCTCCTGGAGCCTGGGACATGGGGCTTGTGTCCCGGAGACCTTGATCTGGGTGCTTGGGTCCTGGGGCCTAGCTCCTGGGTCATGAGCCCTGGGACCTGGGTCCTGAGTCCCGTGTCTTGGTGCCTGGGTACTAGTTCCTGGGGCTTGGGACATGAGTCCTGGGGCCTGGGTCATGGGTCCTGTGTCCTTGGGCCTGGATCCTTGGTCCTGTATCCTGGGACCTAGGTCCTCGGTCCCATGGCCTTGGTCCCGAGTCCTGGTGACTGGGTCCTGAGCCCTGGGTCCCGGGTCCTTGGTCATGGGTCTCGGGGCATGGGTCACAGGGCTTGTGTCATGGGGCTTGGGTCCCGGAGCCCAGGTCCTGGGCCTGGAACTTGGGCCCTGGTTCCTAGGTCTCGGGTCCTGGGGCCTGGGTCATGGGGAATGGGTCTTGGGACCAGGATCCCGGGGCATGAGTCATGGGGCTCGAGTCATGGGGCTCGAGTCATGGTGCTTGAGTCATGGGGCATGGGGTCTGGGTCGTGGGTCATGGGTACTGGGTCCTGGCTTCTGAGTTCTTGGGCCTGGGGCCTGTGTCCAGGGGCCTGTGTCCCGGGTACTGATTCCTGGGTCCTGGGGCCTGGGTCCTAGGTTCTGGGTCATGGGTCCTGAGTCCTAGGGGGTGGTTCCTGAGTAAGTGTGGGTGGTGAACTCCACTCGCAGAGTTTGCAGAGTTTTCCGCACTCCGCGTCAGGTTAACGAGCGTGAGCGAGGAAATCCACCTCCCGGCGAAATTTTTCCTCGTTCGCAATTGTCAACATGAAGTTTTCGAGCACGAGCGTGGAAAATCAACCTCCCGGCAAGATATCGCAACGCAGGTGTTCAGATTTCTCATTGCGAGTGGTCGCGTATTCTTGCAACCGCTTGCGTTGAGAAACAGTCCGTTCTTACTCGAGCGGCAGAAAGTAAGCAGCACCCGCTTGGGCTGTGCATGGACTGTTCGCGATGATTACACAGTGCGGACTAGCACCTGGCACTGAAAATCACCGCAAACTACATTTATCTACCGCACTCCGCAGCTTGCGGAGCTCCGCATAGTGCAGCGGAATTTGTTTTCACGGAACTCCGCGAACTCCGCCCAGGCTTAGTCTTGAGTCCTGGGTACTAGGTACTGGGGCCTGGGTCATGGTCCTGGGTCTTGCTGCCTGGGTCCTAGGGCGTGCATCCTAGGGCCTGGGTCATGGGTCCTAGGTCCTGAGTCCTTGGGCTTGGGTCCTGGGGCTTGGGTCCTGGGGCTTGGGTCCTGGGGCATGGGGCATGGGACCTGGGTCCCGGGGCAGGGGTCTTGAGTCCTGGGTCCTTGGTCCTGGGTCATGGGGACCAGGTCCTGGGTCCCGAGACTTGGGGCCTGAGTCCTGGGGACTAGGTCCTGGGTCCTAAGACTTGGGACCTGAGTCCTGGGGCCTGAGTACGGGGGCCTGGGTCATGGCTCCTGGAGCCCGGTTCATGGCACCTGGGTCCTGGGACGTGGGCCTTGTGGGGACCTAGGTCCTGGTGCCTGGGTCCTGGGGCCTAGTTCCTGGGTCTTGGGTCCTGGGGCATGGGTCCTGAGTTCCGAGTCCTGGCTACTTGATCCTGGAACCCGGAACAAGGGTCATGGGTCCTGTGTCCTTGGACCAGGGGCCTTGGTCCTGGATCTGGGGACCTAGGTCCTCGGTCCTGTGGCCTTGATCCTGAGTCCTGGTGCCTGGGTCATGGGTCCTGGGGCCCAGGTCCTTGGTCATGGGTCCCGGGGCTTGGGTCCCGGAGCCCAGGTCTTGGGCCCGTAACTTGGTTACTGTTAGAACTGGGGGTCTCTAGTTGGCAATGGTATGCACCTTTGTCCAAATAGGGACCCTTGCTTCTACGTCAGGGAAAGGGGATTACACACCTGGATAACCCCTGCTCACCCCCTTGGTAGCTTGGCACGAGCAGGCAGGCTTATCTAAGAGGCAGTGTGTTAAGCATTTGTGAACACATACAGTAATACAGTGAAAACACTACAGATGGACACCACACAGGTTTTATAAAAATAAGTATTCTTTATATAGATTTATCACAAGACCACAAACGACAAAAATCCACAATACTGTAATCAATAATACTTCAAGATGGTAGAAATGGTTTAAAAATAGGTTCTTCACTTAAAAGCAGTCTTTAGCAACAAATAACCCCAACTGGAGTTATCACGACGTCGAGGTCAAACAAATCCCAAAGCACGGCGCCGACCGCGAGGTGCGCGGCGTCGGGCCCGGAGTCAAAACAGACCCACAAAGAACAGTACCTTGGAAAAGCGAAAACAAAGACAGCTCACGGCGTCGGGGAGGTGCGGCGTCGTTGGCGCGTGGCGGAGTCGGTTCCTTGCTTCGGAGGAGAGGATGCGTCGGGACCTGGATGCTTGCGCAGGCAGGGGAGGCGTCGGTTCCGGACCGGAGAGGAGGTGACGTCACGATGGTGCCGAGGCCACGGTTCCGTACGAGGTCACGATGTCGATAGATTCTTGACCACCCACGTCGACGATCGGCTCCGCGATGATGTCAGCTTCGGAGTCGAAGCGGCACAGCAGCAGGCATCGGGCCGGCGTCGTAAGTCGGAGCAGCGCTCACGGCTATAGCAGGCTTACGATGTCGCTCGCTGGCGTCGAGGTGGCACGGCGGTCGGCGTCGAGTCTTCGTTACAAGTCGGAGCAGCGCTCACGGCTTCGATGCAGGAGACGGCGTCGCTCGCCGGCGTCGGTGTTGCAAATTCCTTCTGTAGCACCAGAACAGCCAGTTCCAGATGCAGGCAAACAGAAGGGGTGAAGTCTGGTATCCCTGAGACTTCGGTGAGGAGGCAAGCTCAAATCAAGCCCTTGGAGTAATATTCTGCAAGATGATGAAAGTTCTTTAAAAGTTCCTTCTCCTTTCCTTGGCAATGAAGAAACCACTGCAGGCCAACCCAGCAAACAGCACACTTGGCAGAGGGGCAGTCCAACTCCTGCAGCTTCCTTGGTTCTTCTCCTTGGCAAAAGGGTCGTCTTGTTGTTCCAGAAGTGATCTAAAGTTCTTGGGTCTGGGTCCCAATATTTATACTACTTTTCTCTTTGTTCTCTGAAGGCAGAGAGGCCTTTGCCTAGTCAAAACCAGTTCTGGTCAGTCTTGGAGCACTTTGTTGACAAGACTCCTTCTTTCCTTTCACAGTGTAGGCCAGGGACATCAGACACACCACAGGAGGTGGAGCCAGCATTGTGGAGGGAAGGCACAGCCCTATTCAGGTCCCAGGTGCAACTCCTCCCTCCTATCTGCATGCAGGTCTCTCTATTCAGCCCTGTGCTGACTCACCCTGTCTCCTGGCAGCCCCCAGCCCCTGTCACTCAAACTCCAGACAAGGAATACACAACCTAGCAGAGGCAGGCTTGGATAGTTAGGCAAGGAAATACCCACTTTCTAAAAGTGGTATTTTCAAACACAGAATGTTAAAACCAACTTCACTAAAAGATGTATTTTATCATTCTGAGTTCAGGCATACTAAACTCGAATTTCTACCTGGTTCCCTGAGTCAGTTAGGATTATAAGATGTAATAATCTAACTGCCCATTCTGGCCTATGGGGAACAGGTAGCCTTGCAATAGGGAAAAACGAAAATGGCTGTAATTCACTATTAGGACATGCCACACACATCAGGGCAGGTCCTACCTTTACCTACAATGCACCCTGCCCTAGGGCCTACCTTAGGGGTGACTAATATGCAGAAAAGGGAAGGTTTAGGGACTGGTAAGTGGGTGCACTTGCCAAGTCGACATGGCAGTCAGACTGCACACAGGCTCTGCAATGGCAGGCCTGAGACACACTTTACAAGCTGCTTCTGTGGGTGGCACAACCAGTGCTGCAAGCCCACCAGCAGCATTTGATTTACAAGCCCTGGGCACACCTGGTGCACTATACTAGGGTCTGACAAGTAAATCAAATGATCCAATCATGGAGTCACTAATCAATGCATCAATTTACCATAGGGAGCACTTGCACTGTGGCACTGAATAGCAGTGGCACAGTGCCCAAAGCATCTAAAACCAGCAAACAGATCAAAAACAGAGGAGGCAATCAGAAAAAATGGAAGGGAGACTCACGCCAATGATACCAGGTCTAACAGTTACTGGTGCCTGGGTCTTGGGTTCTGGGTCCTGGGTCATGGGTCTTGGGACCTGGGTCCCGATGCCCGAGTCATGGGGCTTGGGTCCCGAATCTTGGGGTATAGGTCGTGGTTCATGGGCACTGAGTCGTGGCTCATGAGTCCTTGGGCCTGGGACCCGGGTACTGATTCCTGGGTCCTGGGCCCTAGATTCTGGGTCATGGGTCCTGAGGTCTAGGGGCTGGGTCCTGATTCCTGGGTACTAGGTCCTAGGTCCTGGGTCATGGGTCCTGGGTCTTGGTGCCTGGGTCCTGGGTCTTGGTGCCTGGTGTGAGAAGTTGGCCTGGCATATGCTGTCCACTAGTTATAGTGGGCACCTTGCACCAGTCCAAACGACCCTTATTGATGGTAGGTTTAAAGACAACCTTATAGAAAGCTATCCTAGTGGTAGCTGTGGAGAGCAGCCTTCAGGCTAAGTCTTGAAGGAGTGTAAAGCAGCTTGGTTTACCAGAATATAACCTCTTGAATCACCAAATGAAAGGAGAACCTCACAAGATATATTTAAAATATATGTATTTATTTCTAAACACTCATTACTAATCTCTTTATGAGATTAGAGTCCAAGATACACAATATCACAGTATTAAAAGGACAGTAAATAGCACAATATACACTTGGCCCCAGGGGGGGACCAAACCATATATTAAGAAAGTGGTATAAGAACCACGACTTGACTAGACACAGTGCCTAGAGCACGTAGAATCGCTGGGACCCCAAGGAACCACCCAAGGTAGTGACACAGGAGACATACGGGGGACATGTGCAGTGTGAGAACACAGCCGCGAGCGCAGTAGGATTCAATGCGGAAAGTCGCGGTTGGAATTTTAAAGATAAAGGACAAGTAGGAGAGGATTTTCAGCAAACCCCTTTAGACTTAAGGGGTTCTAGGGCCAACACCCACGTGAGCACCAGAGTACTCGAGTTACCTCACCCAGGGAAGCCGGGTGCATAGGTGTCAAAGGGTGTCGGGAATAGTCGTCGCTTTCAATGGCGATCTGCTGCAAAGTGCTGCTGCCGTGAAGAAGAAAAGTGTCCAGGTTGATCCAAGCCTGGATCGAAGATGTGAAGAACCTGAAAGCAGAGGGGACAGAGTCTGGGTCACTAGCAAGTGACCAGGAGCGGAGCAATCGAATGCCCACCGATGTCGGGTGCCTCAGGTGCGAAGAGGTGAAGCTTGACTCTGCAGCCACGGGGTCCCGGAGATGTCGAAGACAACCAGGAGCCGGAATCGAGCTGTCCCACGAAGGATGTCGAGCGCTGGGGTGTCGGTGATCGGATTGACCACAACAAGCCTTGGCAACAGCAACCCACGCAGGAAGAGAAAAGATGCTTCTGTGCGGACCAGCACGGTCCTGGGGACTCCCCAAGCGATGGAGAGTCAGGGCACATCTGGAGCAACCAGGGAAGCCCAATAAAAGTTAGTGTTGCCTTCTTGGGGACCCACAGGTCAACGGACCAGGGATCGTTAAGGGACCTCGAGAGGAATCACAAAATGGCAGCCCACGGAACACTCGTTGAGTGTAGGCCTGCAATCTTCGGAGTGATTAGTGCTCGGGGTCAGGGCTACAAGTAACCCAAAGCTCAGCTTCAGGGGTTGCCGGAAAGCTGATGGTTCTGCAAATGGTCGCGGTGTCCAGGGGTTCAGGTTGCACGGTCTCTACGAGGGATACGGGCCTCAGACTTGCTGTGGGCACAGATCGACCTCAGAGACCTCTAAAAACCCACCTCCTGTGTGGCAATATTCTTCGGAGTCCGCAGGAGCTTCAGAGATGCCAACCGGTCAGTTGCATTAAAGGTGCCTGCCTTGCAGGGGAGTAACTCCTTTACTCCAAGGGAGATTCTTCAGTCATCCAGCGTAGTGTAGATCGTCGAAGTACTTGGTTTCTGGTAACAGAGTTTAGTCCAGGTGTAATCTAAAGTCCTGTAGTCAGGGATTCCTATTTTATAGTTATACCCAAGGAAGGGGTGGGACAAACTCTGGGGACCCACCTATGGGAGGTTCAGGAAAGAGGGGTGGCTACACCCATTTCCTTTGTCCAGTTTCGCACCAGAGCAGGGGCTGAGCGCCCCTGCCACCGGTTTGAACTGGACTATGCACAGGGACACCAAATGTGCCCCCAGTGCAGACTTCAAAGCATTCTTGGAGTGCACCCACCCAGCCCCAATACACTAAAGCCTGTCTGGGAGGTGGTCACACCTCCCTGTGACAGGAAACCTATTGTCCAGGCCTCCCCTGCCGGAGTTTCGTCCAGCAGCAGGAGGGCAGACTCGTGTCTGTGGCTGCAGCATCCATTTTGTGATGCCTGGGTTCTGTTAAGCTGGTACCGGGTGTACTGGTCGTGCCATGTTGCTCCCTCTAGAAGGGAGGAATCATACCTCCCACCCCAGTACTGGGGTGGAGGTATGATTCCAAGGTCTTTGACACCAAACACGACATGTTTCCATGCAGCCATTTCAAAGTTAGCATTTACCGCGAGGTTATAATGCACTTAAGAGTATATGGTCGGGCTGCATCACAAACAACCCCGGAATGAAGATTCCGAAAGCTGCAGAGGGGCTCTGCTCATGCATGGGCACCCTCTCACATGAAACCCAGCATTCTGCCTTCAGGATTGTTAAGGCCTGCCATAGGGGTGACTGATAGGTTTACATGTGCAGTGATATGGAGAGATATAGGGAACCTATATCTCAGTAAGGGGTGCATACACCACCTTACACAGGCTGCTGTAGCAGACCTGTGGTGTCATTTTAAAAGGCTTCCCAGGGGTGGCACAAGATATGCTGCAGCCCCTGGTAGGCCTCTGGGGTACCTATGCACTGGGTATATAGTATACCATATACTAGGGACTTATAAGGGTACCCCAGAATCCAATCTGGAGTGTACCTAAAGTACATGCCATCAATTTAGAGTAGAAAGCAGATAGACTGGGGTCCTGAATAGCAGGATCCCAGTCAGACTAAGTCGAAAACAGTGAAACATCAGCAAAAAGTGGGGGTAACTATAAGAAGCAGAGAACAAAGTCCCGGGCACACGTATTGAGGGTATAATAGAACAAGGAGTCTCGTATGCGTTCAAAATTGCTTGAGTCGACACCAGAGTGAATATTGAAAGTTATTTAATGAGGCAACAACAAAAGAAAGCAACCAGCTGGACCTGGGGCCTGTGTCCTGGGGCCTGGGTCCCGGGTACTGATTCCTGGGGACTGAGTCATGGGTCCTGGGTCTTGGTGCCTGGGGCGTGCATCCTTGGGCCTGGGCCTTGGGTCCTAGGTCCTGAGTCCTTGGACCTGGGGACTAGGTCCTGGGGCCTGGGTCATGGGGCCTGGGTCCCGGGTGCTGAGTCTGGGTCCTAGGTTCTGGGTCATGGGTCCTGAGGGCTGGGTCCTGAGTCCTGAGTCCTGGGGTCCAGGTGCTTGGGTACTTGGTCCTGGGGCCTATGTCCTAGGTTCCGGGTCATGGGTCCTGAGTCCTAGGGGCTGGGTCCCGAGTCCTGGGTACTAGGTACTGGGGCCTGAGTCTTGGGTCCTGGGCCTTGGTGCCTGGGTCCTGGGTCTTGGTGCCTGGGTCTTGGTGCCTGGTTAATGGGTCTTGGTGCCTGGGTCCTGGGGCGTGCATCCTAGGGCCTGTGTCATGGGTCCTAGGTACTGAGTACTTGGACCTGGGTCCTGGGGACTAGGTCCTGGGGCCTGGGTCATGGGTCCTGGGTCCTGGGTCCCAGGTCCTGGTGCCTGAGTCCTGTGGCATGGGTCCTGGGACCTGAGTCCTGGGGCCTGAGTCATGGCTCCTGGGGTCTGGTTCCTGTGGCCTGGGTCAAGGGTCCTGTGTTCTGGGTCCTGGGCCTGAGTCCTGGGACCTGTGGCCTTGGTCATGGGTACTGGGTCCTGTTGCCTGGGTCCTGCAGCCTAGGTCCTGGTTCCTGGGTCCTGAGTTCTGGGGCCAGGGATCTAAGTCCTGGGTCATGGGTTCTGGGAACCAGTTCCTGTGTCCCTGCGCCTGGGTCTTAGGTTTTGGGGCATGGGTCCTGAGTCATGGGGTCTGGGTACTGGTGCTTGGGTCCTGGTGCTTGGGTACTGGCTCCTGGGTCCTGGGTACTGATTCCTGGTTCTTAGGTTCTGGGTCATGGGTCCTGAGTCCTAGGGGCTGGGTCCTGGGTCCTGGGTACTGATTCGATTCGTGGTTCCTAGGGCCTGGGTCATGGGTCATGGGTCCTGGGGCCTGGGTCATAGGTCCTGGGGCCTGGGTAATGGTTCCTGGGTCCCTGGGCCTGGGTCCTAGGTTTTGGGTCATGGGTCCTAGTTTTTGGGTCATGGGTCCTGAGTCCTGGGGGCTGGGTTCTGAGTCATGGGGTCTGTGTCCTGGGTCCAGGTGCTTGGGTACTGGGTCCTGAGTCCTGGGGCCGGGTCCTGGGTCCTGAGTCCTTGGGCCTGGGTCCTGATTCCTGGTTCCTAGGTTCTGGGTCATGGGTCATGAGTCCTAGGGGCTGGGTCCTGGGTCCTGAGTCCTAGGGTCTGGGTCCTGAGTCCTAGGGTCTGGGGCCTTGGTCATGGGTCCTAGGTCCTGAGTCCTTGGGCATGGGGCCTGGGTCCTGTGGACTAGGTCCTGGGGCATGGGTCCTGGGGCCTGAATCCGGAGTCCTGGGGCCTCGGTCATGGGTCCTGGCTCCTGATTCCTGGGGCCTGGGTACTGGGGCCTGCGTCATGGCTCCTGGGGCCTGGGTCCTAGGTCCTGTGGCATTGGTCATTGGTAATTGGTGGGTCCATGTGCTTGGGCCTAGGATCCTGGGTCCTGAGGCCTGGGTCATGTATCCTGGGAACTAGGCCCTTGTTCCTGAGTACTCAGGCCTAGGGCCTGGGGACTGGGTCATGAGGCCTGAGGCCTGAAGCCGGGGTCCTAGGTCACAGGGCTTGGGTCCTGTAGCCCAGGTACTATGCCCAGTACCTGGCTCCTGGTGCCTTGGTCTTGGGTTTTGGGGCCTGGTCCTGAGTCCTCACAATGCATGCCATTACAATGCATAATGGAAAGTAATTAACAATATTAATATTGTGTTTTCTTTTGTCGCCCACCCTCTGGGACGGGATACAAGGGAAACAGGGGTTTTGGGTGGGGTAGTGTATTCATAACCGTGTTTTAATTTTAATACCTGGATATTAATTATTATATATTTTAAAATAATTTATTCACTTACCTAGAAAAATATTTCACATTGATGTAGATATACAACACTTTAAAAAAAAAAAAAAACTGTCATTTTTAATAGCAGTATCCACATACAGGGCATACATGGCATGCAAAGCAAGAGAAAATTAGTGTCCTTTGACTATTTCCACTACGGCAGCCAAGCCTTCCTCTACGCAAAATGGCTGCCATTCTAAGACAGGACGTAAAAAACAAACCTTCACACACAACATTATAAATATACATTCTGTCAGGTTCTGAATCACAGGGAAAAATCGTTTTTTAAACATAATTAAATTTTCGTTTACCCCTACCACACGTATAAATTAATCCGACCACCATTTTGTCCTCAGTGGTGCTCAGACTTTCCTGGTAACCACACGCATCCGGAGTTGGAGGAGAAAACTGCCACTTTCGACTTGAAACACTGCCATCTATTGACTAAAGTAAGTGTACGTCAAACATTAGGCACAATTAGATAGAAAACAATTAATTGGCAAACCTAAAATAAAAACATGATTTTTTATATTTTCGCAGATTGTGGAAAACATCCAGCGATAGTTTTCTCCTTAACCCCTTCCCTGCGGGGGTAATTCCCCCACGGGTGCGGGAGGGCGGGGGGGTGAGCGCGGCGCCGCGGTGCTCATGACGAGACCAGCTCGTCATGAGTCACAGTGGAGATGTGCTCCTGACGAGCTGGTCTCGTCACAACCCCGCCCACTCATTAATTCTCCCGCACAGGCGGGGAATTAATCACGCGTGGGCGGCGCGCAGCAGTTATGACGAGACCAGCTCGTCATGAGCACAGCTCCACTGTGACTCATGACGAGCTGGTCTCGTCATGAGCATGGAAGCGGTTAACTAACTAGAGTAAGTGAATATTTCAAATAAATCTGGTTGCAAATTAAATGGAAAAAAAATTTAAATGTCTAATTTAAGATTTGTAAATTCTTAAACAATTTTTATTATATTATTTTTGTAAAACATTTTGTATTTCAAGAAAAATCATATTTTTAAATTTTTTAACAAAAAAATTAACTTGGATAAGTGGGTGAAAATTAAGAAAACATGGAGAGGCAGCTGGTCAGTGGTGGGGGGCAAAATTACTATTCTAACTCTGCAGGGTGCTTGCCTCAGGGAAGGTACTGGTCAGTTGTGGGGGCAAACATACTATTCTAGCTGCGTTGGGTGCTTTTCTCAGTAAAAGAGCTGGTCAGTGGTGGGGGGCAAAATTTCTATTCTAAGTCCACAGGGTGCTTGCCTCAGCGAAGGTGCTGGTCAGTGGTGGGGTCAAAATTACTATTCTAACTTCTCAGGGTGCATGCTTCAGGGAAGGTGCTGGTCAGTGGTGGGGTCAAAATTACTATTCTAACTTCTCAGGGTGCATGCTTCAGGGAAGGTGCTGGTCAGTGCTGAGGGGCACAATTACTATTCTAACTCTGCAGGGTGCTTACCTCAGGGAAGGTACTGGTCAGTGGTGGGGGTAAATTACTATTCTAACTCCGCAGGGTGCTTACCTCAGGGAAGGTGCTGGTCAGTGGTGGGGGGCAAAATTACTATTCTAACTACGCAGGGTGCATGCTTCAGGGAATGTGCTGGCCAGTGGTGGGGGGGCAAAATTACTATTCCAACTCCGTAGAGTTCTTTGCTAAGGGAAGGTGCTGGTCAGTTGCTCTACGAAATGTAATCAATTAAAAGAAACGCATAAAGTCCTTATACTTTTTTTCACAGGTTAATTAAAATATCAGCAAAAAACATTGCGTTCAGAAACCGTAAACTGGACAGCAAACCATCATCCACACTGATGTTAAACGTACAGAAGGCCTATCACAGGTATAATAGTTCAAAAACCTTATGTTGTAACCAAAACTTAGCAAAAGATTTCTTCTAACCAAGCAGGAAGCCAAATAAACAACAATCTGTTACTGAAATCCTAATAACATTTGTCAAACTGAAGCAAAAATGAGAATCTTTTTTAAAACATCTGTGTAAAAATCCACTTTACTTTTTAGACCTACCCAACATCACACAGAAGAGAAGGAAGTAAAACAGCTGAATCAGTTGTCGAAAAAAATCAAAACCAGCAAAAGAACAAACAAGCAAACCAAGAAAGTTTACTAAGATGAGGAAAACTACATTTACAATTAAAAATGCCTATTTCTCTTTTCAAAGGAACTAACTAGAAACCATAGTAGACAATCAAACCTGGAAAAATCAAAATCAAGGCAAAAAATAATCAGCATGTTCTTAGTGCACTCAATAGGCAACCTAAAGAAAATATTAACCAGTTTTTTTACAGGTTGTAATCTATAAACAATGCCAAACTTGATAAGCACATAACAGCAATAGAATTTAAAACATGATTTCAGAAATGTCAACAAACAAACATGTAAAAATACATGTCCCAAAGAGGAAATTATAAAGTATGGTGGCTGTCTCTATTGTAAGGAGATACTAACTGAGCCCAGGAGTCATTGGAGTTGTGTGCAATATTACTCATCCCATTGCACAGGCAGAGCGGTTATTCTTGGAGATACTGTTGAAAGGACCACAGAGCATAACCACTCTGCCTCTGCAATGGAGACAGAGGTTAGAGAAAACATTAATCAAAGGAAAGACCTTGCATGCACCTTTAATGAACCATGTGGCTCAGTTTTAAAGGAGGTATCCCAAAATATTCCTATGCATGTAGCTAGTTCTATGCCCACAATCCCAAATTTAAGATGAATTATTCAAAGGAAAAAACAGGCAAGTAACGCCCAACGTGTAACACTCCACACATACTCTGATATTAACATTCCTCCTGAACTAACTGTCACTGTTACTAATGAAACCTTTCTATTGCACAACAACAAAAACCCTCAAAAAGAATACTAATCTTTAGCACATCCCGTAACCTTCTAAAATTGGAGAGTAGTGATATTTGGATGATGGATGGGACGTTTAAATCCACACCCCATCCATTTAGCCAAACATACATTATTCATGCCTACATTAATAACACAGTAGTTCCCTTAGTGTACAGTTTACTCCCTGATAAGCAAACCTCAACATACACTGAACTTTTAACAGTGCTAAAATCTAACACACAGAACAGAAGGTCTAGAACAGTAATAATTGATTTTGAATTATCAATGATTAACGCCATTACAAAAATGTATCCAGAAACCCAAATTCAAGGATGTTTTATTTCACTTTTCACAGGCATATTGGTGAAAAAATCAAAACACATCCTTAGTTGTTGATTACACATCAGACAGTAAACTGCAATTTGAATTAAAAAAACGAACAGCATTGTGCTTTGTTCCTCCTGACTGTGTGGATGAATACTACACATCAACTACTGAATCAGACTATTTTACTACAAATGAAGACAAATTGGGCACCCTACTAAATTACTTCGAAGACACTTGGATTGGCCATCTAAGCAGGTCAGGTCGCAGAAGGAATCCGAGGTTTCCTGTAAAGTGGTAGAACTGTTACACAACCTGCTTAGAGGGAGGAGCAAAGACCAATAAGGCCATAGAGGGATGGCACAACTCCTTCAATAAATCGATTGGAAAACCACACCCTAACTTTTATAATTTCTTGGAAATTTTGAAGAAGGAGCAAAGTTTCAAAGAAATGAGAATAGCGCAATCATTAACTGGTAGTCTGAACCCATGCATTTCAAAAAGAACAAAAGAAATGCCCGAGAGACTATTGGGTCAAATCCAACAGTTTTTGTTGATGGTGGCTTCAGACTACCTAGACAATATTGCACACATACTACATTTCTACCTATCACTAACACCTATTCTATCTTACTTGCCTGTTTTGCGATTCTTATAAGAAAATGAAATTGGATTTTTTCAAAAACAATTTTTTTTACAAACATTAGAAAAACGGGATCTTATTTTCAGTTGTCTTCCTTCTTCGACTCTTGTTCCTTTATAAAAATTCAAAGTCCAGCAAGAGTCAGCAGCTCCCCAAATATCCAAACTGTGTAACCATAATCCACAATCCGATTCAAAGCACGTGCATAACTATAAAAAAGTGTCACAGATTGGTATAGCCATTTTTATTTGCAAATCAAATGCTGCAAATAAATCTGTGTTAACTAAAAAAAAGCATCCCCCAAAAAATCCTAAAAATGATTGCCAATAACTGCAACAACAAATCCAGCGCTGTAATCCTCTTTCCATCTATTTTCTTTCCACGGTGTGTAAGAAATCCAAACCCAAACGTTTAAATGCTTCAAAAACAGTCACATAGCAAAAGAAACATTAACAAAAGAACTCCAAAATGACCATACGTTTTGTTCTGGTAAACCATCCCATCTGCGTAGCACGAAATTCCACGTGGTTGAAGATCCATGAATATGCTTGTCTTTTAAAAAAAGGACGTGACGCACCAAAAAACGTTTTAAAAAATAATATTGCTTCTTTTACATTGTGGCTTAAAAGAAATAGAAATACTTCTGTCCACAGAGTTCCCTTTTTTTTTTTAAACCAACAGTTTAAAAAAAAAGAATCACCCCGACTCGAGTGTACAACTGCTTCCTGCATAGGAATAAAATTGTTGTTAAAAACATAAAAAATACTCCTAAATACTTACATCTAACTAACTACCTCCCTCCACTCTCCTTACAATAAAGTATGCCTGCCACAATGTCTATTAAATAAAAGTTTCTCTTACCTGACCGCAGCTCTTCCTAGCTTCCTATCTTGACCGTGACGCTCCACCAACTGTAGAAACAAACACTCAACAGTGTACGTCATCTGTAAAAGTAAAAAAGAAAAAAGGACAATTTCACCCATCGAATACAATTGGAAACCATGGGAAAAATTTTAAAAAAAAGTCTTTTGAAAATGTAAATGTACATCTTTGTAATAAGTTTTATTTTTGTAAATTAATATACAAATATACGTGTGTGTGTAAGCTTATTAAAAAAAATTATGAGTCAGAACTTTGGGGCCGATTCCGATCTAGGTCGGAAGCTCTCCGAACGGGATCCGGCCGGAAAAAGTACGAGCCGTACGCGTGTTTTCCGACCGACTCGTACAGCTGTCCGACCGAGCGAGTACGATGCGAATGCACGCATGTGTTCCGACCGAACTGTTTCCGGATCCGAACCGCTCCGACCGACTCGTACAGACACGAATCGCACCACACAATGGAGACGTTTTCCGACCGAGCGAGTACGATGGACGCGTCGGACAGCCGGATCGAGTCGGAGCGTCCGGCTCGAAAAAGCTCCCGGAGCCGGACTTGGGGGGGTCCGTGTCGGACCCCCCTGCACCCATAGCCGTACGAGTCGAACACAGGGGGGACCCAAGGGTCCCCCCTAAACATGCATGTACGGTGCGAGTTGCACCGACGCGTACACACTGTAGGGGGCGCACTTGTTTGCGACATACCCATTGAGTCACTGGGAGCCCATGTACGCGTCATACGACCGGCTCCCATTGACTTCAATGGGAGTCCGACCGAATCGAGTCTGGCAGCATACGGCCGTATCGTACTCGCTCGGTCGGACTGCAGGAGTCCGGCTCGGTCGGAAATCTCTCCGGATCCGGCTCGGTCGGAGAGTTTTCCGACCCAGATCGGAATCGGCCCCTTTATATTTTTTTAAATAAAAGATTGATATTAAAAAATACTTTTAAGTGTCCTATTTATTTTCTTTTAACACAAAAAATGTTAAAAAGGAATTTTAATTGTTATTTGTCAAACTAATTTATTTTAAAATGTTACTGTGTACATACAACCTGTTTTAGCTATTTATTTTTTCAAATGTATGATTTATCAAATATTTTATATTAAATAATATTTAATTACGGTCCCTTTTAAAAAAAAATCTTTTTCTATATTATAAAATACTGCTTTAAAAAAATAATTTTAAAAACAATTTAACATTTTTTTTTAAAATTATTTAAATTTATTTTATATCATTGTAAAATTAGAAATAATTGTTAAAAAATCAATACCCGGGTATTACAATTAATAACCAAGTATTAATACACCTCCCCACCCAAAACCCCTATTTCCCTGGCATTCCGTGCCAGAGAAAAGGTGTCAATTCCTTTAAAAAATGTTATATGTTTTTATTGAAATTTGTTTAAAATTAGTAAAAGAGCAACAAAAAAAATACTTGGGTATTAAAATTAATACACGAATATTAATACACTCCCCCACCCAAAACCCCTATTTCCATAGCATCCCATGCCAGAAAAAAGGTGTTAAACCTTGCTAATAAAAATTACATTATTTTTAAAATTAGTTTTAAATTAGTAGCAAAGCTTAAAAAATTAATACCTGGGTATTAATACACTTCCCCCCATCCCATGCCAGAGAAACGTGTCAAACCTCTTAATATTTTTTTTAATTTATTTTAGAATTAGTTTTAAATGAGTACAAAAGCTTTAAAAATTAATCCCTGGGTATTCAAATTAATACCCAAGTATTAATACACTTCCACGCCCCAAACCCCTATTTCCCTGGCACCCCATGCCAGAAAAAAGGTGTCAAGCCTTTAAAATAATTTTTAGATATATTTAGCAATTTGTTTAAAATTATTATTTTAAAATTAGACACTTAAGGGTTGATTATGATGGCGGGCGGATCGCCACCGGCCATCACAACAACATTTACCCCCGCCATATTACCATGGTGGGGGGTACCACGGCGGACGGCGTCTGCCGCTTTTCTGACGGTCGGCAATCGTCACGATTGCCGGCCGGGTGGAACTCGGGCATAATATGGTGGCAGTGCCTGGAAGGCACCGCCATCCATATCATGATGCGTGGCGGTTCTGGCCATTCCATGGCGGCGATTCCGCCATGGAATGGCTGGCGGGAATTGCGGGGGGGGTGGGGGGCTGCACTTGGGGGGCCCCCTACATCGCCATGCTCAAGGTGGCAGGCACCGCGCGGTGCCTGTCACGTTGTGCATGGCAATGCACAACATGCCTCTTCGGCATTGCGGCGGGTGCTGCTTACAGCAGCACCCTCCGCAATGTTAGAGATGCAGGGTGGCGGTCGCATCCTAATTAGTGGTGTGGGACCGTCGCACCGCTGGCGGCGGTCCCAGCACCACTAGGGTGGCGGGTGGGCTGAAGTCCGCCCGCCATCCTAATGGGGCCCTTAGACATTACTGTATAAAATTAATACTTGGGTATTAAAATTAATACCCAAGTATTAATATACTACCCAACCAAAACCCCTATTTACCTGGCATACCATGCCAGAAAAAAGTGTCACAAGCTATCATTTTTTCTTTTTTAATATAAAAATTACAAATCTAATAAAAAATTTAAAAAGTAAACATTAAAAAGTAAGTACTTACCTAAACACTTAACTAAATTTGTTGTAATGTTTCGTTGTGATAGCATGCGTTGTAATGGCATGCGTTGTAATGGTAATTTTGTTGCAATGGCATGCGTTGTAATGGTAGTTTCGTTGTAATAGTTTCGTTGTAAATGCATTTCGTTGTAATGGTTCTTTCCCCTGAGTCCTGGGGCCTGGGTCCTGGGTACTGAGGCTTGAGGCCTGGGTCCCGGGGCATGGGTCCTGGGGCCTGACTCCTAGGGCCTGGGTCCTGCGGCCTTGGTCCTGGTTCCTGGATCCTGGGGTCAGGGATCTAGGTCCTGGGTCATGGGTCCTGGGCTCTGGGTCCCGAGTACTGGTTCCTGGGTCCCGGGTACTGGTTCCTGTGTCCTGAGTAAAGAGGCCTGAGGCCTGGGTCATGGGGCCTGGGTCCTGGAGCCTGGCTCCTAGGGCCTGGGGCCTGCGACCTTGGTCCTGGTTCCTGGGTCATGGGTCCTGGGTTTTGGGGTTAGGGATCTAGGTCTTGGGGCCTGGTCTTGGGGTCTGGGTCCCGGGTACTAGTTCCTGGGGCCTAGGTCCTGGGTACTGGTTCCTGGGGTCTGGGGACTGGGTCATGGCTTCTGGGGCCAGGGTCCTGGGGCTTGGGTCACGTGGCTTGGGTCCCGGGGCTGAGTCCCTTGGACCTTGGTCCTGGTGCTTGGGTACCGGGTCCTGAGTACTGAGGCCTGAGGCCTGGGTCATGGGTACTGGGTCCTGTGTCCTGAGCCCTGATGACTGGGTCATGGATACTGGGTCCTGCGTCTTTGAACCTGGGGCCTGGGTCCAGGGTCCAGGGTACTGATTCCTGGGTCCTGGGTCATGGGTCCTAGGTTCTGGGTCATGGGTCCTTGGGTATGGGTCTTGGTGCCTGGGTACTGGGGCCTGGGTCATGCCTCCTGGGGCCAGGGTCATGGGGCCGGGTTCACAGGGCCTGGGTCCCGGGACCTTGGTTCTGGTCCTTGGGTACTGGGTCCTGGGTCCTGAGTCCAGGGGCCTGGGTCATGGGTACTGAGTCCTGAGTCCTTGGGCCTAGGATCTGGGCCCAGGGGCCTGGTCTTGGGGCCTGTGTCCTAGGACCTGGGTCACGGAGCCTGGGTCCTGGTGCCTGGGTCCTGGATCCTGGGATCTGGGTCATGAGTCCGTGGCCTTGGTCCTGGGTCCTTAGGCTCAGATCCTCGTGCCTGGGTCCTGAGTCCTGGGGCCTAGGGCCAAGCCCTGGGTCCTGGGGTCTGGGTCATGAGGCCTGGGTCCTGGGTAATGGGTCCAGTGTTCTTCGGCTGGGGGATTGTTCCTAGGGCCTGTGTTGTGGGTCAGGGTCCTAGGGCCCGGGTCCTTGTGCCTGGCTCCTGGAGTCTGGGTCATGAGGCCTGGTTCCTGGGTCCTGAGTCCTTTGGCTTGGTGCCTTGGTCCAGGGTCATGTGTCCCAGGGCCTGGGTTCCCGGGGCCTGGGTCAGGGGTCTTGATACCTGGGTGATGGGTCCTAGGTTCTGGGGCATGGGTCATGGGTCCTAGAGAAAAGGTCCTGGGTCCCACGACTTGGGTCCTGAGTGTTGGACTGAAAATATGTCTAGCTGACTTCTTCTAGCATTGTGCGAGTTAAGTTAGCATTTGCTGCACCATTTTGTATTCAGCCGCCATTTTGTGCCATGATCGAGATGAAGCTTCTGTCTCATACTGTCTGCCTCAGCAGAAAGCAGCCTCGATTGTTTCTTTTTATTATTCAAGGTTGAGCTTTGTTGCACTAATGAATAGCTCGTTTTGTGTTTGCATGCCTTTCCTCGTATGTAGCTTTGCTCCCACTCTCAGAGAGACGGGCACGAGAAGAGTAACCTTGAAGCTAAGATAGTGTGTACCCAGTCTCAGGATGGTAGCTCATCCTTCTGTACCTCCTTTGTTCATCCGTGCCCAGGCTGGAAAATTCCAGTCTGAGCGTGTCTTAGGGGTGTTGGAAATGTATATCTAACTTTACCTTGTGGACGGGGTTAGTCCCTCGGCAGCCATCTAGGGAGGCTGGTCAGACCGGACTCTGCTTGAGCGCATACTAATAAATAACTTTGGTTTGTATTCTCTACTGTCTGACCGACTCTTCATTTGTATGGAAGGCTGAGAGGTGGTCGTGAGTGACCGGGTGGCCCTAATCGGGTCACTTCCTTCAGTTGGCGCCCGAACAGGGACCCCATCGGGTGAGTGACCCATCTTTGCCCGCGAACGGGTGAGGAGGACGGGGCCATGTCGGGCCGGACGGGCGGACCAGGGATCCTTGCATGAGAGAGTCTGGTACTCGCAGCTGCCCCATCTTTCTGACCGAGTGGTGCCTCGGCCAGCGGTCATCCCGGCTGGGGTCCTGAACGGCGAAACCCTTGGATCTGACCGCTTGGTCCAAAGAGTCGACAGTGGAGAATTATTCCGTTTGACCTGTGTGCACCAGGTGAGTTTGCTTTGGGCCATGGCGCCACTTTTGTTTCAGTTTGGTACGGTCTGAGGATCGTTTTTCGACAAGCGCTTGAATTTGTTTGGGTTCTTTATGAACAGTGTGTTACTTTGATCTGGTTTTGGTGCGGTCTGAGTGTAGGAGAGTAGGATCTGCTTCTTATAGTTACCCCCACTTTTTGCTGATGTTTCACTGTTTTTGACTTAGTCTGACTGGGATCCTGCTATTCAGGACCCCAGTCTATTTGCTTTCTACTCTAAATTGATGGCATGTACTTTAGGTACACTCCAGATTGGATTCTGGGGTACCCTTATAAGTCCCTAGTATATGGTATACTATATACCCAGGGCATAGGTACCCCAGAGGCCTACCAGGGGCTGCAGCATATCTTGTGCCACCCCTGGGAAGCCTTTTAAAATGACACCACAGGTCTGCTACAGCAGCCTGTGTAAGGTGGTGTATGCACCCCTTACTGAGATATAAGTTCCCTATATCTCTCCATATCACTGCACATGTAAACCTATCAGTCACCCCTATGGCAGGCCTTAACAATCCTGAAGGCAGGGTGCTGGGTTTCATGTGAGAGGGTGCCCATGCATGAGCTGAGCCCCTCTGCAGCTTTCGGAATCTTCATTCCGGGGTTGTTTGTGATGCAGCCCGACCATATATTCTTAAGTGCATTATAACCTCGAGGTAAATGCTAACTTTGAAATGGCTGCATGGAAACATGTTGTGTTTGGTGTCAAACACCTTGGAATCATACCTCCACCTCAGTACTGGGGTGGGAGGTATGATTCCTCCCTTCTAGAGGGAGCAAGATGGCACCACCGGTACACCCGGTACCAGCTTAACAGAACCCTGGCATCTCAAAATGGATGCTGCAGCCACAGACACGAGTCTGCCCTTCTGCTGCTGGACGTAACTCCGGCAGGGGAGGCCTGGACAATAGGTTTCCTGTCACAGGGAGGTGTGACCACCTCCCAGACAGGCTTTAGTGTATTGGGGCTGGGTGGGTGCACTCCAAGAGTGCTTTGAAGTCCGCACTGGGGGCACATTTGCTGTCCCTGTGCATAGTCCAGTTCAAACCGGTGGCAGGGCCGCTCAGCCCCTGCTCTGGCGCGAAACTGGAAAAAGGAAATGGGTGTAGCCACCCCTCTTTCCTGACCCTCCCATAGGTGGGTCCCCAGAGTTTGTCCCACCCCTTCCTTGGGTATAAAATAGGAATCCCTGACTACAGGACTTTAGATTACACCTGGACTAAACTCTGCTACAGAAACCAAGTACTTCGACTGATCTACACTACGCTGGATGACTGAAGAATCTCCCTTGGAGTAAAGGAGTTACTCCCCTGCAAGGCAGGCACCTTTAATGCAACTGACCGGTTGGCATCTCCGCAGCTCCTGAGGACTCCGAAGAATATTGCCACACAGGAGGTGGGTTTTCCGAGATCTTAGAGGTCGATCTGTGCCCACAACAAGTCTGAGGCCCGTATTCCTCGTGGTGACCGTGCAACCCGAACCCCTGGGCACCGCATCCATTTGCAGAAGCATCAGCTTTCCGGCAACATCTGAGGCTGAGCTTTGGGGTACTTGTAGTCCTGACCCCGAGCAGTAATTACTCCAAATATTGCCGACCTACACTCAACGAGTGTTCCGTGGGCCGCCATTTTGTGATTCCTCTCGAGGTCCCTTCGCGATCCCTGGTCCGTTGACCTGTGGGTCCCCAAGAAGGCAACTCTAACTTTAATTGGGCTTCCCTGGTTGCTCCAGATTTGCCCTGATTCTCCATTGCTTGGGGAGTCCCTCGGACCTTGCTGGTCCTCTCAGAAGCATCTTTTCTTTTCCGGCGTGGGTTGCTGTTGCCAAGGCTTGTTGTGTTCAATCCGAGCACTGACTCCCCAGCACTCGACATCCTTTGTGGGACAGCTTGGATCCGGCTCCTGGTTGTCCTCGACATCTCCTGGACCCCGTGAAGTGACCCAGACTCTGTCCCCTCTGGTTTCAGGTTCTTCACATCTTCGATCCAGGCTTGGATCCACCCGGACACTTTTCTTCTTCACGGCAGCAGCACTTTGCAGCAGATCGCCGACCTGAAATCAACGACGATTCCCGACACCCTTTGACACCTATGCACCCGGCTTCCCTGGGTGAGGTAACTCGAGTACTCCGGTGCTCACGTGGGTGTTGGCCCTACAACCCCTTAAGTCTAAAGGGGTTTGCTGAAGATCCTCTCCTAAGTGTCCTTTTTCTATAAAATTCCAACCGCGACTTTCCTCATAGAATCCTACGGCGCTCGCGGCTGTGTTCTCACACTGCACACGTCCCCCGTGGGTCTCCTGTGTCACTACCTTTGGTTGTTCCTTGGGGTCCCAGCGATTCTACATGCTCTAGGCACTGTGTCTAGTCAGAGTGCGTGGGACTTATACCACTTTCTTAGTATATGGTTTGGTCTCCCCTGGAGCCCACTGTGTATTGTGCTATTTACTGTCGTTTTAATACTGTGATATTGTGTATCTTGGACTCTAATCTCATAAAGAGATTAGTAGTGAGCGTTAGAAATAAATACATATATTTTATATATATCTTGTGTGGTTCTCCTTTCATTTGGTCATTCAGGAGGTTATAATCTGGTAAACCAAGCTGCTTTACACTCCTTCAAGACTTAGCCTGAAGGCTGCTCTCCACAGCTACCACTAGGATAGCTTTCTATAAGGTTGTCTTTAAACCTAATCATCAATAAGGGTCGTTTGGACTGGTGCAAGGTGCCCACTATAACTAGTGGACAGCATATGCCAGGCCAACTTCTCACACTGAGGACCAACTTTGGTAAGATATTTGCAAATATCTGCTCGGCATAAATAGTGAACGTTTTGTTTGGGGAAAATGCCCTGCTTGAGTAAACTCTGTTGCGTGAGTTGTCGTTTTTGTTCTGCTGATGCTCGATTGGAAGAGAGTGAGGCTGTGCCCCCGGAAGGCACGCCTAATTTAGAGATGGACGTGAAACACGGCCTTGGCCCTATTATGTTTAGTACATTATGGCACAAATATACGAGGGACAATGATGAGTTGCAGTGGCCACTCACAGGTACGTTTGACGAACAAAAGCATAATTTCCTGCAGGATAAGTTGTTTGCGAAGAGAAGTAGGCAATCAATGTTTGATTCCCTCAGAACTTGGCAAAAGGAAGCTAAACAGAGGCGAATGAAAGCAGAAAAGGAGGCCCGAAAGGGAAGAATGCAAACAGTGACTCAGAAGGCTGTTGCGTATGATAAAGAAAAGACTGAGAAGGGAATAGAGTGTGCCGATAGGAAGTTTCGATTGCAATGCGAAAAGTCTTATGTGGTTCGGGAAGACAATGATACATTTGTGGAAGAATTGTTAGACACCCGACCTCCGCCTCCATACGCCCCGTAGAGAATATACCCTGCAGTGCCACAGCCCCAGTCGTCTGTCTCTTCTGCCCCTGCTGTTTCTGTTTCTCCTGTTATTGACTCAGTTGCTTTAACCGCTGCGCCTCCTGTCAATGCTATGGCTTCGCCCTCCGTGCCTGCGATAACTGCTAGTGTCTCTGCTGTGCCTATCGTGTCAGTGTCCCCTTTTTCTACAGCCCTTACGCCCACAACACAGCCATTATCGACATTGGGGCCTACTCTTTCAGTTACTACTCCTTCCCTCTTCCCTCATTCCCTGGCAGTACTGGGTAGTGGAACGCCTGTACGTGGACTGGGGGATGGGAGCTGGGCGACAGCTAGGGAGCGGTTGGGACGAATTTTAATACAATCTGATGTGCGGGAGGAAGAAAAAAGGGCAGTAGCAAATCAGGCCGCTCTGTCAGGGGACACGGTGACACCGCTCGCACAGGCACGCGATGAGTGGCTCCCGGGAGGACTACATTTCCCGGCAGCCTCGGCGGACGTCTGACGTCAGACGCTCCGCCTCATGTGATACCGGAAGACACTGGATAAAGGCGAGGCAGCAACTGCAGACGCTGCCGATTATTCGAGGAAGTTCTGTCTGAACGCTGGCCATATTCTACCGTTACCTGGGTCTGGTAAGGGTGCCATTGGCACCGCTTGTCTCTGTACCTCAGTGGTTTGTTGAAAGATTATCTATACATTTACAGCACAACTAGTGTTGGTGCTCATCATCTCATTTTCCTACGTTGGTGAGCTCACCGCAGTTCCAGAAGCCCATAGAGCTCTTGCGAGGGAAATTTAGGTGCTAGTTATTGCTACTGGTTGAAATACTTTACAATTACATCCCTCCCGGTGGGAGATTCTCTCTCGGTCTTCCCTGTTGGCGGGTCCAGTCTTGGGGACTCATGCATGGAAGAAGTCGTTGGCTTTCTTGCCCAGTGGATTAACGCTTTTGTGAGAGTGACGATAACTCTCAACTTGGGTTCTTTTGATATCCCGGAAGTTTTCCTGGATACAGTTATTTGTGGAGTACTTTGTTATACTGAATACGTTACTGAGAGTACGGCTGAAACGTTCTGGCATCTTATGTTTGGGTCTAATGTGACTCACCGTATTTTGCATGCTCTATTTTCTACCTCCAAAGGGGTGATATGAGACGGGTGTTTCTTCTGAGCTAGATGCCCCCATCATATTATATCAGGTATAGGGTGTGAGGATTTGAGAGATACGGTATAGATGCATTAAGAGTAGACTGGTAAGCTGAAACAGTACGCCTCATATAACCTTTTCATATGATATGAGGATAGTGGTTACATGCTCAGCACCCCTGTCAGATGGCAACCTTTTTCTTCTTTACAGGTTGAGTGGAAGTATGGGTACATTTGAGCATTAAGGAAGTAGGGGATGTTGGAAAGGTCTAGGTGTTAAATTGTTCTTTTGTATTTTACAGGTCTCCTTCCCCGCTGTCCCCATCCTTCCCTTCCCCCGCTTGACCACCCTTTAGTCTGTGTGTGTTTCATATCAGACTTGGGGCTGTCGAAGGTGGACCCCTAAGAGCATCGGTTCGATCCTGAGGATTCGTTCAGGCCTAGGACAGAATAATCGGCCCACGAATAAATTTATCCTCCCGGTCGAGCTGATTCTGTGATGGCCACCTTAGACGATGTCATGGCAGCATTAGCCACAGTACAGGTGGAGCTTACGGCTTCGCGTAGTGAAACCGCTGCTTTACAAGCAAGGGTAGATAGGATGCAACGGAATCCTTTTGATTTTGGTACTCCGTCACAACCCACAACTAGTTCTATGGTAGTGGAGATCCCTACACCCATACCTCTTGCACCGCCAGAAAAGTTCACAGGAGACATACACAAGGTTCAGGTTTTCATGACACAGATCCTTCTTCATTTTAACTGTAAGCCTAAGCTGTTTTCTACTAATCAAGCATGAGTGGCCTTTCTCATCTCATATCTGGCTGGAGACGCTGCTCAGTGGGCAGTTCCGTTCGTTAGAAAGGACGATCCTATGCTACATGACTGGGACGCTTTTAGGGGAGGAGTTCGAAAGAACCTTCGATCGTAGAGCAGACACCTTCTTGGCGGATCGAGAGTTACTCGAGGTTGAAACAAGGGAATAAAGATCTGATCGGATATCTGAACGCCTTCCGAAGGTTAGTAGCGGAAACTCAGTGGCCGAAAGCAAGCAATCAGCTATCTTCTATCAGGGCCTTCGGGAGGAACTGAAGGATGTGATCGCGCAAGTGGATCCCCAACCTAGTACATGCTCCGCATTGATTGAATTAACAATGCGTTTGGACCATCGATTAAGGGAGAGAAAAGGGGAAGGCAGAAGGAAAGAGAGATATACTCCTCGATTCGAACGACCCAAATCCCAGGATCCAGTTGTATCTTCCTCCAAACCAATGGAGATCGGAACAGTGCGTGCATCTCTGACTGTGGATAAGAGAAACTATCGGCGGAAAAATGGGTTATGTCTGTATTGTGGGAAGAAGGGGCATTTTCTAAGAGAGTGCCTGGTGAAACCCAATTTCAGCCGTCCAAAATTGGGAGCCGCAGTTGTGAACAGTTCGAAGCCCTTGACGGAAAACTGAAGAGCTCAAGATGCGGAGAAGGAAGTCTTTGAGTGTTCTGCATATCCCTTCTATCCAAGAAAGACCCGTTTGTTGGTAAAGAACATTTCTTCATTCCATTAGTGGTGTATATAAACCAAGAACCTTGTTACACAGGCCATGGTGGACTCCGGGGCCACGGGCTGTTTTATGGATACTGAAGAAGCCCGCAGATTAGGGGTTCAGCTTGTCTCGAAAAGCCGTGCCTGAGGTTGTGTTTGCAGTGGATGGCAAACAGTTGGAATCAGGACCCATATGCCTAGCCACGGAGACGTACATATTTGAATACGACCAGAAACATCAAGAGCCACTGTCCTTCAATATCATCCATGCACCGTTATACGGAATCATACTAGGATTACCTTGGCTATCCACACACAACCCCACCATAGACTGGGAACAGAAAATCCTGACCATGGATTCGAAATACTGCAAGACACATTGTATGAGGGCTTTCAACCTGCCCACTCAAGCTTTGGCGAACCGCCATCACATCGCAACTGCGGCCGAGAAGGAGACGGATCTGCCTTCTTGCTATCAACAGTTTGAAGAGCGTTTTTGATGATCAGATGGCTGAAGTGCTTCCCCCACAGACCCTATGATTGTAGGATAGATCTGATGCCTGGGTCGGTGGTTCCTTGTGGCCGGGTTTATGCATTAACGGAACCAGAAAACAAACACCTACGTCAGTACTTGGATAAATACTTGGCTCTGGGATTTATCGTCCTTCCATTTCACCAGCGGCCTCTCCGTTATTTTTTATACCCAAGGCTAACGGAGATCTTCGGACGTGTATCGACTTTCGTGCATTGAATGCCATCACTATACGTAACCAATACCCTCTCCCGTTAATATCTGTATTGCTGGAGCAGGTGAAAAGGAGCTGTGATCTTTACGAAGTTGGACCTCCCGTGGAGCCTACCATTTGGTGAGAATGCGTCAAGGAGACGAATGGAAGAACGGCCTTCAAAACGCGGTATGGACTATACGAGTATTTAGTCATGCCTTTCGGTTTATGCAATGCACCTGCTGCATTTCAGTTTTTTCTCAACGACGTTCTACGGGCATATCTAGATCGGATAGTCGTAGTGTACATCGATGACATACTGATTTATTCAGCAAGGGAAGAAGACCACATAAGACATGTGGGTTTAATCCTCCAAGCCTTAAGAGATCACCACCTATTTTACAAGATTAGCAAATGTGAATTTCACGTTTCTGCGGTCGAATTCTTAGGAGTCATGCTCACCCCACTGGGCAGGAAATGGCAGAATGGAAAGTGAGAGCAATCACCGAATGGCCATGTCCTAAGAACGTGAAAGACATTCAATGTTTTATGGGATTTGCGAATTTCTAGAGCGCTTTATATCCCAATTCTCCAACAAAGCAGCACCCCTTACAAGACTGACTAAGAAAAACACATCTTTTCAGTGAACTCAGGAGGCGCAGATGGCGTTCGATACACTGAAGGAAGCATTTATCACTGCTCCTATCTTGACACATGCCAATCCGGCCTTGCCGTTTATCGTGGAGGCAGACGCCTCAGATGTTGCGATCGGGGTTGTGATTTCCCAAAGAGATGCCACTACAGGACAGATGCATCCGGTGGCGTACATGTCTGAGAAACTGAACAGTGCAGAACAAAATTATACCATAGCAGAAAAAGAATTGCTAGCGATAAAAGAGGCTTTTTGGGGAATGGAGGCACTGGTTGTTGGGAGCACAACATACCGTCACCGTGTATACGGATCACCGCAACCTCCAGTTTCTAAAAACAGCCAGACAGCTCACTCCCCGATTATTACGATGGATGGTGTTTTTTGAGGAGTATAACTTCATTGTAACCTTTCGCCCAGGAAGTATGAATAAAAAGGCGGACGCCTTATCTAGGCAAGAGTCCACAGTGATTCCATTAAAAGGTCCTGAAAAAACGATCATGGACCCACAGAAAGTTATTAGAACAGTACACAGTGACATCTTTCTCAGAGACGTCATGAAGGGATTCCAGACCTTTCGATGCAGGGACTGGTTGAAACGCCATCCGGAATGGAAAAATAAACAAGGCATATTCATTAAAGGAACCCAAGTACTTGTTTCCACTCTCCGATTAAGACAAACAGTCTTTCAGTGGTGCCACGTAAATCCCAGTGCAGGACACCCCGGCAACGAAAGGACATGTAAACAAATCTTGCGTCAGTTTTGGTGGCCTTCTCTCAGAAGAGATGTACCTGAGTGGGTGAAGAACTGCATAGTGTGCGCCCAAACGAAGACAATAAAAGGCAAACCCCAAGGGCTTTTACAACCTCTACCCACTCCAGACATTCCATGGGAACGGTTTTCCTTGGATTTTATAGTGGGCCTACCTAAAGACAAGGAACATACAGTTATATTAGTGGTAATCGATTACTTAACAAAATTGGGACATTTTGTAGCATGCAAACAAATCCCTACAGCAGGGCAGTTAGCCAAACTGTTAATGATACATGTGGTTAGACTACATGGCCTTCCTCAGGGGATTGTGTCTGACCGTGGGGCCCAGTTCACTGCCAAATTCTGGAAGGTGTGGTGTTCGGCTTTGCAAATCTCTTCCACCATGTCCACCAGTTTCCACCCCCAAACAGACGGTCAGACAGAAAGATTAAATCAAACATTAAAACAATACTTATGCAGCTACGTAGATGCTAACACAGAAGCGTGGGTGGAGTGGTTGTGGCTGGCAGAAATAGCCTATAACAATGCTCAACACAGTTCCACTAAACACTCTCCTTTCTACAGTACCTACGGATATCACCCTCGTTTTATACCATTTTTGACACCAGGTAGGAGTGAGCATCTTCCAGAGGTGCATGATAGGATAGTACAGATACAGAAGATCCTACACAGCACTAAAGAACAGTTAGTTCACGCTAAGGACCTATACAAAAGGCAGGCAGACAAACACCGCAGACCAGGGCCCATATACAAGAAAGGGGATCTAGTGTGGCTATCAACACGCAACATTAGATTCAGGAAGTATAGTGTGTTTAACCCCTTCGCTGCGGGGGTAATTCCCCCGCGGGTGCTGGGGGGCGGGGGGGTGAATGCGGCGCCGCGGTGCTCATGACGAGACCAGCTCGTCATGAGTCACAGTGGAGCTGTGCTCATGACGAGCTGGTCTCGTCACAAACCCGCCCACTTATTAATTCTCCCGCACAGGCGGGGAATTAATCACGCGTGGGCGGTGCGCACCTGTTATGACGAGACCAGCTCGTCATGAGCACAGCTCCACTGTGACTCATGACGAGCTGGTCTCGTCATAAGCACCAAAGGGGTTAACCCGAGATTCATAGGCCCCTACAGAGTAGTGAAGCTTATCAACCCTGTGGCGGTGAGACTTGCTTTACCATCCCATATGAGAATTCACCCAGTGTTCCATATCTCCTTGCTGAAACCGGCGTCTAGTCAGGCACGCAAGAAACCAGCACCTGTGTGGATTGATCAAGGCGAGGAGTATGAGGTAGCTGGTATTCTGGACTCCAAGATCAGGCGCAATAACCTTTGGTTTTTGGTGGCCTGGAAGGGGTATGGCGCTGAAGAGAACTCTTGGGAGCCTGAGTCATCGGTGCATGCTCCTAGGTTGGTTTCTGCCTTCTACAAACGGCACCCTGACAAACCTTGTGCTTGCCTGTGCTCTCCAGGAAGGGGATGTACTGTCAGGGGACACAGTGACACCGCTCGCACAGGCACGCGATGAGTGGTTCCCGGGAGGACTACATTTCCCGGCAGCCTCGGCGGACGTCTGACGTCAGACGCTCCGCCTCATGTGATACCGGAAGACACTGGATAAAGGCGAGGCAGCAACTGCAGACGCTGCCGATTATTCGAGGAAGTTCTGTCTGAACGCTGGCCATATTCTACCGTTACCTGGGTCTGGTAAGGGTGCCATTGGCACCGCTTGTCTCTGTACCTCAGTGGTTTATTGAAAGATTATCTATACATTTACAGCACAACTAGTGTTGGTGCTCGTCATCTCATTTTCCTACGTTGGTGAGCTCACCGCAGTTCCAGAAGCCCATAGAGCTTTTGCGAGGGAAATTTAGGTGCTAGTTATTGCTACTGGTTGAAATACTTTACAATTACATCCCTCCCGGTGGGAGATTCTCTCTCGGTCTTCCCTGTTGGCGGGTCCAGTCTTGGGGACTCATGCAGGGAAGAAGTCGTTGGCTTTCTTGCCCAGTGGATTAACGCTTTTGTGAGAGTGACGATAACTCTCAACTTGGGTTCTTTTGATATCCCGGAAGTTTTCCTGGATACAGTTATTTGTGGAGTACTTTGTTATACTGAATACGTTACTGACAGTACGGCTGAAACGTTCTGGCATCTTATGTTTGTGTCTAATGTGACTCACCGTATTTTGCATGCTCTATTTTCTACCTCCACAGGGGTGATATGAGACGGGTGTTTCTTCTGAGCTAGATGCCCCCATCATATTATATCAGGTATAGGGTGTGAGGATTTGAGAGATACGTTATAGATGCATTAAGAGTAGACTGGTAAGCTGAAACAGTACGCCTCATATAACCTTTTGTGTTTTCCAGCATATGGTATGAGGATAGTGGTTACATGCTCAGCCCCCTGTCAGATGGCAACCTTTTTCTTCTTTACAGGTTAGTGGAAGTATGGGTACATTTGAGCATTAAGGAAGTAGGGGGATGTTGGAAAGGTCTAGGTGTTAAATTGTTCTTTTGTATTTTACAGGTCTCCTTCCCCGCTGTCCCCATCCTTCCCTTCCCCCGCTTGACCACCCTTTAGTCTGTGTGTGTTCATATCCAGACTTGGGGCTGTCGAGAGGTGGACCCCTAAGAGCATCGGTTCGATCCTGAGGATTCGTTCAGGCCTAGGACACGCTCAGTGGGCTCGTCATCCCATCCATAGTACTGAAGATGTGTGGAGTGTGATGAGAGATGATGAGCCGTTTGTGCAGCAGCATGCCCTTAAGCACATGTCGGCTACACTGATTGGATTGTGGGAACAGTGCTTCAATGCTATAGCGCCCCAGATTATTTATGATATCAGAGATAATGTATATGCACCTAAGGAGGTTTTCAGAAATGTTGCGACATTGGTAGCTTAACGAGGTAGGCTGTCTGAGAAGAGCCCGAAGACAGTGTCCCAGTTTCCGATGAGGGAAGTCCAACCCATATATCCCCCTGAGTTGCCAGAGCTTCGAGATCAGCATGATGCTGTCATTAGACCAAAGGTAGAGGCCCGTTTCCAAGAGCAGTGGGTTTATAACCCATGGAAGAGTAGTGAGGTGTTATCCCTTAAGACTCAGTTACCTGACCCTAGGAAAAATCCTACTGCATACTATAAGGAATTGACAGAAGCCGCTTCATCGACAGTAATGACGCTTGCGGATATTGAAATGTTCTTTGGTCTGCTGGTGCCCGTTGACATTTGGAGGCAGGTGCACACGCAGGACCACGCTGTGGAATTGGGTGGTACATGGGACCAGATTAAAGCATGGGATAAGGAAAGGAAGCCTGGAGAGAAGCCAAAGGCCGAGATACTAGCTTTACCCGGCCGAATTATTACCTATATGCACTCTTATTCCTCCAAGAAGGGTAGATTGGGACAAGTTAGCGGCATGTCGTCAGAAGAAGGATGAGAGTGTGTCCGATTTTTTCACGCGGTTCGAGGGTGTGTTTTGGGATTTCAGTGGACAGGATTTGTCAGTAGAATAGGGTGTCCGATTGTTTGTCAACAGATTTGTCACGAATCTGCTCCCAGAGATCGCGACTCGGTTGCAGGCTTCGGAGAGCACTTGGACGACATCCTCTCCTTCTGTAATTTTGAGTATGTCACAGTATTATGAACACAGGGAAAACGAAGAGAAGGAGAAGGTGGAGAAGAAGCATAAGGAGTTGAAAACGAAGGTGTTGTTACAGCAGGCGTCTATGGGAAATGGAAGGGGACGTGGTGCTGGTCCGGCCCGGCAGCTTCCCCGTACTAGCAGGAATGCTGCGCCTGTAGGGCCGAATCAGTGCGTGTACTGCAAAGAGGAGGGGCACTGGCGTAGCGAGTGTCCGGTGTTATTGCAGAAAGTCGCGGCCCCTCGAGGACAGGGTTCTTGTGGATGGGGTCGTGGAGTAAGTGATCGGGACAAGGCTCAAGAGGATGGGACATCACAGGGTCGCTCTGATCAGAACTATTTTGATGACCCTCGAGGGAAACAGTATCATCACGATGATTATGATCTGGACGAGGTGACAGGGATGTATCACAGCTAGGACAGCCAGGAACAGGGTGAGGGACCAGTTCAGATACCTGGAGATCAACGCGGTCCTGATGTCACCGCAGATTTGCAAGGCTCAGTTAAGAAATTCTGTGGACACAGGTGCAATGAATAGCTCTGTTTCTCGTTCGCTGGTCCCTGGGGCAGCTCTGTCTGGCCAAAATAATGTTTTGTTAGGCTTTTCAGGTGTACCGGTTGTAAGCCCCATTTCCAAACGTCTTGCCTTGACTACCGGTCCTTTTACTGTGGATTCGTAATTTTTATTGACATCCAATTGTGGAGAAAATTTGATGGGCCTAGATTTATTAAAGAAGTTGCAGGCGACAATTTTTTGTTCTCCGGACGGTGTTTACATGACAATGGGACCAAATGTGATTAGCTCTAAGCAGTGTCAGTCCAAAAATGCGCCCCTTCCTGCTGAGCTTAAAGCTGTGCCGCCCACTTTGTGGGCAACAGGTGACACGGACGTAGGATTACTGCAAATTCCCTCAGTTTCCATTAAGGTTAAAGACAATGCCATCTTGCCCCGTATTCCACAGTACAAAATACCACAAGCGGGGGAGCGAGCTTTATTACGCATTATACAGGATCTGATTGAGTCGGGGGAAGTTGAGGAGACAGCATCAAATGTGTGTAACAGCCCTATTCTTCCTATTTTAAAAAAGACAGCCCCAGACTCCCCTGATGATGACACAGATGTTTATCATTTTGTGATTGATCTGTGCTCAGTTAACAAAATAGTGGTCCCTCAGTTTCCGGTGGTCCCTGACATTACTGCCCTTCTCACGATGATTCCATCCTCTGCCAAATTCTTCTCTGTCATTGATTTGAAAAATGCGTTCTTCAGTATCCCAATTCATCCTGATAGCCATCACCTGTTTGGTTTTACACTGGCTGGCAGAAGCTTTAGATTCTGCCACGCTCCTCAGGGCTATACTGAGAGCCCTAGTATATATAGCCAAGCCTTGAAAGCCCAATTGGACTCCCTCACGCTTCCCTCAGGTAATGTATTGCTTCAGTATGTGGATGACATACTAATTGCTTCTGACACTGAACAGGGATGCAAAGACAGTACGGTAAAGTTGTTGCTACATTTGGCTCACCGTAGACATAAAGTGTCCCTTTCTAAATTTCAATATTGTCGACAGGAGGTCACCTATTTAGGTCACCTACTGTCGAAGGAGGGTAGGAGATTGACCCCTGAGCCCATTAGCACCATTGTAGAAATGCCCATCCCTAAAACCCAGATGGATGTACGCGCCTTCATTGGCATCACTTCCTACTGTCGACATTGGATCCCTAATTACTCATTACTAATAAAGGGCCAGATGCACGACCCTTTCATTTAGCACCTCGCAATTTGCGACACATTGCGAGTCGCAAATTGCAAGACGCTAAATGAAATGTACAACAGTGTGTTTACACTGTTTTGCGATTCCCAATGGGGTCGCAAATTGAGAGGCTCATTAATATTAATGAGCCTCTACTTGATTGCAAGCCCATTGTGATGCCAGCCCTCCCAGGGATGGTGGCCTGCTGGGCTCAGCAGACCACCATGTCTGGGACTGCTTTTAATAAAGCAGCTTTTTTTTTTTTTTAATGCAGCCCGTTTTCCTTAAAGGAAGACAGGATGCATTAAAAAAAAAAAGAAAACATTATTGTTTCATTTTTTATGGGCAGGCAGTGGTCCGTGGGACCACTGCCTACTAAAAATATTTTGCATGCATTTGCAAAGGGGAAGGGTTCCCCTGGGGACCCCTTCCCATTTGTAAATGCATTACCACCTACTTGAAGTAGGTGGTAATTGCAAGTGTTTTGCGGCCGCAATTGCGGTCGCAAAACATTAGTACATTGTTTTTAGACTCGCTATTTGGAAGGAACGCCCCTTCCAAATGGCGAGTCACTAAACCTATTTAGCGAGTCGCAAACAAATTGCGACTCGCTAAATAAACTATGTACATGGCCCAATATGTTTTGCATGCGCAAACGAGGCTTACAAACCCGTTTGCGCGTGCAACAATGCGTGTCATCTGGCCCAAAGTGTCTGCTAGTGCTAACCACTGAAGACGTGCATGAGCCCCTGCCTTGGACGCATGAATGTCAGCAGTCTTTTGAGCAATTAAAAGTTGCGCTTTGCTCTGCTCCTGTGCTTGGCACGCCTGATTATGCGAAGCCGTTTGTGCTGTATGTACACGAGACGGCCGGTTGTGCGCTCTCTGTCTTAACACAGGCCTTTGGAGGTAAGCAACGGCTGTGTGCTTATTTTTCTGCTTTGCTTGACCCAGTCGCCAGAGCCCGCCTGAGCTGTCTAAGAGCGGCCGCGGCTGTGGCCATCTCTATAAGGCAATCGGCTGGGCTCGTACTTGATACTGACCTCGCAATCTTGGTACCGCATGCTGTGGACACTCTTTTGAACAAAACCAAGACGCAGCACCTTACCAGTGCACCTCTGACCGGCTATGAGTTAACTCTTTTCGCCCCGCATATTATGATAAAAAGATGTGCCACTCTGAACCTTGCCACGTTACTACCCCTCCCTTCTGAGAGTGAAGAAATAGACATACATGATTGTCTGTTTTGGACGTAGGAGGAGACGAAGGGACGGGTAGACCCGACTGATATTCCCTTATCTGAACCTCATGGGGAAATATATGTCAATGGCTCTTGTTTCAAATTACCAGATGGCATATGCACTCACTACAATGCACACGGTAGTTGAGACATGAAGAGTTGCTTACCAGTCCGCCCAGGCAGCTGAGTTAGTCGCTCTTATTAGAGTTTGTAAGTTGAGCGAGAGACTGGCTGCCAATATCTACACTGACAGCCAGTACGCCTTCGGGGTCGCCCATAATTTTGGGCGGCTCTCGGCAGAGAGAGGGTTTCTAACATCCCATGGGATACACATTCAGAACTGGCCCCTTATACATAGGCTTTTGTCTGCCCTGACACTCCCTAAGAAATTGCCAATAGTGAACTGCAGTGCCCACAAGGCAATCACGGATGATGTGGGGAGGGGAAATGCATTTGCAGATCAGATAGCTAAGGAGACAGCTTGAACAAAGATGAAAAAGATGTTTGAAGCGGGTCCTGCCAGGTGGGTACCCGAGGCCACCATGTTTGAGCACACTCTGGACAATGTCAAAGAGACCCAGAGTGAGGCAACGATTGAGGAGTTAGTAGTATGGCAGGAAAGTACGGCACGTTTGGATGAGGATGGGTGCTGGACTGACAAGTCAGAAAAGCAGACATGGATGTTACCGGATGCATATGTCCTTCCTGTGGTTACTATGGCGCACAGGCCAGCCCACATTAGTGCGAAGGGGCTATGTAAGCTGTTAGACCCTGTATGGCAGAATGACAATATTCCCAAAGTTGCTGCTCACTTAGTGAAGTACTGTATGGTATGTATGATGTATAGTCCTAGAAAAGGCACCCCCACACCTCCTGGTAATTTTGCACCGCCTTCCTTCCCTTTCGAGGTTCTCCAGATGGATTTCATCGAAATGGAACGAGTCAACAATCTGAAATACGTGTTAGTAGTTGTTTGCGCATTCAATAAATGGATTGAGGCTTACCCCACTAAAGAGAACACAGCCATGGCAACGGCGAAGGCACTCTTAAAAGAGTTCTTCCCACATTTTGGTTTGCCCCGTTTGATTTGGAGTGACAACGGAAGTTACTTCAACTCAAAGGTTATCCAGCTGGTGTGAGACGGTTTGCACATCAAGCAGGGATTTCATGCTGCAAACCACCCCCAGTCGGCAGGTTTGGTTGAGAAGTACAATGGTACTCTCAAACTGAAGCTGGCAAACCATTTTTTTAATTGAGGACGCTCACAGCAACGAATAAAACTACTTCTAGCCAGTGAGTCGCAACTCATTTTAAACATTGAGAGCTGCATTTCTTTTCTCACGGGGACCAGAGGGCACTTTAGTGACACAAGCACTGACAGTGCATTTATACATGCCTTTTCACTGTTTCTTTTTTCTTTTCTCACTTCTGAGAACTCTATGATGAGACACACACTTTTCCTTTCAGGGAAGAAAGCAACCGATGATAAGTGGGTGAGCTAGTGAGTACCAACCAGCAAGCCCCCCTTGGTGTTACTACTGTGAGGTGCTTTCCTTCCTCTCTCACATTTTTTCATGAATTCTCTATAGAAATATTGTCCTTTCCTGTGGTGTAGTGACGTTTCGCTTTAAAATTGAACAAGCAGACACTCAGGAAAGTGGCAGTAGGCCTTACCTGGGAGGAAGTTTTGAAGAAATTTACAAACTCCTCGAGTGTCATGAATATAAGTTTTCTTGTTCATAATCAGTCAGGTCTACTTGTGTTGGTAGAAAGATCAAAGAGAGTACAGGATCGCAATGGCCAGATGCTTTACCATTAGCTCTGTTGTCTACAACGCTAAGGCTCACTCTAGGATAGGATTGTCACCATACAAGGTCGTGTTTTACTGCCCGGCGAATGTCTGGGACCTTGTCGTTTTTCCGAGGTAGAATACCCTTTACTTGTGGATTACTTATATGAGTTGACTAAAAAATTGCGCTCTATTCACCAACAGATTTATGAAGCTTTGCCGACAGCTCCCGAGGGGCCAGGCTGCGATATCCAGCCCGGTGACTACGTCCTGGTGAGGAACTAGCAGAGGAAAGGCAGTTTGGAGCCGCGCTGGAAGGGGCCTCTCCAGGTCCTCCTTGCCACTCGAATGGCAGTGAAGGTGGACGGCCGTAAGAATTGGATTCATTCTACCCACTGCCGGAGAGTGCCCCTACCGTTGCCCTATGACCGCTGGGTGCTTGATGGGATTGGCGACTCTGAAACGGAGCAAGTACCTTGTTTCGTTCCCTTCTCGGATGCACGACGGACGTGGGCACTGTTGGACTTGGCCCTTTTTGGCAGGTTCATCCCTAAACTTTTTGCCCTTTCTCTGACATGGTGTTGGTGGTTTTAGGCCTCTCGGAACTTTAGCACTGTGGTCCAGTGTAAAGTGCGTGCGCTCTCTGTGTACATTTGGTAAGGTTGGCCTGCCCTCCCATAGGAATGCATTGGGGATTACCTGATAAAGTGTGTCAGTGGTAATTCCTGGGATGGGAGGAGCAGCGTGGGCGAGTTTAGTATGTATGAAATTGTAAGAATGACTGCTGCAGTGATGGTGTGCGTAGATTTATTATGACTATTTGAGAAATGCCTCTTTTAGAAGTTGGCATTTCTGTGTGCTATGTGTCTGCCTGCCTGATGTGAATTGCATGTCTGGCTTTTGAGTGACAGGGGCTGAGAGGTGTGTGTGGCTCCAGGAGGGGCAGGGTGAGTCAGCGCTAGGCTGAATGGGACAGCTGCCTTGGGAGTAGTGGGAGGAGTAATCCCCTGACCCTGAATAGGACTGTGCCCAGCCTGTACAATGCTGGCTCCGCCCCCTGTGGTGTGTCTGATCACCTAGCCCCAACCTGACAAAGGGGAACAGGAGCTTGGAAAACAAAGTGCTCCAAATCCCCCCTGAACCAGTTGCATCTGGTTCCCCCATGCCCTGCACTGCCGACAAAGGAATGCTTAGTATAAATATAGGGGCTGTGACCCCATGATGTTGGTTCTATGCTGGTGTGCTGTTCCTGACGTGCTGGGGGGCTTGCTGCTGCTGGGGCCCAGGAGGAACCGCCATGAGGGCTTGCCTCCCTGGGCCCAGCATTGCCCCCTTGATCCCTAAAGGAACTTTTGCTTGGACTCATGCTTCTTAGATGCAGGACTTTGGGGACTTCTAGCGCCTCGTGAGCGCTATGCTTTATTTCTTCAATTTCCCCAAGAAAAGGAGCGTGGGCTGCGCAGCACTGAGCTGCAGCCCTTTGAGAGGGAATCCCCATCGTAGGGATTCCCCCGTGATGCCGAGGAGCGGGTGCCCACCCCGCGTTGGGAATTGTTGGAGGGTGCCCACCCCGCGTTTTCCTGTATTTTCGCGGGTGCCCACCCCGCTTATGCTTTATTTTTATTGCGGGTACCCACCCCGCGTTTGCCGAGGAAATCACCGCCGCGGCCCGAGCCGTAAAAAGGAAGACAGGCGCGTCCGCCTGACTGTGGGCGGGGCATCGCGGGTGTCCCTTCCACCTTCCCCCGTCCAGGAGAAGGCGACCCGGAAGACATAAAATGCTTAGCTGGGCTCCCGTGAGCGGAGGGAAGCCCCGCGTTTGCCGAGAGAAGAGCCGGCGAGAGAGAGGAGACGGAGCCTGATCCAAGCCCCGGTGAGTGGGGCCGAGGCCGTTCTCTTTTCCTTTGTGTTATTGGTGCTCGAGGCACCCGGGCAGTCATGTTGGGATTCAGAGCGGCCCCTCCTGAGAGCGGGCCGCTCCAACGATGGGGGTCCCGAGGGCCAGTGGTGCCCGTGCCTTCCTCCGGACGGAAGTTCTACAGTTGCCCCGCTTGACAGTGGGCAACTGCACCGATGGGGGCAATTTGATTTTGAGAGGCCCAGTGGGGCTAAAAAGGCACAGACGTGCCAGGGCCCATTTTACCTTGTTCTCAGCTGCGCCGCACCAGCGCGGGCAGCTGCAACGTTTACATATTTAGTCAGAGGGCACAGTGAGTGCCAGGCCTTCTTGCATCACAGCTGCACGGCAATTAGCGGCAGCTGCAACGTTTAGGCTGACATTTCTTTGGGGGCATTTTTAGTGAGACAGGAGTGAGATACACTCCTGTGCCCCAGCGCAATTGCGCACTTGTGGATTCTTCTGCATTGGCAGCCGCCCTGACATTTGGGGACATAGGGCATTTGAGCCCTCTGAGAAGGCCAGTTGGCCAGGGGACTGTTAGGTTGATAGGGCGCCAGGCCCTAATGTGATTTATGTGGTGCGCAGGAAATGTGATTTATGTACTGTTATTCATGGACCTGATTTATGCCTCTACTGTGGTTTATGTTATGAGGTTTTGCATACTGCGGTTTATGCTTGGGAGGTTATTCTCCACTGTGATTCATGCCTAATGTGAGTTATGATTAGGAGGTTATGGTCTAATATGTTTAGGCATATGAGGTTGGCGTATAATGTATTTTGCGCCTGATGTGAGACTGTGCATAATATGGGTACAGTGTTTGCCAGTAATTACTGGTTGTGTTCTACGTTTGTTATATGTTCTACATTTACTATCTTTACTAAGTGATGGTTCTGACAGTGGCCCAATTGGCCCGGTCAGGTGTATATAATCCCCTGTAAATATTGCCTAGTGCCAGTTGGCACAGTGTATATTGTGTGATTACTATTCTAATGTGTTTATGATAATACAAAGGCTATTTTTATATATAACCTTGTGTGGAGTTCCTTTTGTGGTGTGCCTAGTATATTGTTGCTGTGTGTGGGTTGCGCAAACGCTTTACACATTGCCTCTGGGATAAGCCTGACTGCTCGTGCCAAGCTACCAAGGGGGTGAGCAGGGGTTATCTTCAACGTGTAACTCCCTTGCCCTGACTAGAGTGGTGGTCTCTGCCTGGCTTTGGCGCAAGCCTTAGCCAACCAGAGATCCCATTTCTAACATTGGTGGTCAGCGGTGAGGATAAGACTTGCGTTTGCGCAGTACCGCAGCGACAACTGGTTGCACTACAAGCTCTGCATTTAGATAGTCACATGTTTGGGGATTATTGTTTCTGATTTTGTTTTAAGTATCATTTCTTTGAAATTTGTTTTCTTGTTGCACTAAGAGTTGGGGGTCCTGCCAAGGACAGAAACCAGAGAATCTGGAGGAATTTTGTACTGCCCTTGTGCAGACTGCTATTTCTTGGGTTGGCCTGAAGCTGAAGGAGTTGACTGCCCTTGTGCCATCGTGCTATTTCTTGGGTTGGCCTGAAGCTAAAAGAGTTGTACTGCCCCTGTGCTGTCTGCTATTTCTAGGGTTGGCCTACAGTGGTAACTTAATTGGCATGGAGTAACTAGCTCGGGAGGGTAGATTACCCCCTAAGTGCAGTTTTAGTTTTCTGGATTCCCCAGTAAGGGTGGGATCCAGTGGTGGCAGCAATATGAAGTCCAGTGCAGGAAGTCCCATTCCCAGTTCCCAGAGTATGGTACCTGGTTCCCAGTTAAGAGGGGTACAGGTTGAGATTCAGGGGCAGTAAGATACTGTCTCACCAGTCTTGGGGGGAGTGTGGATGAATGTTGTGGTGCACTGGACGTTTGGGTGATTGGTTAGCACGGCAAATGGTGTTAAAGGGCTGTTCAATCCGTTTTGTCAGAGAGCACATGCCCCGTAATTGTTTTCCGGAGTCGCGCCAACACCTGTTGTAGTGTGAGTTCTTTTGATTCTAGGGAGCTTGCATTGGGGAGTGATCCTAAGAGGAATGGTGCAGGTATCTTCCAACCCAGAGTGGTGGAAGTGGTTCAGAGTAGCCCAGCTAGGTACCCTTATAGTGAGAAGGTTGCAAGGCCTCACATCCTGTCCCGCAGGGGAAGGTGTGAGACTGGGCCGTATTCTGTGCCTCAACCTCAGTCTCCAGTACTGGATGGTTCCTAGAGGGAACACCAGGTAGGGAGCCTAGTCTGTCCTGTTGGACCGTCCTTTGAGGGGGATCTCCCCATGTTAGGTGAGCTGGGAGTGTCTGTAATCAGGGCTCCATCAGTTCTGGTGTCTGGCAGTGCCACTCCTAAGTGAAGGGAGCAGAAGTCCAGATTGAGGGGTGAGAGGGGAAAAGAGTCCCCAGTGGAAGAACCATTGGGTCAGTGGCCAGCCAGAAGGGCTGAGTCACCAGTGATTGACCATGATGACACCACTTCTGTCCTGGGGCATCTTCACGCACTGTCAGATGGACAGGAGGTCGTGAGCTCTGCGCCAGGCAGACTGTCACACGACACATTAGTTATGTGTCACCCTCGGGGAGGGTATATGTACTCCCCAGGAAGTCCTGGTTCGCCGGGCAATTGTCCAACCAAAGGGTCCTGTCCCTGGGTTGGGAAGCCAGGTTCAGGTGATGCCTGACCCGGAGGGAGGGACAACTGTAATCAGTGTCCTGACCGGGTTGTCTTCTAGGGGTACCACTCCTGATGGGAGGGTGCAGTATTCTGGAAGGGGGTGCAGAGGGCGGGAGTCCTCGCCTCTGACCCCGGTGCAGCCGGAGAGTTTAGATCCCAGGTTGGTAGACCAGTTGATGGAGAGAGGTCCTGAGCTGGTGGGAGAGTTGTGTTCTGGGGGTGCTTCTCCTGGGAGAGTGCGGAACCCCAGAAGGAGAGGTAGGGTGAGGAGACGCTTCACCCGTGACCTCTGGTCAGCCTGAGGGTGCGGACCCTAGGTTGGAGGATCAGTGGCAGTTTGGAACTAACCTGAGAGGAGGAGTGGAGAATGGCTATTATGTGCCAGGGGTTACTGTGAGAAGTTGGCCTGGCATATGCTGTCCACTAGTTATAGTGGGCACCTTGCACCAGTCCAAACGACCCTTATTGATGGTAGGTTTAAAGGGGAAACATCCTTTACATTGCGGTGATTACACCGCGATGCATTTAGAACGCTGCCATTACAACGCAAGCGTTACATCGACTTGCACTGGAGGGCGCTATAACCTAAGGAATAGTAAGATTTACTATTCCAACACCTTCCCTACTGTACGTAGACTGGTGTTGGAATAGTAAATCTTACTACTCCTAAATCCAGCGCCCTCCAGCGCAAGTCGTTGTAACGACTTGCGTTGTAAAAACTGCGATGTTACATACCGCGATCATTTTGATCGCGTTGTAACATCACATATTCGTTTAAAGACAACCTTATAGAAAGCTATCCTAGTGGTAGCTGTGGAGAGCAGCCTTCAGGCTAAGTCTTGAAGGAGTGTAAAGCAGCTTGGTTTACCAGATTATAACCTCTTGAATGACCAAATAAAAGGAGAACCACACAAGATATATATAAAATATATGTATTTATTTCTAAACACTCACTACTAATCTCTTTATGAGATTAGAGTCCAAGATACACAATATCACAGTATAAAAACGACAGTAAATAGCACAATACACAGTGGGCTCCAGGGGGAGACCAAACCATATACTAAGAAAGTGATATAAGAACCACAACTTGACTAGACACAGTGCCTAGAGCACGTAGAATCGCTGGGACCCCAAGGAACCACCCACGGTAGTGACACAGGAGACCCACGGGGGACGTGTGCAGTGTGAGAACACAGCCGCAAGCGCCGTAGGATTCAATGTGGAAAGTCGCAGTTGGAATTTTAGCGATATAGGACACTTAGGAGAGGACTTTCAGCAAACCCGTTTAGACTTAAGGGGTTCTAGGGCCAACACCCATGTGAGCACCGGAGTACTCAAGTTACCTCACCCAGGGAAGCCGGGTGCATAGGTGTCAAAGGGTGTCGGGAATCATCATTTTCAATGGCGATCTGCTGCAAAGTGCTGCTGCCGTGAAGAAGAAAAGTGTCCGGGTGGATCCAAGCCTGGATCGAAGATGTGAAGAACCTGAAAGCAGAGGGGACAGAGTCTGGGTCACTAGCCAGTGACCAGGAGCGGAGCAATCAAATGCCCACCGATGTTGGGTGCTTCAGGTGCGAAGAGGTGAAGCTTGACTCTGCAGCCACGGGGTCCCGGAGACGTCGAAGACAACCAGGAGCCGGATTCAAGCTGTCCCACGAAGGATGTCGAGTGCTGGGGTGTCGGCGATCGGATTGACCACAACAAGCCTTGGCAACAGCAACCCACGCAGGAAGAGAAAAGATGCTTCTGTGCGAACCAGCAAGGTCCTGGGGACTCCCCAAGCAATGGAGAGTCAAGGCACGTCTGGAGCAACCAGGGAAGCCCAATAAAAGTTAGTGTTGCCTTCTTGGGGACCCACAGGTCAACAGACCAGGGATCGCGAAGGCACCTCGAGAGGAATCACAAAAGGGCGGCCCACGGAACACTCGAGTGTAGGCCAGCAATCTTCAGTGTGATTACTGCTCGGGGTCAGGGCTACAAGTAACCTAAAGCTCAGCTTCAGGGGTCACCGGAAAGCTGATGCTTCTGCAAATGGTCGCAGTGTCCAGGGGTTCGGGTTGCACGGTCTCCACGAGGGATACGGGCCTCACACTTGCTGTGGGCACCGATCGACCTCAGAGACCTCGGAAAACCCACCTCCTATGTGGCAATATTCTTCGGAGTCCGCAGGAGCTTCGGAGATGCCAACCGGTCAGTTGCGTTAAAGGTGCCTGCCTTGCAGGGGAGTAACTCCTTTACTCCAAGGGAGATTCTTCAGTCATCCAGCGTAGTGTAGATCATCGAACTACTTGGTTTCTGGTAACAGAGTTTAGTCAAGGTGTAATCTAAAGTCCTGTAGTCAGGGGTTCCTACTTTATACCCAAGGAAGGGGTGGGACAAACTCTGGGAACCCACCTATGGGAGGGTCAGGAAAGAGGGGTGGCTACACCCATTTCCTTTGTCCAGTTTGCGCCAGAGCAGGGGCTGGTAGCCCCTGCAACCGGTTTGAGCTGGACTATGCACAGGGACACCAAATGTGCCCCCAGTGCAGACTTCAAAGCACTCTTGGAGTGCCCCCACCCAGCCCCAAAACACTAAAGCCTGTCTGGGAGGTGGTCACACCTCCCTGTGACAGGAAACCTATTGTTCAGGCCTCCCCTGCCAGAGTTTCGTCCAGCAGCAGGAGGGCAGACTCGTGTCTGTGGCTGCAGCATCCATTTTGTGATGCCAGGGTTCTGTTAAGCTGGTACCAGGTGTACCGGTGGTGCCATGTTTCTCCCTCTAGTAGGTTGGAATCATACCTCCCACCCCAGTTACTGGGGTGGAGGTATGATTCCAAGGTGTTGGACACCGAACACGACATGTTTCCATGCAGCCATTCTCAAGTTAGCATTTACAGCGAGGTTATAATGCACTTAAGAGTATATGGTCTGGCTGCATCACAAACAACCCCGGAATGAAGATTCCGAAAGCTGCAGAGGGGCTCTGCTCATGCATGAGCACCCTCTCACAGGAAACCCAGCACCTTGCCTTCAGGATTGTTAAGGCCTGCCATAGGGGTGACTGATAGGTTTACATGTGCAGTGATATGGAGAGATATAGGGAACCTATATCTCAGTAAGGGGTGCATATACCACCTTACACAGGCTGCTGTAGCAGACCTGTTGGGTCATTTTAAAAGGCTTCCCAGGGGTGGCACAATACATGCTGCAGCCCCTGGTAGGCCTCTGGGGTACCTATGCCCTGGGTATATACTATACCATATACTAGGGACTTATAAGGGTACCCCAGAATCCAATCTGGAGTGTACCTAGGGTACATGCAATCAATTTAAGGGAAAAGCAGATAGGCTGGGGTCCTGAATAGCAGGATCCCAGCCAAACAAAGTCGGAAACCAGCAAAACACCAGGAAAAAAGTGGGGGGCAACCATGCAGTCAGATTCCACCTTCCAACATAAACCCCCCCCCCCCCAAACAAAAGGAGATAAGGCTAACCTTGTCCAGTTGAGCCTTTATTGACTAAGTGGTCATATAAGGAAGAACCGGCACTAGCATGGTTACCCCCTGCCTTATGGTCCACTAAGCAATTCCTAACCCCAAGGGTATTGGATGATCTCCACCATTTGGAATTACTACCTGTAGTGTGTTTTGGCAAAGTAAAAGGCTGGTGGGGTGTCTGAGTGGAGAAGTGAGGCCCTAATAAAGTTGGCCTCAGCTTCCTCAGATCACTGGTCACCATGGAGGCCTTTCTTTCCATGACTGAGTTGTATCTGGCCCTAAGGGTCAACCTCTGGCTGCCTACAGCTGGGGGTTGGGTCCCTGTGGTTGGAACACTGGAGGGACATGGTAGGTTTGGAACCACTTGGTCCCAGGTTTGCCTTTGCCCAACAGAATCCATCTGGGGGAGGTCCCTATCTAATGGTAAGAGGGTTCCCTCAGTGTGCTGAGGAATTTTCACCTGGCTAGGGCTACTAGACTGGGTGCCCCTAATCTGTGGATGAGGGGGTTCCTCCTGGACAGGGAGCCCTTAGGGGTCCACTGACCTCCCTGACCTCTGCAGCCCTGGGCTGACAGAGGGAGGGTAGAGAGGGGCAGGTTACCTGCTCCAGACTGGGTACCACCTTGGAAGGGTCCCCTGCCATCAGGGGGTTGCCAGGCCAGGCCTGACCACCTCTGGGGCAGTTCCATCACTAGGGGTAGGATCAGTTCCCTGAGGAAGCTGACCCTTACCTATAGTCTGGGGGGAAGAAGACTTTTCTTCAACCCTTCTGCTCTCTTGTGGAGTAGAGTGGGCCATTCTTTCAGGCTCCACTTTTCCAAAATTTCCCTGGGATGAGGCTGAGGCCCTAACAGCCCCACCAACCTTCTCAGAGAGGCCCAACATTTTTAAATGGGCCTGGTACTCCACTTCAACCCAGGCTGAAACCTCCAGATCATTGCCCAACAGGCAATCTACAGGCAAGTTTGGGGACACTGCCACTCTCTTTGGGCCAGTGACCCCTCCCCAGCTGAGATTGACTATGGCCATGGGATGATCTGTGCTGATACCATCTATATTGGTCACCTGGTACTGGAACTCAGGTAAAAGCTGTTGAGGGGGGACTAGTTTCCCTGTCACCATGGTGACACTAGCCCCTGTGTCCCTTAGTGCCACAGCTTTCTGACCATTTATTAAGGGCTCCTGTCTGTACTTGCCCAAGGTATTGGGACTCATAGTAAAAGTGGCAAATCCCATGCCACCATCACAGACTAAGGAGGCCTGGGAGGGGGACCTTAGTAATCCAGGGTCCACCTAAGTTCCCCATGAAAATGCACCTAACTTTTTGGGTGCATTACTACCACCTGGGGGATTACTACTTGTAGTACCAGGAGGAGTGGTAGTAGTGCTGGGAGGAACATTTTCCTTTTTGCCAGCCATGGGGCAACTGGGGTCATTTTTCCAGTGGCCAGGCTTCTTACAGTTATGGCAATAAGGTTTCTTTTCAGGGGAGGAAGGAGTTTGGGACCCACCCCCAGGAGAGGACTTTTGGGGCCCTGTAGGGGATTTGTCTTTTGATTCATCCCCACCTTTCTCTTGGTTCTTGGAAGAATCTTTCTTCTGGTCACCACCCTGAGTCTTGGTCTTTACTCTGGTTCTGACCCATTTGTCTGCCTTCTTTCCCAATTCTTGGGGAGAGGTCAGATCAGAGTCCACCAGGTACTGGTGTAAAAGCTGGTTTTGACAATTATTAAGGATCTGCTCCCTCATAATCAAATTGTACAATCCTAAAAAGTCATGCACCTAGTTGCCATGTATCCAACCTTCCAGAGCCTTAGTAGCACAATCTACAAAGTCAACCCAGTCCTGAGTCTGTGTCTTTTGGGTGTCCCTGAACTTTTACCTGTATTGTTCAGTGGTTAGGCCAAACCCATCAATCAGAGCACTCTTCAGGACTGTATAATTATCAGCATCCTCTTCTCTTACAGTGAGGAGCTTGTCTCTACCTTTGTCTGCAAAGGAGAGCCACAAAATTGCTGCCCACTGCTCCTGAGGGACCCTCTGTACCTTACAGGCCCTTTCAAGTGCCGTTATCCATTTGTGGATGTCATCCCCACTCTGGTAGGGACAATCTTGTTCATGTTCCTATGGTCATGAGTATGATCTCTACCTCTAGGGACACTGTGGCTGCCACCATGGGACTCTAGTCGCAACTTTTGAGAAGCTCTCTGAAGCTCCAGGGATTCCCTGTCTAAGGCCAATTGCTCTCTCTTGATTCTGAGCTTAGCTCTTTCAAACTCAAGCAGTTGGCATTTCTTCTCATAAGAGGAGGACCTTTTATGAGAAGCAGAGGACCCTATAGAAGTACTATAATGATTAGATTCCTGAGAAGGAGATCTCGATCTTCTTGGTACACTATTAACCCTTCCAGGTGGGGTAAAGAGAGCCCCACTGGGGTCTCCTTCCTCACCTTCAGGAAGAATTGGATTTTCCAGGTGGGCATCATTTTGATCCCCTGGCCAGCATCAGAGTCTGGGTCATAGTAGTGTTCACTACCTTGCCTTTCCTCTTCAACTGCCCCACCCCCTCTGACAGCCTCATCAGACCCTGGAGTCTATCTGATGTCATCTGCCAGCAACAACTGTATGAGATGTTGTGTGGATGGGCTTTTCCCTGTCTTCAATTTCCTTGAGGCACACATAGTCCTCAATTCCTGGTATGAGACCTGGTCATACTTAGTGGGGAGAGACCCACTGGTTTCTGCCCTTGAAGACATGACTAGTGTGGTGTAGTGTATGCACCTACCTACTCTAGTGGGGCCTACTAAACTCTCTTGAGTTGTAGAAAGGGTGTGCTAGGCCCTTGACACACAACTCTAAGTTCAGTAGAACTTACTATATTCTAAACTTGATTTATATGTACCTATGTACCTATAGTGGTTTTCAGTTAGTCACTCAACGAGATTATCTGGTAAAGCAATAGCAAGCTTGAATCCCACACGCTGCACACCAATGTGAGAAGTTGGCCTGGCATATGCTGTGCACTAGTTATAGTGGGCACCTTGCACCAGTCCAAACAACGCTTATTGATGGTAGGTTTAAAGACAACCTTATAGAAAGCTATCCTAGTGGTAGCTGTGGAGAGCAGCCTTCAGGCTAAGTCTTGAAGGAGTGTAAAGCAGCTTGGTTTACCAGATTATAACCTCTTGAATGACCAAATGAAATGAGAACCACACAAGATATATATAAAATATATGTATTTATTTATAAACACTCACTACTAATCTCTTTATGAGATTAGAGTCCAAGATACACAATATCACAGTATAAAAACGACAGTAAATAGCACAATACACAGTGGGGTCCAGGGGGAGACCAAACCATATACTAAGAAAGTGGTATAAGAACCACGACTTGACTAGACACAGTGCCTAGAGCACGTAGAATTGCTGGAACCCCAAGGAACCACCCAAGGTAGTGACACAGGAGACCCACCGGGACGTGTGCAGTGTGAGAACACAGCCGCGAGCGCCGTAGGATTCAATGCGGAAAGTCGCGGTTGGAATTTTAACGATAAAGGACACTTAGGAGAGGACTTTCTGCAAACCCCTTTAGACTTAAGGGGTTCTAGGGCCAACACCCACGTGAGCACCGGAGTACTCGAGTTACCTCACCCAGGGAAGCCAGGTGCATAGGTGTCAAAGGGTGTCGGGAATCGTCGTCGTTTTCAATGGCGATCTGCTGCAAAGTGCTGCTGTTGTGAAGAAGAAAAGTGTCCGGGTGGATCCAAGCCTGGATCGAAGATGTGAAGAACCTGAAAGCAGAGGGGACAGAGTCTGGGTCACTAGCCAGTGACCAGGAGCGGAGCAATCGAATGCCCACCGATGTCGGGTGCTTCAGGTGCGAAGAGGTGAAGCTTGACTCTGCAGCCACGGGGTCCCGGAGACGTCGAAGATGACCAGGAGCCGGGTTCGAGCTGTCCCACAAAGGATGTCGAGTGCTGGGGTGTCGGTGATCGGATTGACCACAACAAGCCTTGGCAACAGCAACCCACGCAGGAAGAGGAAAGATGCTTCTGTGCGGACCAGCAAGGTCCTGGAGACTCCCCAAGCGATGGAGAGTCAGGGCACGTCTGGCGCAACCAGGGAAGCCCAATAAAAGTTAGTGTTGCCTTCTTGGGGACCCACAGGTCAACGGACCAGGGATCGCGAAGGGACCTCAAGAGGAATCACAAAATGGCGGCCCACGGAACACTCGTTGAGTGTAGGCCAGCAATCTTCGGTGTGATTACTGCTCGGGGTCAGAGCTACAAGTAACCCAAAGCTCAGCTTCAGGGGTTGCCGGAAAGCTGATGCTTCTGCAAATGGTTGCGGTGTACAGGGGTTCGGGTTGCACGGTCTCCACGAGGGATACGGGCCTCAGACTTGCTGTGGGCACAGATCGACCTCAGAGACCTCGAAAAACCCACCTCCTGTGTGGCAATATTCTTCGGAGTCCACAGGAGCTTCGGAGATACCAACCAGTCAGTTGTGTTAAAGGTGCCTGCCTTGCAGGGGAGTAACTCCTTTACTCCAAGGGAGATTCTTCAGTCATCCAGCGTAGTGTAGATCGTCGAAGTACTTGGTTTCTGGTAACAGAGTTTAGTCCAGGTGTAATCTAAAGTCCTGTAGTCAGGGGTTCCTACTTTATACCCAAGGAAGGGGTGGGACAAACTCTGGGGACCCACCTATGGGAGGGTCAGGAAAGAGGGGTGGCTACACGCATTTCCTTTGTCCAGTTTCGTGCCAGAGCAGGGGCTGGTAGCCCCTGCAACCGGTTTGAGCTGGACTATGCACAGGGACACCAAATGTGCCCCCAGTGCAGACTTCAAAGCACTCTTGGAGTGCACCCACCCAGCCCCAATACACTAAAGCCTGTCTGGGAGGTGGTCACACCTCCCTGTGACAGGAAACCTATTGTCCAGGCCTCCCCTGCCAGAGTTTCGTCCAGCAGCAGGAGGGCAGACTCGTGTCTGTGGCTGCAGCATCCATTTTGTGATGCCAGAGTTCTGTTAAGCTGGTACCGGGTGTACCGGTGGTGCCATGTTTCTCCCTCTAGTAGGATGGAATCATACCTCCCACCCAGTTACTGGGGTGGAGGTATGATTCCAAGGCGTTGGACACCAAACACGACACGTTTCCATGCAGCCATTCTCAAGTTAGCATTTACCGCGAGGTTATAATGCACTTAAGAGTATATGGTCTGGCTGCATCACAAACAACCCCGGAATGAAGATTCCGAAAGCTGCAGAGGGGCTCTGCTCATGCATGAGCACCCTCTCACATGAAACCCAGCACCCTGCCTTCAGGATTGTTAAGGCCTGCCATAGGGGTGACTGATAGGTTTACATGTGCAGTGATATGGAGAGATATAGGGAACCCATATCTCAGTAAGGGGTGCATATACCACCTTACACAGGCTGCTGTAGCAGACCTGTTGTGTCATTTTAAAAGGCTTCCCAGGGGTGGCACAATACATGCTGCAGCCCCTGGTAGGCCTTTGGGGTACCTATGCCCTGGGTATATAGTATACCATATACTAGGGACTTATAAGGGTACCCCAGAATCCAATCTGGAGTGTACCTAAGGTACATGCAATCAATTTAAGGGGAAAGCAGATAGGCTGGGGTCCTGAATAGCAGGATCCCAGCCAAACTAAGTTGAAAACCAGCAAAACACCAGGAAAAAAGTGGGGGCAACCATGCAGTCAGATTCCACCTTCCTACAGTTACTGCCCCCACTCTGTGGATTAGCAAGTACCAGTGACATCTGGGTGGCCTAGGGCCTGGTCCTGGCCATGGACAACTAGGGAGTACCAGTGGGGTAGCCTAGTTGGGCCTGAGAGTTTTTTTCAGAGGGAACCACATGGGTTCAGAGTGGCGTAGAACCGGAGGTTGTGCCTGCAGTGCGAGCCCGCGTCCGTGTTCTATCGCCCAAAGCAGGGAAGCCCATCAAGGTAGTGATTGGTCTACCCTGCTTTTTGGCTGGAAGGGGGTTGTGTTGGACTTGGCCCTTTTTGGCAGGTTCATCCCTAAACTTTTTGCCTTTTCTCTGACATGGTGTTGGTGGTTTTAGGCCTCTGGGCACTTTAGCACTGTGGTCCAGTGTAAAGTGCGTGCGCTCTCTGTGTACATTTGGTAAGGTTGGCCTGCCCTCCCATAGGAATGCATTGGGGATTCCCTGATAAAGTGTGTCAGTGGTAATTCCTGGGATGGGAGGAGCAGCGTGGGCGAGTTTAGTATGTATGAAATTGTAAGAATGAATGCTGCGCGATGGTGTGCGTAGATTTATTATGACTATTTGAGAAATGCCACTTTTAGAAGTTGGCATTTCTGTGTGCTATGTGTCTGCCTGCCTGATGTGAATTGTATGTCTGGCTTTTGAGTGAAAGGGGCTGAGAGGTGTGTGTAGCTCCAGGAGGGGCAGGGTGAGTCAGCGTTAGGCTGAATGGGACATCTGCCTTGGGAGTAGTGGGAGGAGTAATCCCCTGACCCTGAATAGGACTGTGCCCAGCCTGTACAATGCTGGCTCCGCCCCCTGTGGTGTGTCTGATCACCTAGCCCCCACCTGACAAAGGGGAAGAGGAGCTTGGAAAACAAAGTGCTCCAAATCCCCCCTGAACCAGTTGCATCTGGTTCCCCCATGCCCTGCACTGTCGACAAAGGAATGCTTAGTATAAATATAGGGGCTGTGACCTCATGATGTTGGTTCTATGCTGGTGTGCTGTTCCTGACGTGCTGGGTGGCTTGCTGCTACTGGGGCCCAGGAGGAACCGCCATGAGGGCTTGTCTCCCTGGGCCCAGAATTGCCCCCTTGATCCCTAAAGGAACTTTTGCTTGGACTCATGCTTCGTAGATGCAGGTCTTTGGGGACTTCTAGCGCCTTGTGAGCGCTATGCTTTATTTCTTCAATTTCCCCAAGAAAAGGAGCGTGGGCTGCGCAGCGCTGAGCTGCAGCCCTTTGAGAGGGAATCCCCATCGTAGGGATTCCCCCATGATGCAGAGGAGCGGGTGCCCACCCCGCGTTGAGAATTGTTGGCGGGTGCCCACCCCGCGTTTTCCTGTATTTTCGCAGGTGCCCACCCCGCTTATGCTTTATTTTTATTGCGGGTACCCACCCTGCGTTTGCCGAGGAAATCACCACCGCGGCCCGAGCCGTAAAAAGGAAGACAGGCGCGTCCGCCTGACTGTGGGCGGGGCCTCGCGGGTGTCCCTTCCGCCTTCCCCCGTCCAGGAGAAGGCGACCCGGAAGACAGAAAATGCTTAGCAGGGCTCCCGTGAGCGGAGGGAAGCCCTGCATATGCCGAGAGAAGAGCCGGCGAGAGAGAGGAGACGGAGCCTGATCCAAACCCCGGTGAGTGGGGCCGAGGCCGTTCTCTTTTCCTTTGTGTTATTGGTGCTCGAGGCACCTGGGCAGTCATGTTGGGATTCCGAGCGGCCCCGCCTGAGAGCGGGCCGCTCCAACGATGGGCACAAGAGTTTCAGGGCCCCAGTGGGGGTCCCGAGGGCCAGTGGTGCCCGTGCCTTCCTCCGGATGGAAGTTCTACAGTTGCCCCGCTTGACAGTGGGCAACTGCACCGATGGGGGCAATTTGATTTCGAGAGGCCCAGTGGGGCTAAAAAGGCACAGACGTGCCAGGGCCCATTTTACCTTGATCTCAGCTGCGCCACACCAGCGCGGGCAGCTGCAACGTTTTTATATATTTAGTCGGAGGGCACAGTGAGGGCCAGGCCTTCTTTGCATCACAGCTGCACGGCAATTAGCGGCAGCTGCAACGTTTAGGCTGACATTTCTTTGGGGGCATTTTTAGTGAGACAGGAGTGAGATACACTCCTGTGCCCCAGCGCAATTGCGCACTTGTGGATTCTTCTGCATTGGCAGCCACCCTGACATTTGGGGACATAGGGCATTTGAGCCCTCTGAGAAGGCCAGTTGGCCAGGGGGACTGTTAGGTTGATAGGGCGCCAGGCCCTAATGTGATTTATGTGGTGCGCAGGAAATGTGATTTATGTACTGTTATTCATGGACCTGATTTATGCCTCTACTGTGGTTTATGTTATGAGGTTTTGCATACTGTGGTTTATGCTTGGGAGGTTATTCTCCACTGTGATTTATGCCTAATGTGAGTTATGATTAGGAGGTTATGGTCTAATATGTTTAGGCATATGAGGTTGGCGTATAATGTATTTTGCACCTGATGTGAGACTGTGCACAATATGGGTACAGTGTTTGCCAGTAATTACTGGTTGTGTTCTACGTTTGTTATATGTTCTACATTTACTATCTTTACTAAGTGATGGTTCTGACAGTGGCCCAATTGGCCCTGTCAGGTGTATATAATCCCCTGTAAATATTGCCTAGTGCCAGTTGGCACAGTGTATATTGTGTCATTACTATTCTAATGTGTTTATGATAATACAAAGGCTATTTTTATATATAACCTTGTGTGGAGTTCCTTTTGTGGTGTGCCTAGTATGTTGTTGCTGTGTGTGGGTTGCGCAAACACTTTACACATTGCCTCTGGGATAAGCCTGACTGCTCGTGCCAAGCTACCAAGGGGGTGAGCAGGGGTTATCTTCAGCGTGTAACTCCCTTGCCCTGACTAGAGTGGTGGTCTCTGCCTGGCTTTGGCGCAAGCCTTAGCCAACCAGAGATCCCATTTCTAACAGGCACCCACCAAGGAGGAGAGCAACGCAGTGTTAAATGAGGCGGTGCCACCTGAGATTAAGGCCATCCAGGAGCCCCAGCCTGTTGGCCCATCTGTGCTTGAGCCCCAGTCCATTCAAACCCAGCCTGTTGGCCCATCTGTGTTTGAGCCCCAGCCCATTGGTCCCTCTGAGTCTGAGCCCCTGTTTGCAGACACCTCTGTCCCTGGAGTAGTTGGGTACAATCTGCGCCCCCGACGGAATAACAGTGCACCAAAGGAGAAGTCAGACTAGTAGGGATGGACTGCGAGGAAAAAGAATAGGGTGTACCTTGCCTGTGGTACCAATGGTAGTTTAGGGAAAGGGAGATTGGTGCATTGTTCAGACATTGGACAGGGTGAATTCAACGTGCTCACCCGGAAAGAAGGGGGGTACACTACACTGAACGACGTGGGATTTCTTCAGAAAGGGCTGCGATCGCGCACCTCCACCGAAAGTGCTCAACAGCACCACCGTAGATGAACAATAGGAGTCTGCCAGCGAGACTCTGACGGACGCTGGGAACATTGCCCCTTTCTTGTTTCATCATCGTTGGCTCCATTGCATGTCCTTTCCTCGGATTCAAAAATGTACCCATTTGGTCGCCCCATTATGGAGGAAGAACAGCCCTTTGCAGCCCCGCGTTTCGGGCAGAATGGGTCTGGTTGGTCTAGTTGGTCTGTTAAGAGTAAAATTGTCTTCGTAGTAATTATCCTGATCTTTCTGATAACAATGCTTGGAATAGCATGGTTCCTTGAAGAGAAATATCATGTGCACTCTTTGATTGGTACAACGCCCAGCCCCCCTGAGCACATGTTTGTTACTTTAGCCCCTCATAAGGGTGAGCACAGAAAAACACATGTAGAAAATGTCTTCCTGCAGATGCTCCACCAGGCGCACCATACCTCGAATGTTACTAATTGCTGGATTTGCGGCCTGCTCCCTTCTGTGACACATAAAAATGATGTATTACTGTCCCTGCCGTTTTCCTATCTAGGAAGCTGTGAGGCCTGGTTTCAACTGTTTACCATGGTGTATACCCATTTCCATGCTGATGCCATGAATATGACATATGCAGATTATGATACTGTGTTAGAATATATACCTGTTCACCAAGGATTTACTCCAGGAGAGCGAAGGTCCCCTGATACATTGTCTCCAACAGCCTGTATGAATATATATGAGAACGAAAAAAAAGTAACATGGCTTCAAAATGAAATGTTGGATTTTCAGGGATTTAACGACACTGAATATTTTAGGTCTTTCCAGATGTGCAATATTACTCAGGATGAAGCAATGCCAGTGCCGGTAGTTAACACAACAGCTAGTTTTTGTGTTCAAGGTTTTGGAAACGTTCAAGTGGGACAGAGTAATTGCAACTATACCTATGTGTTGAGCACAACAAGTAGCCCACCTTTACTTCCACCCCATAATGTTTATTTCGTTTGTGGGTCTCAGGCTTATGTGTGGCTTCCTAGGGGGTGGTCTGGCATATGTTATGTCTCTTTCCTCCTTCCCCCGGTATATATAGCTCCATCCAACTATCATAGGGATCACCGATTGCAGGGTAGGGGTGTCCACCTATCCCGTATCAGAAGGGTCATCAATACAGAAGACATTGATCAGACAGATACTCCCCTACAGCAGTTCACTGATGCCATATCGTTCCTTTCTGGGGCCCTATGTCCAATAGCCTTAATATCCGTCGCCTCACTAGGGTGGTAGAAGGGGTCATTAATACCACAGCTGGGATTCTAACAAATATTACGGCTGAGCTCCAGGCTACGAGGCTTGTTGCTCTTCAGAACAGGATGATGTTAGACGTCATCCTTGCTGATTGGGGTGGGGCCTATCGCGTTATCGGTAGTAGCTGCTGTATATACATACCGGACCACGCTCCGAATGTATACGCTGCGATACAGAAGTTGCACAGGCTTGCATCCAACATTCACCAAGAGAATGGAACTTGGATGCTTTCTGGTTGGTTATGGGGTTTAGTAGCATCCTGGGGTTGGAAGATCCTTATCTTTCTAGTAGTAATTGCTGGTGTTATTTTCACTTGTTGCTTATGCATCCATTGCCTTCCTGCTTGTTGTGCTCACTGTATTGGGAAGTTAACACCTGCACCAAAGGCCCCTGTGCATGATGTTAAGTCTTCGGCTATGATGATGCAAGCTGTCCACGATTTAATGGCCATTGACGAAGGCATTTTTGAGTACTGATAATGTGTGAATAAAAAGAGTACCAGTAGTCTTTTGACGTGAACACTTATTACTCTCCTATGCATTAGACAAAATTGTTAGCAAATGCTAAAAGGAGGGTCCTGTTGGACTGAAAATATGTCTAGCTGACTCCTTCTAGCATTGTGCGAGTTAAGTTAGCATTTGCAGCACCATTTTGTACTCAGTCGCCATTTTGTGCCATGATCGAGATGAAGCTTCTGTCTCATACTGTCTGCCTCAGCAGAAAGCAGCCTCGATTGTTTCTTTTTATTATTCAAGGTTGAGCTTCGTTGCACTAATGAATAGCTTGTTCTGTGTTTGCATGCCTTTCCTCGTATGTAGCTTTGCTCCCACTCTCAGAGAGACCGGCACGGGCTGAGTAACCTTGAAGCTAAGATAGTGTGTACCCGGTCTCAGGATGGTAGCTCATCCTTCTGTACCTCCTTTGTTCATCCTTGCCCAGGCTGGAAAATTCCAGTCTGGGCGTGTCTTAAGGGTGTTGGAAATGTATATCTAACTTTACCTTGTGGACGTGGGTTAGCCCTTCGGCAGCCCTCTAGGGAGGCTGGTCAGACTGGCCTCCGCTCAAGTGCATACTAATAAATAACTTTGGTTTGTATTCTCTACTGTCTGGCCGACTCTTCATTTGTATGGAAGGCTTAGAGGTGGTCGTGAGTGACCCGGGTGGCCCTAATTGGGTCACTTCCTTCATGAGTCCTGGGGCCTGGGTACCGGAGCCTGGGTCCTGGAGCTTAGGTCCTGGGTCATGAATCCTGGGGCTTGGGTGCTGAGTCCCGGGTCCTGGAGCCTGGGTCCTGGGTACTAGTTCCTGGGGCCTGGGACATGGGTCCTGGGACATGTGTCCTGGATCCTGGGACCTAGGTCCTCGGTCCTGTTGCCTTGGTCCCGAGTCCTGGTGCCTGGGTCCTGGGTCACGGGTCCCTGGGCTTGTGTCCCAGAGCCCAGGTCCTGGAACTTGGGTCCTGGTGCCTGGGTCTTGGGTCCTGGGGCCTGGGTCATGGGGTCTGGGTCTTGGGACCTGGGTCCTGAGTCATGGGGCTTGGGTCCCGGGGCCTGGGTTCTGAGTTATGGGCTCAGGGTCCTGAGTCCTGGGGTCTGAGTCCTGGGGTCTGAGTCCTGGGGTCTGGGTCCTGGGGCCTGGGTCATGGGTCCTGGATCTTGGTATCGGAGTCCCAGGTCCTGGTGCCTGGATCCTGCATGGTTCCTAGGGCCTGAGTGATGGGTCCTAGGTCCTGAGTCCTTTGGCCTGGGGACTAGGCCCTGGGTCACGTGTCCTGGGTCCAGGGTTCTGGTCCCTGGGTCCTGCGGCGTTGGTTCTGGGGCCTGGGTCATGAATCATGGGTCCTGGGTCCTGAGTTCGGGGTCCTGGGTCATGGCTCCTGGGTCAAGGCTCAAGGGTCCTGGGTCTAGGTCCTGGGCCTTGAGTCCTGGGGCCAGTGGCCTTGGTCCTGATGCCTGGGCCCTGGGTCCTGGTTCCTAGGTCCTGGGGCTGTGGTCATGGGTACTGGGTCAAGGTGCCTGGGTCTAGGGTCCTGGGGCCTGAGGCCTGCGTCATGGGTACTGGGAACTGGGTCCTGGTTCCTAGGACCTGGGTACTGGGGGTTTTGTCATGGGTCCTGAAGCCTAAGGCCTGGGGGCCTAAGTCACGGGATTTGGGTCCCGTACCCCAGGTACTTTGGTCCTGGTGCCTGGGTCTTGGGTCCTGGGGCCTGGGTCATGGGGTCTGGGTCTTGGGACCTGGGTCCTGGGTCCTGAGTCATGGGGCTTGGGTCCCGGGACCTGGGTTCTGAGTTATGGGCTCAGGGTCTTAGGTCATGGGTAGTGGGTCCTGAGTCCTTGGGCCTGGGGCGTGTGTTTTGGGGCCTGCATCCCGGGTACTGGTTCCTGGGACCTGGGTCCTGAGTCCTAGGGCCTGGGTCCTGAGTCCTAGGGGCTGGGTCCTGAGTTCTGGGTACTAGGTCCTGCCCCTGGGTCATGGGTCCTGGGTCTTGGTGCCTGGGTCCTGGGGTGTGCATTCTAGGGCCTGGGTCATGGCTCCTAGGTCCTGAGTCCTTGGGCCTCGGTCCTGGGGACTAGGTTCTGTGGACTAAGTCATGGGTCATGGGTCCCAGGTCCTTGTGCTTAGGTCCTGGGGCATGGGTCCTGGGGCTGGAGCCTGGGTCCTGGGACCTGGGTCATGGCTCCTGGGGCCTGGGTCCTGCAGCCTGGATCAAGGGTCCTGGGACCTGGGTCCTGTGCCCTGAGTCCTGGGGACCTGTGGCCTAGGTCATGGGTCCTGGTGCCTGTGTCCTGGGTTCCTGGGTCCTGGGGCTTAGGTCATGGGTACTGGGTCCTGTTGTGTTAGAATCGAATGTGTCATTGCCCCATCCTCCATATCGTATACTGTGTTATGTTAGCATTCATGTAGCTATTTTATATTGATCGCTATTGCAAATGTGTGTGTCCAGTCCCTTCTAACATTGTGCAGGCTAAAGTTAGCATCTGAGACGCCATTTTCCTGCCATATAACCGCCATGTTACGCTGTGATCGAAGCCCGGCCTCTGTGCCCCAGCTCTCTGTTTGCCTCAGCAGAAAGCTGCTGTTCAGTAATTCCCTCTTATCGTATTCAAGGTTGGAACCCAGATGTATGAAATGAATAGTTTGTTCATCTTTGCATGCCTATCCCTGGACATAGTTATGCTCCCACACTAGAGAGAGCTGAGACCGAGCAAGATGACCTTGGAAGCCTGATAACGTGTACCCATTCTGCAGGTGGTAGCTCATCCCTCTGTGCCTTCTTTGTTCAGTCTTTGCCCAAGCTGTATTTTTCCACCAGGGGCGGGACTTGGGATGTGTTGGAAGGCTTATTTTGTGTTACCAAGTGTTGGGAAGTCAGTCCCTCAACAGCTATCCCATGAGGCTGGTCAGACCGGGCTCCACTGCAGTGTACTTATTAATAAAGGTGTTAGATTGTATTTTCCACTGTCGTCCCGACTCTTCATTTCTGGGAAGGCTGAGAGGTGGTCGCGAGTGACCTGGGTGGTCCATTTCGGGTCACTTCCTTCAGTTGCCTGGGTCCGGGAGCCTGGCTCCAAGGGCCTGGGTCCTGCAGCCTAGGTCCTGGTACCTGGGGCCAGGGATCTAGGTCCTGGGGCCTGGGTCATGGGGCCTGGGTCCCGGGTACTGGTTCCTGGGTCCCTGGACCTGGGCCCTAGGTTCTGGGTCGAGGGTCCTGAGTCCTGGGGTCTGGGTCCTGGTGCTTGGGTACTGGGTCGTGGGTCCTGAGTCCTGGGGCCTGGGTCCTGGTTCATGGGTACTAGGTCCTGAATCTTAATGGCTGGGTCATGGGGTCTGGGGCCTGGGTCCTGGATCTTGGTGTCTGAGTCCCAGGTCCTGGTGCCTGGATCCTGCATGGGTCCTAGGGCCTGAGTCATGGGTGCTAAGTCCTGAGTCCTTTGGCCTGGGGCCTGGGGACTATGTCCTGGGTCAAGGATCTGGTGCCTGGGTCCTGGGTTCTGGGTCCTGGGGCGTGGGTTCTGGGGCGTGGGTCCTGGGGCCTGGGTCATGGATGCTGGGTCCTGTGTCCTGGGGCCTGGGTCCCGAGTCCTGGGGCCTGGGTCATGGTTTCTGGGTCCTGGGTCAAGGCTCAAGGGTCCTGGGTCCTGGGTCTAGGCCCTGGGCCTGGAGTCCTTGGGCCAGTGGGTCATGGATGCTGGGTCCTGATGCCTGGGTCCTGGTACCTAGGTCCTGGGGCTGTGGTCATGAGTACTGGGTCCAGGTGCCTGGGTCTAGGGTCCTGGGGCCTGAGGCCTGGGTCATTGGTCCTGGGTCCTGGGTCCTGGGAACTGGGGCCTGAGTCATGGGTCCTGGGAACTGGGGCCTGGGTCCTGGTTCCTAGGTCCTGGGGGCTTGGTCATTGGTCCTGAAGCCTAAGGCCTGGGTCCTGGGGGCCTAAGTCACGGGACTTGGGTCCCGGAGCCCAGGTACTTTGGTCCTGGTGCCTGGGTCATGGGTACTGAGTCCTTGAGCCTGGGTCCAGGGTACTGATTCCTGGGCCCTGGAGCCTGGGTCCTAGGTTCTGGGTCATGTGTCCTTATTCCCAGGTTCTGGGTCATGTGTCCTTGTTCTCAGGTTCGGGGTCATGGGTCATGTGTCCTTGTTCCTAGGTTCTGGGTCATGGGTCATGTGTCCTTGTTCCCAGGTTCTGGGTCATGTGTCCTTGTTCCCAGGTTCTGGATCATGGGTCCTGAGTCCTAGGGGCTGGGTACTGGGTCCTGAGTCCTCGGGTCTGGGTCCTGGGGCCTGGGTCATGGGGCCTGGGTCCCAGGTGATGGTTCCTGGGTCCCTGGGCCTGAGTCCTATGTACTGGGTCATGGGTCCTGAGTCCTGGGGGCTGAGTCCTGGGTCATGAGTCCTGGGGTCTGGGTCCTGTTTCTTGGGTACTGGGTCCTGAGTCCTGGGGTCTGGGATATGGGTTCTAGGTCCTGGGTCCTGAGTTCTTGGGACTGGGTCCTGGGTCCTAGGTTCTGGGTCATGGGTCCTGAGGCCTAGGGGCTGGTTCCTGAGTCCTGGGGTCTGAGTCCTGGGTCTTGGGTCCTAGGTCCTGAATCCTTTGGCCTTGGGCTTGGGTCATAGGTCCTGGGTCCTGGTTCATGGGTCCTGGGTCCCAGGGCCTGGGGCTTGATTCCTGGGTCAGGGGGACTCGGTCCTGGGTCCCGAGACTTGGGCCCTCAGTCCTGAGGCCTGGTTCTTGTAGCCTGGGTCTTGGATCCTGCAGCCTGGGTACTGGGAAGTTGGGCTTGTGTCCTGGGGCTGGGGACCTAGGTCCTGGTGCCTGGGTCCTAGGTCATGGGTCCTGAGTCCTGGATCCTGGGTACTAGTTCCTGGGCCCGGGACATGGGTCCTGGGGCCTGGGTTATGGATCCTGTGTCCTTGGGCCTGGGGCCTTGGTCATGGACCTGGGGCTTGGGTCCTGAAGCCCAGGTCCTGGGCCCGGAACTTGGGTCCTGGTGCCTGGGTAATGGGTCCTGGGTCATGGGGTCTGGGTCTTGGGATCTGGGTCTTGGGATCTGGGTCCCGGGTCCTGAGTCATGGGGCTTGGGCTCCGGGGCCTGGGTCATGGTTCCTGGTGCCTGGGTCCTAGGTCCTAGGTTCTGGATCATGGGTCCTGGGTCTTAGGGCCTGGTTCACAGGGACAGTTCCCAGGGCCTGGGGCTTGATTTCTGGGTCATGGGGACTCGGTCCTGGGTCCCGAGACTTGGGCCCTCAGTCCTGGGGCCTGGGTCTTGTAGCCTGGGTCTTGGATCCTGGAGCCTGGGTCATCGCCCCTGGGGCCTGGGTACTGGGATGTTGGGCTTGTGTCCTGGGGCTGGGGACCTAGGTCCTGGTGCCTGGGTCCTAGGTCATGGGTCCTAAGTCCTGGATCCTGGGTACTAGTTCCTGGGCCCGGGACATGGGTCCTGGGGCCTGGGTTATGGATCCTGTGTCCTTGGGCCTGGGGCCTTGGTCATGGACCTGGGGCTTGGGTCCTGAAGCCCAGGTCCTGGGCCCGGAACCTAGGTCCTGGTGCCTGGGTAATGGGTCCTGGGTCATGGGGTCTGGGTCTTGGGATCTGGGTCCCGGGTCCTGAGTCATGGGGCTTGGGCTCCGGGGCCTGGGTCATGGCTCCTGGTGCCTGGGTCCTAGGTCCTGGGTTCTGGATCATGGGTCCTGGGTCTTAGGGCCTGGGTCACAGGGACAGTTTCCGGGGCCTGGGTTTTGATTCCTGTGTCCTAGGTCCTGGAGCCTGGGTCATAGCTCCTGTGGCCTGGGTCCTGGGGCTTGTGTCCCGGGGCCAGCGACCTGGGTCCTGGTGCCTGGGGCCTGGGTCATGAGTCCTGGGGCCTGAGGCCTGGGTACCATTTCCTGGGGCCTGGGACATGGGTCCTGGGACATGTGTCCTGGATCCTGGGACCTAGGTCCTCGGTCCTGTTGCCTTGGTCCCGAGTCCTGGTGCCTGGGTCCTGGGTCACGGGTCCCTGGGCTTGTGTCCCAGAGCCCAGGTCCTGGAACTTGGGTCCTGGTGCCTGGGTCTTGGGGCCTGGGTCATGGGGTCTGGGTCTTGGGACCTGGGTCCTGAGTCATGGGGCTTGGGTCCCGGGGCCTGGGTTCTGAGTTATGGGCTCAGGGTCCTGGGGTCTGAGTCCTGGGGTCTGGGTCCTGGGGCCTGGGTCATGGGTCCTGGATCTTGGTATCTGAGTCCCAGGTCCTGGTGCCTGGATCCTGCATGGTTCCTAGGGCCTGAGTGATGGGTCCTAGGTCCTGAGTCCTTTGGCCTGGGGACTAGGCCCTGGGTCACGTGTCCTGGGTCCAGGGTTCTGGTCCCTGGGTCCTGCGGCGTTGGTTCTGGGGCCTGGGTCATGGATCATGGGTCCTGGGTCCTGAGTTCGGGGTCCTGGGTCATGGCTCCTGGGTCAAGGCTCAAGGGTCCTGGGTCTAGGTCCTGGGCCTTGAGTCCTTGGGCCAGTGGCCTTGGTCCTGATGCCTGGGCCCTGGGTCCTGGTTCCTAGGTCCTGGGGCTGTGGTCATGGGTACTGGGTCAAGGTGCCTGGGTCTAGGGTCCTGGGGCCTGAGGCCTGCGTCATGGGTACTGGGAACTGGGTCCTGGTTCCTAGGACCTGGGTACTGGGGGCTTTGTCATGGGTCCTGAAGCCTAAGGCCTGGGGCTTGGGTCATGGGGGCCTAAATCACGGGATTTGGGTCCCGTACCCCAGGTACTTTGGTCCTGGTGCCTGGGTCTTGGGACCTGGGTCCTGAGTCATGGGGCTTGGGTCCCGGGACCTGGGTTCTGAGTTATGGGCTCAGGGTCTTAGGTCATGGGTAGTGGGTCCTGAGTCCTTGGGCCTGGGGCGTGTGTTTTGGGGCCTGCATCCCGGGTACTGGTTCCTGGGACCTGGGTCCTGAGTCCTAGGGCCTGGGTCCTGAGTCCTAGGGGCTGGGTCCTGAGTTCTGGGTACTAGGTCCTGCCCCTGGGTCATGGGTCCTGGGTCTTGGTGCCTGGGTCCTGGGGTGTGCATTCTAGGGCCTGGGTCATGGGTCCTAGGTCCTGAGTCCTTGGGCCTCGGTCCTGGGGACTAGGTTCTGTGGACGAAGTCATGGGTCCTGGGTCCCAGGTCCTTGTGCTTAGGTCCTGGGGCCTGGAGCCTGGGTCCTGGGACCTGGGTCATGGCTCCTGGGGCCTGGGTCCTGCAGCCTGGATCACGGGTCCAGGGTCCTGGGTCCTGGGACCTGGGTCCTGGGCCCTGAGTCCTGGGGACCTGTGGCCTAGGTCATGGGTCCTGGTGCCTGTGTCCTGGGTTCCTGGGTCCTAGGTCCTAGGTCCTGGGGCTTAGGTCATGGGTACTGGGTCCTGTTGTGTTAGAATCGAATGTGTCATTGCCCCATCCTCCATATCGTATACTGTGTTATGTTAGCATTCATGTAGCTATTTTATATTGATCGCTATTGCAAATGTGTGTGTCCAGCCCCTTCTAACATTGTGCAGGCTAAAGTTAGCATCTGAGACGCCATTTTCCTGCCATGTAACCGCCATGTTACGCTGTGATCGAAGCCCGGCCTCTGTGCCCCCGCTCTCTGTTTGCCTCAGCAGAAAGCTGCTGTTCAGTAATTCCCTCTTATCGTATTCAAGGTTGGAACCCAGATGTATGAAATGAATAGTTTGTTCATCTTTGCATGCCTATCCCTGGACATAGTTATGCTCCCACACTAGAGAGAGCTGAGACCGAGCAAGATGACCTTGGAAGCCTGATAACGTGTACCCATTCTGCAGGTGGTAGCTCATCCCTCTGTGCCTTCTTTGTTCAGTCTTTGCCCAAGCTGTATTTTTCCACCAGGGGCGGGACTTGGGATGTGTTGGAAGGCTTATTTTGTGTTACCAAGTGTTGGGAAGTCAGTCCCTCAACAGCTATCCCATGAGGCTGGTCAGACCGGGCTCCACTGCAGTGTACTTATTAATAAAGGTGTTAGATTGTATTCTCCACTGTCGTCCCGACTCTTCATTTCTGGGAAGGCTGAGAGGTGGTCGCGAGTGACCTGGGTGGCCCATTTCGGGTCACTTCCTTCAGTTGCCTGGGTCCGGGGGCCTGGCTCCAAGGGCCTGGGTCCTGCAGCCTAGGTCCTGGTACCTGGGGCCAGGGATCTAGGTCCTGGGGCCTGGGTCATGGGGCCTGGGTCCCGGGTACTGGTTCCTGGGTCCCTGGACCTGGACCTGGGCCCTAGGTTCTGGGTCGAGGGTCCTGAGTCCTGGGGTCTGGGTCCTGGTGCTTGGGTACTGGGTCGTGGGTCCTGAGTCCTGGGGCCTGGGTCCTGGGTCCTGGTTCATGGGTACTAGGTTCTGAATCTTAGGGGCTGGGTCATGGGTCCTGAGTCCTGGGGTCTGGGGCCTGGGTCCTGGATCTTGGTGTCTGAGTCCCAGGTCCTGGTGCCTGGATCCTGCATGGGTCCTAGGGCCTGAGTCATGGGTCCTAAGTCCTGAGTCCTTCGGCCTGGGGCCTGGGGACTAGGTCCTGGGTCAAGGATCTGGTGCCTGGGTCCTGGGTTCTGTGTCCTGGGGCGTGGGTTCTGGGGCGAGGGTCCTGGGTCATGGATGCTGGGTCCTGTGTCCTGGGGCCTGGGTCCTGAGTCCTGAGTCCTGAGTCCTGAGTCCCGAGTCCTGGGGCCTGGGGCCTGGGTCATGGTTTCTGGGTCCTGGGTCAAGGCTCAAGGGTCCTGGGTCTAGGCCCTGGGCCTGGAGTCCTTGGGCCAGTGGTCATGGATGCTGGGTCCTGATGCCTGGGTCCTGGTACCTAGGTCCTGGGGCTGTGGTCATGAGTACTGGGTCCAGGTGCCTGGGTCTAGGGTCCTGGGGCCTGAGGCCTGGGTCATGGGTCCTGGGAACTGGGAACTGGGGCCTGGGTCATGGGTCCTGGGAACTGGGGCCTGGGGCCTGGTTCCTAGTTCCTGGGGGCTTGGTCATTGGTCCTGAAGCCTAAGGCCTGGGTTCTGGGTCATGGGGGCCTAAGTCACTGGACTTGGGTCCCGTAGCCTAGGTACTTTGGTCCTGGTGCCTGGGTCATGGGTACTGAGTCCTTGAGCCTGGGTCCAGGGTCCAGGGTACTGATTCCTGGGCCCTGGAGCCTGGGTCCTAGGTTCTGGGTCATGTGTCCTTATTCCCAGGTTCTGGGTCATGTGTCCTTGTTCTCAGGTTCGGGGTCATGGGTCATGTGTCCTTGTTCCTAGGTTCTGGGTCATGGGTCATGTGTCCTTGTTCCCAGGTTCTGGGTCATGTGTCCTTGTTCCCAGGTTCTGGATCATGGGTCCTGAGTCCTAGGGGCTGGGTACTGGGTCCTGAGTCCTCTGGTCTGGGCCCTGGTGCCTGGGTACTTGGGCTTGGGTCATGGCTCCTGGAGCCAGGGTCATGAGGCCTGGGTCATGGATCCTGGGTTATGGGTTGAGAGTTATTCGGGCAGGGGCCTTGTTCCTAGGGCCTGATTCCTGGGTCCTTGTGCCTGGGTCCTGGGGCCTGGGTCCTGAATCCTGGGTGCTAGGGCATGGGTCGTGGCTCCTGGGTCCTAGGTCCTGGGGCCTGGGTCATGGGGTCTTGGGTCTGGGTCCAGAGACTTGGGGCCAGTGTCCTGGGGACTGGGTCATGGCTCCTGGAGCCTAAGTCATGGCTCCTGGGGCCTGGGTTGTTGGGCTTGTGTCCCGGGGCTGGGGACCTGGGTTTGGTGCCTGAGTCGTGGGGCCTAGGTCCTAGGTCATGGGTCCTAGTTCCTGGATTCTGGGACCTAGGTCCTCGGTCCCATGGCCTTGGTCTCAAGTCCTGGTGCCTGGGTCCTGTGCACTTGCTCATGGGTCCTGGGGCCCGGGTCCTTGGTCATGGGTCCCGGAGTCTGGGTCACAGGGGTGGGTCCCGGAGCCCATGTCCTGGGCCTGGAACTTGAGTCCTGGTGCCTGGGGCTTGGATCCTGGGTCAGGGGTCCTGCGGCTTGGGTCCTAGGTCCTGGTTCATGGGTCCTGGGTCCTAGGTCCTGGTTCATGAGTCCTGGGTCCTAGGGCCTGGGGCCTGGTCTTGATTCCTGGGTCCTGAGGCCTGGGTACCAGTTCCTGGGCCCGGAACATGGGTCCTGGTGCCTCAGGGTTGGGTCCTGGGGCATGCGTTTTGGGACCTGGGTCCCGGGGCCTGAGTCATATGGCTTGGGTCCTGAGTCCTGGGGTCTGGGTCGTGGGTCATGGATACTGGGTCGTGGCCCCTGAGTCCTTGGGCCTGGGTCCCAGATACTGATTCCTGGGTCCCTGGGCCTGAGTCCTATGTACTGGTCATGGGTCCTGGGGGCTGGGTCCTGGGTCATGAGTCGTGGGGTCTGGGTCCTGGTGCTTGGATACTGGGTCCTGAGTCCTGGGGTCTGGGATATGGGTTCTAGGTCCTGAGTACTTGGGACTGGGTCCTGGGTCCTAGGTTCTGGGTCATGGGTCCTGAGGCCTAGGGGCTGGCTCCTGGGTCCTGAGTCCTGGGGTCTGGGGCCTGGGTTGTTGGGCTTGTGTCCCGGGGCTGGGGACCTGGGTGTGGTGCCTGAGTCCTGGGGCCTAGGTCCTAGAGCATGGGTCCTAGTTCCTGGATCCTGGGACCTAGGTCCTCGGTCCCATGGCCTTGGTCCCAAGTCCTGGTGCCTGGGTCCTGTGCCCTTGCTCATGGGTCCTGGGGCCCGGGTCCTTGGTCATGGGTCCCGGAGTCTGGGTCACAGGGCTTGGGTCCCGTAGCCCATGTCCTGGGCCTGGGGCTTGGGGCCTGGGGCCTGGGTCAGGGGTCCTGCGGCCTGGGTCCTAGGTCCTGGTTCATGGGTCCTGGGTCCTAGGGCCTGGGTCCCAGGGCCTGGGTCTTGATTCCTGGGTCCTGAGGCCTGGGTACCGGCTCCTGGGCCCGGAACATGGGTCCTGGTGCCTCAGGGTTGGGTCCTGGGGTATGGGTTTTGGGACCTGGGTCCCGGGGCCCGAGTCATATGGCTTGGGTCCTGAGTCCTGGGGTCTGGGTCGTGGGTCATGGATCGGGGTCCTGGCTCCTGAGTCCTTGGGCCTGGGTCCCAGGTACTGATTCCTGGGTCCTGGGTCCTAGGTTCTGGGTTCTGGGTCCCGAGTCCTAGATGCTGGGTCCTAAGTCCTGGGTACTAGGTCGTGCATCTCGGTGCTGGGGTCCTGGGGAGTGCATCCTAGGGCCTGGGTTACGGGTCCTAGGTCATGAGTCCTTGGACCTGGGGGCTGCGTCCTGGGGACTAGGTCCTGGGGCCTGGGTCCCAGGTGCTGGTTCCTGGGTCCCTGGGCCTGAGTCCTATGTACTGGGTCATGGGTCCTGAGTCCTGGGGGCTGGGTCCTGGGTCATGAGTCCTGGGGTCTGGGTCCTGTTTCTTGGATACTGGGTCCTGAGTCCTGGGGTCTGGGATATGGGTTCTAGGTCCTGGGTCCTGAGTTCTTGGGACTGGGTCCTGGGTCCTAGGTTCTGGGTTCTGGGTCAAGGGTCCTGAGGCCTAGGGGCTGGTTCCTGAGTCCTGGGGTCTGAGTCCTGGAACCTGGGACCTGGGTACTGGGTCCTGAGTCCTGGGTCATGGGTCCTAGGTCCTGAATCCTTTGGCCTTGGGCCTGGGTCATAGGTCCTGGTTCATGGGTCCTGGGTCCCAGGGCCTGGGGCTTGATTCCTGGGTCAGGGGGACTCAGTCCTGGGTCCCGAGACTTGGGCCCTCAGTCCTGGGGCCTGGGTCTTGTAGCCTGGGTCTTGGATCCTTTAGCCTGGGTCATCGCCCCTGGGGCCTGGGTACTGGGATGTTGGGCTTGTGTCCTGGGGCTGGGGACCTAGGTCCTGGTGCCTGGGTCCTAGGTCATGGGTCCTGAGTCCTGGATCCTGGGTACTAGTTCCTGGGCCCGGGACATGGGTCCTGGGGCCTGGGTTATGGATCCTGTGTCCTTGGGCCTGGGGCCTTGGTCATGGACCTGGGGCTTGGTCCTGAAGCCCAGGTCCTGGGCCCGGAACTTGGGTCCTGGTGCCTGGGTAATGGGTCCTGGGTCATGGGGTCTGGGTCTTTGGATCTGGGTCCCGGGTCCTGAGTCATGGGGCTTGGGCTTCGGGGCCTGGGTCATGGTTCCTGGTGCCTGGGTCCTAGGTCCTGGGTTCTGGATCATGGGTCCTGGGTCTTAGGGCCTGGGTCACAGGGACAGTTCCCGGGGCCTGGGTTTTGATTCCTGTGTCCTAGGTCCTGGAGCCTGGGTCATAGCTCCTGTGGCCTGGGTCCTGGGGCTTGTGTCCCGGGGTCAGCGTCCTGGGTCCTGGTGCCTGGGGCCTGGGTCATGAGTCCTGGGGCCTGAGGCCTGGGTACCAGTTCCTGGGGCCTGGGACATGGGTCCTGGGGCCTGGGTCATTGGGCCATGGGTCCTGTGTCTTTTTGCCTGGGGCCTTGGTCCTGGATCCTGGGACCTAGGTCCTCGGTCCCGTGGCCTTGTTCCCGAGTCCTGGTGCCTGGGCCCTAGGTCATGGGTCCTGGGGCCATGGGTCTCAAGGCATGGTCACTGCGATTGGGTCCCAGAGCCCAGGTCCTGGGCACAGAACATGGGTCCTGGTGCCTCAGGGTTGGGTCCTGGGGCATGGGTCTTGGGACCTGGGTCCTGAGTCATATGGCTTGGGTCCTGAGTCCTGGGGTCGGGGTCGTGGGTCATGGGTCATGGGTACTGGGTCCTGGCTCCTGAGTCCTTGGGCATGGGGCCTGGGTCCCAGGTACTGATTCCTGGGTCCTGTGGCCTGGGTCCTAGGTCCTGGGTCATGAGTCCTGAGTCCTAGATGCTTGGTCCTAAGTACTGGGTACTAGGTACTAGGTCCTGCATCTCGGTGCCTGGGTCCTGGGGCGTGCATCCTAGGGCCTGGGTCATGGGTCCTAGGTCCGGAGTCCTTGGACCTGGGGGCTGAATCCTGGGGACTAGGTCCTGAGGCCTGGGTCATGGGGCCTGGGTACCGGGTGCTGGTCCCTGGGCCTGAGTCCTATGTACTGGGTCATGGGTCCTGAGTCCTGGGGGCTGGGTCATGAGTCGTGGGGTCTGGGTCCTGGTGCTTGTATACTGGGTCATGAGTCCTGGGGTCTGGGATATGGGTTCGAGGTCCTGAGTACTTGGGACTGGGTCCTAGGTTCTGGGTCATGGGTCCTGAGGCCTAGGGTCTGGCTCCTGAGTCCTGGGCTCTGGGTCCTGGGACCTGGGTACTGGGACCTGGGTCCAGGGTCTTGGGTCCTAGGTCTCGAATCCTTTGGCCTTGGGCCTGGGTCATAGGTCCTAGGTCCTAGGTCCTAAGTCCTTGGGCCTGGGTCATGGGTCCCCAGTCCTGGTGCCTGGGTCCTGGGACCCGGGTCCTGGTGCCTTTGTCCTGAGGCGTCGGTCCTGGGGCCTGAGTCCTGAGTCCTGTGTACTGGGTCATGGGTCCTGAGTCCTGGGGGCTGGGTCATGAGTCGTGGGGTCTGGGTCCTGGTGCTTGTATACTGGGTCATGAGTCCTGGGGTCTGGGATATGGGTTCGAGGTCCTGAGTACTTGGGACTGGGTCCTAGGTTCTGGGTCATGGGTCCTGAGGCCTAGGGTCTGGCTCCTGAGTCCTGGGCTCTGGGTCCTGGGACCTGGGTACTGGGACCTGGGTCCAGGGTCTTGGGTCCTAGGTCTCGAATCCTTTGGCCTTGGGCCTGGGTCATAGGTCCTAGGTCCTAAGTCCTTGGGCCTGGGTCATGGGTCATGGGTCCCCAGTCCTGGTGCCTGGGTCCTGGGACCCGGGTCCTGGTGCCTTTGTCCTGAGGCGTCGGTCCTGGGGCCTGAGTCCTGAGTCCTGGGTCCTGGGTCCTGATTCCTGTGGCCTGGGTCCCGGGTACTGATTCCAGGATCCTAGGTTCTGGGTCATGGGTCCTGAGTCCTAGGGGCTGGGTCCTGGGTCCTGAGTCCTGGTGCCTGGGTCCCAGGGCCTGGTGCTTGGTGCTTGGTTCCTGGGAAGTGGATCCTAGGGCCTGGGTTATGGGTCCGAGGTCCTGAGTCCTTCGGCCTGGGGACTGGGTCCTGGCACCTGAGGCCAGGTGCCTTGGACCTGGGTCCTGGAGCGGGGTCATGGCTGCTGGAGCCTGGGTCATGGCTCCTGGGACGTGGGGCTTGTGGCCCGAGGCCAGGGACCTGGGTCCTGGTGCCTGGGTCCTGGTACCTAGGTCCTGGGTCATGAGTCAAGGGGCCTGGGTCCTGAGTCAAGGGTCCTGGTGCCTGGGTCCTGGGTACTAGTTCCTGGGGCCTGGGACATATGTCCTGAGGCCTGAGTCCTGGGTCATTTGTCCTTGGGCCTGGGGCAATTGTCCTGGTTCAGAGGACCTAGGTGCTCAGTCCTGTGGCCTTGGTCCCAAGTCCTGGTTCCTAATCCTGGGCCCTGGGTCATGAGTCCTGGGGCCATGGGTCCCGGGACCTGGGTCACAGGGCTTCGGTCCTAGAGCCCAGGTCCTGGTGCCTGGGTCTTGGCTCCTGGGTCCTTGGCCATGGGGCAGGGTCTTTGGACCTGGGTCCCGGGACATGGGTCATGGGGCTTGGGTCCAGAGTCCTGGGGTCTGGGTTGTGGGTCATGGGTACTGGGTCCTGGCTCATGAGGCCTAGGGCCTGGGACCCTGGTACTCATTCCTGGGTCCTGGGGCCTGGGTCCTAGGTTCTGGGTCTCGGTGCCTGGGTCCTGGGGCGTGCATCCTAGGGCCTGGGTCATGGGTCCTAGGCCCTGAGTCCTTGGACCTGGGGGCTGGGTCCTGGGGAATGGGTCCTGGGGCCTGGGTCATGGGGCCTGGGTCACGGGTCACGGGTGCTGGTTCCTGGGCCCCAGGTTCTGGGTCATGGGTCCTGAGTCGTGGGGTCTGGGTCCTGGTTCATGGGTCCCAGGGCTTGTTCCCGGGGCCTGGGTCCCGAGTCTTGTTCCTGGGTCCTAGGTCCAGGAGCCTGGGTTATGGGTCCTGAGAACTAGGTCCTGGGTCCCGAGACTTGGGGCATGAGTCCTGCGGCCTGGGTCCTGTGTCTTGGGACGTGGGGCCTGTGTCCCTGGGCCAGGGTCCTGGGTCCTGGGGCCTAGGTCCTGGGTCATGAGTCCTGGGGCCTGGTGTCAAGACGTAGATTCCTCAGAGCTTGCACGATGTTAGAAGGGTCCACCTCCAGGCAGCTCTAACTCTGATTTGTCGTAATGACACAGAGTATTAGAGTGGCCAGGTGGGGGAAGGGTGTTGGGAAAGGAACAGCGGGGAAGGAGATCTGTAATAGAAATATAACATGTGTCAAACATAAATAAACAATCTTTGAATTAACAATTCTCTGTTAAAAGATGTGAGCACATAATCACCTGTTCACCCCTACTGTAGGATCACCGGATTGCAAAGAGGAATACTGCGCACTCCTTTCCAAACTTGTTAAAGGGTTCTGTTAGATGTGCTGGACCTGCCATGCAACTTTTACAAAATCTCAGATGAGAGAAAGTTCCTTGTCTAATGTCCAAAATGTCCAAAAATTAGCGTTGAGTGCTCATAACATTAGAGTTACACATGAAGACACCAAAAGTCTAGAGACATGAGCTCCTGTCAACGTTCTCAAAAAATTAGGGTAAACGTTTCCTTCTCAAGCGGAATATCCAAAATAGCCTTACCCTGATTCAGCAGAATCGACTCAGGAGGTTGTTTACCGCTTTGGAAGTAAAACTGTTCTGCCGCTTTAGCTGCACGGAGATGTTCAGCCACTTTCCCGATGTTCGCGGGAAAACTGGAATCAGCTGCTTGCTTCGGAGATGCGGAGGAATAGTGAGCACGTTGCCTTGGGCGTGGTTCTCTTTTATAGAAGTACCACACCCAAGGAGATGGAAGCGTGCAGAGCGTAATGACGCTGGCATGGCCAATCGGAAGTATTGGCCCGAGGCAAGACCGCAATGCAGAGAAATCTCCTGCGCTCCACTAAGAACGTGTCCACAGAGATCAAAGTATGCGCATCCATCACAAGGAGCTTTTGTTGCAATTAGGTCCAAAACATGACATGGAATACAGAATCTATTTTCCCTAAGGAATAATGCGCACCTGATAAAATACACTGTGGGAAGAGCGCGCACATGAAAGAAAAAGAAGGCATGCATACAGCTAACACAGCGCAAACAGTGACAATGAAATAAACAACTTATTCAATGTGTTTGATAACATCGCCACCAATATCGAGCCATGGGCGTGGCGCTGTGCATTTTGCCACACAATGTCCGCGAGCATGTGCTCGTGCCCGTAGAGCCGCAGCCCAAAACCATGACAGTAGTCCCCCCTCCCAAGCGGTCTCTAGGGGCATGTTTTGAAGGGAAGGAGTCATGGAACTGACGCACCAAATGAGGTGCATGTACATTACCAGCAGGTTCCCAAGAGTCATGTTCAGGACCATAACCTTTCCAGGAAACCAGATACCATGTTATGTTATGTTATGTTAAAAGTATTTATAGAGCGCACTAACACCAAACGGTTTCATGGCGCTTCATGAGAACCTCTCCTACGTGAGTCCAAGATGCGACGCACCTCAAACTCCTCCTGCTCATCCACCAATAAAGGACCAGGCTGCAAAGAACAACATTGAGGAGCAGGTTTCAATAAAGAAGTGTGAAACACAGGATGGATCTTTAACTGAGGAGGTAATCGTAACTTGTATGTCACTGGGTTGATTTGTTTGACCACTTCGTATGGTCCTATGAATTTGGGGTGAAAGGCCTTCTTATGTTTGAATTGAATGTTTTTAGTGGAAAGCCACACCTTGTCTCCCGCCTTATAAAGTGGGCCTGGTCTTCGGTGTTTATCTGCTGAGGCTTTGTATTTACGTTTGGCAGAGTTTAGGTGTTGTGTGATAAAAATGTACCTTCTGGATCTGTTTTACACCTGCTGAGATTGAAGGAACTAAGTTCTGATCCGTAGGTAGAGTCACTGGAAGATAGGTGGGATGGAACCCATACGTGGAATAAAACGGAGAGGTTTGCAATGATGTGTGATGGGCTGAATTGTATGCGATTTCCGCTAACCAGAGCAGTTTAACCCAAGAGTCTTTCACATTAGTTACATAGCATCGGAGATATTACTTCAAAGTTTGGTTTAATCTCTCCGTTTGGCCATCAGTCTGAGGATGGTGACTTGTGGAGAGAGCAGGAGAGATCTGTAACGCTCGACACCATTGGGACCAAAATGTAGCAGAAAATTGGGATCCACGATCGGAAATTATTTTCTTTGGCAGTCCATGCAGACGAACAACGTGGAGCAAAAGCAAATTAGCTAATTCACTAGATGTAGGTATTTTCTTGCACGCTATGAAGTGTCCCATTTTTGAGAAGCTATCCACTACTACAAGAATAGAAGTATGACCTTGGTCGTTAGGCAAATCAGTTATAAAGCCTACAGAACAGTGTTCCCATGGTCTTTGTGGTGTTGGTAATGGCATTAACAGACCCTTGGTTTTTCCGTGCTCGCTTTTATTCCGAGCACAAATTTCGCAATCTGCAACCCATTTGGAAATGTCTTGAGTTAGTTGTGGCCACCAGAAGTTTTGTCGGATGGCTTTTATGGTTTTCAATTTGCCTGGATGTCCAGAACACGGATGGTTGTGATGCCAATCAAACACTGTCTTTTGTAATTGTTCCGTGGGTACAAATAGGGCGTTTCATGGAAAGGTAGGTTTTGAATGATTTGTCGATTGGCTTCTTGTGTGATCCACTTTTTCCACATGTGAACTGGGAAACTGTCTCGTACAGAGTCCAAAAAATCTTCAGTGGTTACAAGACAAACAACCTTGCCAGGATCGATTATGGTTTGTGGTGTTTCAAGAACAGTGAGTTGTGTGGAATCTTGACGGGTAAGTGCATCAGCCTTTCTATTGTCCGAACCTGGGCGAAAGGTGACCACAAAATCATATTCGGAAAAGAACAACATCCACCACATTTGACGTGGTGTTAAGGCACGAGCAGTTTTCATGAATTGCAAATTGCGGTGGTCCGTAAACACTGTGATAGTATGTCTTGCCCCTAACAAATGATGCCGCCATTCCGTAAAGGCATCTTTTATTGCTAATAGTTCTTTTTCCGCAATCGTATAGTTTCTTTCTGCTGGAGATAGTTTTCTTGACATAAATGCTACAGGATGTAACTGGCCATTGGTTAAGCTCCTTTGAGACAAAATTGCCCCTAGTGCTACATCCGAGGCGTCAGCTTCCACAATGTAAGGTTGTTCAGGGTTAGGATGTACCAGAATGGGAGCAGACGTGAAGGCTTGTTTGAGATGCTCGAATGCCTTTTGAGCTTCTGAGTTCCAAAGAAATGGAAAAAAAATTCGTAATAGTCAAGAGATGGGTGTGATTATGTGAGAGAAATGACTAATGAAGCGTCTATAGAAATTTGCAAAACCCAGGAAGCATTGTACGTCCCGGACTGATTTTGGAGTGGGCCACTTAAGGACTGCTTGAATTTTTCGTTCTGCCATGTGAAAGCCTCCTGGTGTCAAAATGACACCAAGGAACTCAACTTCGGTGACATGGAAGTCACACTTACTGAGTTTACAGTATAACCCGTTTGATTGTAGAAGATCCAAAATAGTAGACACATGTTGTTCATGAAGCTCGTGAGATGCTGAATAGATGAGAATATCATCTATATACACGATGACAAATCTATCTAAATAATCTCGTAGAATATCATTCAAAAAGAATTGAAATGCCGCTGGGGCATTACATAGCCCAAACGGCATAACTGAATATCCAAAAAGACCATACCTGGTTTTAAAAGTTGTTTTCCACTCGTCACCAGCTCTCATTCGAACTACATGATAGGCACCTTTTAAATCCAGCTTTGTATATACTACGGCTGCCTTTACCTGGTCTAAAAGAACTGGAATGAGTGGAAGGGGGTACTTGTTTTTGACTGTGATCTTATTTAAGGCTCTGAAGTCTATGCAGGTGCGCAGTTCACCATTGGCTTTTGGTACGAAAAATAAAGGAGAGGCCGCCGGGGACATGGATGGTCGGATAAACCCGTTGGCCAAATATTTATCTAAATATTCTCGTAAATGTTTGTTTTCCTTTTCCGCCAAAGCATAAATTCGACAGTTAGGAATCACTGCTCCAGGTATTAAGTCTATTTGGCAATCATATGCCCTGTGGGGTGGTAGCTTATCTGCTTCTTGTTCATTGAAGACCTCTCTATATTTCTCGTACTGTGGTGGCAACGTTGTCTCTTTTTCTTCTGCTGTGGCGAGACCGTGGTTTACTTCTGATTTAGTTTCTGGTTGTTTACGTGTGTCTGCTATGCAATGTTGTTTACAGGACTCTGAAAGGTCAACGATCTTTCGTCGCACCCAATATATCTGTGGATTATGGGACTGTAACCATGGCATTCCTAAAATAAACCCATATTGTGGGGCATCAATCAAATTAAAGGAAATGGTCTCGATATGTCGTTGAGTGGCCACGGTAAATTCCAGTTGCATAGCTTGGGTCTGTTTCGTAATGGGACCTGAAGTTAAGACACGTCCATCAACTGTTTGTACCATTTCTTGTTTTTTCTTGGTTTCACATGGTATTGACAAATGACATGCTAAAGTGGAGTCTACAAAATTCCCTGTTGCTCCAGAATCAAGGAGAACTGTTATTTTATGTCCTTTTTGTTTTGGAGTAATTGTTAGGATCATGTCTATGGTGAAATGAGCCACTCGCTCACTTGCAGAAGTTCTTACGGAAGGGATTTGCCAAACACTCAAAAGGTCCCCTTCTTTTTCTTTTGAGTTCCTTAGTTTTCCGTCGGACTTGTTACTGTGTTTATTGTTTTGTTTGATGACTGGAAAGGTTTGTTTTTGGGCTTGGTTGGACAGTCTTTAACGAAATGGCCTTTTTTCCCGCAATACAGACATAATCCGTTCTTTCTACGCGCTTCTTTTTCATCTTTTGTGAGAGACGGATGGATTGACCCAATCTCCATGGGTTCTCCATGATTGTCTTGAGGTGGGATACTGAGAACTGGTTTACTTCTTTCAAAGCGAAAGGTGGTACGTTCTGGCCGACGTCCTTTTCTCTCGGACAGTCTGTGATCCAGACGTAAGGTCAGGTTTATGAGTTCTGTACACCCCTTGGGTTGTGGATCTATTTGCGCCAGAACGTCTTTTAACTCATCACGCAACCCATGATAATAAATGGCAGCCCTTTTCGCCTCTGGCCATCGTGTTTCGGACACTAAACGGTTGAAATGAGTTAAGTACGTAACCAAATCACGATTTCCTTGACGTAGTTCTAATAATTCTTTATCCGCAGAGGAGGTTGCGGCTCGTCGGTCAAATACCCTTTCGAATTCTCTCACAAAAGCTTTCCAGTTGTACAAGATGGCGTTATCCTCACGTACTAGAGGAACGGCCCATGAAGCTGCATCACCAATGAGATATGAAATAAGAAACGCAACTCGTGACTGGGCATCAGGAAACGCTGCGGCCTTGCAAGTAAAATGCTATTCCACTTGTGTGAGGAATACTTGAATTTTAGTAGGATCTCCGGAGAATCTTTCCGGAACTGCCAATGGTACTGGGGAGGGGACTGTCACAGATATTGAAGTAGGGGTGGAACCCCCACCTGTAGCTCCCTGTCCCAAAGTATGCGTTACACTTGGAAATTTCCCTAACGGAACATCAAATGGGTTTCGTTCGGCCTTCTCTTTACTATCAAGCCGCTGTTGTAGTTGAGAGACACTATCCGCTAAAGCTGTTGTGCGAGCCTTGGAGTCTGCTAACTCCTGCTGCACTTGCCCTAAAGCTTTCAGAATATCATCGAGGGTAGCCATTCTAGAATCGGGCAAGCCGGGAGGAATACACTTCGTGGGCTCACTATTCTGTCAAGACGTAGATTCCTCAGAGCTTGCACGATGTTAGAAGGGTCCACCTCCAGGCAGCTCTAACTCTGATTTGTCGTAATGACACAGAGTATTAGAGTGGCCAGGTGGGGGAAGGGTGTTGGGAAAGGAACAGCGGAGAAGGAGATCTGTAATAGAAATATAACATGCGTCAAACATAAATAAACAATCTTTGAATTAACAATTCTCTGTTAAAAGATGTGAGCACATAATCACCTGTTCACCCCTACTGTAGGATCACCGGATTGCAAAGAGGAATACTGCGCACTCCTTTCCAAACTTGTTAAAGGGTTCTGTTAGATGTGCTGGACCTGCCATGCAACTTTTTACAAAATCTCAGATGAGAGAAAGTTCCTTGTTTAATGTCCAAAATGTCCAAAAATTAGCGTTGAGTGCTCATAACATTAAAGTTACACATGAAGACACCAAAAGTCTAGAGACATGAGCTCCTGTCAACGTTCTCAAAAAATTAGGGTAAACGTTTCCTTCTCAAGCGGAATATCCAAAATAGTCTTACCCTGATTCAGCAGAATCGACTCAGGAGGTTGTTTACCGCTTTGGAAGTAAAACTGCACTGCCGCTTTAGCTGCCCGGAGATGTTCAGCCACTTTCCCGATGTTCGCGGGAAAACCGGAATCAGCTGCTTGCTTCGGAGATGCGGAGGAATAGTGAGCACGTTGCCTTGGGCGTGGTTCTCTTTTATAGAAGTACCACACCCAAGGAGATGGAAGCGTGTAGAGCATAATGACGCTGGCATGGCCAATCGGAAGTATTGGCCCGAGGCAAGACCGCAATGCAGAGAAATCTCCTGCGCTCCACTAAGAACGTGTCCACAGAGATCAAAGTATGCGCATCCATCACAAGGCGCTTTTGTTGCAATTAGGTCCAAAACATGACATGGCATACAGAATCTATTTTCCCTAAGGAATAATGCGCACCTGATAAAATACACTGTGGGAAGAGCTCGCACATGAAAGAAAAGAAGGCATGCATACAGCTAACACAACGCAAGCAGCGCAAACAGTGACAATGAAATAAACAACGTATTCAATGTGTTTGATAACATCGCCACCAATATCGAGCCATGGGCGTGGCGCTGTGCATTTTGCCACACAATGTCCGCGAGCATGTGCTCGTGCCCCTAGAGCCGCAGCCCAAAACCATGACACCTGGGTCCTGAGCCCCGGGTCCTGGTGCCGGGGTCCTGAGTACTAGTTCCTGGGGCCTGGGTCATGGGTCCTAGGGCCTGGGTCTTGGTGCCTGGGTCATGGGTCCTGCGTCCTTGGGCCTGGGGCCTTGGTCCTCGATCCTGGGACCTAGGTCCTCGGTCCCGTGTCGTGGTCCCGGGGCCATGGGTCCCGGAACTTGGGTCCTGGTGCCTGGGTCTTGGGTCCTGGGTCATGAGTCTTAGGACCTGGGTCCCGGGGCCTGATTCATGGGGCTTGTGTCCTGAGTCCTGGAGTCTGGGTCGTGGGTCATGGGTATTGGGTCCTGGCTCCTGAGTCCTTGGGACTGGGGCCTGTGTCCTGGGGCCTGGGTCCCGGGTACTGATTCCTGGGTCCTGGGGCCTTAGGTATTGGATGATGGGTTCTGAGTCCTTGGGGCTGGGTCCGGGGTACTAGGTCCTGGAGCCTGGGTCATGGGTCCTGCGTCTCGGTGCTTTGGGCGTGCATCCTAGGGCCTGGGTCATGGGTCCTAGGTCCTGAGTCCTTGGACCTGTGGCCTGTGGACTTGGTCCTGGGGCCTGGGTCATGGGGCCTGGGTCATGGGGCCTGGGTCCCAGGGCCTGGGGACTTGGTCCTGGGGCCTGGGTCATGGGGCCTAGGTCCCAGGGCCTGGTTCCTGGGTCCCTCGGCCTGGGTCTTAGGTTCTGGGTCATGGGTCCTGAGTCCCGGGGGCTAAGTCCTGGGTCCTGAGACGTGGGGTCTGGGTCCTGGAACTTGGGTACTGGGTACTGAGTCCTGGGGCCTGGTTCCTGAGTCCTTGGGCCTGAGGCCTGGGTCCTGGAGCTTGGGTGCCGGGTACTGATTCCTGGGGCCTAGGTTCTGGGTCATGGGTCCTGAGTACTAGGGGCAGGGTCCTGAGTCTGGGGGGTCTGGGTCCTGGGGCCTGGGTCCTGGGTCTTGGTGCCTGGTACATGCATTCTAGGGCCTGGGTACTAGGTCCTGAGTCCTTGGATCTGGGGCCTGGGTCCTGGGAACTAGGGCCTGGGTCATGGGGCCTGAGTCCTGGGTGCTGGTTCCTGGGTCCTGGGGTCCGGGTGCTTGGGTACTGGGTCATGAGTCCTGGGTGCTAGGTTCTGGGTCCTGAGTCCTTGGGCCTGAGGCCCCGTACTGATTCCTGGGTCCTAGGTTCTGGGTCCTGAGTCCTAGGTTCTGGGTTTTTGGTGCCTGGGCCCCAGGGCGTGGTGCTTGGATCCTAGGATGTGGATCCTAAGGCCTGGGTCCTAGGTCCTGAGTCCTGGGGACTACGTCTTTGGGCCTGGGTCATGGGTCCTGAGACCCGGTGCCGTGGTCCTGGGGCGTCGGTCCTGGGGCCTGAATCCTGAGTCCTTGGCCTGGGTCATTGGTCCGGATTCCTGGGTCCTGAGTCATTGGGCCTGGAGCCTGGGTCTCGGGAACTGATTCCAGGGTCCTAGGTTCTGGGTCATGGGTCCTGGGTCCTGAGTCCTAGGGGCTGGGTCCTGAGTCCTGGGTTCTGGGTCTTGGTGCCTGAGTCCTGGGGCCTGGTGCTTGGATCCTGGGACGTGGATCCTAGAGCCTGAGTCATGGGTCCTAGGTCCTGAGTCGTTGGGCCTGGGTACTGGGGCCTGGGTCATGGCTCTTGGGTCAGGGGTCAAGAGTCCTGGGTCCTGTGGCCTTGTTTCTGGGTCCTGGGTTCTAGGTCCTGAGACTTTGGTCATGGGTACTGGGTCCTAGGGCCTGGGTCCTGGGAAATGGGTCCTCGTTCCAGGGGCCTGGCTAAGGGGACCTGGGTCCTGGGGGCTGGGTCATGGGGCTTGGGTCCCGTAGCCCAGGTACTTTGCCAGGTATCTGGGTCCTGCTGCCTGGGTCTTGGGTCCTGGGGCCTGGTCCGAGTGCTGGGATCTGGGTCCTTTGTACTAAGGCCTGGAGCCTTAGTCCCGGGGCCTGGGTCCTGGTTTCCAGGGCCTGGGTCCTACGGCCTAGGTCTTGGGTCATGGGTCCTGAGGCCTGGGTCCCGGGTACTGGTTCCTGGGTTGTGTCATGGGTCCTGAGTCCTGGGGCTAGGTCCTGGGTCACGTGTATGTAGGTATGTATGTATAATAATATTTGTAGAGTGCAACTGTCACTCCGAGGAGCATCACTGCGCTATGGAAGGCCGAGACATAGAAAGCAGCAGATGTTCTGCAGGATCAGATGAGTGAGAGAACTAGGGCATCTGGGGCTCCGAACATCCAGGTTTTCAGGGATTTCCTGAAGATTGGTTCAGTCTGAGAGAACCGGAGATGGATAGGTAGAGAATTATAGGCTTTAGTTCCTAGTACTGCTACAGATCTGCCACCTTTGGAGATGTAGCTGAAACTGGGGGTGAGAGGAGGTTGGCTGATGAAGATCTTAGGGGGTGCTGTGTCACATACAGTTTAACTCTGGCCCTCAGATACTTGGGTCCTGCTGATCTATAGGCTCTGTAGGTGATTTTTAATATCTTAAGAAGGGATTCTTTTATGAATGGGCAGCCAATGTAGAGATTTTAAGGCTGCCGAGGCTGAGGAGCCTCAAGGCAGTTTTAGAACTAGGCGAGCTGCAGCATGTTGGACTACCTGCAACTTCTTCAGAACAGACTTATTGGTCCCTGCATATAAGCTGTTACAGTAATCCAGTCTAGATGTGATCAGGGCCACTGCCCCTGACTTTCTAGCCACACAGGGCAGTATATCAAAATCTTTTGGAGAGACTTTATCAGGTGGAAACAGGTGCCGGCCACCAAGAGCGCTTGTTGATGGAAGGATAGTGAGGTATCAAATTTTACTTCCAGATTCCTCACTACATCTACTGTGTTGGGAGGAGGGGAGATATATTTAGGCCAGCAAAGGCTGGGCAAGAAGGTGTTGTTTTTTCCAAGCAGCATGATCTCGGTTTCTTGGGTGTTACACTTCAGATGGTTAGATTTCATCCAGTGGAAAACAGCTGTAAGGCGGAGTTGGAGATTCTCTTCCGCCTTGGTGGAGTTTTTATCTAGTACTAGAATTAACTCAGTAACATCGGCATAGGAGATGGTTTCAAGACTGAACACTGATATCAAGTTTATCAGGCAAACTATGCAGATGTTAAATAGTGCTGGGCTTAAGGCGGAGCCCTGCGGGACCCCAGAGGTTATAGGTTTCTCTGCTGATTGATAAAGGCCGAGGGTGACTATTTGTATTCGATTGGAAAGGAAGGATTTCAGCTACACTAGGGCTATGTGGGAAATGCCATATGGTTTAAGTCGGTCCCCCAAGATGTCATGGGAGACGATATCAAATGCGGACAAAAGGTCCAATAAAATCAACACCGCGTTTTTTCTCCTGATCTAAGGCAAATTTAAGAGTTATAGGGGTCTGTAGTAATGCTGATTCCGTGGAGTGCATGGACCTAAAATCTGACTGGCTTGGATGCAAGATATTGGCCGCTTCTAGAAAAGAAGTCATTTCAATGTTTACAAATTGTTAAGTGATTTTGCTGAGGCAGGGTAGAAGGGAGATAGGGTCTGGGTCATAGGTCCTGGGTCTTGGTGCCTGAGTCCCGGGTCCCGGTGCCTGGATCCTGGGGCGTGGGTCCTATGGCCTGGGTCATGGGTCCTAGGTCCTAAGTCCATGGGCCTGGGTCCTGGTACCTAGGTCCTGGGGCCTGGGTCATGGATCCTGGGTCCTGGGGCTCGGGTCATGGGTCCGGAGTCCTGGGGCCTGTGTACTGGGGCTCGGGTCATGGGTCCTGGGTCAAGGGTCCTGGGTCAAGGTATTTTGTATTAACTCATTGACTGACCTAATGACAAATATAAACATCATGAAAAGGTGTGGCCAAGATGCCCTTATGACGTATATATGCATTATGTTTTATTCCCGCCACAGGTGGTAGTCATTTCTTAAAATGTGTTTTTGTTTCTCCAAAGGGGACAAACTCCTGCTGGGGCTGATGGTACTTTGAAGGTGTTTACTCGTGCCCAATTGTTACTTGGCATCAGAAAAATCCCAATTGAGGCTGTCTGGTGCTTCCTCTCACTTCACATTATGAGCAGAAGTTGCTGTGTCTGTAGCTCAGCAAGTGGAGAGCCTCTGTTTGGATATTTCTCTAGTCCAAAAAACACCAGACATGATTTCCTATTTTTGTGTCTGTTACCCAATTGCAATTTGTGGGGAGAAATGGTTGTAAAACCCATGGGGATCCCAAAAATATGTAGTTTGCTGAAAGTGTTACAGCAAACAAATGATGGACGGAATGCTGACAATGCAAACATTCTCCCCCAGTCAAAAGATCTGGCTTAAATCCATTGTTCTTTTGCCCACTACGCCACCCCAGTTTGGACCCAGCCATATGCAAATCAGTCTTGACTCTGTGCCCCATGGGAACAGTTCAGACCGAACTGCCAGGCCAGGTCCTCCCTGGACCGGAAACAAGCATCCTGGGACCGGTTTCAGGGTATGTCACCCTTCTTCAGCCAGGCAAGCTTGATTCCAGTGGCACAGTGAGCAAGGGACCCACGTCTGGGCATACCCATCCCACTCTAGGGCGAAAAGTGTTACAGCAAACAAATGATGGACGGAATGCTGACAATGCAAACATTCTCCCCCAGTCAAAAGATCTGGGTTAAATCCATCGTTCTTTTGCCCACTACGCCACCCCAGTTTGGACCCGGCCATATGCAAATCAGTCTTGACCCTGTGCCCCATGGGAACAGTCCAGACCGAACTGCCAGGCCAGGTCCTCCTGAGTCCTGGGGCCTGGGTACCTGAGCCTGGGTCCTGGAGCTTAGGTCCTGGGTCATGAATCCTGGGGCTTGGGTGCTGAGTCCCGGGTCCTGGAGCCTGGGTCCTGGGTACTAGTTCCTGGGCCATGGGTCCTGGGACATGTGCCCTGGATCCTGGGACCTAGGTCCTCGGTCCCGTTGCCTTGGTCCCGAGTCCTGGTGCCTGGGTCCTGGGTCACGGGTCCCTGGGCTTGTGTCCCAGAGCCCAGGTCCTGGAACTTGGGTCCTGGTGCCTGGGTCTAGGGTCCTGGGTCATGGGGTCTGGGTCTTGGGTCCTAGGTCCTGGGGGCTTGGTCATTGGTCCTGAAGCCTAAGGCCTGGGTCCTGGGGGCCTAAGTCACGGGACTTGGGTCCCGGAGCCCAGGTACTTTGGTCCTGGTGCTTGGGTCATGGGTACTGGGTGCTGAGTCCTTGAGCCTGGGTCCAGGGTACTGATTCCTGGGCCCTGGAGCCTGGGTCCTAGGTTCTGGGTCATGTGTCCTTATTCCCAGGATCTGGGTCATGTGTCCTTGTTCTCAGGTTCGGGGTCATGGGTCATGTGTCCTTGTTCCCAGGTTCTGGGTCATGTGTCCTTGTTCCCAGGTTCTGGATCATGGGTCCTGAGTCCTAGGGGCTGGGTACTGGGTCCTGAGTCCTCGGGTCTGGGTCCTGGGGCCTGGGTCATGGGGCCTGGGTCCCAGGTGATGGTTCCTGGGTCCCTGGGCCTGAGTCCTATGTACTGGGTCATGGGGGTCCTGAGTCCTGGGGGCTGAGTCCTGGGTCATGAGTCCTGGGGTCTGGGTCCTGTTTCTTGGATACTGGGTCCTGAGTCCTGGGGTCTGGGATATGGGTTCTAGGTCCTGGGTCCTGAGTTCTTGGGACTGGGTCCTGGGTCCTAGGTTCTGGGTCATGGGTCCTGAGGCCTAGGGGCTGGTTCCTGAGTCCTGGGGTCTGAGTCCTGGGTCTTGGGTCCTAGGTCCTGAATCCTTTGGCCTTGGGCCTGGGTCATAGGTCCTGGGTTCTGGTTCATGGGTCCTGGGTCCCAGGGACTGGGGCTTGATTCCTGGGTCAGGGGGACTCGGTCCTGGGTCCCGAGACTTGGGCCCTCAGTCCTGGGGCCTGGTTCTCGTAGCCTGGGTCTTGGATCCTGGAGCCTGGGTCATCGCCCCTGGGGCCTGGGTACTGGGAAGTTGGGCTTGTGTCTTGGGGCTGGGGACCTAGGTCCTGGTGCCTGGGTCCTAGGTCATGGGTCCTGAGTCCTGGATCCTGGGTACTAGTTCCTGGGCCCGGGACATGGGTCCTGGGGCCTGGGGCCTGGGTTATGGATCCTGTGTCCTTGGGCCTGGGGCCTTGGTCATGGACCTGGGGCTTGGGTCCTGAAGCCCAGGTCCTGGGCCCGGAACTTGGGTCCTGGTGCCTGGGTAATGGGTCCTGGGTCATGGGGTCTGGGTCTTGGGATCTGGGTCTTGGGATCTGGGTCCCGGGTCCTGAGTCATGGGGCTTGGGCTCCGGGGCCTGGGTCATGGTTCCTGGTGCCTGGGTCCTAGGTCCTGGGTTCTGGATCATGGGTCCTGGGACTTAGGGCCTGGGTCACAGGGACAGTTCCCAGGGCCTGGGGCTTGATTCCTGGGTCATGGGGACTCGGTCCTGGGTCCCGAGACTTGGGCCCTCAGTCCTGGGGCCTGGGTCTTGTAGCCTGGGTCTTGGATCCTGGAGCCTGGGTCATCGCCCCTGGGGCCTGGGTACTGGGACGTTGGGCTTGTGTCCTGGGGCTGGGGACCTAGGTCCTGGTGCCTGGGTCCTAGGTCATGGGTCCCGAGTCCTGGATCCTGGGTACTAGTTCCTGGGCCCGGGACATGGGTCCTGGGGCCTGGGTTATGGATCCTGTGTCCTTGGGCCTGGGGCCTTGGTCATGGACCTGGGGCTTGGGTCCTGAAGCCCAGGTCCTGGGCCCGGAACCTAGGTCCTGGTGCCTGGGTCTAGGGTCCTGGGTCATGGGGTCTGGGTCTTGGCACCTGGGTCCTGAGTCATGGGGCTTGGGTCCCGGGGCCTGGGTTCAGGGTCCTGAGTCCTGGGGTCTGAGTCCTGGGGTCTGGGTCATGGGTCCTGGATCTTGGTATCTGAGTCCCAGGTCCTGGTGCCTGGATCCTGCATGGATCCTAGGGCCTGAGTGATGGGTCCTAGGTCCTGAATCCTTTGGCCTGGGGACTAGGCCCTGAGTCACGTGTCCTGGGTCCAGGGTTCTGGTCCCTGGGTCCTGCGGCGTTGGTTCTGGGGCCTGAGTCCTGGGTCATGGATCATGGGTCCTGGGTCATGGCTCCTGGGTCCTGGGTCAAGGCTCAAGGGTCCTGGGTCTAGGGTCTAGGTCCTGGGCCTTGAGGCCTTGGGCCAGTGGCCTTGGTCCTGGTGCAGAACGCGGCTGCAAGGCTGGTGACCGATCTGCCTAAATACCACTCAGTCTCCACAACAATTAGATCACTACACTGGCTTCCCTTGGACCGAAGAATTCTGTTCAAAACATTATGTTTAACCCATAACGCCTACTACGATGCTGGCCCTGAGGGTATCAAAGCTCTCCTTCATCGCTATGTCCCCACCAGACAGCTTCGAACCTCGGAAAAAAAACTGCTTATAATTCCGAGATTCAAGAAGGCCAGATGGGGAGGTAGAGCTTTTTCCACTGCTGCCGCCAAATTGTGGAATTCGCTGCCGGAAGAGCTCTCTAGTCAGGTGTCACACTCTCTATTCCGAAAAGCAGTGAAGACCTGGCTTTTCAAACAGAGCCTCCCCCGAGCATTTCTACCCGGTCTGCCATCCGTTGTCTCGCCCCGTTATCAGCGCCTTGACGCCCTTGGGCTAAGTTAGCGCTATACAAGATCATATTCATTCATTCATTCTGATGCCTGGGCCCTGGGTCCTGGTTCCTAGGTCCTGGGGCTGTGGTCATGGGTACTGGGTCAAGGTGCCTGGGTCTAGGGTCCTGGGGCCTGAGGCCTGGGTCATGGGTCCTGGGAACTGGGTCCTGGTTCCTAGGACCTGGGTACTGGGGGCTTTGTCATGGGTCCGGAAGCCTAAGGCCTGGGGCCTGGGTCATGGGGGCCTAAGTCACGGGATTTGGGTCCCGTACCCCAGGTACTTTGGTCCTGGTGCCTGGGTCTTGGGGCCTGGGGCCTGGGTCATGGGGTCTGGGTCTTGGGACCTGGGTCCTGAGTCATGGGGCTTGGGTCCCGGGACCTAGGTTCTGAGTTATGGGCTCAGGGTCTTGGGTCATGGGTAGTGGGTGCTGAGTCCTTCGGCCTGGGGCGTGTGTCCTGGGGCCTGCATCCCGGGTACTGGTTCCTGGGACCTGGGTCCTAGGTTCTGGGTCCTGAGTCCTAGGTTCTGGGTCCTGAGTCCTAGGGCCTGGGTCCTGAGTCCTAGGGGCTGGGTCCTGAGTTCTGGGTATTAGGTCCTGCCCCTGGGTCATGGGTCCTGGGTCTTGGTGCCTGGGGTGTGCATTCTAGGGCCTGGGTCATGGGTCCTAGGTCCTGAGTCCTTGGGCCTCGGTCCTGGGGACTAGGTTCTGTGGACTAAGTCATGGGGCCTGGGTCATGGGTCCTGGGTCCCAGGTCCTTGTGCTTAGGTCCTGGGGCATGGGTCCTGGGGCCTGGAGCCTGGGTCCTGGGGCCTGGAGCCTGGGTCCTGGGACCTGGGTCATGGCTCCTGGGGCCTGGGTCCTGCAGCCTGGATCAAGGGTCCTGGGTCCTGGGCCCTGAGTCCTGGGGACCTGTGGCCTAGGTCATGGGTCCTGGTGCCTGTGTCCTGGGTTCCTGGGTCCTAGGTCCTGGGGCTTAGGTCATGGGTACTGGGTCCTGTTGTGTTAGAATCGAATGTGACATTGCCCCATCCTCCATATCGTATACTGTGTTATGTTAGCATTCATGTAGCTATTTTATATTGATCGCTATTGCAAATGTGTGTGTCCAGCCCCTTCTAACATTGTGCAGGCTAAAGTTAGCATCTGAGACGCCATTTTCCTGCCATGTAACCGCCATGTTACGCTGTGATCGAAGCCCGGCCTCTGTGCCCCCGCTCTCTGTTTGCCTCAGCAGAAAGCTGCTGTTCAGTAATTCCCTCTTATCGTATTCAAGGTTGGAACCCAGATGTATGAAATGAATAGTTTGTTCATCTTTGCATGCCTATCCCTGGACATAGTTATGCTCCCACACTAGAGAGAGCTGAGACCGAGCAAGATGACCTTGGAAGCCTGATAACGTGTACCCATTCTGCAGGTGGTAGCTCATCCCTCTGTGCCTTCTTTGTTCAGTCTTTGCCCAAGCTGTATTTTTCCACCAGGGGCGGGACTTGGGATGTGTTGGAAGGCTTATTTTGTGTTACCAAGTGTTGGGAAGTCAGTCCCTCAACAGCTATCCCATGAGGCTGGTCAGACCGGGCTCCACTGCAGTGTACTTATTAATAAAGGTGTTAGATTTTATTCTCCACTGTCGTCCCTACTCTTCATTTCTGGGAAGGCTGAGAGGTGGTCGCGAGTGACCTGGGTGGCCCATTTCGGGTCACTTCCTTCAGTTGCCTGGGTCCGGGAGCCTGGCTCCAAGGGCCTGGGTCCTGCAGCCTAGGTCCTGGTTCCTGGGGCCAGGGATCTAGGTCCTGGGGCCTGGGTCATGGGGCCTGGGTCCCGGGTACTGGTTCCTGGGTCCCTGGACCTGGGCCCTAGGTTCTGGGTCGAGGGTCCTGAGTCCTGGGGTCTGGGTCCTGGTGCTTGGGTACTGGGTCGTGGGTCCTGAGTCCTGGGGCCTGGGTCCTGGTTCATGGGTACTAGGTCCTGAATCTTAATGGCTGGGTCATGGGTCCTGAGTCCTGGGGTCTGGGTCCTGGATCTTGGTGTCTGAGTCCCAGGTCCTGGTGCCTGGATCCTGCATGGGTCCTAGGGCCTGAGTCATGGGTGCTAAGTCCTGAGTCCTTTGGCCTGGGGCCTGGGGACTAGGTCCTGGGTCAAGGATCTGGTGCCTGGGTCCTGGGTTCTGGGTCCTGGGGCGTGGGTCCTGGGGCGTGGGTTCTGGGGTGTGGGTCCTGGGGCCTGGGTCATGGATGCTGGGTCCTGTGTCCTGGAGCCTGGGTCCCGAGTCCAGAGTCCTGGGGCCTGGGGCCTGGGTCATGGTTTCTGGGTCCTGGGTCAAGGCTCAAGGGTCCTGGGTCCTGGGTCTAGGCCCTGGGCCTGGAGTCCTTGGGCCAGTGGGTCATGGATGCTGGGTCCTGATGCCTGGGTCCTGGTACCTAGGTCCTGGGGCTGTGGTCATGAGTACTGGGTCCAGGTGCCTGGGTCTAGGGTCCTGGGGCCTGAGGCCTGGGTCATTGGTCCTGGGAACTGGGGCCTGAGTCATGGGTCCTGGGAACTGGGGCCTGGGTCCTGGGGGCCTAAGTCACGGGACTTGGGTCCCGTAGCCCAGGTACTTTGGTCCTGGTGCCTGGGTCATGGGTACTGGGTGCTGAGTCCTTGAGCCTGGGTCCAGGGTACTGATTCCTGGGCCCTGGAGCCTGGGTCCTAGGTTCTGGGTCATGTGTCCTTATTCCCAGGTTCTGGGTCATGTGTCCTTGTTCTCAGGTTCGGGGTCATGTGTCCTTGTTCCTAGGTTCTGGGTCATGGGTCATGTGTCCTTGTTCCCAGGTTCTGGGTTCTGGGTCATGTGTCCTTGTTCCCAGGTTCTGGATCATGGGTCCTGAGTCCTAGGGGCTGGGTACTGGGTCCTGAGTCCTCGGGTCTGGGTCCTGGGGCCTGGGTCCCAGGTGCTGGTTCCTGGGTCCCTGGGCCTGAGTCCTATGTACTGGGTCATGGGTCCTGAGACCTGGGGGCTGAGTCCTGGGTCATGAGTCCTGGGGTCTGGGTCCTGTTTCTTGGATACTGGGTCCTGAGTCCTGGGGTCTGGGATATGGGTTCTAGGTCCTGGGTCCTGAGTTCTTGGGACTGGGTCCTGGGTCCTAGGTTCTGGGTCATGGGTCCTGAGGCCTAGGGGCTGGTTCCTGAGTCCTGGGGTCTGAGTCCTGGGTACTGGGTCCTGAGTCCTGGGTCTTGGGTCCTAGGTCCTGAAACCTTTGGCCTTGGGCCTGGGACATAGGTCCTGGGTCCCAGGGCCTGGGGCTTGATTCCTGGGTCATGGGGACTCGGTCCTGGGTCCCGAGACTTGGGCCCTCAGTCCTGGGGCCTGGTTCTTGTAGCCTGGGTCTTGGATCCTGGAGCCTGGGTCATCGCCCCTGGGGCCTGGGAAGTTGGGCTTGTGTCCTGGGGCTGGGGACCTAGGTCCTGGTGCCTGGGTCCTAGGTCATGGGTCCTGAGTCCTGGATCCTGGGTACTAGTTCCTGGGCCCGGGACATGGGTCCTGGGGCCTGGGTTATGGATCCTGTGTCCTTGGGCCTGGGGCCTTGGTCATGGACCTGGGGCTTGGGTCCTGAAGCCCAGGTCCTGGGCCCGGAACTTGGGTCCTGGTGCCTGGGTAATGGGTCCTGGGTCATGGGGTCTGGGTCTTGGGATCTGGGTCTTGGAATCTGGGTCCCGGGTCCTGAGTCATGGGGCTTGGGCTCCGGGGCCTGGGTCATGGTTCCTGGTGCCTGGGTCCTAGGTCCTGGGTTATGGATCATGGGTCCTGGGTCTTAGGGCCTGGGTCACAGGGACAGTTCCCAGGGCCTGGGGCTTGATTTCTGGGTCATGGGGACTCGGTCCTGGGTCCAGAGACTTGGGCCCTCAGTCCTGGGGCCTGGGTCTTGTAGCCTGGGTCTTGGATCCTGGAGCCTGGGTCATCGCCCCTGGGGCCTGGGTACTGGGACGTTGGGCTTGTGTCCTGGGGCTGGGGACCTAGGTCCTGGTGCCTGGGTCCTAGGTCATGGGTCCTGAGTCCTGGATCCTGGGTACTAGTTCCTGGGCCCGGGACATGGGTCCTGGGGCCTGGGTTATGGATCCTGTGTCCTTGGGCCTGGGGCCTTGGTCATGGACCTGGGGCTTGGGTCCTGAAGCCCAGGTCCTGGGCCCGGAACTTAGGTCCTGGTGCCTGGGTAATGGGTCCTGGGACATGGGGTCTGGGTCTTGGGATCTGGGTCCCGGGTCCTGAGTCATGGGGCTTGGGCTCCGGGGCCTGGGTCATGGCTCATGGTGCCTGGGTCCTAGGTCCTGGGTCCTGGATCATGGGTCCTGGGTCCTGGGTCTTAGGGCCTGGGTCACAAGGACAGTTCCCGGGGCCTGGGTTTTGATTCCTGTGTCCTAGGTCCTGGAGCCTGGGTCATAGCTCCTGTGGCCTGGGTCCTGGGGCTTGTGTCCCGGGGCCAGCGACTTGGGTCCTGGTGCCTGGGGCCTGGGTCATGAGTCCTGGGGCCTGAGGCCTGGGTACCATTTCCTGGGGCCTGGGACATGGGTCCTGGGGCCTGGGTCATTGTGACATGGGTCCTGTGTCCTTTTGCCTGGGGCCTTGGTCCTGGATCCTGGGACCTAGGTCCTCGGTCCCGAGTCCTGGTGCCTGGGCCCTAGGTCATGGGTCCTGGGGCCATGGGTCTCAAGGCATGGTCACTGCGCTTGGGTCCCAGAGCCCAGGTCCTGGGCACAGAACATGGGTCCTGGTGCCTCAGGGTTGGGTCCTGGGGCATGGGTCTTGGGACCTGGGTCCCGGGTCCTGAGTCATATGGCTTGGGTCCTGAGTCCTGGGGTCGGGGTCGTGGGTCATGGGTACTGGGTCCTGGCTCCTGAGTCCTGAGTCCTTGGGCCTGGGGCCCTGTACTGATTCCTGGGTCCTAGGTTCTGGGTCCTGAGTCCTAGGTTCTGGGTTTTTGGTGCCTGGGCCTCCATGGCGTGGTGCTTGGATCCTAGGATGTGGGTCCTAAGGCCTGGGTCCTAGGTCCTGAGTCCTGGGGACTACGTCTTTGGTAATTTAGAGGTAGGGTTTTGGATATGCCAGGAAGTGTGGCGCCTTGCTGTATGTGCGTATGGTGATTGTGGTGTGTGTGTTGCACGGTGCTACCAGGTCGGAGGAATTACCCTATAACCCCCGTATTTATATGTGGGTGTCAACCCACACAAGTTACTGAAAAGCCAAGTCCTGGGCACACGTTTGTACAATAAAAACAATGTTTGTTGTTGTTCTGAGCATTAGTAGAGTTGTTATTAAAGTCCACTCGAATAGTAAATGTTTATAGTTTTAATCTAAAAAAAAAAAGGACAAATGACAGCCAGCCAACACGTGTTTCGTCACATTGGGAAATAACCCGTGACTTCTTCAGGGCTGTAAAGGATACGTAGATGTCGTTGAGAAATCGCTCCGCCGGTGATAATTCCGACCCGGCTGGTCTGGTTAGGGAAAGTGATAATGAGATCCAAGAAAATGTTGGGAAAGCTCCGGCTTATGGCGATCCCAGGAGTGAATGACTGAATGCCCGTGGGTCGGTGGGTCAACGTCTCCCCGGATCTTAAGTAACAAGGAAAACCTCAGTGTATTAAGAAAGGGACCTCCAGGGTTGAGGAGATCCCAAAAGTAGTGCCTGCAGCCTGTAAGCGGGCGGGTCAGCCGGTCCAGACGATCTTCAGCGTGGAAATGTATTTCAGGAGGAGTGCAGGCACCAACACGCCTCTGTTCCGGGTAAGGACCTTACCCTGAGGTTTTCCTTGTTACTTAAGATCCGGGGAGACGTTGACCCACCGACCCACGGCCATTCAGTCATTCACTCCTGGGATCGCCATAAGCCGGAGCTTTCCCAACATTTTCTTGGATCTCATTATCACTTTCCCTAACCAGACCAGCCGGTTCGGAATTATCACCGGCGGAGCGATATCTACGTATCCTTTACAGCCCTGAAGAAGTCACGGGTTACTTCCCAATGTGACGAAACACGTGTTGGCTGGCTGTCCTTTGTCCTTTTTTTTTTTAGATTAAAACTATAAACATTTACTATTCGAGTGGACTTTAATAACAACTCTACTAATGCTCAGAACAACAACAAACATTGTTTTTATTGTACAAACGTGTGCCCAGGACTTGGCTTTTTTGACTACGTCTTTGGGCCTGGGTCATGGGTCCTGGGACCCGGTGCCATGGTCCTGGGGCGTCGGTCCTGGGGCCTGAATCCTGAGTCCTTGGCCTGGGTCATTGGCCGGATTCCTGGGTCCTGAGTCATTGGGCCTGGAGCCTGGGTCTCGGGAACTGATTCCAGGGTCCTAGGTTCTGGGTCCTGAGTCCTAGGGGCTGGGTCCTGAGTCCTGGGGTCTGGGTCTTGGTGCCTGGGTCCTGTGGCCTGGTGCTTGGATCCTGGGACGTGGATCCTAGAGCCTGAGTCATGGGTCCTAGGTCCTGAGTCATTGGGCCTGGGTACTGGGGCCTGGGTCATGGCTCCTGGGTCCTGGGTCAAGGGTCAAGAGTCCTGGGTCCTGTGGCCTTGTTCCTGGGTTCTAGGTCCTGATACTTTGGTCATGGGTACTGGGTCCTAGGGCCTGGGTCCTGGTAAATGGGTCCTCGTTCCAGGGGCCTGGCTAAGGGGACCTGGGTCCTGGGGGCTGGGTGATGGGGCTTGGGTCCCGTAGCCCAGGTACTTTACCTGGTATCTGGGTCCTGCTGCCTGGGTCTTGGGTCCTGGTCCGAGTGCTGGGATCTGGGTCCTTTGTACTAAGGCCTGGAGCCTTAGTCCCGGGGCCTGGGTCCTGGCTCCCAGGGCCTGGGTCCTACGGCCTAGGTCCTGGTTCCTGGGTCATGGGTCCTGAGGCCTGGGTCCCGGGTACTGGTTCCTGGGTCCTGGGTTGTGTCATGGGTCCTGAGTCCAGGGGTTCGGTCCTGGGTCCTGAGTCCTGGGGTCAGGGTACTAGGGCCTGGTACTAGGGCCTGGATGACAGCTCCTGGGGCCAAGTTCCTGGAGCCTGGGTCACGTGTATGTAGGTATGTATGTATAATAATATTTGTAGAGTGCAACTGTCACTCCGAGGAGTATCACTGCGCTATGGCAGGCCGAGACATAGAAAGCAGCAGATGTTCTGCAGGATCAGATGAGTGAGAGAACTAGGGCATCTGAGGCTCCGAAGATCCAGGTTTTCAGGGATTTCCTGAAGATTGGTTCAGTCTGAGAGAACCGGAGATGGATAGGTAGAGAATTCCAGGCTTTAGTTCCTAGTACTGCTACAGATCTGCCACCTTTGGAGATGTAGCTGAAACTGGGGGTGAGAGGAGGTTGGCTGATGAAGATCTTAGGGGGTGCTGTGTCACATACAGTTTAACTCTGGCCCTCAAATACTTGGGTCCTGCTGATCTATAGGCTCTGTAGGTGATTTTTAATATCTTAAGAAGGATTCTTTTATGAATGGGCAGCCAATGTAGAGATTTTAAGGCTGCCGAAGCTGAGGAGCCTCAAGGCAGTTTTAGAACTAGGCGAGCTGCAGCATGTTGGACTACCTGCAACTTCTTCAGAACAGACTTATTGGTCCCTGCATATAAGCTGTTACAGTAATCCAGTCTAGATGTGATCAGGGCCACTGCCCCTGACTTTCTAGCCACACAGGGCAGTATATTAAAAAACTTTTGGAGAGACTTTATCAGGTGGAATCAGGTGCCGGCCACCAAGAGCGCTTGTTGATGGAAGGATAGTGAGGTATCAAATTTTACTTCCAGATTCCTCACTACATCTAATGTGTTGGGAGGAGGGGAGATATATTTAGGCCAGCAAAGGCTGGGCAAGAAGGTGTTGTTTTTTCCAAGCAGCATGATCTCGGTTTCTTGGGTGTTACACTTCAGATGGTTAGATTTCATCCAGTGGAAAACAGCTGTAAGGCGGAGTTGGAGATTGGTGGAGTTTTTATCTAGTACTAGAATTAACTGAGTAACATCGGCATAGGAGATGGTTTCAATATTGAACAATGATATCAGGTTTATCAGGCAAACTATGCAGATGTTAAATAGTACTGGGCTTAAGGCAGAGCCCTGCGGGACCCCAGAGGTTATAGGTTTCTCTGCTGATTGATAAAGGCCGAAGGTGACTATTTGTATTCGATTGGAAAGGAAGGATTTCAGCTACACTAGGGCTATGTGGGAAATGCCATATGTTTTAAGTCGGTCCCCCAAGATGTCATGGGAGACGATATCAAATGCGGCCAAAAGGTCCAATAAAATCAACACTGCGTTTTTCTCCTGATCTAAGGCAAATTTAAGAGTTATAGGGGTGTGTAGTAATGCTGATTCCGTGGAGTGCATAGGCCTAAAATCTGACTGGCTTGGATGCAAGATATTGGCCGCTTCTGAAAAGAAGTCATTTCAATGTTTACAAATTTTTAAGTGATTTTGCTGAGGCAGGGTAGAAGGGAGATAGGGTCTGGGTCATAGGTCCTGGGTCTTGGTGCCTGAGTCCCGGGTCCCAATGCCTGGATCCTGGGGCGTGGGTCCTATGGCCTGGGTCATGGGTCCTAGGTCCTAAGTCCATGGGCCTGGTCCTGGTACCTAGGTCCTGGGGCCTGGGTCATGGATCCTGGGGCTCGGGTCATGGGTCCTGAGTCCTGGGGCCTGTGTACTGGGGCTCGGGTCATGGGTCCTGGGTCAAGGGTCCTGGGTCAAGGTATTTTGTATTATTAACTCATTGACTGACCTAATGACAAATATAAACATCATGAAAAGGTGTGGCCAAGATGCCCTTATGACGTATATATGCATTATGTTTTATTCCCGCCACAGGTGGTAGTCATTTCTTAAAATGTGTTTTTGTTTCTCCAAAGGGGACAAACTCCTGCTGGGGCTGATGGTACTTTGAAGGTGTTTACTCGTGCCCAATTGATACTTGGCATCAGAAAAATCCCAATTGAGGCTGTCTGGTGCTTCCTCTCACTTCACATTATGAGCAGAAGTTGCTGTGTCTGTAGCTCAGCAAGTGGAGAGCCTCTGTTTGGATATTTCTCTAGTCCAAAAAACACCAGACATGATTTCCTATTTTTGTGTCTTTTACCCAATTGCAATTTGTGGGGAGAAATGGTTGTAAAACCCATGGGGATCCCAAAAAGATGTAGTTTGCTGAAAGTGTTACAGCAAACAAATGATGGACGGAATGCTGACAATGCAAACATTCTCCCCCAGTCAAAAGATCTGGCTTAAATCCATCGTTCTTTTGCCCACTACGCCACCCCAGTTTGGACCCAGCCATATGCAAATCAGTCTTGACTCTGTGCCCCATGGGAACAGTCCAGACCCGAACTGCCAGAGCCAGGTCCTCCCTGGACCGGAAACAAAGCATCCTGGGACCAGTTTCAGGGTATGTCACCCTTCTTCAGCCAGGCAAGCTTGATTCCAGTGGCACAGGGAGCAAGGGACCCACGTCTGGGCATACCCATCCCAGTTAGGGTGAAAAGTGTTACAGCAAACAAATGATGGACGGAATGCTGACAATGCAAACATTCTCCGCCAGTCAAAAGATCTGGGGTAAATCCATCGTTCTTTTGCCCACTATGCCACCCCAGTTTGGACCCGGCCATATGCAAATCAGTCTTGACCCTGTGCCCCATGGGAACAGTCCAGACCGAACTGCCAGGCCAGGTCCTCCCTGGACCGGAAACAAGCATCCTGGGACCGGTTTCAGGGTATGTCACCCTTCTTCAGCCAGGCTAGCTTGATTCCAGTGGCACAGTGAGCAAGGGACCCACGTCTGGGCATATGCAAGGGAGATGTCCAAAAGACTACAGGCAATATGTGTAATAGTCCTATTCTTCCAGTCCTAAAAGGGGCACTCTCGAATAATTCTGATAAAGCTGATGATGTATATCATTTTGTGATTCATTTACGAGAGGTCAATAAAATAGTAGTTCCGCAATTCCCAGTGGTTCCTGATATCACTACACTTTTGACTATGATTCCAACTACCGCTAAGTTTTTATCTGTTACTGATTTAAAAAACGCATTTTTTAGCATTCCTACACATCCAGATAGTAGGTATTTGTTTGGATTTACACTAGCTGGCAGAAGTGTCCGATTTTGTCGCGCTCCTCAAGGCTATACTGAAAGTCCTAGTATCAATAGTCAAGAATTAAAAGGTCAGTTGTATTCACTCTCGCTTCCTCCAGGTAATGTACTGGTGCAGTATGTCGATGATTTGTTAATTGCTTCTGATACGGAACAAGGTTGCAAGGATAGTACGGTGAAATTATTGTTGCATTTGGCACATCATGGACATAAGGTCTCCCTTTCGAAGTTCCAGTACTGTCGACAGGAGGTCACATATTTAGATCACCTACTGTCGAAGGAGGGTAGAAGGTTAACGCCAGAACGCATTAATACTATCACTAACATGCCCCTTCCACAAACTCAAAAGGATGTGCATGCTTTAATAGGCATTTCTTCCTACTGTCGACAGTGGATTCCTAATTATTCCTTACTAATTAAACCTTTGCTTGCATTAACAACGAAAGCAGTGCATGAGCCCTTGCCTCGGACGCCAGATTGTCAGCAATCTTTTTAACAACCAAAAGCTGCGCTTTGCTCTGCTCCAGTGCTAGGCACACCTAATTATAGGAAACCGTTTGTACTGTACATCCACGAGATGGCTGGTAGTGCGCTTTCTGTCTTGACTCAAAAAATGTGGTGAGAGACAGAGACCCTGCGCTTATTTTTCTGCTGTGCTTGACCCTGTCGCAAGGGCTCTCCCGAGCGGTCTGCGAGCGGTCGCTGCTATTGCCACTTCAATCAGACAATCGACTGGACTTGTGCTCGATACTTACCTCACAGTTACGGTACCTCATGCTGTGGAAGCACTTTTGAATAAGACAAGGACACAGCACCTCACCAGTGCACGTCTTACCGGCTATAAATTGACATTGTTTGCTAAGCATATCACAATCAAAAGATGTGCCATTCTGAACCCAGCCACGATACTACCCCTGCCTTCTGAGAATGAGGCAGTCGACAAACATGACTGTATTTTCCGAACAGAGGAAGAGACGAAAGGACGGGTAGACTTGACTGATGTTCCCTTATTTGACCCCCAAGGAGAACTATGTGTCGATGGCTCTTGTTTTAAATTACCAGATGGCACTACTACTGCAGCTTATGCTATCACTACGTTGCGTACAATGGTAGAGACATCACGAGTCCCCTGTCAGCACAGTTCAAGCCGCAGAACTTGTTGCCCTTATATGAGCTTGTGAATTGAGTGAAGGATTGGTTGTCAATATTTATATAGACGGACAATATGCATTTGGGGTCGCCCATAATTGTGGGCGATTGTGGGCAGAGAGAGGGTTCCTTTCTTCCCATGGCACTAAGATGCAACATGGACATCTCATACTGCGATTGTTATCTGCATTAACACTCCCTAAGAAAATGGCGATTGTGAAGTGTAGCGCCTATAAGAAAGTGACAGATGATGTGGGCAGAGGGAATGCGTTTGCAGATCAGACAGCCAAGGAAACTGCTCAAAGCAAGATGAAGAGAACATTTTTTACAGGTCCAGCTAGATGGGTTCCCGAGAAAGCCATGTTTGAAAATACGGTTGAGAGTGTGAAAGAGACACAAAGAGAGGCCACGATATTGTACTTCCAATGTAAGCGAGTAGCCATGGGAGCCGGATTTGCTCCCAGCTTGGCTACTCTGTATATGGACAAATATGAAGACAAATACATATACAACACAGATAACCCTTTCACTGATAACATCATGCTATGGAAGCGTTATATTGATGATGTCATAATGGTGTGGAGAGGACAGGAACTCAATCTAATCGATTTCCGACTATGGCTCAATGTAAGATCACCGGATATTCAATTCACAATGAACTACGACAGGGAATCGATCTGTTTTCTAGACCTCTTGCTCAAGATTGAAAAAGGTCTAATCTACACCACCTTATATAGAAATCTACTGAGCTCAACACCTTGCAGAAATACTCCTCTCACCATCCGAGGAGTCTCCGGGATAACTTACCTTACGGACAGTTCTTAAGGCTCTGGAGGAACTGCTCTCGAAGATTAGACTTTTTCAAAGAAACTGATACCCTGATCGCCAGACTGAGGAAAAGAGGTTACCCCAAAGGATTGCTCAACCGAGCACGGAAGAGAGCCTGGTACTGTCCGTGAGAAACCCTATTAGAGGTGCGGTCAAAGATGGACACGGAAGAGAAGCTTGTCTGCGTGACAACCTTTAACACAAGAAGCCAAGAAACCAAGAAGATCATCAAAAAGTATTGGAACCTCGCTTCCACGGAAATCAACGCAACATCGAATCCGGTGTTTGCCTTCAAAAGGGCAAAGAATGTGAGAGACTGTCGTGAGCTCATACTTGACGCCACCCAAACCACCCGATATCAGGACTCAACTGCAGCTACCATCGTTCACTGGCCACTTTAAATGCAGCAGTTTCAAGGCCTGTAAACCGACGATCGAAGGATCTACTTTCACACACCAAGGGCGGATTTTCCAACTACCTCCTCATACAAATTGTAACAGCGCCAATGTTATTTATGCCATCAAATGTCCTTGCGACCAAATATACATTGGCCAAATGACACAGAGAGTGAAGAGCAGAATCTTACAGCACTGTAGTAGGCTGTGTTGCAAGGTACTGGGGACCCCCCTAGTAGACCACTTTTCGGAGATGGGGCATGAGGTGGAAAGCCTCAGGCGGTGGGTCATAGAAAGGATCTTCCAAAATTCTAGAGGGGGTGATGTGACATCATCGCTCAACTTCAAGGAATGCAGATGGATACATACTTTGAACACTGTAAACCATGGTGTGAACAAACTGGAGGAGACCAGCAGACAATTGGGCCTTCTATCAAGGAGATGAATCTAATTCACAATAGCATAGCTCATATCTGGTTGCTCCACCCATCCGTCTACTCCTGTTACACCCAATACAATGTACCTAAAGCATCGTCTCTCTCTTCCCCAGCTATGAACTATAGACCGCATATGCTGCTGCATCATTTGTAGTTTGCAATTTTCTAATGGTGAAACATGATCCTTTTTCTTCCCTAGCTGTGGACTCCAAAACTGCATATTCATCGTATGCGTTTTTACAATTCTCTATTGGTTACATGTTATGTTAACCTTTCACTCTCTAGTAGACCTGGAAAATGGCCATTTCTTGAATCGATTAATAGGGTTTGTTTGATGCTCATGATCCTGCTAAGAACGACAAAACTTGAGTGAAATATTGTATTTAAATAATTGTGCTTATTCCCTTTATGTGACATGCCACAACACGGTCCACAGATAATTGAGATTCCCCCCCTTTTTTTGCTGGGATGAGTGTCCTAGTTATTGTTGTATTATCCCAATCTAAACGAGTGAAGAATGTCCTAATTTTCACTGTGTGATATGCTGTAAAATTTGATGTATTCATTACTTTTTAATGTTTGTAAACAGAAACAGTATGTCTTAGGACACAATACGACCTTTTCAATGCAATAATTAACCAAGCTTGCAAAATCCGCTTTTCGCTATTGCCTAATCAGGTTAGACTGTAAATGCAATCATTTTCTCAGTAATTGAGTTCATCTCCTCAACCTCGCCTTTAAAATCACTATAGCACACAGGTGCTCCTCGGTTACTGCTAATTGACGGCAGGCCGCTGATGACTCACAACGCCATCAGGTGTTGTTAATTTAAATACCCTCCTTTCCCTCGGGCGCCGGCTGTTCACTTTCAACGCTGGCCCGACTGAGGTAAGACGCGTCAGCAACCTGCTGCGCGCTCCTTTTCCGAATATTCACTTCTGTGCTTTCATCGTCTCACACGGGCACTCCATTGCCCCTTTCCTCGTTTGTACGCGGGTTGTTGTAATTTAATTATTTCCCACTACGAACGGCATTGTTCCATTAACAAGGGTCGATTTCAGACGCCTGTGGTTTCACTTCCCTCTGCACGTGTGTGGTTTTAATTAGCGAATGGCTCGGCATTGTAAAGATTCAGTCCACGCAACTCTCGTTGATTCAACGCTGGGTTCTCACTGTCTTAAGCTATTTCGCACGGCTACTATTCTCTTAGCCTTTGATCTACCGTTGGTAGTCGCATCTATGCCGCATGCCATTTGCTGCATACCGGTGTCAATTTAAACGCGTATCTCCCGCTGCTGAACGCAATTATTGTGTCCGCAATTTGAATTCACTCGCGGTCCCTGGAGCACCAACCTTTTACTTCTTTTAACTTCTTTGGCATGCTTTGGGTTGTTTTACTCCACTCCACCTCCTAGTTTAAGAGTACTGTTCAGAATATTCTTCATCTGGCTGTACAAGCACACTATTGCACATATTATAGTTAGTGCATGGTTTATGCCCTATGAGCACCTTTGCCATCTATGGAGGTTGACACCCTGTCTTCGTTTCCTTTTTTTCCCCTCTGACAGCTTTTTGACTCGTGCAAATAACTGTCATCTGATGTGATTCATTACCATCACTGCAAAGGTAACTTTTCAATCGTTTTTCTGGCAAGCCCAATGAGACACCCGTCTAGCTGCGCCTATTCTTATCCTTGTCCTCCATCACTTCCTACAGAATACAACCTTTGGTGGATTATACCCTGAAGAATTCTACTGGTTACCGTTCCCGGCCTCACTGGTAGGTCCCTCTGACCATCAGGTTTTTCCTCCCTGCATCATGTGTAACACACCCAACTCATGGTTGAATTATTTCACCCGCACAGGCTGTCCCCCGTGTCCTGAAGAAGACCCGCCGTGACTCATCCTTCAATCACGCACTTCTCTGGGTCGAAACGTCGACGTACCTGTACAATCCATTCCCTACCCTCTCCACTCCATGTGAAAGGCGGATTAAGCAGTATATGGATTGGAGATTCATGTGTTTAGGGACAGATGTCCACTGAATTGAACATTTTAGATACCTTTGGTACAGCACTGTATATAGTTTATTCACTTAAAGCGCCTTGTCACCTCTAGATCACCTTATCACCTATTAGCTAGCCTTGCGTCGTTTTTCAATAATCTTTGTTTGCTTGTGACAGCCTTACTATTTTATAACCAGAAAAATTGTAAAAATAAAAAGTGATTAAGCTGTTAATATACTACCTTTTAATTAATTCAAATTCGGTGTGTTCTCCTTTCTTCATGCAAAAATATTTATGACACATTAAAGTAATTTATGTACCCGACAAAACCAACATTAGCATATACGCCAATCACCCGCAGTCAGTGGGTCTCGCTGAGAAGTACAATGGTACGCTCAAACTGAAGTTGGCAAAAATTCAGGAAATGACAGGGTTAAAATGGCCAGATGCTCTTCCGTTAGCTCTTTGTCAACTAGAACTACAGCACATTCTAGAACTGGGTTATCTCCTTTTGAGGTTGTGTTTGGATGCCCAGCAAATGTCTGGGGCGTCCCTAGGCCTAAGAAATTTTCGGACAATGAATATCCTGTATTGCTTGATTACCTTGGGCAGTTAACGGAAAGTTTGCGTTCTATTCACCAACAGGTGCAAGACTCCTTAAATCCTAAACCAGAGGGACCTGGCCACAACATCCAGCCTGGGGACTACGTTTTGCTTAAAAACGTCCAGAGGAAGAAAAGTTTGGAGCCCAGATGGAAAGGTCCTGAGCAGGTTTTGTTGGTTACACGGACAGCTGTAAAGGTTGCTGGCCAGAAGAACTGGGTCCATGCGACCCACTGTAAGAGAATACCTTTGCCACTGCCTTATGACCAGTGGGTCAAGGAGGGAATAGGAGAAGTTGCATGTGAGCAAGTGCCCAGATTTGTGCCTTTTAGTGATGCACAATTAATCTGGACCCAAATAGACAAGGAGAACGACGATGTTCTGAACGAGGCTGTCCCACCAGAAATACGAGCTATCCAGAAGCCTCTGTTCAGTGATCACACAGTGCCTGGGGCTGCCAGGTACAATTTACATCCTCGGACGAGGACCACTGAGCCTAAGGAGAAAAAGGATTAGGGATGGACTGTACAAGGTAGGAAAGTACTGAGTAGCAGTACCAACGAGGGATCAAAACAAGTGGAAAATTCTGCATTTGCTTTGCTTATGTTATTTGAACATTAGTTAGGAAAGTATACTCTGAGAGTATACCACCTTTATCAGCGTGGGATAGATTAGGAAAGAGGGACCAGGGACCGCAGAGACTACTTCGCGCTTTGACTCACGGATTTAGGACTGCACTTTGGACGCTCTGCCTTGAGAAAGCCCTCGGCCAACAGGCCACCGGGCGAAACACGGGTCGGCTGTTTTTCGTGTATGATCTCACATTTAGAATAAGTCATTAAAAAGGACACATTCTGTCAATAAAGAACATGAGTCTTGGAAATTATTACTCTCACGACATTTAATAAGAAGGCACAGACCTCCACTCACAACTTTAGTTATTGCATTCCCAATGGCTCTTGGGAGCAGCCATTTGTAAGGCACCTGCCACCACTAATTGTGGGCCCTGACCACTGTAGCGTGAAGCCTAGACTCGCCCACCCACTTCAGCAACCTAGATTAGGCAAGAGCTTAGGACAGAGCAAGCTCCACCGCCGGTGCTCAAGAGCGCCAACTAATTGATGGACGATAGGATCCTGTACCAGTGAGGCTTGACAGACAATGGGAACATTCATACTTTTCTTTGCATTTTCTTCCTTTAATTCACTATGCATCCTTTTGGCAGGAAAGTTAATGATGAGGAGCAGCCAAATGTCACTACACAACGCAGTATGACTTGGTCAATTCGGAGTAAAATTACATGTGTCATTTTTTTATAACAATGATAATAATATGTGGGGTATCGTGGTTTTTGGAGAATCTACATAGTATACCTACACGTACTAAGGGTGAAGGCACCTCCCCTAGGCGTAATAAAAGGGCTGTCCCGAGTAATGTGTTTGTGGAGACCCATAAGAAATTCTTTGGGAAAGGGACTGCTTGCTACCCCACTCGATCTGTTACTAGCCTTTGGACTGAATACCCACTGTCACTTGTGAATTACACGTACACTTGGCCACCTCAGTTTGCAGAAGTAAGGGGAATGTTTGGATTTGGTTATCCTGGGCCATGTCTGTATTATAAGGTATGGGTTATCCGGGTTGTGATAACAATACATATTGTGATAATTTCTATATGGAAGCGCAAAATATAACGCTGGTGGGTTGGCATTACAAGGAATTACCAGTACCTCGAGAGGCTGGTTATCATCCTGCTTGTTGCCCTATAGTGAACAGTTCGGATACCTTTTTGTACATAAATTGTTCAGGGACAATACTATATAAACACATCTTTCCTCTAGTCAATAAGAAAAATCCAAACACTTTGGGAATGAATTCCAGATATGCTGCAGTGAATTATGAGGGGCCGATATATGCACATCCAGGGTTTTTCTTTCATTCTAATTGGACTTATTCCAACATCCATAATGGCACTGATGACGTGGCTCTTGGGATGGTACTGCTTTGGGTGTGCCATGTAAATATGCTCGACCCAAAACAAGATGGGTAAAAAGGACGTTAACGAAAGAATTCTGTGAAGGAGTAACAGATTTGGAAGTAAATAGCTGTAGTAATGGTATTACATTTGGATACATCCTCTCCTTTATTTTCACACTGGGTGGTACTGCTATGGCCAGGGGCGAGAATGCTAGAGAATATTTTGGATGTAAGCTGCAAATTCTATCCAATACTACAGTGGCGGCTTTGCTCGACATCACTACCCAGTTAGAAAGCATGCAGGTGTATTCGGAACAGACTAGATATGCAGTGGATTTTATCTTGGCAAATAGTGGTGGTGTATGCGCAGTGGTCGGAGATCAGTGTGTGGTCGGTATCAAAAATCTGGAAAATAATATAACGCAACACATTATGGACATTATTGACAATGTTAAAGGGATGGAAAGTGGGAATTGGAATTGGTTCCTTTTTGGCAGCTGGGGTTGGATTCTTAAGGAAATGATTTAACTTATAGTGGTGCTCTGTTGTATCCTCATTCAATGCCTTCCGCTCTGTTGTTCCTATTGTGCCTCTGTTTTCACACCTAAACAGAAAATATCAGCCCATGTTATCAATGCCGCTCTGATGCTCCAGGAGGATATTGATGATCTTATGAATATTGATGAGGGAATTTTCGAGGATTCCTCCCTCCTTGCTGTTCCCCTTTCTAATGCTGAGTGCCCATAGTTTTACCCTGCTTACACTTCTCGATTTTAATGCTCTGTTAACTTCTGACATGTTGATGCTGTTATAGTAATGCAACCTGTGTATCACTCTTTGTAGTCCATATTAGAAAATGTTTTTAGCTCATGCTAAAAGGAGGGTCTGTTAGATTAGGCCTGTTGATGCTTACGTAATGCCATGTTTTAGTTGGCATTCGCTGCACCATTTTCTTTTTTAGACCCCATTTTGCATGCTGATCGAAACTAATCTTTTTTAGTTCTGAGAAATGCCCTTCGCTAAGTTTTGTTTCTGCAATAAAGATTGTTAGTGCCAGCGCATAGCTTTCTCACTAGATAAAGGCCCTCTCCAACCTGTCTGGTAGTTTGCTCACAGCCCAGGGTGAAACGGCCTTGGACTGTGCTGGGTTGTGCAAGATACGAGAACAGAAACCTTTTTTTTGTCTTTTACTGTCCAGTTACATCTGTCTGGAAAATTCCACTGTGGGCATGTTCTTACCTAACCATGGAATGTACATAATGTATCTCTAGGCTTGCTGTTCTTTAGTTCCCTCTGTAGCACTCACTCGAGACTCTGCAGACGGGCCCCCACTCTGAGCGTATATGAATAAACAGTTATTGGTGTATATTCTCCACTGTTTCCTCGACTCTTCATTTGGTACGGAAGGCTGAGAGGTGGTCAGCAGTGACTGGCCCTTTGCGGGTCACTCCCTTCATGCTCCCAGTCAATGCCATCCAATGGCAGAATTATACTTGTGTTTTACTAGATTACCAGCTCACGCCTAATGTGCTCTTGCAGAGCTTACTGCCCTTTAGCTTTTCTATGAAAATTGCCCTGGAAAATTCATTATTTCACCTCATTAAAAAACGAAAATTAGGGCATAAGCACTCCTGCACCCCTTTCCTCTGGAGGATGTTGCTGAAATTTGGTACAGGAAGTCTGCCCCACCACTTTCAAAGATCACCAGCCGTCACTGATTTTGACCATGATTAGCCTGATAGCCCGTACTCTGGATTAAAAGATTTGGATATCTAGAACCATTCCTTCATTTCTAGAAAGAAGTCCTCCTGAGGCTTGAGCCGGGAGTAGACACTTGCTACGGTATTCGCTGTGATTGCCTTTGTTTTTATCCGTTTCTAATTGCATTATTTGTTGAAACCACAAAACTGTAAAGGGCGATATCTGCGCATCGAATACACAAATTGCGAAATTGCCTTTGTTTTTTTCTGCTTTTAACTGCTTTTATTGTTAAAACTTTTAAAACTGTAAAGGGCGATATTTGCGTTTTTAAAAAAATACTAAATTTGCGATATTTGCACACTTACTCACTCCCGGGGCCCGCTGTTCTACGCGGGAACGCCATCTTGGGAGGAGGCAGGTCAGTGGGCTAGTCTTTCCGCCCCGGACTCTACAAATAATTAACCCTGGGCGTAGTTTGCGAAGTAGCGCTACGCGAAGCTACGCGAAGTGCACTGCGCACTACGCGAGCTACGAGTAGCACCACGCGAACTGCGTAGTGCGCTGTTCGCGATGATTGCACAGTGCCGGATGCTTGTCCGCACTGTGCAATCATTGAAAACGGCATCTTGCACAGTGCGAGCTGTCTTTTACTGCCGCTCGAGTAGATTTTTACTCGAGCGGCAGCTTTCTCAACGCGGACTGGTAGTTTCTCATCGCGAGCGGTCGCGAGCATACGCGACCACTCGCAATGAGAAACCTGACCTCCCCGCGTTGAGAATCTCGCCGGAGGTTTATTTTCCACGCTCGCGATCGGCAACTTGATGTTGCTGATCGCGAGCGAGAAAAGTCTCGCCGGGATGTCATTTTGCTTGCTTGCGGTCGCCAACTTGACGTTGAGGACCGCGAGCAAGCAAAAAATGACCGCTGCACTACGCTACACGTGTTTGCACTGTGCTACGTGCAATTCGCGTAGTGCGAAGTAGCGCAAACTTCGCAAACTACGCGAGCGTAGCGTAGTGCTTTGCCCAGGGTTACAAATAATGAGGCGAGCGCGCAGCTGGCGCGCCGAAGCTCGGCCCGCGCTTAGCGCCAGTCCCCCTGCCCAGTTTTGCTCAGGGAAACCAAGCATTACAGCTTATTCAAGTGGAACACTTCATAGCTTCAATACCAACAAACACTCCAGCTGTTTATCTCTCCAGCCTGCTAACTGTCTTCCACACTCCCAGCTGACTTGCCCGGGTTGTGGTACTAAACTACCTGAACTAGTACTACAACCAATTAAATCCTCAACTAAAATCGGCAGAAATAAAAAAAACATCCTGCCTAATCAAGTTTGGAAATGTGTCCTTATCAATGCCCGATCTTTGGTTAAACACAGCTCTGAGTGCGAATCATTAATTGTGGATGAGGAAATAAGCATTGCGTTTGTCACAGAATCTTGGACAGATGATGCCTCAGGCCCGGACCTGGTTAAAGCCACTCCTCCTGACTACCTTTGTTTCACATTGAATAGGCCAAATAGGAAAGGGGGTGGCCTAGTGGTCATCTACCACAATTCTATAAGGGCTTCTTTTAACCCACTTGTTTATTCTCAATATGAAGCATTAGACTTTTGTTTCTACCTGTGTCACCACTTTACCTTCAGAGGCACTCTCATATACAGAGCGCCAGGCCCTAGAAGCCAATTTCTTAGGCAACCAGATAGTATGCTGGTAAATGCACTGAGCGCCAACTCACACACGATACTCAGAGATTTTAATTTCTACTTGGAAACACTCTCTGATCGTGATACCACTAATTTGCGGGACATGATGAGCAATGTTGGTCTAGAGCAACTGGTGATCGGCGCCACACATAAGGCCGGGCATACTCTTGACGGCATCTTCTCTAACGAATCACAACTGCTCTTTACGGGCATTCTCCCAGTAGTTTGGTAAGATCACAAGGCAGTGCTATTTGAGCTCACCACTCCCAACCGTCACACTTGTAAACCAGAAAAATACAACGGGCTAGCAGAGCCTGGAACAAGATAAATGCTGAGGAATTGCAGGAGCTGTTAACTGCGACATCGCCTTCATTCCCCACAGATTTGGATGAAGCTGCCCAATCATATACCATATGGCTAGAGGCAGCCGGCAATAAGCTCGCTCCAAAAAAACTCATCCCCCCTAATAGGGCACGTCCATCCTCCCCCTGGTACTCTCAAGAACTGAGAGACCAAAAATTGGTTTGCAAACACCTAGAAAGAAAATGGAGGAAGGAATACAATGTTAGTGACAGGAACGAATACAAACTCAGCTTAGCTCACTATAAACAGCTGCTTCTAAAAACCAAACAAGAGTTCTTCACCAATCGAATTAACCTTGCAAAAAATTCAAGCAAAGAACTATTTAAAACGGTCTCATCTTTGGCATACCCGGCTACTCCGACTATCACTGCGAGTCAGGAATTATGTGACAAAATTGCTCAATTCTTCCAGCTCAAAGTGGAGTCCATTTTCTCCATTTTCACAAATGCAACAGCCAAATCCATTTCCTTCCAGTCCGATGACTGTCAATTAGGAAAGGGCTCTAAGGTACTTTTTGATAAGTTTGCCCCCTCAACATTTATAGAAACCTTAAATCTCATTAGGACAACTAAATCAGGCTCTCCTTACGACCCCTGTCCAACTTCCATTATAAAGCTGGCATCGGAGCCAGTCGCATTGGCTCTGTCCTCCGTCATAAACTCTATGTTTTCTGAATGGTACTTTCCCAAAACTTGAAAAAGCGCATCAATATTGCCTCTGCTTAAGAAATCTACTCTGGACCCTCAAGACCCAAATAACTTTAGACCGATTTCTAGGCTCCCTCTCCCGGCGAAAGTGGCAGAGAAACTCATGAACACACAACTTAGTAGGTTTTTGCTTGATTCGCAGGCGCTGGATCCCTCGCAATATGGCGGGGCACAGCAACGAGTCGGCCCTTATCAAGTCCACAGAAGAGATCAGGTCCGTATTTGATCTAGGAGGCAAAGCGGTGATGATCATGTTGGATCTCTCTGCGGCCTTTGATACGGTCCATCACGCTTCATTGATGGACCGTTTGCGGGAGATTGGAATCCATGGCACCGCCTGGAATTTACTTGAATCCTTTCTTTCTAACAGAATTCAAACAGTCGCATTAGGGGAATTCTCTTCCAAACCTTTCTCTTTGCCGTGTGGAGTCCCTCAAGGCTCCTCCTTGAGCCCGACTCTTTTTAATACCTATGTCTCATCATTGGCCCCACTTATTGAATCATACAGCTTCTCCCTAACCTCTTACGCAGATGACACCCAAATTGTGGTGTCATTGCTGCCAGGGTCAATGATGAGAACAGCATCACGTCTTCAAGAGTGCATGCCAGCCGTTGGCGGCTGGATGGCTCAGAACTGTCTTAAACTTAACTCCGGAAAAATGAAAGTGGTGCTGTTCGGTAATGACCCCATCTTTTGGACTCCTGCCTGGTGGCCGGACTCACTGGGCCCCCTACCCACCCCCAAGAAAAAAGCAAAAAATCTTGGGGTCTGGGTTGATGATAAACTCAGCTTTAAAGACCAGGTGAATGCGGTGGTCTCCTCTACCTCCTATACTCTCAGAGCATGCAGGAAAATAATGGCATACCTCCCCAAAGACAGTATACAAACAGTCATCACTACCCTATCATTGTCTAGGCTTGACTACTGTAATGGGCTCTAACTCACGCTGCAGGAAGGGCTCATGCACAAACTACAAATCCTTCAGAATGCAGCGGCTAGATTGATTACAGGTACACCAAAATATGCCTCTGTCTCGGCTGAGATTAAAAGGCTTCATTGGTTGCCTATATGAAAACGGATTCAGTTTAAAGCCCTGTGCTTGGTCCACAAAGCACTCCAGGGAGTCGGCCCGACTTCACTTAAACAACAATTTTTTGGGTATGTACCTAAAAGATCGATTACGCTCAACAGAGGCAAAGCTGATTTCGGTACCCAGAGTGCGTAAAGCTAGCTGGGGGGTAGGAGTTTTGTGGCCTGCGCAGCCAAGGCCTGGAATGGCCTTCCGCTACATCTTAGATCCACAACAAACTTACTCTCTTTTAGGAAGGCCTTAAAAACTTGGCTTTTCTCTTCGTAATTTCGTGATTGGTCTTTCTCCCGTGGGCCTCCATAGGACTTCACACAGCGCCAGGACACCCTTGGGTAACAGTTGCGCTCTATAAACTGCAATAACATTAACATTAACAGGATAAAAAATATGTTTGATATGTGTTTTATTACTTCACAAATGCTATGGTATTTGTAGTCTGTCAGCAAATGAATACTTTGAAATAAACATACATAAATATCTCTCACTCTCTTATCTTCATCTCCTAATATGTATGTGGATCTTGAAGCCAACAATGAAGAAAATGTCATTACTATTTTCATATTGCATTTTATTACTGCCTTTCATGACAATTAGTAGAATGTCATCTGATGCTTAATGGTCAAGGATTCTGATTTCAAAGATCGAGTATTCAAGCCTCCTTCACAGCATAAAGATCTGTTTGCTGACAAGATATTTGCATTATCTGGCCAACGCGTGAAACCTCAATATTTTTCACATTTAAATACCATGCTCAAATATGATTTTATAAAGAGACAATACGTTAAAAAAAGAAATGTGTTTTTTTTTTTAACAACAGATTTTATTGATTTTACATGATACATTCCGGGATGAGACCCGGTGGGTACATATTGATGCATATTTGTAACATTGCATATTCTGGATCGTTGTATCTGAAAAACAACTATGAATAACAACCTTTTTTTTTTTTTTTTTTAATTAAAAGATTTTCATTGTAAAATTACAATTCAGACAAACGAAGATCATCAAACAGTGTACGGGCTGACAGATGGATACATGTCAGGCGTTACAATACAGAACAAAAGCATACAGTACATTCAGCCTTCAATGGTGCTAATCGTGGGTGATGCAGTCATATTTGAACAAGTTTGCAGGTATTCGGACAGTGGACTCCAAAAATCTCGAGGTCTAGATCTTGCGGGAAGTTCCTCCTCATAAGTCTGCAATGTATCTCTGAAATATGCCATATCTTGTAACCATTGTTTAATGCTGGGATATTTCTTGCCGCCCCAGTGCAGGGACACTCTCCTTTTCGCTAGCAGTAATGCAATGACACAAAACTTACGTTTCCAAGATCGTACATTGGGCACCAAACCTAGCAGACATATCCGGATCGTGCATTCTAGTGGCATTTCCAACATTTTGCTTAATAATTTCATAACATTTTCCCAAAATGATCGGACATGGGGGCAGTGCCACGCCAGGTGGAGGAAGTCGGCATTTTCAGCACCGCATCTCTGACAACATGCATCGGCTCTGAGCCCATACTTATATAACTTAGCAGGTGTATAGTATATTTGATGCAGGTACTTATAGTGTATAATGCGTAAGTTGCCGTTAGGGGTGAGCATGTCAGTCAAAGCGCAGCACGTATGCCACTCGTCGTCCGTGAGCTGTGTGTCCAGTTGTGTATTCCATCGAGTTAGAGCTTTGGCCGCCCTTCCCCCAATGTCCGCCTGGGCTAGCGCATATCGTTTCGTAACCAGGTGTGTGTTGCGAGGAGTCTGAATAATCATTTGCAGTGCCTGTAGGGTTGGTGGTTCGTGTGGGAAGGACGGATATAGAGTTTTGATCACCCCCTGGAGCCTATGATATGTGAATGTAAAAAGCAGCGTTGGATTACTGATATAAGCCAGATTTTCCGTATGTATGAAGGCGCCGTTATTATAGAGATCGCCCATTGTAGCTATTCCTACCTGGTGGAGTTGGTCCATTCCGACCCTTTCCTGCGTAACTGATAACTCCGGATGATGTGGTAGTGGTAGTGCTGGGGCAAATAGTGGCAATTTGCGTGCCATACTGCCTAGCTTCTTCCAGGCTATATTGGTGGTGCGGATCGTGTTTATCTCTTGTTTGTTGACAGAGCTGTATCGATGTGGGAGTATGTTTTGAAGTGGGATGGGATGAGCGACACCATCTTCAACCGCTATATGTGGCAGATAGCGGGTCGGGTGGTACCAATAGTGCGCGTAGTGCGCTTGGGCACACAAATAATAAAGCAAAAAATCCGGAACCTTGAAACCGCCCTCCGAATAGGGTAAAGTCAGTGTGTACAAATCTATTCGTGCTTGCTTGCCTGCCCATATAAGTCATGTTCTAGCAGTTGACAATCTACTGAATATGGCTGGCGGGGGTGTAATGGGGATGTTATTAAATAGATATAGAAATTTTGGAAATATAACCATCTTCACGAGGGCCATACGGTCAGCTAGCGAAAGTGGCAATTTTATCCAACCCTCCACCTTTTCTTCAAGCTTACTGATAGCCGCACCATAGTTTTCCCGTATCACCACCTCGGGATCTCGGTGGTACCAAATCCCCAAATACTTGGTCGGGTCTGACTGCCAGTCCAATGGGAATTCCATCGGGCTAGGTCTGGTGGCATCTGTTAGTAGGATAATTATTGATTTGCCCCAGTTTATTTGGAGCCCCGCGTGACGATCGAACTTAATATATTCCCTAATTAATGGAGATAGATTTATCTCTGGATCACGGACATATAACACCATGTCATCCGCATATAATGAAATATTCAGCGGGCGCTGCGGGAATTGGAGGGCCGTGTTTTTATGGCATTGTCTTATTTTGCACGCCAATGGCTCCAGTGCGATGGCAAATAGGAGTGGGGAAAGTGGACAACCCTGACGGGTGCCACGTGTAATCCGAATTGTTTCAGAGACATATTGATTTACTCGAATACGTGCAACTGGCGCTGTGTATAAAATTTGAATCCATGTTATAAAGATAGGAGGCAGTCCCATTTTGCGCAGGACTGTAAGGAGGTAGGGCCACTCAATAGAGTCGAACGCTTTGGCTGCGTCCAACAGTACCGCAGCTGCCGGCAGGTCGGGGTTTAGTTGATGTGTTAGAGCAAAGAGGGTGCGGATATTGTGTGCAGTCGACCGATTGGGCATGAAGGCAGACTGGTCAGGTAATATAATATTGGGCATCAAGGGTTGGATACGAGAGGCAATTAGTTTAGCTAAAATTTTCGCGTCAGTGTTGATTAACGAGAGCGGTCTGTAAGAGTCACATTGCTCCGGATCTTTCCCCGGTTTAAGCAGGGCAATGATCATGGCTTCCCTCAATGTCGGTGGTAGTAACTGCTTTTCATGTGCGTCTCCATACATTTCCACCAAATGTGGGGCCAGTAGATCTGCGTATTCCTTATAGAATTCGCTGGTAAAGCCGTCTGGGCCCGGGGCTTTGTTATTAGGCAGGGTTTTAATAATTGCAGTGACTTCTTCTACAGTGACCGCCTGTGCTAGGTATTCCCATTGGGCGTCCGAGAGCCATGCTATTGCAATATCTTCGAGATATTGCAAAATTTCCGGTGGGTCGGCTAGATGTCGGGTAGTGTACATATCTTCATAGGTCTCCATAAAGGCTTGTAGAATGCCCGCCGTATCATAATGTAGAGTATCTGTTCGATCTCTAATTTTAAGTATCGTATGTGTGGTTCGTCTGGTACAGATTTTGTGCGCTAGGACCCTTCCCGGTCTACCTCCTTCCCCATAAGTCCAGGCTATATGCCGTTTAGAGATGTACTTAAGTTCGTCCTCCGCTAGGTCTTGATATTCTGATATTGTGTTTCTAATATCAGCAAGTGTGGCGACATCTTGCGTACGTTCAAACTCTTTTTCTAGCCGTTTAAGCTTTGATTCACGTAACGTGAGTTGTTGTCTGATATCTTTTAAGATGCCCGCTGATGTACTAATACATACGCCACGTATGGTTGCCTTAAAGGCCTCCCACAGTATACTTGGGTCGTCAACTGAGGCCTGGTTCAGTTCAAAATATTCCTCAATGGCTGCCCTAATGGACGTGTTATAGGAGTTATCTAGTAGTGCCCTAGCGTTAAATCTCCACATATATGGTGGTGGGGTGTAGTTAGGGGGTTCGAGTACTAGGAGAACAGGTTTGTGGTCCGAGAGTGTTTTTGGCAAATGTTGGATATCCTTGGCCCATGTGGCAATTTTCTCTGTAGCTAGCCAGTAGTCAATACGCGACCAGCTGTTATGTGGAGTGGAGTAATGTGTGGCTTCCCTGGAGTATGGATTATGTAGGCGCCATATATCCACCATGTGAAATTCTGACATACCCTCTTTTACTGCCTGTACCGCCCGCCTATGTGGTTCTTTAGTGACCCCTGATCTATCTAGTTCCTCATCCAGAGACAGGTTGAGATCGCCGCCCCATATTATTTCTATATCGGGTAACTCTCGGAGGCAGCGCCAAATACCATGAAAGAACTCAGGATCATCTATATTCGGCCCATAGGTGTTGAGTAGACCCACGTAGTGTCCTCGTATATGCCCTTTGATGAGGATGTATCTACCTTGGTCGTCTGTCAAAGTACGGTCCATCATAAATTGGACACCCTTTTTGACTAGTAAAATTACCCCTCTCGAGTAATTGGAATATGAAGACATTATCACGGTTTCAGCCCATTTGCTACCCAGTGGGCATCTGGCCGTTTTTGCAAGGTGGGATTCTTGTAACATAGACACATCTATGTGATGACGGTCAAGATATGCAAACACCTGTCGTATTTTTTTGGGATTATTTAACCCCCTTATGTTCCAAGATAGGCAGCGGATATAGGAAGACTTCAATTTAGACTCAGTGGTGACATTGATAATACCTGTGGATAAAACCCATCAGTGGACTCGTTGTATCTGGAGGTGTAACATAGATCCGTACCATTCTTACTGCTATACATTTACATACTTTCGCACTGCATGTGGAGATGTCTAAGTATAGGAGCCCGTAACAAACATAGAACTTTCCCTCAAACCCCCCACCCACTTTAGCATCCCAAACATGCCAAAGCCATACCCTAAAAACCAATAGTGCCATCGCACGAACAGAGATGGGGAGCACCGTCGGGGGGGCCGCTGAGTGCTCGACTCGACATCCGTGGGTACGGACGTGGTCGGGGTGCCTATAATCAGCTTTGGTACAGGATATACTTTCACTCTGTGAGTAACACTTCGCAAAAGAGTTTTAGGGGCCGGGGGCTATAAGCTTCGCCGGCTAATTAACTGAGCTAACTGGGTGTCAGGGCTCATCCTGCGTCGCTTTAGGAACACCGGGTCTACCATGTCGCACAACTATTCAACTTGAACCCAGTCCCATGTCCTCTAGGGCAAAAAAACGAAGATCAGTTCAATGCAGCACAGCAAGTTGAGACACATGCAAATTCAAATAGTCATTGTACCTTCCAACAGGACAGATTGCTCATTTGTCACAATTCGTACGTATACGAGGGGCCTAAACCGGCACTGTTACACCACATCATATTTTCTACACATGTTCCTGAAGGGCAGGCTAACTACCTTGACAATCTACGTGGTTCGTTTAGCGCCATGAGCCAAACAACAGCAGGTTGTGGATTAGCCCCAGATCCTGCACGGTCTCCCATCACAAGGGTCCAGTCTCATGTACTTTAATCAATGACGGCTGGTCGTGATCTACTATCCTGGCCTAAGTGGGCGTTAACAGCAGTTACCGTAACTTTTTTTTTTTTTTTTAAACTAAGATACCATTGTACGCTACATTACAGCATATTGTCAACAGTACATAGCAATCTATAGTGGTCACGTATATCTAGCATTACTCCTGGAGTTCCTGGTCCCATTCTATATATGGGTCGAGGCCTTGTTTGCATCACTAGTAACTTTTAGTCATATATGTGTAACAGCTCAAAGTCTGGGATGAGGGAGAACATCCTCCAGTATGACACACATGCTCATGAGCTGCGTTAGCCAGTAATTAATGTCTATGCATATCGTCACTCGCCTCGCCATTTGCATACGTTACCACCAGTAGTCGCATATTCAGTCTGAATCTGGGTCTGAGATCGCGTTACGCTGAGTCTTGCGGCCGGAGATGATTCTTTTGATGTAGTCTTGTGCTGTCTTTGGAGTGAGACAGATTTTTGTGCGCCCTTCGTGTGCTATACGCAGTCTTGCCGGGTACAGCATCGCATATTCAATTCCCATCTCTCGTAGCTTTTTCTTGACAGGGTTAAAATCTTTGCGCGCCGTCTGCACGGCCATCGTGAAGTCTGGGAAAAAGGAAAGCACAATGCCTTTGTAGGTTACTTGCTTCTTCTCCCGAGCCATGCGTAGTATTGCGTCTCTGTCTCTGTAATTGAGCACCCGCGCTATAATGGGTCGTGCCGGAGCGCCCGGTGGTGGCACAGGGGCGAGCGAGCGATGGGCCCTTTCTATAATAAGCAAGGGGGAGAAGTTTTCCGCACCGAAGGTGTCTCGCAGCATGTCTTCCACATATGTCTCTAGCCGCCCCGTGTTTGTGCTCTCCGGAAGACCCACTATGCGCACGTTGTTCCGGCGGGATCTCGCTTCTAAATCTTTGTTCTTCTGTTTGATGACTTCCAGGATCCTGTCGAATTCCTCACATTTGCGTGCCGTTGTGGTAGATTCATCTTCCACCGCCGAGATTCGGGTCTCTGCCACAGTTAGCCTCTCGCCCTGTTTATCCAGCTTGGACGACATGGTGTCCATCCTCTGAGTAAGGGTATCAAGCTTGCCATTTATAGCTTGGAGACTTTGCTGGATGGCCTGTAAAGCGGCGTCCATCTTAGAGGTCTGAGCGTGCTCTGAGTCCAGTTTTGTGTCGGAGTGCGCCGTCGCTTGCTTAGCCGATCGACGGTTATCAAAGGAGATCTTGGGTTGCTGTTTATCGGGCTTCCCCATAATGGCGACCTGTGACTCCCAGCAGTCCCAGCGTAGATCCAGGCCGACCGGACCAAACACCTCCGCGCACCCACTCAGGAGTCTCGGGGCAGACCCACCAACCCGATAGCTAAGTCAGTCAGCAGCAGTTCCTAGGAGGCGGTGTGTTGGGAACCGCCGGGCAGATCGGCCTCACAGCCAGGCGGAGGTGCAGGGCAGCGCCGGGAAACTCGCAGTCCGGGCTCGCTGGACTCTCAAGACGGTGACCCTCCACTGCCTCACACCGAGCCGCGCCGCTCTCCCACCAGGCACCAAGGGATCCCCAGCGGCGCGAAAGCATGCGTCCCTCCGACTCACGAGTGTGTCAGCGGCCCCGCAGCAAAGCCTCCCGATCACTGCGCCATCATTCTTGCAGGTCACTCAGCATCGCAGCAATCCCCCTGGGGCAGCGCACAGTCCCTGAATCTCCAACCGTTTTGGTAGTGTGTTCCGGTGCGCGCCAAGTGGAGTGTATGAATTAGGTGCCTCCCGATAGCGCTGTTAAATATAAAGTGTACCTCCTGTTTAGCGATAATGGGCGCCACCTCTTGTAACGCACAGCACCTCCGTATCAGGGGCCAGTCCCGCACTGGCCGCAGCGCCGATCCGCCGCAGCGCCGATCCCCCGCACGCCGCCTGCCCAACCGCCACCGGAGCTCCCGGTCAGTCCAATCGGGCACCCACAGTCTTCGCGGCCGAGGCAGCAGTCACAGCATCCCGGCGTCGGCGGATAGGTAGAACTCAGGCGGAGGGGCGTACCTCGACAGCGATGTAGTTGTCCCAGAAACAGCTCCGTATGCTCTGGACGTTCCTTGCCATGTCTATGGGGCCGCCATTTTGTAGATTCCGCCGCGATCCCGGGGGCCCGCTTTAGATGTCCAAATGTTCCCCAGCAGCGGGGCTCACAGCAACGCCGAAGCCAGGAACTGGAAGCTGGGCGAGTACGATGGTGAATTCTTTTAATTTGGTAGGAGATTTTGTACCAAAAACAGCCTTTAAGTGTAGAATCCTGTCCCCGACCAGCGGAGCAGCACTATCGTGCAGCCATTCCGCAGCGCGCCCTCTAGCGCCCCCCCATGAATAACAACCATGCGCAGATCCACACAAGTCCCACCCAATTATAAACACTCAATTGAATATGTAGTCCGAAGGGCTCACATAACCCTCGCATTCGTAGAAGGGCCAATCGCAGTACGGGGTCATAGCGTATCATGGATCCGAGGTGATAAGGGGAGGTAATTCTATGCCTCTGTAATCTGCCCACCGCAACCATATTTTCACATGTTTCTGGGGGCATCCCCTGGCCTGAAACACCGATATCTCTGCATTCATACATTCATCTATGGCCTTTTTCCATCGACTAATCTTCGGAGGAGACTCACTCTTCCACTGCTGAGCAATATCCCTCTTAGCGATGGTAACCGCCAAGAACAATAAGTGCTGCTTGTATCTATTCCCCCCAATGCTATCTGTGCAATAACAGTAGCTTCGGATTGAGTGGCAGATCCCAAGCCAATACCTCACTCAGGCAAGCCACCACCCTCCGCCAGAATGGTTGTAATGCAGTGCATCCCCAGACTGTATGTAGGAATGACCCATCGTCCGTCCCACATCTCAAGCACACCGGGGAGTGGATGACACCCATCTTCCAAAGTCGGAATCAGATATAGTATACTCGGTGCAAATATTTAAACTGTATGAGGCGGTATCTTGTGGAAACCGCTGCACCTCTGGGGCTAGCAAGGGCCTCTGCCCAAGCATCATCCGTTATGTCCGGTATGTCCTCCTCCCAGGCCTGTCTGGTCTTATGTAGTGTGGTATGATTGTGCATCGTCAGGGTTTTATAGATCTGACGGATCTTATGTGCGCCTATGTCACCCATCAATAAGCGCCCTTCTAAGGGATGAAATTCAGGCAAGGTGTCCGTCAGTGGTAGTATGGGGGTGAGTGCATGCCTGAACTGAAGATATCTAAAGAATTGAGTTTTGTGCAATCTAAATTCCGTCTGGAGCTGTCGGAACGATTTCAGAGCTCTGCCTCGCATCACGTCCCCCAAGGTGGATATTCCCACGATGTCCCACCCACGGAACCCCCCAAAGCCACGACCGAGCGCAACAAGGTAATGTGCCACAGCGGGGTCGCCTGGGTCAGACGGCCGCGCCACCCCATTTGTCGGACCGTAGCCCGCCATAATCGGATAACGGTGCTGCTGGCAGGGGGTAGGAAATCTAGGTTCTGAGCACTATACAAAAGCTGAAGGAGTGGAACAGTGCCCATTGCCATATGGTCTAAAACAAACGCTGGGTCCGACGGTGAATTATACAACCATTCATTAACCACTTGCAGATGGGAGGCCGCGTAGTAGGCGTAAATGTCTGCTGCCGCAATACCGCCACAATACGTTGACTGCGTGCACGTGTTTGGCGCCACGCGCACAGCCCCGTCTTGCCAGAGAAATTTGTTATGTATGGCATTCACCTGTGCGAACCAGGTCCGCGGGATGGCATATGGGAAGTTCTGGAGCCTGTAGAGTATTCTGGGCAAGGACACCATCTTAAAATCGCCGAACGCCCGTATAATGAGAGCGGGAGAGCGGACCAGACTGTTGTCTCGTCCTTAAGGCGTTTGAGAAGTGGGTTGATATTACGAGCCCACGAGGTCTGAGGACACGGTGACATAAAGATACCAATGTACTGAAATCCCGTAGTTGCGCGCAGCAATTGCTCGGCCCATTTCTCTCGCCCTGGAGCCCGCACACCGGAAATAGTACAGACTTGGCGGGGTTCATGTGGAGCCCTGTGGTTTGACCAAAAACGCACAGGATCTGCAGGATACGGGGCCCCGAGAACCACGGGTCGGTCATAAAGAAAAGGACATCGTCCGCGTACAATGCAATGCGGTCCGATCTAGACGAGTCCCAGTCGAAGCCCCTAAGCACCGGGTCACCACGCACCCACACCGCCAGGGGTTCTATGGCAAGGGCAAACAATAACGGCGACAGGGGGCAGCCCTTTCGTGTACCACAGCAAATTGGAAATGGGGCGGACCGTTGGCCGGCAACCCAGACCGAGACGGTAAGCCCTGTGTAAAGAAGGCGCACATATGTTAGGAAGCGTGGGCCAAAGTTGAGGACATCTAGGAGGCGAAAGAGGTACGTCCAGCTAAGGGAATCGAACACCTTGTCGATGCCTGAAAGCAGCATGGCCGCAGGGCGTCCAAGCCCTGGGGCTCTAGCCATAGCATTGTGTACGCGTCTAATATTGTGACGTGTGGAGCGGTGGGGCATAAATCCTGATTGGTCAGGATGAATCAGATCGTGTAGGCAGGATCGAAGGCGGTCAGCGAGGACCTTGCCCAGCAGCTTCGGCTCGAAATTAATGAGAGATAGGTCTATACGATGTGGGGTCTTCTGGTGGTCGTCCCGGCTTTAAGAATAAGACTATCTCAGCGTGTCCCCACTCCAGGGGGAGCTGGGACTGGTCGACGGCCTCCTGTATGGCCCCGAGTAGATGGGGCCCAGAATGGTCATGTGGGATCCTAGGAATTCCATAGGGAAAAAATGGCCGCCAATGCAGCATTCAATTCGTCAATAGTGATTGGGGCATCAAGTAGGTCACGTGCCGAGTCGGATAATCTACGGGGGGAAAATCACGCAGAAATTCATTCTATGTCGGCTCCGACAACAGCTCCTGGTGCGTGTATAGGAGTGAGAAATAACGTGCAAACTCTGCAGCCACCATCTCGGGAGAGGAGCACAGGGCCCCACTATCGTCCCTAAGCACCGGTACACTGGCTGGGGACTTCTCCGGTTGGCATAATCTATGGAGCATTTTGCTAGATTTATCTCCCCATTGGTAGATTCTATGTTGAGATGCCAACCAAATTTCTTTGGCTTCGCCCATAAGATGGCGGTGTGCGGACTGTTGCGCCTGCAATACGGACTGCTGCGCCTGCAATAAGGTGCGTTTTAGTATGAGGCTCGTGTCGGTGAGACACCGTGCCTCAAGGACTTTCACGCGGTCCTCCAGCTCCAATAGTTGCGCCAGTCATTTACGTTTGGCCGTAGCGCGGAAACTGATATCCACACCGCGTATGGTAGGCTTCATGGCCTCCCATAGAGTACAGGCAGAGGGGGTTGATGCTACATTAAAGGTATAATATTCCTCGACAGCCTGGGAAAGAGTCTCTCGATATTCCGGGTCCCGCAGGTGCCAGGGAGACATCCTCCGCCAAAATGGGGGTTTGTGTGATTGCACCCGAAATAGGCACTGAACCGGGGAGTGATCTGAGAGACCTCGGGGGAGATGCAACACACAGGAGACCCTATGTATATATCTGTGCGGGAAGAACATATAGTCCAGGCGAGATAAAGATCCGTGGACTGCCGACAAGTATGTGTAGCCTTGCTCGGCGGGATGGAACTCGCGCCATACGTCTGACCAACCCAAAGTAGTGGCCAACAGATGGAGTTTAGTTCTGTCGGCCGGGGAAGCCTGCCCTGATGTGCGTGTCATGTCCATTGCCGTCATAGTGACGTTCCAGTCGCCGCCTAGGAGTGTCAGTTCATCTGGTAATTCTCCCCATAAGCGGGTTATCTTTTCTGCAAAGGTGGTGCCTAACGGCGGGGGAGCATACACACTGCCTAAATTTATATGCTCTCCAAACAGTGTCCCAGAGAGCAAAACGTATCGTCCACCGGGGTCTTGCCAGTGCTTTGTAGGTATAAACAGGACGCAGCGATGTATGAGAATGGGAGCCCCCCTGGACCCCCTAGTGAACCCGGCATGGTAGACGGTATGGTATCCGAATCTAGAGAGGCAGGGTGCCTTAGTGCCCAGCAAGTGTATCTCTTGCAAAAGGAGGATATCGGCCCTGTAACGTTTGGCCTGACGAAGAATGGCACCCCGTTTCACTTTATTAATGAGGCCCCTGACATTCCACGAGACTATGTTCAAATCCCCAGGTAAGGAAACGTCTTGTTGCATTGGCATCTAACCCCAAGGCTTGAGTGTACTAGGACTAAGCTGGTGGGATCGGAACTGGACTTCTGCGCGCACAAAGAAACAATAAAACAATACTAACAGAATACCCAAAGAAACCCCAACCCCCACCCCCCACCCGATACTGCCTGGAACATGGAGCATCTGTCGCGGCGGAGGATACCTGCAGGCCCCCAACAGGGGGACCGGGGGCACCACCACCAAGGGTACCCAAAACCACCATATTTTACGAACATAAATTAAAAAGTGTCTGGAGCGGGAGGAAGTGTGCGACTGAACATCCACGCAGTCTTTGCAGTCTATGCTGAACAAGTAGACTCAGGGTTTGGTTGCCACACTGGTCCAGTGCTTAGAGGATCAATGCCAACTCCCCATGTGAGGGTGCGTCATTCTGGGTCCGAGGAGCGCCTGGCAGAGCCCGATCTGTATCGACGTTTGGATTTGTTCCTTTTAGGCCTGTTCCTATGCAGGTCTTGAGAGGAGTCCGACTCCAGTGGCGGTGGAGTACGTGATTTCGGATGCGATCGCTCATCTGCCCAGGCAAAGACCGCCTCCGGGGTGTCAAAGAAGTAGGATTTGGCATTGTATATGACGCGCATTCGGGCTAGGTAGAAGAGCATGTATTGTATATTCAAGTCCCGTAGCCTGCGTTTCGCCTCCATAAATGACTGGCACTGCTGTTGTACCAGCCGGGTATAGTCCGGGAATATCATAATGTGCTTAGAGTCACACTGGAGTTTATCTTTTTGGGTCCTGGCGAAGTGCAAAATGGAATCTCTGTCAGCATAGTTTAGGAATTTTGCAATTACGGGCCGTGGACTTGCTCCAGGGGGTGGTTTCTTCGTTAACCCGCGGTGCGCCCGTTCCACCACGAAGCAGGTAGACAGTTTGTCAGGCGGCAGAAGGTCCGTCAGCCATTTTGTAAGGAAGCTGGTCATGGACGTGCCCTCGCAGCCCTCCGAAAAGACGAAGAAGCGTAAATTGTTGCGGCGTGCGCGTCCTTCTCCATCTTCGACCCGGGAGGCCAGTTCCTGTGCCACTACCGTGAGTTTATTAACTTCCTTTTGTAAGGTGGTTACGGTATCTTCAACTGTGGACACACGCGTCTCTGCCTCGGTAATGCGGTCCACCGCCTTTCTGAGATCTTGGCGGAGGAAGGACACCTCGGACCCCACTGCGCCAATTTTTTCATCCAGCGTATTCCTTGCCTCGGTGATGGCGGCTAGCAGTGTCGCATTATCCGGCATTGCGCCGTTCGCTGCACCCCCGGTGGCGCCGCCCGGCGCAGAGGCAAACTGGTCCATGGTACTCTGCTTGGCACCGGCCGGACTCGGCTTGTCCTTGCCCATGGCGATAGGCGACCCGGCGGCAGAATAGGGGTCCCGGATCTTATGGCAGGATAGAGGGGGGGAGTGCGTCTCTTGTCTTCTACTCGCAACCCCCTGCCGCCTGTCAGCCGCTGCATCGCCGGAGGGGAGCGTGGAAGACCGGACCTCACGGAACCCAGCTGTCGCGGACCGCAAGCCACACCGAGCCTGGCTCGGCCGCATACCCATCCCACTTAAAAACTCTGATAAGGGTGGGGAAAAGGGTAAAGACCAGAAGTCTTCTCAAGGGCCCCAAAAATCTGCATCTGGTGGGGAGTCACAATCTAACAAAGTAAAAGGCCAAAAGAAGCCATGGTGTAAAATCTGTAAGCAGAAAACCCATTGGACTAGGGATTGTACCAAGACCAAAGACTCAACTCCAGCCACCATTGCCCCTAAGGCAACTGTTCCCCCTAGTTCAGCTCCAAGTGGTGGTGTTCCAAATAAGGGTGCAGTAGGGTTGACCCTGGGATCTGAGATGGACTCTGGCCTAGTCAGAGTTCCAACTCAGGCTATGTTAGTCTGTGATGGAGGCATGGATATGGCCTCCCTATTTGTAAGCCCCAGTAATCTGGGCAAATACAGACAACAGCCTATAATTAATGGAAAAGAGGCTTTGGCATTCAGGGACACAGGAGCAAGTGTCACAATGGTGACAAAAGATCTTGTAGCCCCTGAGCAGATCATACTTGGTGAAATGTACCAAGTGACCAATGCTAGCAATGTCAGGACAGACCATTCCCTGGCAGTTGTTAATTTCTCCTGGGGAGGGGTAACTGGCCCTAAGAAGGTTGTGGTAAGTGCAGACCTCCCTGTTGAATGCTTGCTTGGAAATGATTTGGAAACTTCAGCTTGGGCTGAAGTTGAGCTCAGGACCCATGCAGAAATGTTGGGCATCCCTGCAGATGTGTTTGCTATGACCAGGTCACAGGCAAAAATGTCTAAAACTGAACAGGTCCTGGATCCTGGAACAATGAACCAGGCCCCTTCAAGAGAAGGAGCAGTAGAGTTAAGGCAGTGCCTCCCCCCCTGCCTCAGAACCCAGATCAGTCTCTTGAGGGAGCTGATCTTAGTCCTGAAGAAGGAACTGTCCCAGATGAGCTTGAGCCTGACCAGGTTGAGTTCTTGGGGACAGGGGCCCTTCCAGGGCAGATCTGAGCCAGGAGCAACTGAGCTGCCCCTCTCTTGAACCCCTCAGACAGCAAGCTGCTGCTGAGGCTGCTGTGAGTGCTAGTGGTACCCATAGGATCTACTGGGATGATGGACTCCTTTACTCAGAGTGTAGAGACCCCAAGCCTGGAGCCACCAGGAGGTTGGTTATACCTCTGAAGTTTAGGAGCTTCCAATTGACCCTAGCACATGACATTCCCTTAGCAGGACACCTAGGCCAAAACAAGACTTGGGACAGAATTGTCCCTCACTTTCATTGGCCTCATATGTCTGAAGACACCAAGGAGTTTTGTTGCTCCTGTGTCACCTGTCAAGCCAGTGGTAAGGCAGGTAGCACCACAAAGGCCCCCCTGATACCACTACCTGTTGTGGGGGTTCCCTTTGAGAGGGTAGGGATTGACATTGTTGGTCCCCTAGATCCTCAAACTGCATCTGGGCACAGATTCATACTGGTGGTGGTGGACCATGCCACTAGGTATCCAGAAGCAATTCCCCTCAGGACCACCACAGCTCCTGTGGTGGCAAGGGCCCTCCTGGGAATCTTTTCCAGGGTGGGTTTTCCTAAGGAGGTAGTATCAGACAGAGTTGCAAACTTTATGTCTAGTTACTTGACTGCTATGTGGAAGGAGTGTGGAGTAAATTATAAATTTACCACCCCTTATCACCCACAATGCAATGGTTTAGTTGAAAGGTTCAACAAAACCTTAAAGGGCATGATTAAAGGTCTCCCAGAAAAGCTTAGGAGCAGATGGGACATACTTTTGCCCTGCCTTCTCTTTGCCTACAGAGAGGTTCCACAGGTTGGTTACAGCCCATTTGAGCTTCTGTTTGGACATCCAGTTAGGGGTCCATTGTGTCTAGTGAAGGAGGGATGGGAGTTACCTCTCAAACCTCCTAAACAGGATATTGTGGACTATGTACTTGGTCTCCGCTCCAGGATGGCTGAGTACATGAAGAAGGCAACTAAAAACCTTGAGGCTAGCCAGGAATTACAAAAGGCCTGGCATGACCAAAAGGCTGTGTTGACTGTTTATCAGCCAGGACAGAAAGTATGGGTGTTGGAGCCTGTGGCCCTAGCAGCCCTCCAAGACAAATGGAGTGGCCCCCATACAATTGTTGAACAGAAGGGAGAGGTTACCTACCTGGTGGACCTTGGAACTCCCAGGAGCCCCCACAGGGTGCTCCATGTCAACAGACTGAAACCATATGTTGACAGGGCAGACATGGGCTTGCTCATGGCTACTGATGAGGGACAGGAGGAAGAGAGTGATCCACTCCCTGACCTGCTCTCTCAGAACCCTGATGATGGATCAGTAGATGGTGTAGCCTTGGCAGGCAGCCTCACTGACCAGCAGCAAACTGATTGCAGACAAGTTCTCAACCAGTTCAGACATATGTTCTCTCTGACTCCAAGTCAGACTACCTGGTGCACTCATGAAGTGGACACTGGGGACAGTCTGCCTGTTAAAAATAAGATTTACAGGCAACCTGACCATGTCAGGGACTGCATCAGGACTGAGGTCCAAAAGATGTTGGATTTGGGTGTGATTGAACCATCAGATAGCCCTTGGGCTAGTCCAGTAGTCTTAGTGCCTAAACCTCACACCCAGGGTGGTAAGAGAGAGATGAGGTTTTGTGTAGACTACAGAGGTCTCAATGCAGTCACTAGGACTGATGCCCATCCAATCCCTAGGGCAGATGAGCTCATAGACACTTTGGCATCAGCCAAGTTTCTCAGCACATTTGACATGACAGCTGGCTACTGGCAAATCAGACTAGCTGAGGATGCAAAAGCCAAAACAGCATTTTCTACCCCTAGTGGGCACTACCAATTTGTGGTGATGCCCTTTGGTTTGAAAAATGCACCTGCCACTTTTCAAAGGTTGGTGAACAAAGTCCTTACAGGCCTGGAAGCCTATAGTGCAGCATATCTAGATGATATTGCTGTTTTTAGCTCCACCTGGGAGGATCACCTGGTCCACCTGAGAAATGATTTGGAGGCCCTGCAAAAAGCAGGCCTCACTATCGAGGCCACCAAGTGCCAGATAGGGCAGAGCCAAGTTGTATAACTGGGCCACCTTGTGGGTGGAGGCCAGGTTCAACCATTGCAGAGCAAAATCCGGACCATAATGGACTGAGTTGCTCCAACCACCCAGACTCAGGTCAGAGCTTTCTTGGGCCTGACTGGGTACTATAGAAGATTTGTCAAAGGTTATGGATCCATAGTGACCCCTTTGAATGACTTGACTTCTAAAAGAATGCCCAAGAAAGGTCAGTGGACAGTGAGCTGTCAAAAGGCATTTGATGACCTGAAGCAGGCCATGTGCACTGCTCCCATTCTGCAAAGTCCTGATTACTCCAAGCAATTCATTGTCCAAACAGATGCATCTGAGTTGGGGGTAGGGGCTGTGTTATCACAATTGAATGATGAGGGTCAGGATCAGCCAGTAGCTTTTATTAGCAAAAGGCTGACCCCCAGAGAGAAACGTTGGTCAGTCATTGAGAAGGAGGCCTTTGCTGTGGTTTGGGCTCTGAAGAAGCTGAGGCCATACTTGTTTGGCACTCACTTCATTGTTCAGACTGACCATAAGCCCCTCTTATGGCTAAAACAGATGAAGGGTGAAAACCCCAAACTTTTGAGGTGGTCCATTTCCCTACAGGGGATGGACTATACAGTGGAACATAGACCTGGGAGTAACCATGCCAATGCAGATGGACTCTCCAGATATTTCCACTTAGAACATGAAGACTCAACTGGTCAAAGTTAGTTTAATGTCCTGACGTTTGGGGGGGTTGTGTAGGAGAGTAGGATCTGCTTCTTATAGTTACCCCCACTTTTTGCTGATGTTTCACTGTTTTCGACTTAGTCTGACTGGGATCCTGCTAATCAGGACCCCAGTCTATCTGCTTTCTACTCTAAATTGATTGCATGTACTTTAGGTACACGCCAGATTGGATTCTGGGGTACCCTTATAAGTCCCTAGTATATGGTATACTATATACCCAGGGCATAGGTACACCAGAGGCCTACCAGGGGCTGCAGCATATATTGTGCCACACCTGGGAAGCCTTTTAAAATGACACCACAGGTCTGCTACAGAAGCCTGTGTAAGGTGGTGTATGCACCCCTTACTGAGATCTCTCCATATCACTGCACATCACATCACTGCACATGTAAACCTATCAGTCACCGCTATGGCAGGCCTTAACAATCCTGAAGGCAGGGTGCTGGGTTTCATGTGAGAGGGTGTCCATACATGAGCAGAGCCCCTCTGCAGCTTTCGGAATCTTCATTCCGGGGTTGTTTGTGATGCAGCCAGACCATATACTCTTAAGTGCATTATAACCTCGCGGTAAATGCCTACTTTGAAATGGCTGCATGGAAACATGTCGTGTTTGGTGTCAAACTCCTTGGAATCATACCTCCTCCCCAGTACTGGGGTGGGAGGTATGATTCCTCCCTTCTAGAGGGAGCAACATGGCACCACCGGTACACCCGGTACCGGCTTAACAGAACCCTGGCATCACAAAATGGATGCTACAGCCACAGACACGAGTTTGCCCTCCTGCTGCTGGACGAAACTCCGGCAGGGGAGGCCTGGACAATAGGTTTCCTGTCACAGGGAGGTGTGACCACCTCCCAGACAGGCTTTAGTGTATTGGGGCTGGGTGGTTGCACTCCAAGAGTGCTTTGAAGTCTGCACTGGGGGCACATTTGGTGTCCCTGTGCATAGTCCAGCTCAAACCGGTTGCAGGGGCTACCAGCCCCTGCTCTGGTGTGAAACTGGACAAAGGAAATGGGTGTAGCCACCCCTCTTTCCTGACCCTCCCATAGGTGGGTCCCCAGAGTTTGTCCCACCCCTTCCTTGGGTATAAAATAGGAATCCCTGACTACAGGACTTTAGATTACACCTGGACTAAACTCTGCTACAGAAACCAAGTACTTCGACGATCTACACTATGCTGGATGACTGAAGAATCTCCCTGGGAGTAAAGGAGTTACTCCCTTGCAAGGCAGGCACCTTTAACGCAACTGACCAGTTGGCATCTCCGAAGCTCCTGCGGACTCCGAAAAATATTGCCACACAGGAGGTGGGTTCCCAAGGTCTCTGAGGTTGATCTGTGCCCACAGCAAGTCTCAGGCCCGTATCCCTAGTGGAGACCATGCAACCTGAACCCCTGGACACCGCAACCATTTGCAGAAGCATCAGCTTTCCGGCGACCCCTGAGGCTGTGCTTTGGATTACTTGTAGCCCTGACCCCGAGCAGTAATTATAGCGAAGATTGCAGGCCTACACTCAACGAGTGTTCCGTGGGCTGCCATTTTGTGATTCCTCTTGAGGTCCCTTCGCGATCCCTGGTCCGTTGACCTGTGGGTCCCCAAGAAGGCAACTCTAACTTTTATTGGGCTTCCCTGCTTTCTCCAGACGTGCCCTGACTCTCCATTGCTTGGTGAGTCCCCAGGACCTTGCTGGTCCGCACAGAAGCATCTTTTCTCTTCCTGCGTGGGTTGCTGTTGCCAAGGCTTGTTGTGGTCAATCCGATCACCGACGCCCCAGCACTCGACATCCTTTGTGGGACAGCTCGAATCCCGCTCCTGGTTGTCTTCGACGTCTCCTGGACCCCGTGGCTGCAGAGTCAAGCTTCACCTCTTCGCACCTGAAGCACCCGACATCGGTGGGCATTCAATTGCTCCGCTCCTGGTCACCGGCTAGTGACCCAGACTCTGTCCCCTCTGCTTTCAGGTTCTTCACATCTTCGATCCAGGCTTGGATCAACCCGGACACTTTCCTTCTTCACGGCAGCAGCACTTTGCAGCAGATCGCCATTGAAAACGACGACGATTCCCGACACCCTTTGACATCTATGCACCCGGCTTCCCTGGGTGAGGTAACTCGAGTACTCCAGTGCTCCTGTGGGTGTTGGCCCTAGAACCTCTTAAGTCTAGAGGGGTTTGCTCAAAGTCCTCTCCTAAGTGTCCTTTATCTTTAAAATTCCAACCGCGACTTTCCGCATTGAATCCTACGGTGCTCGCGGCTGTGTTCTCACGCGGCACACGTCCCCCGTGGGTCTCCTGTGTCACTACCTTGGGTGGTTCCTTGGGGTCCCAGCGATTCTACGTGCTCTAGGCACTGTGTCTAGTCAAGTCGTGGTTCTTATACCACTTTCTTAATATATGGTTTGGTCCCCCCCTGGGGCCCAGTGTATATTGTGCTATTTACTGTCGTTTTAATACTGTGATATTGTGTATCTTGGACTCTAATCTCATAAAGAGATTAGTAGTGAGTGTTTAGAAATAAATACATATATCTTGTGTGGTTCTCCTTTCATTTGGTCATTCAAGTGGTTATAATCTGGTAAACCAAGCTGCTTTACACTCCTTCAAGACTTAGCCTGAAGGCTGCTCTCCACAGCTACCACTAGGATAGCTTTCTATAAGGTTGTCTTTAAACCTACCATCAATATGGGTCGTTTGGACTGGTGCAAGGTGCCCACTATAACTAGTGGACAGCATATGCCAGGCCAACTTCTCACAGGGGCAAAATGAGCATTCTAGTTCTGCAGGGTGCTTGCCTCGGTGAAGGTGATGATCAGTGGTGGAGGTAAAATAACTAATCTCACTCTACAGTGTGCATGCCTCAGGGAAGGTGCTTGTCAATGGTGTTGGGGAAGACAAAATTAGTATTCTATCTCCGCAGTGTGCTTGCCTCAGGGAAGGTACTGTTAAGTGGTAGTAGGCAAAATTACTATTCTAACTCCGCAGGGTGCATGCTTCAGGGAAGGTGCTTGTCAGTGGTGTGGGGCAAAATTATTATTCCAACTCCACAGGCTGCTTGCCTAGGGGAAGGTGCTGGTCAGTGGTGGGGTCAAAATTACTATTCTAACTTCTAAGGGTGCATATTTCAGGGAAGGTGCTGGTCAGTGGTGAGGGGCACAATTACTATTCTAACTCCGCAGGGTGCTTACCTCAGGGAAGGTACTGCTCAGATGTGGTGTGGGCAAAATGAGTATTCTAGCTCTGCAGGGTGCTTGCCTCAGGGAAGGTGCTGGTCAGTGGTGAGGGTAAAATAACTAATCTCACTCTACAGTGTGGATGCCTCAGAGAAGGTGCTGTTCAGTGGTGGTGGGGAAGGCAAAATTAGTATTCTATCTCTGCAGTGTGCTTGCCTCAGGTAAGGTACTGGTAAGTGGTGGGGGCAAAATTACTATTCTAACTCCGCAGGGTGCATGCTTCAGGGAAGGTGCTGGTCAGTGGTGGGGGCAAAATTACTATTCCAACTCCTTAGGGTGCTTTGCTAAGGGAAAGTGCTGGTCAGTTGCTCTACGAAATGTAATCAATTAAAAGAAACACATAAAGTCCTTATACTTTTTTTCACAGGTTAATTAAAATAGCAGCGAAAAACATTGCGTTCAAAACATCAACTGGACAGCAAGCCATCATCCACACTGAGGTGAAACAAACAGAAGGCCTATCACAGGTATAATAGTTCAAAAACCTTATGTTGTAACCAAAACTAAGCAAAAGATGTCTTCTAACCAAGCAGGAAGCCAAAGAAACAACAATCTGTTACTGAAATCCTAATAAAATTTGTCAAACTGAAGCAAAAATGAGATTTTTTTTTAAAACATCTGTGTAAAAATCCACTTTACTTTTTAGACCCACCCAACCTCCCACAGAAGAGAAGGAAGTAAAACAGCAGAATCAGTTGTCGAAAAAAATCAAAACCAGCAAAAGAACAAACAGGCAAACCAAGCAAGTTTACTAAGATGAGGCAAACCACATTTACAATTAAACATGGCTATTTCTCTTTTCAAAGGAACCAACTACAAACCATAGTAGACAATCAAACCTGGAAAAATCACAATCAATGCAAAAAATAATCAGCATGTTCTTAGTGCACTCAATAGGCAACCTAAGAAAATTATTAACCAGTTTTTTTACAGGTTGTGATCTATAAACAATGCCAAACTTGATAAGCACATAACAGCAATATAATTTAAAACATGATTTCAGAAATGCCAACAAACAAACATGTAAAAATAACATTTTCTTTGCAGGTTAAAAATTCATTTAAAAAGCAATAACACAGAAACTCTTTTTCAATCTTCTTTTACAAAAAACAAAATAATGGCATCAATGAGACAAGCCAGCTATCTTATGCCCCAAAGAGGAAACCATAAAGTATGGTGACTGTCTCTATTGCAGAGGTCTTCAAACTTTTGCAGGTTGAGCCCCCCAGCTGAATTTTTTAGATGTCGGGCCCCCCACCACCTGACAGAAATTTCTGGAATCTGGCACACTACATAATCGACCGGGCCATATCCGGCAAATAATGTTCAACACAATAAGAGTGTTTAGTAAACTGCAGGTTTGTGAGTGGGTGTGGTTAAATGACAGAGGCTTTTACACAGCTCAAAAACAATTTTCCAAGATAAAATGTGCGCAAATTGTTTTTACTAGGATGCTTTATTTTACACAAGACATAGATTGATAATAACACCACCAACATTAATGTGACAGGTGTGCCTATTTTTCGCCACAGAGACGGTCAATCTGTGGATGGATTTGTGCTACTGCCATACTCAGGCTGTGCTCCACATCCACTAATTTTACAGCGAATAATATCTGTGAAATCCTTCAATTTCTCATATGAGAGGGCCCGTTTTGATCTAAAAAAACTTTTTTATGTTTGTTGCATGAAACAAACACATTTTTCTGCAAATAGTAATAGACTCTCCCACATCAATCACATTCAAAAGAAATGAAAAAAACCAGTATTCACAGGAATCTGTTTAGGAATTATTCCAGGCCATCAGGGCAAAAACATAGCTGTCTCTATCAAGGGGCCCCTGAAAGGCTGGATTGCAGTGCATGTAAATGTGTCCTTTTGTACTTTCGGACAAAAACTTGATGGGGCACGACATGCCCATACTTGTGTACAGGGGCGCAACAAGACCTGAACTTCGGAGGGGGGGGGCTAACACTCCCAGCCAGGGCTGGCCATAGCACTGGTCGTACACAGTGCAACAGTATTTTTGGCACCCCCTCCCCATTTCCTCCTTCTCCATGAATTCCCTCACTACCACTCACCAACAGTGCACCTCATTCTCTATAGCACCTTTCTGACAAACATTTCATTTTTTTATAGCACTACTCATAGTTTACTCACACTCAGTTCTTTGATCTGCATGGTACACACTCTTTGTAGCAGGCACATTATCCCTCTGCGCTGTGTGGGTGGCAGGAGTGCCCATGTGAGTGCACAGTGAGCGATACATCAGTGTGAGAATGAGGTGAGAGGATTGACTGCAGGGTGAGTGAGGTGAGCATATGAATTTGGGTGCGGATGTAGGTGCAGAGTGGGACGAATGAATGTATGGTTAGTGATGGGCTTATTTGAGTGAGATTGCAGATTGAGCAGTGAGGGGGACAGGCGAGTGAAGTGTCACATGAGTGCAGGTTGAGTAGTGTGCTCGTGTGACTGCAGGGGAGGTACAGGGCGAACAGCGCAAGTGCAGTTTGAGTGCAGAGTGATCACTGTGAGTGCAGGTCGAGGTGGTGAATGCTGTGAGTGCATGTTGATCAGTGCGAGTGACTTGTGATCACTGTGAGTGCAGGGTGAGCATGAAACTGAAGGGCGAGAATGAGGAGAGAGTTGTCTGAATGCGGGGTGCATTCCCAGACACTTGAGGTAACTCAGCATGTTATTGATAGCGGCGTTTGGGTTTCAAATATGTTAAACTATTGCTATTATGGCATTAACCAGGGATTGAGGGTGGAGGAAATAAATAATGTGCTGATCTTGCAACAAACTTCCAGTTTTATGATTAGGGTTGCCAGCTCATTATTTTGATGTCCCAGACGGTACACAAATAAGCAGTCACCTAAAGCTGTATTTTCAGCACTGATCTGTGCGTACTTTGAACAGCAAATATAAATTGAAAGCACTTTTAATTTTGTTCTAGGGCTGCCTGAATGATCCGTGACTGATAATTAAAGGGAACAAAGACAGAAAAGTCACATTACAAATGAATACATACTTCTTTATTTATAACCTGTATTTAGTGTCAAGACAAGCAATTTGCAGGCTCTTTAACCCACACATGGCTGGCATTTTCTTTTGGCAACTTGAAGCCATTTTAGCCCTGTGGACGTTGTGTGCCTGCCTGTGTAATTTTAAAAGAAATGTGGTCTCTTTTCTGGGAAGAGGAGGGGTTAAATTCTTAGGGCTGAAATGATTCAGCTGCAGTGGGAGGCAAGGAGTCTCCTCTGCTATGAAACTGAACGCGAAGGAACAGATAGTCCACAGTGGACTGTCTGTTCGCTTTGCTTTTAGCAGAGGAGACTCCTTGCCTCCCACAGCAGCTAACGCATTTCAACTGTAGGAATTAACCAGCTCATTGGAAAAGAGATTGTTAGGGCAGTTTGAGCAAGGGTTCTGTTCTGGAAGGTTATTTCTTCTTCTGTGACTTTGGTAGTTTTATCGGAATCAAGGTTTGCTGTGCTTGGAGAACGACAGAGGCACCTCCTGCAATTGTCTTTTATTATGGATTTGTAAACATTTTCCTGCATGCTGTCCACAAATTGTTCTGCTGTGCTCAGCCAGTGATAAGTTGTTGCTGTTTTTATATGTTCTCCAGAAAAAAGATCTCTAAAGCTCATGTCTCATTGCAGATTACTATGCAAAGGCAATATACCGGACTGTATTATCAGTTACACATATCTGGTGTTTAAAATTACTTATGGGCGTACATTCAGTGCCGTGATTGCTTTGGTTGTGCCCCCGTGTTTTGAAGTTTTATCACTTTGCTAGTCTAAGTAATAAGATCTGGAAAATGATTAGACTGCTCCAGGACGGTTAGCTCGTGAAATTAAAAAAGAATGAGCACGTCGTGCCCCATCGATTTCCCCTCCCTCCCCCTCCAACCCTCCGTTACTGCTGAACCCCAGGCCAATTCCTCCCCAACCCGCCCCCCACCCCCCTTCGAAAAAGCCCTCTTACCTGCTGTAGATTTCATTTCAGCAAAGTCCTTCACAGCCAGGCGACGGTAAAATACAGGAAACAAAGAAGAAAAGGCAGCAAGCAGTGGAATGCAGGAACTTTATGCACGCAAATTTCGCGGCACTTCCTGCAATCTCTGCTGCTGTCTCATCATTGGTGGAACGTCAGTGGTGACGTTCCTACCTGCTGATTAGCTGCTGCTGCTCCGGAGGTCTCCTATCAAAAATCCACATTTGAAATGGGTGACGACTTGCGATCGTAGCACAGTACAAGATAAACAAAGGTAGGATTTTACAGTGCAGTGCGCGCCCCCCCTGAGATGGTGTCGCGCCCCCCCAGGGGGGCGCGCCCCACAGATTGAAGACGTCTGCTCTATTGTAAGGAGAGACTAACTAAGCCCAGGAGTCATTGGAGGTGTGTGCATATTACTCATCCCATTGCACAGGCAGAGCGGTTACTCTTGCAGATACTGTTGAAAGGACCACAAAGCATAACCACTCTGCCTCTGCAATGGAGATAGAGGTTAGAGAAAACATTAATCAAATGAAAGAACTTGCATACACCTTCAATGAACCATATGGCTCTTGATTGAGGTGAGGTATCCCAAAGTATTCCTATGGATGTAGCTAGTTCTATGCCCACAATCCCAAATTTAAGAAGAATTATGAAAATGAAAAAACAGGCAAGTAACGCCCCAACGTGTAACACCCCAAAAATACTCGGATATTAACATTCCTCCTGAACTGTCACTGTTACTAATGAAACCTTTCTATTGCACGACAACAAAAACCCTCAAAAAGAATACTAATCTTTAGCACATCCCGTAACCTTCTAAAATTGGAGAGTAGTGATATTTGGATGATGGATGGGACATTTAAATCCACACCCCATCCATTTAGCCAAATATACACTAATCATGCCTACATTAATAACACAGTAGTTCCCTTAGTGTACAGTTTACTCCCTGATAAGAAAACCTCAACAAACACTGAACTTTTAACAGTGCTAAAATCTAACACACAGAACAAAAGTCCTAGAACAATAATAATTAATTTCGAATTATCAGTGATTAACACCATTACAAAAATGTATCCAGGAACACAAATTCAAGGATGTTTTTTCACTTTTCACAGGCATATTGGTGAAAAATTCAAAACACATCCTTAGTTGATGATTACATATCAGACAGTAAACTGCAATTTGAATTAAAAAAACTAACAGCGTTGTGCTTTGTTCCTCCTGACTGTGTGGATGAATACTACACATCAATTACTGAATCAGACTATTTTACTACAAATGAAGACAAATTGGGCACCCTACTAAATTACTTCGAAGACACTTGTATTGGCCATCTAAGCAGGTCGGGTCGCAGAAGGAATCCGAGGTTTCCTGTAAAGTGGTAGAACTGTTACCCAACCTGCTTAGAGGGAGGAGCAAAGACCAATAATGCCATAGAGGGATGGCACAACTCCTTCAATAAATCGATTGGAAAACCACGCCCTAACTTTTATCATTTCTTGGAAATTTTGAACAAGGAGCAAAGTTTCAAAGAAATGAGAATAGCACAATCATTGACTGGTAGTCTGAACCCAGGCATTTAAAAAAGAACAAAAGAAATGTCCGAGAGACTATTGGGTCAAATCCAACAGTTTTTGTTGATGGTGGCTTCAGACTACCTAGACAATATTGTACACATACTACATTTCTAACTATCACTAACACCTATTCTATCTTACTTGCCTGTTTTGCGATTTTTTTAAATTAAATGAAATTGGATTTTTTCCAAAAACAATTTTTTTACAAACAATAGAAAAACAGGATCCTACCTTCAGTTGTCTTTCTTCTTCGACTCTTGTTCCTCTATAAAAATCCAAAGTCCAGCAAGAGTCTGCAGCTCCCCAAATATCCAAACTGTGTACCCATAATCCACAATCCGATTCAAAGCACGTGCATAACTATCAAAAAAGTCACAGATTGGCATAGCCATTTTTATTTGCAAATCAAATGCTGCAAATAAATCTGTGTTAACTAAAAAAACACATCCTCCCCCAAAAAAATCCTGAAAAAGAAAAAATGATTGCCAAAAACTGCAACAACAAATCCAGCGTTGCAATTCTCTTTCCATCTATTTTCTTTCCATGGTGTGTAAGAAATCAAAACCCAAACATTTAAATGCTTGAAAAACAGTCACATAGCAAAAGAAACATTAACAAAAGTACTCCCAAATGAACTTGCAAACAGGACAAAAGGCTACATCCAAAAACACAATAAAAACCCTCTACCAATCCATCACACACAGCATGGTGGCATACATGGTGGAACACCCTGAGATTAATCAAAAGATGACTTTTGTCATCTTTTTGATCAATCTCAGGGTGTTCCTCTCTGGTGGTTTACACCGTAACGACAGCAACTGTCACGGATTTATTTTATTATATGTATCAAAGGCCTCTATGCCACCATGCTGTGTGTGATGGATTGGTAGAGGGTTTTTATTGTGTTTTTGGATGTAGTCTTTTGTCCTGTTTGCAAGTTTGTCCGTTCTAAGCATTGCTTGTTTCTTTTCCTTTTTTTCTTTATTGTTTGTTGGCCGTTGTTGGTGTTGCACATTTGTTCAAGCTCTTCGTTGGAGGAACACAATTTTCTTACATCTTTTATCAATACTGGATCATACAAAAGATACTCGACAGATACAGGTATGCCATTATTTCCACACCTACTCTTCTTTGTGGCTTTTGATTAAGTTAGTCTTGAGGTGAGGATTAATGTGTTGGAGCTAATGCGACAAGGATAACTAATGAATCAGCTTTTTCTCAGTACGCAAGGTGTTTCTATGGCTTATGTCATGGATGACTTAATTCTGATCCGTTGCTTTTCTCTTTTCTTTTTTTTTAACTCCTAGCTTGTGGTTCTCCTTTCTTATCATTTACACTGAAACCGAACACTTATGCCAAGGAGATCTTCTCCTTTTGCATGGTAAGTGGAGGGTATTTTTGTATAGGATGGAATTCGCCATGATGAATTGCCGATTGTTTTCTTTGTCTAGATGAATTGGTTATATATTGTACCAATACTACCTTTTGGTATGCTTCATCAACAACATTAACTTCTGTATCTTCTAAATGACTGTAGTATATTTTTGCTTCTTTTTTCACCTGGGTACTGTTTTGTGAAGTTTAAACAAAATTCAATGTTTTTAATTAATTATTTGTGAGTATGTACTGTTGTCCCTTGATTATATGTTTCTTTTCATGATTTGTTGCCTGTCCAAACTGCTATGTTCTGTATTTTATGCATTAACATATGTTTGTTGTTAAATGTCCTTATGTAATGTATGTTATGTTTGTATATATTGCAGCCCTGAAGAAGCCTGCCACGGGCGAAACGCGTTGGCTATATTGGCTTTCCATTACAATATTTGAAATAAAGGATCGAATATATAAAGTTATCCTCTCGTTTCATGTAAACATGTCTGGCATTTGTGCTCTCAGTACTCTAAAGTTTGTTCATGTTGCCTCTCAGAGCTTTTTTCATGTTCTTTTACACTTTGGTTTAAAAGAAATACAAATACTTCTGTCCACAGAGTTCCCTTTGTTTTTAAACCAACAGTGTCAAAAAAAAAAGAATCACCCCGACTTGAGTACAACTGCTACCTGCATAGGAATAAAATTGTTGTTAAAAACATAAAAACATACTCCTAAATCTTACATCTAACTATCTCCCTCCACTCTCCTTACAATAAAGTATGCCTGCCACAATGTCTATTAAATAAATAAAGTTTCTCTTACCTGACCGCAGCTCTTCCTTGCTTCCTATCTTGACCGCGACGCTCCACCAACTGTAGAAACAAACGCTCAACCGTGTACGTCATCTGTAAAAGTAAAAACAAAAAAAGGACAATTTCACCCATTGAATACAATTGGAAACCCTGGGAAAAATGTTAAAAAGTGTTTTGAAAATGTAAATGTATATCTTTGCAATACGTTTTATTTTTGTAAATTAATATACAAATATACGTGTGTGTAAGCTTATTGAAAAAAATTATGAGTCAGAACTTTATATTTTTTTAAATAAAGATCGATATTAAAACATTCTAAGTGTCCTATTTATTTTCTTTTAATACAAAAATAAAATAATTTTAATTGTTATATGTCAAACTACTTTATTTTAAAATGTTACTGTGTACATACAACCTGTTTTAGCTATTTATTTTTTCCAATGTAGGGTTTATCAAATATTTTATATCAAATAATATTTAATTACTGTCCCTTTTAAAAAAATATTTTTCTATATTATACAATACTGCTTTTTAAAAAGAAATGTTTTTAAACAATTTAACATTTATATTTTTAATTATTTTAATTTATTTTATATCATTTTAAAATTAGAAATAATTGTTAAAAAATCAATACCCGGGTATTAAAATTAATACCCAAGTATTAATGCACTTCCTCACCCCAAACCCCTATTTCCCTAGCATCCCATGCCAGAAAAAAGGTGTTAAACCTTCTTAAAAAAATGTTTAAATTATTTTTTAAATTAGTTTAAAATTAGTAGCAAAGCTTAAACAATGAATACCTCGGTATTAATACAACTCCCCTCCCAAAACCCCTATTTCCCTGGCATCCCGTGCCAGAAAAAAGGTGTCAAACCTCTTAATATTTTTTTAATTTATTTTAGAATTAGTTAAATATTAGTAGCAAAGTTTAAAAATTAATTCCTGGGTATTCAAATGAATACCCAAGTATTAATACACTTCCCCACCCAAAACCCCTATTTACCTGGTGTACCATGCCAGAAACAAAGTGTCACAAGCTATCAATTTTTTTTTTAATCTAAAAATGTAAAATCTAATAAAAAAAAATAAGTAATCATTAAAAAGTAAGTACTTACCTAAACACTTACCTAAATTTGCTGCAATGTTTTGTTGTGATAGCATGCGTTGTAAAGGTAATTTCGTTGTAATGGCATGCGTTGTAATGGTAGTTGCGTTGTAATAGTTTAGTTGTATATGCATTACATTGTAATGTATGCGTTGTAAAGGTTGTTTCCCCTGGGTCGCGGGTCTTGGGGCCTGGGTACTGAGGCCTGGGACCTGGGTCCCGGGGCCTTGGTCCTGGTTCCTGGGGTCAGGGATCTAGGTCCTGGGGTCTGGGTCCAGGGTACTGGTTCCTGGGGACTGGGTCCCAGGTACTGGTTCCTGGGGACTGGGTCCTGGGTTGTAGGTCAAGGGTCCTGAGTCCTGGGGTCTGGGTACTGGGGCCTGGGTCATGGTTTCTGGGGCCAGGGTCCTGAGGCTTGGGTTACGTGGTTTGAGTCCCGGGGCCCAGGTCCTGGGACGTTGGTCCTGGTGCTTGGGTACCGGGTCCTGAGTACTGAGGCCTGGGTCATCAGTACTGGGTCCTGAGTCCTGGTGACTGGGTCATGGATACTGGGTCCTGAGTCTTTGAGCCTGGGGCCTGGGTACCGAATCCTGGGTTCTGGGTCATGGGTCCTGGATCCTAGGTTCTGGGTCATGGGTCCTGAGTCCTAGAGGCTGGGTCCTGGTGCCTAGGTACTGGGGCCTGGGTCATGGCTCCTGGGGCCGAGGTCATGGGGCCGGGGTCACGAGCCTTGGGTCCCGGGGCTTGGGTCCCAGGGCCCGAGACCTTGGTTCCGGTCCTTGGGTACTGGGTCCTGAGTCCAGGGGCCTGGGTCCTGGGTAGTGAGTCCTTGGGCCTAGGATCTGGGCCCTGGTCTTGGGACCTGTTCTTGGGACCTGTTTCCTGGGACCTGTGTCACGAAGCCTGGGTCGCGGAGCCTGGGTCGCGGAGCCTGGGTCGCGGAGCCTGGGTCCTGGGATCTGGGACATGAGTCTGTGGCCTTGGTCCTGGGTCCTGAGGCCCAGGTCCTCGTGCCTGGGTCCTGGGGCCTAGGGCCCGAGTCCTGGGGTCTGGGTCATGAGACCTGGGTAATGGGTCCAGTGTTCTTCCGGCTGGGGCATTGTTCCTAGGGCCTGTGTTGTGGGTCAAGGGTCCTACGGCCTGGGTCCTTGTGCCTGGTTCCTAGGGCCTGGGTCATGAGGCCTGGTTCCTGAGTCCTTCGGCCTTGTGCCTTGGTCCAGGGTCATGTGTCCCAGGGCCTGGGTACCCGGGTACCCGGGGCCTGGGTCAAGGGTCTTGATACCTGGGTGATGGGTCCTAGGTCCAGGGGCATGGGTCCTGGAGACTAGGTCCTGGGTCCCATGACTTGGGTCCTGAGTCCTGGGTACCGGAGCCTGGGTCCTGGCGCTTAGGTCCTGGGTCATGAATCCTGGGGCTTGGGTCCTGAGTCCCGGGTCCTGGAGCCTGGGGCCTGGGTACTAGTTCCTTGGGCCTGGGACATGGGTCCTGGGTCATGTGTCCTGGATCCTGGGACCTAGGTCCTCGGTCCCGTTGCCTTGGTCCCGAGTTGTGTTGCCTGGCTCCTGGGCCCTGGGTTATGGGTCCTTGGTCACAGGTCCCCGGGCCTGGGTCACTGAGCTTGTGTCCCAGAGCCCAGGTCCTGGGCCTGGAACTTGGATCCTGGTGCCTGGGTCCTGGGTCTTGGGACCTGGGTCCTGAGTCATGGGGCTTGGGTCTTGGGGCCTGTGTCCTGAGTTATGGGGTCTGGGTCTTGGGTACTGGGTCCGGAGTCCTTGGGCCTGGGGCCTGCATCCCGGGTACTGGTTCCTGGGGCCTGGGTCCTAGGTTTTGGGTCATGGGTCCTGAGTCCTAGGGGCTGGGTCCTGAGTTCTGGGTACTAGGTCCTGGGGCCTGGGTCCTGGGTCTTGGTGCCTGGATCCTGGGGTGTGCATTCTAGGGCCTGGGTCATGGCTCCTAGGTCCTGAGTCCTTGGGCTTGGGGACTAGGTCCTGGGGCCTGGGTCATGGGTCCCAGGTCCTTGTGCTTAGGTCCTGGAGCCTGGGATCTAGGTCCTGGGGCGGGTCTTGGGGCCTGGGTCCCGGGTACTGGTTCCTGTGTCCCTGGACCTTGGCCCTAGGTTCTGGGTCATGGGTCCTGCGTCCTGGGAGCTGGGTCCTGAGTCGTGGGGTCTGGGTCCTGGTGCTTGGGTACTGGGTCCTTAGTCCTGGGTCCTGGTTCATGGGTACTAGGTCCTGAATCCTAGGGGCTGGGTCCTGGGGTCTGTGTCCTGGAGCCTGGGTCATGGGTCCTGGATCTTGATGCCTGAGTCCCAGGTCCTGGTGCCTGGATCCTGCATAGGTCCTAGGGCCTGAGTCATGGGTCCTTTGACCTGGGTCCTGGGGACTAGGTCCCGGGTCACGGGTCCAGGGTCCTGGTGCCTGGGTCGTGGTGCCTGGGTCGTGGTGTCTGGGTCCTGTTGCCTGGGGCGTGGGTCCTGGCTCATGTCTCCTGGGTCAAGGGTCCTGGCTCTAGGTCCTGGGCCTTGAGTCCTTGGGCCAGTGGCCTTGGTCCTGATGCCTGGGCCCTGGTTCCTGGTTCCTAGGTCCTGGGGCTGTGGTCAAGGGTACTGGGTCCAGGTGCCTGGGTCTAGGGTCCTGGGGCCTGAGGCCTGGGTCATGGGAACTGGGGTCTGGGTCCCAGTTCCTAGATCCTGGGACCTAGGACCTGGGTACTTGGTCCTGGGGGCTTGGTCATGGGTCCTGAAGCCTGAGGCCTGGAGGCCTAGGTCTCAGGACTTGAGTCCCGTAGCCCAGGTACTTTGCCTGGTACCTTGGTCCTGGTGCCTGGGTCATGGGAACTGGGTGCGGAGTCCTTGAGCCTGGGTCCAGGGTACTGATTCCTGGGTCCTGGAGCCTAGGTTCTGGGTCATGTGTCCTTGTTCCCAGGTTCTGGCTCATGTGTCCTTGTTCCCAGGTTCTGGGTCATGTGTCCTTGTTCCCAGGTGCTGGCTCATGTGTCCTTGTTCCCAGGTTCTGGGTCATGGGTCTTGAGTCCTAGGGGCTGGGTACTGGGTCCTGAGTCCTGGGGTCTGGGTCCTGGTGCCTGGGTCATGGGAACTGGGTGCGGAGTCCTTGAGCCTGGGTCCAGGGTACTGATTCCTGGGTCCTGGAGCCTAGGTTCTGGGTCATGTGTCCTTGTTCCCAGGTTCTGGCTCATGTGTCCTTGTTCCCAGGTTCTGGGTCATGTGTCCTTGTTCCCAGGTGCTGGCTCATGTGTCCTTGTTCCCAGGTTCTGGGTCATGGGTCCTGAGTCCTAGGGGCTGGGTACTGGGTCCTGAGTCCTGGGGTCTGGGTCCTGGTGCCTGGGTCATGGCTCCTGTGGCCGGGGTCCTGGGTCATGGCTCCTGGGGCTGGGGCTGGGGGGCTGGGGTCCTGGGTCATGGCTCCTGGGGCATGTGGCTTGGGTCCCGGGGCCCGGGTCCTAGTGCTGGGGTACTGGGTCCGGGGTCCCGAGTCCTGGGGCCTGGGTTCTGGGTCCTGAGTCCTTGGGCCTAGGTTCTGGGTCCTGGGGCCTGTGTCCCGTGGCCTTGGTACTGGCTACTAAGGCTTAGGTCCTCGTGCCTGTGTCCTGAGTTACTGGGGCCTAGATCCCGAGTCCTGGGGTCTGGGTCATGAGGCCTGGGTCATGGGTTGAGAGTTCTTCCGGCAGAAACCTTGTTCCTACGGCCTGGTTCCTGGGTCCTAGGGCCTGGGTCCTTGTGCCTGGGTCCTGGGGCCTGGGTCCTGAATCCTGGGTGCTAGGGCATGGGTTGTGGCTCCTGGGACCTGGGTCCCGGCTCCTGGGGCCTGGGTCATGAGGCCTGGTTCCTGAGACCTTCGACCTGGTGCCTTGGTCCTGGGTCTTCATTCCTGGGTCCTAGGGCCTGGGTCATGGGTCCTGGGGACTAGGTTCTGGGTCCCGAGACTTGGGGCCAAAATCCTGGGGCCTGGGTACTGGAGCCTGGGTCGTGGCTCCTGGGGCCTGGGTTGTTGGGCTTGTGTCCCTGGGCCGGGGACTGGGTCCTAGTGCCTGAGTCCTGGGGCCTAGGAACTGGGGATTGGGTCTTGATTCCTGGGTCCTGGGGACTAGGTCCTGAGACTTGGGCCCCAAGTCCTGGGTCTTGTAGCCTGGGTCATGGATCCTGGGTCATCGCTCCTGGGGCCTGGGTCCTGGGACCTTGGGCTTGTGTCCTGGGGCAGGGAACCTAGGTCCTGGTGCCTGGGTCCTGGGGCCTAGGTCATGGGTCCTGAGTCCTGGATCCTGGGTACTAGTTCCTGGGCCCGGGACATGGGTCCTGGGTCCTGTGTCCTTTGGCCTGGGGCCTTGGTCCTGGATCCTGGGACCTAGGTCCTGAGTCCTGATGCCTGGGCCCGGGTCCTTGGTCATGGACCCGGGGCTTAGGTCCCGGAGCCTAGGTCCAGGGCCCGGAACTTGGGTCCTGACTCCTGGTGCCTGGGTAATGGGTCCTGGGGCCTGGGCCATGAGATCTGGGTCTTGGGATCTGGGTCCCGGGGCCTGAGTCATGGGGCTTGGGTTCTGGTTCATGGGTCCTGAGTCTTAGGGCCTGGGTCACAGAGACAGTTCCCGGGGCCTGGGTCTTGATTCCTGGGTCCTGTGTCCCAGGTCCTGGAGCCTGGGTCATGGCTCCTGTGGCCTGGGTCCTGGGGCTTGTGTCCCGGGGCTGGCGTCCTGGGGCCTAGGTCCTGGGTCATGAGTCCTGGGGCCTGGGTCCTGATGCCTGGGTACTAGTTCCTGGGGCCTGGGACATGGGTCCTGTGTCCTTTTGCCTGTGGCCTTGGTCCTGGATCCTGGGACCTAGGTCCTCGGTCCCGTCGCCTTGGTCCTGAGTCCTGGTGCCTGGGTCCTGGGCCCTAGGTCATGAGTCCTGGGGCCATGGGTCCCAGGGCATGGTCACGGCGCTTGGGTCCCAGGGCCCAGGTCCTGGGCCCCGAACTTGGGTCCTGGTGCCTCAGAGTTGAGTCCTGGGGCATGGGTCTTGGGACCTGGGTCCCGGGCCTGAGTCATATGGCTTGGGTCCTGAGTCCAGGGGTCTGGGTCGTGAGTCATGGGTACTGGGACCTGAGTCCTTGGGCCTGGGGGCCTGTGTCCCAAGTACTGATTCCTGGGTCCTAGGTTCTGGGTCATGGGTCCTGAGTCCTAGATGCTGGGTCCTAAGTCCTGGGTACTAGGTCCTGGGTCTCGGTGCCGGCGTCCTGAGGCGTGCATCCTAGGGCCTGGGTCATGGGTCCTAGGTCCTGAGTCCTTGGACCTGGGGGCTGGGGACTAGGTCCTGGGGCCTGGGTCATGGGGCCTGGGTCCCGGGATCTGGGTTCTAGGTCCTGAGTACTTGGGACTGGGTCCTGGGTCCTAGGTTCTCGGTCATGGGTCCTGAGTCCTAGATACTGGCTCATGGGTTCTGAGTCCTGGGGTCTGGGTCCTGGTGCCTGGGTACTGGGTCCTGAGTCCTGGGGTCTGGGTTCTAGCTCCTGAGTACTTGGGACTGGGTCCTGGGTCCTAGGTTCTCGGTCATGGGTCCTGAGTCCTAGGGACTGGCTCCTGGGTCCTGAGTCCTGGGGTCTGGGTACTGGGCCTGGGTCCTGGGTCCTAGGTCCTGGGTCCTGAATCCTTTGGCCTTGGACCTGGGTCATAGGTCCTAAGTCCTTGGGCCTGGGGTCATGGGTCCTGAGTCTCCGGTCCTGGTGCCTGGGTCATGGGTCCTGGTGCCTTGGTCCTGAGGTGTTGGTCCTGTGACCTGAGTCCTGAGCCTTGGGTCCTGGGTCCTGATTCCGGATCCTAGGTTCTGGGTCATAGGTCCTGAGTCCTAGGGGCTGGGTCCTGTGTCCTTAGTCCTGGTTCCTGAGTCTTTCTGCCTGGGTCCCAGGGCCTGGTGCTTGGATCCTGGGACGTGGATCCTAGGGCCTGGGTCATGGGTCCTAGGTCCTGAGTCCTTCGGCCTGGGGACTGGGTCCTGGTGCCTGAGTCCTGGAGCGGGGTCATGACTCCTGGAGCCTGGGTCATGGCTCCTGGGACGTGGGGCTTGTGTCCCGGGGCCCTGGGGCCTGGTGCCTGGGTCCTGGGACCCTGGTCCTGGGTCATGAGTCATGGGGCCTGGTGCCTGGGTACTAGTTCCTGGGACATACGTCCTGGGGCCTGGGCCCTGGCTCATTTGTCCTTGGGCCTGGGGCATTTGTCCTGGATCCTGGGACCAAGGTTCTCGGTCCCGTGGCCTTGGTCCCAAGTCCTGGTGCCTAATCCTGGGCCCTGGATCATGAGTCCTGCGGCCAATGGTCCTGGGGCCTGGGTCACAGGGCTTCGGTCCTAGAGCCCAGGTCCTGGTGCCTGGGTCTTGGCTCCTGGGCCCTTGGTCATGGGGCAGGGTCTTGGGACCTGGGTCCTGGGACATGAGTCATGGGGCTTGGGTCCGGAGTCCTGGGGTCTGGGTTGTGGGTCGTGGGTACTGGGTCCCAGGTACTCGGTCCTAGGTTCTGGGTCCTGAGGCCTGGGTCATAGGTCCTGGGTCTTGGTGCCTGGGTAATAGGTCCTGTGGCCGGGGTCCTGGGTCATGGCTCCTGGGGCTGGGGCTGGTGGGCTGGGGTCCTGGGTCATGGCTCCTGGGGCATGTGGCTTGGGTCCCGGGGCCCGGGTCCTAGTGCTGGGGTACTGGGTCCGGGGTCCCGAGTCCTGGGGCCTGGGTTCTGGGTCCTGAGTCCTTGGGCCTAGGTTCTGGGTCCTGGGGCCTGTGTCCCGTGGCCTTGGTACTGGCTACTAAGGCTTAGGTCCTCGTGCCTGTGTCCTGAGTTACTGGGGCCTAGATCCCGAGTCCTGGGGTCTGGGTCATGAGGCCTGGGTCATGGGTTGAGAGTTCTTCCGGCAGAAACCTTGTTCCTACGGCCTGGTTCCTGGGTCCTAGGGCCTGGGTCCTTGTGCCTGGGTCCTGGGGCCTGGGTCCTGAATCCTGGGTGCTAGGGCATGGGTTCCGGCTCCTGGGGCCTGGGTCATGAGGCCTGGTTCCTGAGACCTTCGACCTGGTGCCTTGGTCCTGGGTCTTGATTCCTGGGTCCTGGGGACTACGTTCTGGGTCCCGAGACTTGGAGCCAAAATCCTGGGGCCTGGGTACTGGAGCCTGGGTCATGGCTCCTGGGGCCTGGGTTGTTGGGCTTGTGTCCCTGGGCCGGGGACTGGGTCCTAGTGCCTGAGTCCTGGGGCCTAGGAACTGGGGATTGGGTCTTGATTCCTGGGTCCGGGGGACTAGGTCCTGAGACTTGGGCCCCAAGTCCTGGGTCTTGTAGCCTGGGTCATGGATCCTGGGTCATCGCTCCTGGGGCCTGGGTCCTGGGACCTTGGGCTTGTGTCCTGGGGCAGGGAACCTAGGTCCTGGTGCCTGGGTCCTGGGGCCTAGGTCATGGGTCCTGAGTCCTGGATCCTGGGTACTAGTTCCTGGGCCCGGGACATGGGTCCTGGGTCCTGTGTCCTTTGGCCTGGGGCCTTGGTCCTGGATCCTGGGACCTAGGTCCTGAGTCCTGATGCCTGGGTCCTGGGGCCCGGGTCCTTGGTCATGGACCCGGGGCTTAGGTCCCGGAGCCTAGGTCCTGGGCCCGGAACTTGGGTCCTGACTCCTGGTGCCTGGGTAATGGGTCCTGGGGCCTGGGCCATGGGATCTGGGTCTTGGGATCTGGGTCCCGGGGCCTGAGTCATGGGGCTTGGGCTCCGGGGTCTGGGTCCTAGGTCCTGAGTCCTAGGTCCTGGGTTCTGGTTCATGGGTCCTGAGTCTTAGGGCCTGGGTCACAGAGACAGTTCCCGGGGCCTGGGTCTTGATTCCTGGGTCCTGTGTCCCAGGTCCTGGAGCCTGGGTCATGGCTCCTGTGGCCTGGGTCCTGGGGCTTGTGTCCCGGGGCTGGCGTCCTGGGGCCTAGGTCCTGGGTCATGAGTCCTGGGGCCTGGGTCCTGATGCCTGGGTACTAGTTCCTGGGGCCTGGGACATGGGTCCTGTGTCCTTTTGCCTGTGGCCTTGGTCCTGGATCCTGGGACCTAGGTCCTCGGTCCCGTCGCCTTGGTCCTGAGTCCTGGTGCCTGGGTCCTGGGCCCTAGGTCATGAGTCCTGGGGCCATGGGTCCCAGGGCATGGTCACGGCGCTTGGGTCCCAGGGCCCAGGTCCTGGGCCCCGAACTTTGGTCCTGGTGCCTCAGAGTTGAGTCCTGGGGCATGGGTCTTGGGACCTGGGTCCCGGGCCTGAGTCATATGGCTTGGGTCCTGAGTCCAGGGGTCTGGGTCGTGAGTCATGGGTACTGGGACCTGAGTCCTTGGGCCTGGGGGCCTGTGTCCCAAGTACTGATTCCTGGGTCCTAGGTTCTGGGTCATGGGTCCTGAGTCCTAGATGCTGGGTCCTAAGTCCTGGGTACTAGGTCCTGGGTCTCGGTGCCGGCGTCCTGAGGCGTGCATCCTAGGGCCTGGGTCATGGGTCCTAGGTCCTGAGTCCTTGGACCTGGGGGCTGGGGACTAGGTCCTGGGGCCTGGGTCATGGGGCCTGGGTCCCGGGATCTGGGTTCTAGGTCCTGAGTACTTGGGACTGGGTCCTGGGTCCTAGGTTCTCGGTCATGGGTCCTGAGTCCTAGATACTGGCTCCTGGGTTCTGAGTCCTGGGGTCTGGGTCCTGGGTCATGAGTTGTGGGGTCTGGGTCCTGGTGCCTGGGTACTGGGTCCTGAGTCCTGGGGTCTGGGTTCTAGCTCCTGAGTACTTGGGACTGGGTCCTGGGTCCTAGGTTCTCGGACATGGGTCCTGAGTCCTAGGGACTGGCTCCTGGGTCCTGAGTCCTGGGGTCTGGGTACTGGGCCTGGGTCCTGGGTCCTAGGTCCTGGGTCCTGAATCCTTTGGCCTTGGACCTGGGTCATAGGTCCTAAGTCCTTGGGCCTAGGGTCATGGGTCCTGAGTCTCCGGTCCTGGTGCCTGGGTCATGGGTCCTGGTGCCTTGGTCCTGAGGTGTCGGTCCTGTGACCTGAGTCCTGAGCCTTTGGTCCTGGGTCCTGATTCCGGATCCTAGGTTCTGGGTCATAGGTCCTGAGTCCTAGGGGCTGGGTCCTGTGTCCTTAGTCCTGGTTCCTGAGTCTTTCTGCCTGGGTCCCAGGGCCTGGTGCTTGGATCCTGGGACGTGGATCCTAGGGCCTGGGTCATGGGTCCTAGGTCCTGAGTCCTTCGGCCTGGGGACTGGGTCCTGGTGCCTGAGTCCTGGAGCGGGGTCATGACTCCTGGAGCCTGGGTCATGGCTCCTGGGACGTGGGGCGTGTGTCCCGGGGCCCTGGGGCCTGGTGCCTGGGTCCTGGGACCCTGGTCCTGGGTCATGAGTCCTGGGGCCTGGTGCCTGGGTACTAGTTCCTGGGACATACGTCCTGGGGCCTGGGCCCTGGCTCATTTGTCCTTGGGCCTGGGGCATTTGTCCTGGATCCTGGGACCAAGGTTCTCGGTCCCGTGGCCTTGGTCCCAAGTCCTGGTGCCTAATCCTGGGCCCTGGGTCATGAGTCCTGCGGCCAATGGTCCTGGCGCCTGGGTCACAGGGCTTCGGTCCTAGAGCCCAGGTCCTGGTGCCTGGGTCTTGGCTCCTGGGCCCTTGGTCATGGGGCAGGGTCTTGGGACCTGGGTCCTGGGACATGAGTCATGGGGCTTGGGTCCGGAGTCCTGGGGTCTGGGTTGTGGGTCGTGGGTACTGGGTACTGGGTCCCAGGTACTCGGTCCTAGGTTCTGGGTCCTGAGGCCTGGGTCATAGGTCCTGGGTCTTGGTGCCTGGGTCTTGGTGCCTGGGTAATAGGTCCTGGGTCCTGGTGCATGGGTCCTGGGGTGTGCATCCTAGGGCATGGGTCATGGGTCCTAGGTCCTGAGTCCTTGGACTTGGGGACTAGGTTCTGGGGCCTGGGTCATGGGGCCTGGGTCCCAGGTGCTGGTTCCTGGGTTCCTGGGTCCCTGGGCCCCAGGTTCTGGGTCATGGGTCCTGAATCGTGGGGTCTGGGTCCTGGGTCATGGGTTCTGGGGCCTGGTCCTTGGTCATGGGTCCCGGGGCCTGGGTCACAGGGCTTGGGTCCCAGAGTCCATGTCCTGGGCCCGGAACTTGGGTCCTGGTGCCTGGGTCAGGGGTCCTGTGGCCTGGGCCCTGGTTCATGGGTCCTAGGGCCTGGGTCCCAGGGCTTAGGTCCCGGGGCTTAGGTCCTGGGGATTGGGTCTTGATTCCTGGGGACTAGGTCCTGGGTCCCGAGACTTGGGCCCTAAGTCCTGGGTCTTGTAGCCTGGGTCATGGATCCTGGGTCATCGCTCCTGGGTCCTGGGACCTTGGGCTTGGGTCCTGGGGCAGGGGACCTAGGTCCTGGTGCCTGGGTCCTAGGTCATGGGTCCCGAGTCCTGGGTACTTGTTCCTGGGCCCGGGACATGGGTCCTGGGGCCTGGGTCATGGGTCCTGTGTCCTTGGGCATGGGCATGGGGCCTTGGTCCTGGATGCTGGGACCTAGGTCCTGAGTCCTGATGCCTGGGGCCCGGGTCCTTGGTCATGGACCCGGGGCTTGGGTCCCGGAGCCTAGGTCCTGGGCCCGGAACTTGGGTCCTGACTCCTGGTGCCTGGGTAATGGGTCCTGGGTCATGGGATCTGGGTCTTGGGATCTGGGTCCCGGGGCCTGAGTCATGGGGTTTGGGCTCTGGGGTCTGGGTCCTAGGTCCTGAGTCCTAGGTCCTGGGTTCTGGTTCATGGGTCCTGGGTCCTGGTTCATGGGTCCTGGTCTTAGGGCCTGGGTCACAGAGACAGTTCCCGGGGCCTGGGTCTTGATTCCTGTGTCCTGTGTCCCAGGTCCTGGAGCCTGGGTCATGGCTCCTGTGGCCTGCGTCCTGGGGCTTGTGTCCCGGGGCTGGCGACCTGGGTCTTGGGGCCTAGGTCCTGGGTCATGAGTCCTGGGGCCTGGGTCCTGATGCCTGGGTACTAGTTCCTGGGGCCTGGGACATGGGTCCTGTGTCCTTTTGCCTGTGGCCTTGGTCCTGGATCCTGGGACCTAGGTCCTCGGTCCCGTCGCCTTGGTCCTGAGTCCTGGTGCCTGGGTCCTAGGTCATGAGTCCTGGGACCATGGGTCCCAGGGCATGGTCACGGCACTTGGGTCCCAGAGCCCAGGTCCTGGGCCCCGAACTTGGGTCCTGGTGCCTCAGAGTTGAGTCCTGGGGCATGGGTCTTGGGACCTGGGTCCCGGGCCTGAGTCATATGGCTTGGGTCCTGAGTCCAGGGGTCTGGGTCGTGAGTCATGGGTACTGGGACCTGAGTCCTTGGGCCTGGGGGCCTGTGTCCCAAGTACTGATTCCTGGGTCCTAGGGCCTGGGTCCTAGGGCCTGGGACCTAGGTTCTGGGTCATGGGTCCTGAGTCTTAGATGCTGGGTCCTAAGTCCTGGGTACTAGGTCCTGGGTCTCGGTGCCAGGGTCCTGAGGCGTGCATCCTAGGGCCTGGGTTGGGTCCTAGGTCCTGAGTCCTTAGACCTGGGGCCTGGGGACTAGGTCCTGGAGCCTGGGTCATGAAGCCTGGGTCCCGGGTGCTGGTTCCTGGGTCCTATGTACTGGGTCAAGGGTCCTGAGTCCTGGGGGCTGGGTCCTGGGTCATGAGTTGTGGGGTCTGGGTCCTGGTGCCTGGGTACTGGTCCTGAGTCCTGGTGCCTGGGTACTGGGTCCTGAGTCCTGGGGTCTGGGTTCTAGGTCCTGAGTACTTGGGACTGGGTCCTGGGTCCTAGGTTCTCGGTCATGGGTCCTGAGTCCTAGGGTCTGGCTCCTGGGTCCTGAGTCCTGGGGTCTGGGTACTGGGCCTGGGTCCTAGGTCCTGAATCCTTTGGCCTTGGACCTGGGTCATCGGTCCTAAGTCCTTGGGCCTGGGGCCTGGGGTCATGGGTCCTGGGTCTCCGGTCCTGGTGCCTGAGTCATGGGTCCTGGTGCCTTGGTCCTGATGTGTCGGTCCTGTGACCTGAGTCCTGAGCCTTGATTCCTGGGTCCTGATTCCGGATCCTAGGTTCTGGGTCATGGGTCCTGAGTCCTAGGGGATGGGTCCTGTGTCCTGAGTCCTGGTTCCCGAGTCTTTCTGCCTGGGTCCCAGGGCCTGGTGCTTGGATCCTGGGACGTGGATCCTAGGGCCTGGGTCATGGGTCCTAGGTCCTGAGTCCTTCGGCCTGGGGACTGGGTCCTGGCGCCAGGTGCCTGAGTCCTGGAGCGGGGTCATGGCTCCTGGAGCCTGGGTCATGGCTCCTGGGACGTGGGGCTTGTGTCCCGGGGCCCTGGTGCCTGGGTCCTGGGTCCTGGGTCCCTGGTCCTGGGTCATGAGTCCTGGGGCCTGGGTCCTGGTGCCTGGGTACTAGTTCCTGGGACATACGTCCTGGGGCCTGGGCCCTGGCTCATTTGTCCTTGGGCCTGGGGCATTTGTCCTGGATCCTGGGACCAAGGTTCTCGGTCCCGTGGCCTTGGTCCCAAGTCCTGGTGCCTAATCCTGGGCCCTGGGTCATGAGTCCTGCGGCCAATGGTCCTGGGGCCTGGGTCACAGGGCTTCGGTCCTAGAGCCCAGGTCCTGGTGCCTGGGTCTTGGCTCCTGGGCCCTTGGTCATGGGGCAGGGTCTTGGGACCTGGGTCCCGGGACATGAGTCATGGGGCTTGGGTCCGGAGTCCTGGGGTCTGGGTTGTGGGTCGTGGGTGCTGGGTCCCAGGTACTCGGTCCTAGGTTCTGGGTCCTGAGGCCTGGGTCATAGGTCCTGGGTCTTGGTGCCTGGGTAATAGGTCCTGGGTCGTGGTGCATGGGTCCTGGGGTGTGCATCCTAGGGCATGGGTCATGGGTCCTAGGTCCTGAGTCCTTGGACTTGGGGACTAGGTTCTGGGGCCTGGGTCATGGGGCCTGGGTCCCAGGTGCTGGTTCCTGGGTCCCTGGGCCCCAGGTTCTGGGTCATGGGTCCTGAGTCGTGGGGTCTGGGTCCCAGGGCCTGTTCCCGGGGCCTGGTTCATGGGTCCTGGGTCTTGATTCCTGGGCCCTGGGTCCAGGAGCCTGGGTCATGGGTCCTGAGAACTAGGTCCAGGGTCCCGAGACTTGGGGCTAGAGTCCTGGAACCTGGGTCATGGCTCCTGGAGCCTGAGTCATGGCTCCTGGGGCATGTGTCTTGGGATGTGGGGCTTGTGTCCCGGGGCCAGGGTCCTGGGTCCTGGGGCCTAGGTCATGAGTCCTGGGGCCTGGGTCCTGAGCCCCGGGTCCTGGTGCGTGGGTCCTCGGTACTAGTTCCTGGGGCATGGGTCCTGTGTCCTTGGGCCTGGGGCCTTGGTCCTCGATCCTGGGACCTAGGTCCTCGGCCCCGTGACCTTCGTCCCGAGTCTGTGTCCTGGGACCTGATTTCTGGGTCCTTAGGTATTGGGTGATGGGTCCTGAGTCCTTGGGGCTGAGTCCTGAGTCCTTGGGGCTGGGTCCTGAGTCCTTGGGGCTGGGTCCTGAGTCCTGGGGCCTGGGTCATGGGTCCTGCATCTCGGTGACTTGGGCGTGCATCCTAGGGCTTGGGTCATGGGTCCTAGGTCCTGAGTCATTGGACCTGGGGCCTGGGAACTTGGTCCTGGAGCCTGGGTCATGGGGCCTGGGTCCCAGGTGCTGGTTCCTGGGCCTGGGACCCTGGTTCTGGGTCATGGGTCCTGAGTCCCGGTGGCTGAGTCCTGGGTCCTGAGTCCTGGGTCCTGGGGTCTGGGTCCTGGTGCCTGGGTACTTGGGCCTGGGGCATGGCTCCTGGGGGCGGGGTCCTGGCTCCTGGGGTCCTGGGTCATGGCTCCTGGGGCCTGGGTCATGTGGCTTGGGTCCCGGGTCCTAGTGCTGGGGTACTGGGTTCGGGGTCCTGAGTCCTGAGGCCTGGATTCTGGGTACTGGGTCCTGAGTCCTTGGGCCTAGGATCTGGGTCCTGGGGCCTGTGTCCCGTGGCCTTGGTACTGGCGACTAAGGCTTAGGTCCTCGTGCCTGTGTCCTGAGTTACTGGGGCCTAGATCCCGAGTCCTGGGGTCTGGGTCATGAGGCCTGGGTCATGGATCCTGGGTCATGGGTTGAGAGTTCTTCGGGCAGGAACCTTGTTCCTACGGCCTGGTTCCTGGGTCCTAGGGCCCGGGTCCTTGTGCCTCGGTCCTGGGTCCTGAATCCTGGGTGCTAGGGAATGGGTTGTGGCTCCTGGGTCCAGGGTCCTGGCTCCTGGGGCCTGGGTCATGAGGCCTGGTTCCTGAGACCTTCGACCTGGTGCCTTGGTCCTGGGTCTTGATTCCTGGGTCCTAGGGCCTGGGTCATGGGTCCTGGGGACTAGGTTCTGGGTCCCGAGACTTGGGGCCGGAGTCCTGGAGCCTGGGTCATGGCTCCTGGGGCCTGGGTTGTTGGGCTTGTATCCCTGGGCCGGGGACCTGGGTCCTAGTGCCTGAGTCCTGGGCCTAGGTCCTTGCTCATGGGTCCTGGTCCTTGGTCATGGGTCCCGGGGCCTGGGTCACAGGGCTTGGGTCCCAGAGTCCATGTCCTGGGCCCGGAACTTGGGTCCTGGTGCCTGGGTCAGGGGTCCTGTGGCCTGGGCCCTGGTTCATGGGTCCTAGGGCCTGGGTCCTAGGGCCTGGGTCCCGGGGCTTAGGTCCCGGGGCTTAGGTCCCGGGGCTTAGGTCCCGGGGCTTAGGTCCTGGGGCTTAGGTCCTGGGGATTGGGTCCTGGGGATTGGGTCTTGATTCCTGGGTCCTGGGGACTGGGTCCTGGGTCCCGAGACTTGGGCCCTAAGTCCTGGGTCTTGTAGCCTGGGTCATGGATCCTGGGTCATCGCTCCTGGGGCCTGGGTCCTGGGACCTTGGGCTTGGGTCCTGGGGCAGGGGACCTAGGTCCTGGTGCCTGGGGCCTAGGTCATGGGTCCCGAGTCCTGGATCCTGGGTACTAGTTCCTGGGCCCGGGACATGGGTCCTGGGGCCTGGGTCATGGGTCCTGGGTCCTGGGGCCCGGGTCCTTGGTCATGGACCCGGGGCTTGGGTCCCGGAGCCTAGGTCCTGGGCCCGGAACTTGGGTCCTGACTCCTGGTGCCTGGGTAATGGGTCGTGGGGCCTGGGTCATGGGATCTGGGTCTTGGGATCTGGGTCCCGGGGCCTGAGTCATGGGGCTTGGGTTCCGGGGTCTGGGTCCTAGGTCCTGAGTCCTAGGTCCTGGGTTCTGGTTCATGGGTCCTGGGTCTTAGGGCCTGGGTCACAGAGACAGTTCCCGGGGCCTGGGTCTTGATTCCTGGGTCCTGTGTCCCAGGTCCTAGAGCCTGGGTCATGGCTCCTGTGGCCTGCGTCCTGGGGCTTGTGTCCCGGGGCTGGCGACCTGGGTCCTGGGGCCTAGGTCCTGGGTCATGAGTCCTGGGGCCTGGGACATGGGTCCTGTGTCCTTTTGCCTGTGGCCTTGGTCCTGGATCCTGGGACCTAGGTCCTCGGTCCCGTCGTCTTGGTCCTGAGTCCTGGTGCCTGGGCCCTAGGTCATGATTCCTGGGGCCATGGGTCCCAGGGTATGGTCACGGCGCTTGGGTCCCAGAGCCCAGGTCCTGGGCCCCGAACTTGGGTCCTGGTGCCTCAGAGTTGAGTCCTGGGGCATGGGACCTGGGTCCCGGGCCTGAGTCATATGGCTTGGGTCCTGAGTCCAGGGGTCTGGGTCCTGAGTCATGGGTACTGGGACCTGAGTCCTTGGGCCTGGGGGCCTGTGTCCCAAGTACTGATTCCTGGGTCCTAGGGCCTGGGTCCTAGGTTCTGGGTCATGGGTCCTGAGTCCTAGATGCTGGGTCCTAAGTCCTGGGTACTAGGTCCTGGGTCTCGGTGCCAGGGTCCTGAGGCGTGCATCCTAGGGCCTGGGTTGGGTCCTAGGTCCTTGGACCTGGGGCCTGGGGACTAGGTCCTGGGGCCTGGGTCATGGGGCCTGGGTCCCGGGTGCTGGTTCCTGGGTCCTATGTACTGGGTCATGGGTCCTGAGTCCTGGGGGCTTGGTCCTGGGTCATGAGATGTGGGGTCTGGGTCCTGGTGCCCGGGTAATGGGTCCTGAGTCCTGGGGTCTGGGTTCTAGGTCCTGAGTACTTGGGACTGGGTCCTGGGTCCTAGGTTCTCGGTCATGGGTCCTGAGTCCTAGGGACTGGCTCCTGGGTCCTGAGTCCTGGGGTCTGGGTACTGGTCCTGGGTCCTAGGTCCTGGGTCCTGAATCCTTTGGCCTTGGACCTGGGTCATAGGTCCTAAGTCCTTGTGCCTGGGGTCATGGGTCCTGGGTCTCCGGTCCTGGTGCCTGGGTCATGGGTCCTGGTGCCTTGGTCCTGAGGTGTCGGTCCTGTGACCTGAGTCCTGAGCCTTGCTTCCTGGGTCTTGATTCCGGATCCTAGGTTCTGGGTCATGGGTCCTGAGTCCTAGGGGCTGGGTCCTGTGTCCTGAGTCCTGGTTCAAGAGTCTTTCTGCCTGGGTCCCAGGGCCTGGTGCTTGGATCCTGGGACGTGGATCCTAGGGCCTGGGTCATGGGTCCTAGGTCCTGAGTCCTTCGGCATTGGGAATGAGTCCTGGTGCCTGGCGCCAGGTGCCTGAGTCCTGGAGCGGGGTCATGGCTCCTGGAGCCTGGGTCATGGCTCCTGGGACGTGGGGCTTGTGTCCCGGGGCCCCGGGGCCTGGGTCCTGGGACCCTGATCCTGGGTCATGAGTCCTGGGGCCTGGGGCCTGGGTACTAGTTCCTGGGACATACGTCCTGGGGCCTGGGCCCTGGCTCATTTGTCCTTGGGCCTGGGGCATTTGTCTTGGATCCTGGGACCAAGGTTCTCGGTCCCGTGGCCTTGGTCCCAATTCCTGGTGCCTAATCCTGGGCCCTGGGTCATGAGTCCTGCGGCCAATGGTCCTGGGGCCTGGGTCACAGGGCTTCGGTCCTAGAGCCCAGGTCCTGGTGCCTGGGTCTTGGCTCCTGGGCCCTTGGTCATGGGGCAGGGTCTTGGGACCTGGGTCCCGGGACATGAGTCATGGGGCTTGGGTCCGGAGTCCTGGGGTCTGGGTCATGGGTACTGGGTCCCAGGTACTCGGTCCTGGGTCCTAGGTTCTGGGTCCTGAGGCCTTGGTCATAGGTCCTGGGTCTTGGTGCCTGGGTAATAGGTCCTGGGTCGTGGTGCATGGGTCCTGGGGTGTGCATCCTAGGGCATGGGTCATGGGTCCTAGGTCCTGAGTCCTTGGACTTGGGGCCTAGGTCATGGGGCCTGGGTCCCAGGTGCTGGTTCCTGGGTCCCTGGGCCTCAGGTTCTGGGTCATGGGTCCTGAGTCGTGGGATCTGGGTCCTGGGTCATGGGTTCTGGGTCCCAGGGTCTGTTCCCGGGGCCTGGTTCATGGGTCCTGGGTCTTGATTCCTGGGTCCAGGAGCCTGGGTCATGGGTCCTGAGAACTAGGTCCAGGGTCCCGAGACTTGGGGCAAGAGTCCTGGAACCTGGGTCATGGCTCCTGGAGCCTGAGTCATGGCTCCTGGGGCATGTGTCTTGGGATGTGGGGCTTGTGTCCCGGAGCCAGGGTCCTGGGTCCTGGGGCCTAGGTCATGAGTCCTGGGGCCTGGGTCCTGAGCCCTGGGTCCTGATGCGTGGGTCCTCGGTACTAGTTCCTGGAGCATGGGTCCTGTGTCCTTGGGCCTGGGGCCTTGGTCCTCGATCCTGGGACCTAGGTCCTCGGCCCCGTGACCTTCGTCCCGAGTCTGTGTCCAGGGACCTGATTTCTGGGTCCTTAGGTATTGGATGATGGGTCCTGAGTCCTTGGGGCTGAGTCCTGTGTCCTTGGGGCTGGGTCCTGAGTCCTGGGGCCTGGGTCATGGGTCCTGCGTCTCGGTGCCTTGGGCGTGCATCCTATGGCTTGGGTCATGGGTCCTAGGTCCTGAGTCATTGGACCTGGGGCCTGGGAACTTGGTCCTGGAGCCTGGGTCATGGGGCCTGGGTCCCAGGTGCTGGTTCCTGGGTCCCTGGGACCCAGGTTCTGGGTCATGGGTCCTGAGTCCCGGTGGCTGAGTCCTGGGTCCTGAGTCCTGGGTCCTGCGGTCTGGGTCCTGGTGCCTGGGTACTTGGGCCTGGGTCATGGCTCCTGGGGCTGGGGTCCTGGGTCATGGCTCCTGGGGCCTGGGTCATGTGGCTTGGGTCCCGGGGCCCGGGTCCTAGTGCTGGGGTACTGGGTCTGGGGTCCTGGGGCCTGGGTTCTGGGTACTGGGTCCTGAGTCCTTGGGCCTAGGATCTGGGTCCTGGGGCCTGTGTCCTGGGTCCCGTGGCCTTGGTACTGGCGACTAAGGCTTAGGTCCTCGTGCCTGTGTCCTTAGTTACTGGGGCCTAGATCCCGAGTCCTGGGGTCTGGGTCATGAGGCCTGGGTCATGGATCCTGGGTCATGGGTTGAGAGTTCTTCGGGCAGGAACCTTGTTCCTACGGCCTGGTTCCTGGGTCCTAGGGCCCGGGTCCTTGTGCCTCGGTTCTGGGGCCTGGGGCCTGGGTCCTGAATCCTGGGTGCTAGGGCATGGGTTGTGGCTCCTGGGTCCCGGCTCCTGGGGCCTGGGTCATGAGGCCTGGTTCCTGAGACCTTCGACCTGGTGCCTTGGTCCTGGGTCTTGATTCCTGGGTCCTAGGGCCTGGGTCATGGGTCCTGGGGACTAGGTTCTGGGTCCCGAGACTTGGGGCCGGAGTCCTGGAGCCTGGGTCATGGCTCCTGGGGCCTGGGTTGTTGGGCTTGTATCCCTGGGCCGGGGACCTGGGTCCTAGTGCCTGAGTCCTGGGGCCTAGGTCCTTGCTCATGGGTCCTGGTCCTTGGTCATGGGTCCCGGGGCCTGGGTCACAGGGCTTGGGTCCCAGAGTCCATGTCCTGGGCCCGGAACTTGGGTCCTGGTGCCTGGGTCAGGGGTCCTGTGGCCTGGGCCCTGGTTCATGGGTCCTAGGGCCTGGGTCCCGGGGCTTAGGTCCTGGGGCCTAGGTCCTGGGGCTTAGGTCCTGGGGATTGGGTCTTGGGGATTGGGTCTTGATTCCTGGGTCCTGGGGACTTGGTCCTGGGTCCCGAGACTTGGGCCCTAAGTCCTGGGTCTTGTAGCCTGGGTCATGGATCCTGGGTCATCGCTCCTGGGACCTTGGGCTTGGGTCCTGGGGCAGGGGACCTAGGTCCTGGTGCCTGGGTCCTGGGGCCTAGGTCATGGGTCCCGAGTCCTGGATCCAGGGTACTAGTTCCTGGGCCCGGGACATGGGTCCTGGGGCCTGGGTCATGGGTCCTGTGTCCTTGGGCCTGGGGCCTTGGTCCTGGATGCTGGGACCTAGGTCCTGAGTCCTGATGCCTGGGTCCTGGGGCCCGGGTCCTTGGTCATGGACCCGGGGCTTGGGTCCCGGAGCCTAGGTCCTGGGCCCGGAACTTGGGTCCTGACTCCTGGTGCCTGAGACCCTGGTCCTGGGTCATGAGTCTTGGTGCCTGGGGTGTGTATCCTAGGGCCTGGGTACTAGGTCCTGAATACTTGGATCTGGGGCCTGGGTCCTGGGTCCTGGGGACTAGGGACTAGGTCCTGGGTCCTGAGTCATGGGCCCCGGGTGCTGGTTCCTGGGTCCTAGGTTCTGGGTCATGGGTCCCGAGTCCTGGGGGCTGGGTCCTGGGACCCGAGTCCTGGGGGCTGGGTCCTGGGACCAGAGTCCTGGGGTCTGGGTCCTGGTGCTTGGGTACTGGGTCCTGGATACTAGGTCCTAGGTCCTGGGTCCTGAGTCCTTGGGCCTGAGGCCTGGGCCCCTGTACTGATTCCTGGGTCCTAGGGGCTGGGTCCGGAGTCCTGGGGTCTGGGTCCTGGGGCCTGGGTACTGGGTCATGGGTCCTGGGTGTTGGTGCCTGGGTCCCGGGCCTGGTGCTTGGATACTAGGACGTGGGTCCTAAGGCCTGGGTCCTAGGTCCTGAGTCCTTGGGCCTGAGTCCTGCGTCTTGGGGCCTGGGTCATGGGTCCTGGGTCCCGGTGCCTTGGTCCTGGGGCGTCGGTCCTGGGCCCTGAATCCTGAGTACTGGACCTGGGTCATGGATCCTGATTCCTGGGGCCTGGGTACTGGGTCATGGCTCCTGGGGCATGGGGCCTGGGTCATGGGTCCTGCGTTCTGGGTTCTGGGTCCTGCGCCCTGAGACCTTGGGCCTGTGGCCTTGGTCCTGGTGCCTGGCACCGGGGCACGGGGCCTGGGTCCTAGGTCCTGGGGCTTTGGTCATGGGTACTGGGTCAGCCTGGGTCTAGGGTCCTGGGAACTGGGTACCCGTTCCTGAGTTCTGGGGCCTAGGGCCTGGGTACTGGGGGCTGGGTCATGGGTCCTGAAGGGGAAACAGCCATTACAACGCGGTCATAACCACGTGTAACCGTTACCACGACGCTATTACCACGCATATGCCTTTACCACGCATCCATTTAGCAGGCATGCCTTTACCATAAATATGCTTTTAACAAGCATTACTTTACAACGTTAAAGGCATAAGCATGGTAAAGGTTTAGGCATATGCGTAGTAAAGGGTTTACAAATATTTAGGTAATAACATTTAAAAATCCTCAGACACTCCAATGTTTGTGGCAGCTTCTGTTCGCTGTTAAATTTACCTTAGTCTTGAGAAATAATAAATGGGCATTGTTTCCACAGTCTGGCATTTCACACACTGCACCTATAAGTCTGGACTGTAGCACAAGGTTGACGATGCTGATATAAGTTAAGAAATGCTAAGATCCTAATATGTAAGCTGTAAGTCCAGTCACTCGCGCCCCGCCTGTGGCTGCATGAGAAATGTAGAGAGAGCGGAAGGACTTCTGTGCACAGGCTCTGTGACTGCTGCTGCTTGCATCTAACGCGCAAGTTTTACCTGGGCCCCTAGCTACTCCTTATTTAGGTGGGAGCACACCGCCTTAGGGACGCACAATGTGGATGAGGCGGTGGCTCCTGGTTTGGACCTGATCTTGACGGTTGCAGCTGCAATGGGGGACAGAGCAGAGAAGCCCTGCGGCACAAAGTTCGATGCCAATCTCCTCCTGCATTGATGGACAGCAGATTGAATCAGTGCAGTAGCAGCACCTCAGGTGGAGCTCCGAGGGCGCGGGGGACTCTCAGCACCCCCAGCAGAGCCATTATTACCCAGCCAAAAAGCGCAGGTTCCGCATGAGGCTAGACTCCGCCAGGAAAAAACGTTCATGTCAGTACCTTTCTGTCTCCCTGCGGTCTGCATCCCCAGAATCACTCCCTTAAACCAGCGCAGTCAAACTGCTGCATCCTGTGCTTTCCCTACTGGACTCTGCAGCCAAACGCAGCAATTAACACGCATGTCAAATTAGGAGTACGTATATGCCTTTACCACCCATGCCTTTACAATGAAAGTTTCGTGGTAAAGGAATGTGTGGTTAAGGGATATGCGTTGGAAAAAGAATCGTTGTAAAGGCATGTGTGATAATGATACATGCATTGTATTGACGGTGTAGAAAAGTCAAGCGTGGTAATTGCATGTGTGGTTCCGTCATACAACCATCCTGAAGCCTCAGGCCTGGGTCCTGGGTCATGAGTCGTGGGGTCTGGTCCTGGGACCTGGTGCTTGGGTACTGGGTCCTGAGTCCTGTGGCCTGGGTCATGGGTACTAGGTCCTGGGTCCTGAGTCATTGGGCCTGGGTCTCGGGAACTGATTCCAGGGTCCTGGGTTCTGGGTCATGGCTCCTGAGTCCTAGGGCTGGGTCCTAAATCCTGGTGCCTGGGTCCCGGGGCCTGGTGCTTGGATCCTGGGACGTGGATCCTAGGGCCTGGGTCATGGGTCCTAGGTCCGGAGTCCTTGGGCCTGGGTACTGGGGTCTGGGTCATGGCTCCTGGGGCCTGGGTCAAGAGTCCTGAGTCAAGAGTCCTGGGTCCTATGGCCTTGGTCCTGGGTCCTCATTCCAGGGGCCTGGGTCCTGGGTCAAGGGTCAAGAGTCCTGGGTCCTGAGGCTTTGTTCCTGGGTCCTGGGTTCTAGGTCCTGAGACTTTGGTCATGGGTACTGGGTCCTAGGGCCTGGGTCCTGGGAAATGGGTCCTCGTTCCAGGGGCCTGGCTAAGGGGACCTGGGTCCTGGGGGCTGGGTCATGGGGCTTGGATCCCGTAGCCCAGGTACTTTGCCCGGTACCTGGGTCCTGGTGCCTGGGTCTTGGGTCCTGGGGCCTGATCCTGAGTCCTGGGATCTGGGTCCTGGGTACTGAGGCCTGGAGCCTGAGTCCTGGGGCCTGGGTCCTACGGCCTAGGTCCTGGTTCCTGGGTCATGGGTTCTGAGTCCTGGTTCCTGGGTTCTGTGTCATGGGTCCTGGGGCTAGGTCCTGGGTCCTGAGTCCTGGGGTCAGGGTACTGGGTCCTGGGTGACGGCTCCTGCGGCCTGGGTCACGGTATGTAGGTATGTATGTATAATAATATTTGTAGAGCGCAACTGTCACTCCGAGGAGCATCACTGCGCTATGGCAGGTCGAGACATAGAGAGCAGCAGATGTTCTGCAGGATCTGATGAGTGACAGAACTAGGGCATCTGGTGCTCCGAAGAGTCAGGTTTTCAGGGATTTCCTGCAGATTAGTTCAGTCTGAGAGAACCGGAGATGGATAGGTAGAGAATTCCAGGCTTTAGTTCCTAGTACTGCTACAGATTTGCCACCTTTGGAGATGTAGCTGAAATTGGGAGTGAGAGGACGTTGGCTGATGAAGATCTTAGGGGGCGCTGTGTCACATACAGTTTAACTCTGGCACTCAGATACTTGGGTCCTGCTGATCTAAAGGCTCTGTAGGTGAATATTAATATCTTAAAAAGGATTCTTTTATGAATGGACAGCCAGTGTAGAGATTTTAAGGCGGCTGAGGAGCCTCAAGGCAGTTTTAGAACTAGGCGAGCTGCTGCGTGTTGGACTATCTGCAACTTCTTCAGGACAGACTTATTGGTCCCTGCATACAAGCTGTTACAGTAATCCAGTCTAGATGTGATCAGGGCCACTGTCACTGACTTTCTAGCCACACAGGGCAGTATATCAAAAAACCTATTGAGAGACTTTATCAGGTGGAAACAAGTGCCGGCCACCGAGAGCGCTTGTTGATGGAAGGATAGTGAGGTATACAATTTTACTCCCAGATTCCTCACTACATCTACTGTGTTGGGAGGAGGGGAGATATATTTAGGCCAGCAAAGGCTGGGCAAGAAGGTGTTGGTTTTTCCAAGCAGCATGATCTCGGTTTCTTGGGTGTTACACTTCAGATGGTTAGATTTCATCCAGTGGAAAACAGCTGTAAGGCGGAGTTGGAGATTCTCTTCCGCCATGGTGGAGTTTTTATCTAGAACTAGAATTAACTGAGTATCATTGGCATAGGAGATGGTTTCAATATTGAACGATGATATCAGGTTTATCAGGCGAGCCATGCAGATGTTAAATAGTACTGGGCTTAAGGGGGAGCCCTGCGGGACCCCAGAGGTTATAGGTTTCTCTGCTGATTGATAATGGCCGGGGGTGACTATTTGTATTCGATTGGAATGGAAGGATTTCAGCTACACTAGGGCTATGTGGGAAATGCCATATGGTTTAAGTCGGTCCCCCAAGATGTCATGGGAGACGGTATCAAATGCGGGCAAAAGGTCCAATAAAATCAACACCGCATTTTTCCCCTGATCTAAGGCAAATTTAAGAGTTATAGGGGTGTGTAGTAATGCTGATTCCGTGGAGTGCATGGGCCTAAAATCTGATTGGCTTGGATGCAAGATATTGGCCGCTTCTAGAAAAGAAGTCATTTGAATGTTTACAAATTTTTAAGTGATTTTGCTGAGGCAGGGTAGAAGGGAGATAGGGTCTGGGTCATAGGTCCTGGGTCTTGGTGCCTGAGTCCCGGGTCCTGGTGCCTGGATCCTGTGGCGTGGGTCCTATGGCCTGGGTCATGGGTCCTAGGTCCTAAGTCCATGGGCCTGGGTCCTGGTACCTAGGTCCTGGGGCCTGGGTCATGGATCCTGGGGCTCGGGTCCTGAGTCCTGGGGCCTGTGTACTGGGGCTCGGGTCATGGGTCCTGGGTCATAGGTCCTGGGTCTTGGTGCCTGAGTCCCGGGTCCTGGTGCCTGGATCCTGTGGAGTGGGTCCTATGGCCTGGGTCATGGGTCCTAGGTCCTAAGTCCATGGGCCTGGGTCCTGGTACCTAGGTCCTGGGGCCTGGGTCATGGATCCTGGGGCTCGGGTCCTGAGTCCTGGGGCCTGTGTACTGGGGCTCGGGTCATGGGTCCTGGGTCAAGGGTCCTGGGTCAAGGTATTTTGTATTAATTCATCATGAAAAGGTGTGGCCAAGATGGCCTTATGACGTATATATGCATTATGTTTTATTCCCGCCACAGGTGGTAGTCATTTCTTAAAATGTGTTTTTGTTTCTCCAAAGGGGACAAACTCCTGCTGGGGCTGATGGTACTTTGAAGGTGTTTACTCGTGCCCAATTGATTCTTGGCATCAGAAAAATCCCAATTGAGGCTGTCTGGTGCTTCCTCTCACTTCACATTATGAGCAGAAGTTGCTGTGTCTGTAGCTCAGCAAGTGGAGAGCCTCTGTTTGGATATTTCTTTAGTCCAAAAAAACCAGACATGATTTCCTATTTTTGTGCCTTTTACCCAATTGCAATTTGTGGGGAGAAATGGTTGTAAAACCCATGGGGATCCCAAAAAGCTGTAGTTTGCTGAAAAGCAAACAAAAATGATAATTTAGCAAGTAGTTCTCTATGCACATTGCTGAAGATTTTCTCAACTAATCTAACTGTTGAGATAAAAAACATAGGGGCAGATTTATGAAATTAGTGCTGCACTGCCCTTCATCACTAGGTAAGGGCAGGAATGCACCGTATTTATCCAATACGGCACATACCCGTTCTTTCCCCTTGTGCTGGTGCCGTTTTGGCAGCCTAGCACCAGCGCAGGCATCCTTGCACCATGGCCTTTGTTGCATGCAGGATTGTTTGTGCAGGAAGGAGCACCTTCCTGCACAAAAACAAACCTGAGAGGCTTTTTCCTCTTTGTACGTGTTCTGCAGAATGCAGCACACATAGAAAGAGGAAAAAACGAGGAGAAATAAAGATATTTCTCCTCCTTATGCCTCACCTGGGGAGGCAAACGATTTTTGAGCATAACCAGGTTTACATGTCCTTGTAAATATGGGAATGCCTCAAAAACCACGGGTGTTGCATGGGAACACCCACTGCAACGCCAATGGAGTGCCTCACTTGTGCAGAGTAAGGCAATGCAGCGGTTTGTGCTGCGTTGCCTTACTACAGATTTTTTATGCCATGCAAAGTGGTTTTACGTTGCTTTATAAATCTGACTTAAAGGCTTGCGTCACGCATGGACCACTTTGCGTTGTGAAAACGTGACGCAAGCCTCTCATAAATATTCCCAAGAGTACCAACTGGGAAAAATTAAGTGGACAACAAGGTTTTTACCTATACATTTTTGCACAGAAACTCAATCCATAAACAATTTACCATTGGCCTACCGGTCGCACACATATATAGTGTTTGTAGCTTGTTCAAAGCCTACAATACCCAGATCTAACAGCCCGGTGTGGTTTACAATGCTTTTTTACTGTGTACTTATAATGTATCACTTGATAATGAAAACTCTAATAAATACTAATCAGGGATGATAAAAAACTATGTAATGATTGTCCCCAAGAATCAGAGATTGGGAAAGGGGCATCCAGGGGCGGCTCCTCCGTAATGGCGGAGGAGCGTCGCCCCACTCGTCAGAGTCAGTAACTGAAAAATAAAATGATAATGAAACAATATTATTTTATTTTTCTGCGACTGGCTCTGACATCCATGCAGTGCAAGGCCGGGCAATGACAGGCAGGTTGTGGTCACTTAGAAGTGGGCATGTAGGTTTGGCCGGCCATCCTAGGCCGTCCAAACATACATGCGCTCTTCTTTTTCTCCAACCCGGTTGGCTGAGCAGCCTCTGCCTTCCCAAAGACTGCTGGGAAATCTCCGAGGCGGCTTTCATTGCAGGAGGCTGCAGCGAAAGGTACGTTATAAAAAATTTTCTCTTCCCTGTTCCCCCCCCTTGCCCGTCCGTCCCCATTCGTCCTCTCACCGTCCTGAGGGGGCATCATTTGAACCCCACAAACGTTTGGATTTCCATTAAGTGAGGTAATTCTAATGAGCTTCTGATAAAGTATTTTCTTGGAGACTGACTTACAATAAGAAGCTAAATATATAGCTAGTATGAAGGGTAATTTCATCCACCCTTCACAAATTAAAATGTTACCCCACAAATGCTGGTGGGTCTCCCATCCGGTACAGGAAGTGTTCAAGATTGTAACCATGTACAGGACATGAAAGCAGTCTGGGTGTGCTGGACTATTGGGATGTATGAAGCTGTAGTATTTGGGCCAGGGGTAGGCTGGAACCTAGGGAAAACCATCAACCTCAGACTTTCTGCAAGCCACACATCTAGGGAAGTCCTGGGCGGTGTGGCTTGTGTGAGTGCCACTATTTTTCTTAACCCGAATATCCTACAAATGTCATTGAAAAACCAGAACAGAAAGTTCTGGAATTTGTTGGTTATAGCAAATGCCCGATAACTGAGTGAACCCACACTTCTATCAATAAAACAGCATCATGTGTGTTGGTGCACCTATCGTAATTAAAAGAAACAGGCCAATGCTTTGATAGTGTAATGTCCAAGCGTCTTCACACGGACAGAGGATTTGGATTAGTTCTGCCCTGCGTAGTACACCTACCCACGATATGGGGCGGTGCTTTTATGTTATTGAAAGGTAAGAAATTGTAACATTTTTACTCATACTTTGATATTTATAGACCAATCTGGGTAAAGAAACATGCTAAAATTCATACAAACCACATCATCCTGTGTTTCCCTGAGACTCTGCTACTAAATGTCTGGAGTTGAGGTGCCAGGCAAGCCCAGGCCCAATAAAAGACAGACCCCTTTGAAAGCTCCCCATCAAAAACAGTCCCTGGCATCTAGTGTGTAGATCTCTTGATTACATTCAGAAAAATATTCAGAGAGTAACCCCTGCAAAAAATACCCAGAATGCAGCCCTTTATGCATTCCTTGCTTAAAGGGCATTTAAGATCATAGTCAGTATAGGTACGGGTTTGTAAGAGTTGTAGGAGGAGGCATTATTACACGTTTCGTATTGTTCACTACGACAAGCCATGCCACACAAAATCTCATACTCGTGTCAGCCATATTGGAATCAGGAGGCTATAGAAGCAACAACTTTCTCCCACACCCTTTGCTAGGCAACTGAATGCCTACGTTATCACACACCCTCGCGAAGTGAAAAGACTGGTGCACACTTCAAAAAGAAGTAATCCTTGAACCCACATATTAATGGTGGGTAAACTCTCCAGGTCTCAATTAACAGTTTTACTCAATGTATTTAGTGCAAGGATCCGTGCTTTAAATGGGACGGTACTCACAGGTACTGAGTACCGGCACTTCTTATTTTTATCACTCTGAGTACCGGCACTTCTCTGCTGCCAAGGAGAGTACCTGTACTGAAACGGTAGGCGCATTGGCTGCTGGTGACCTGACAGCCAAGGCACTTCTGTAAGAGTGACTGGTGAGCTGAGCCCCCGCTGAACTATTCAGCGTGGGCTCATTGCATAACGTCTGGTGTGCACCATCATGCTGTGTTGCATACACAGGATCGAGGCAGGCAGGTGACAGCGCAATTAATAAAGCCAAAGAAGGTAACAAGATTAAAATGGCTTTAATCTTTCCTGATTCTTTTGCGTGAGTGTCTGCTTATGTTTGTCTGTTTGCCTGTGGGCGTTTTTGTGTGAGGAAAAAAGTGAGAGAAAGGGGGGGAGATTCGAGACACTCTTGGGAGATATATTAAAGGAAATGTGTGGAATGCTTTGTGTGTGCACGTCTGCTTGTTTCTTTCTGTGTGTGTGTGCACACTCGAGAATATTTAGCATTGTGCCAAGCAACAGCAAATAACAGTATGGAAACTTCAAATATTATAAAACAAGGAAATGTTAAAACATCACCGCGTCTGGCTTTCGTTTTGTGTTAGGAGTTAGCCTGTTTTGTTTATAGAAACGCATTTCTCATGTGTTTTGGTATGTGCTGCAACTAGTACTGAAGTCAATAAGTATCAGGCTTAGTCCCGCCCCTAGCCCCGCCCACTCTCCCCACTTAAATGAGTACCTGCACTATTTTCTTCCCATTTAAGCCCTTCGCTGCTAGTCCTTCCCCCCCCCCCCCCTCCCTGTACTAAGCCTTTTTTTGGCTATTTGGGGTAGTTCGCACTTAGGCCCTTGTACCTTTTTGACCACGTAAGGTATCCACGCCAAATTAGCGTCCTTTTCTTCCATCATCATGGGGATTCTAAAGGTACCCAGGGTTTGTGGATTCCCCTAGAGGGGACCCAGAAATTAGCCAAAATACTGCAAAATGTTGTTTTTATTGGAGAAATGGGAAAAAAGTGCTGCAAATTAAAGCGTTTGGTTTTTTCCTCTGCAAATGGTATCAACAAAGGGTTTGTGGTGCTGAAATCATCATCTTCCCAGCTTTCAGGGACAGACAGACTTTTGTCAGAAAACCAACATTTTTTTATACAGTTTTGGCATTTTACTGGGACAGCCTATTTTTTCTATTTTTGTGCTTTCAACCTTCTTCCAGTTAATGGTAGAAAAGGGTATGAAAGCAATAATGGATCCTGGAAAGCTATACATTTTAGAAAAGTAGACAAAATATTGAATTCAGCAAGGGGTCATTTGTGTACATCCTTCAAGGTTTCTTTATGGAAACTAACAGTTGAAAATAGGAAAAATTGAAAATGAGTTGAAAAAACAGCCATTTGTGCCAACGTTTTCACCTGTAACTTCCTCTAAGTATGACAGATTTTTTTAAAGAATATACCGTTACATCTGCTGGACTTTTCTGGTTGTGGGGATATATAGGACTTGTAGGTTCACTAAGAACCCGACGAACCCAGAGGCAATAACTGAGCAGCGTCTTGCAATGGTTTTTTATTGTGTACTGGGTATATAGCAATTCATTTGGGAAAATATATACAGTAAAAAATTTGGATGAAAGACACCTATGTATTTCTGAAATTGGAACAAAATATAGAGTTTAGAAACAGTAGCTATTTGCACATTTCCGAAATTATGAGTACCCATACTAGCATGAGAATTATAGGACATTTTTCAAAGTGACTTCTTTTTTACACATTGTCTTTCATTTGGAAGGCAGAAATGCATAGAAAGTCAATAGGTAATAACAGTTGCTCTACAATTCTGTGTTACCCTAAGTCTCCCGATAAAAATGGTACCTCACTTGTGTGGGTAGGTCTAGTGCCCACGACAGGAAACGGCTCAAAACGCAACGTGGACACACTTAATTTTTACAGTGAAAAATGACCCTTTTTTTTCAAAGTGCCTAGCTGTGGATTTTGAACCCTAGCTCTTCCGGCACCTAGGTAAACCTAGCAAACCTATACATTTTTGAAAACTAGACACCCAGGGAAATCCAGGATGGGGTGACTTGTCTGGCTCTCGCCAGGTTCTGTTACCCAGAATCCTTTGCAAACCTCAAACTTTGTAAAAAAAAATCACATTTTCCTTACATTTCTGTGATGGAATGTCTTGTGGATTGTTACCTGCCTTGTTATGTTGGCCTAGGCCTGGCTGCCATGCTGCTTTTCTTTGCGCACGTTACACTGAGCCGGGCCTTCCTCGCCCTTTGCTCGTGCCAAGTTCTTTTGCACTGTCTGCATTTTCTGTTGTTCACCTTTCTGGGCTCAGTCTGCACAAACATGTACAAGGTCGCATAACAATGTATTCTGGTTCTTCCATGATATGGCCAGTCCCGCGCACCCAGACATAACATTATGTGCAATTGCCATGAAGAATTTGATATGCTTTTAATACTGTGGTTTACTAGCGCTTAACACACTTGGAGAAATCCCTTTCAGGGAGAAGAGCTATGATGTCCTGCTGATGTAATTCTGCATCTAGAGACTGAGGTATGGGGGTTCGCTAGTCAAAGCCCAGAGGTCTTCTATTATTATAATCAACTATCTTACTGCAAGGGGAGGGTGGTAATGTTATTTATACGTTTATCCACTGAGCTCTGAGATGCTTTCCCCGTTTGTATTCTATGGAATTGTAACCATGCTGCTTATATTATTCATATGCATTATGCTATTAGTACTGACACGTGTACTGTACATTAGAGCACGTAAGTTGGAATAAACATTTTAACCTATCCAGTGTCTCTTCCTACGCACCTTGTGGACAAGTACGAGTGAGTGACGAAAGAGTGTTCTTGCTTCTGCGAGTCCTGAGATAAAGATACCGTGTTCTGGGTTGTCCAAACATTAGTACTTGGGTGCTAATGGGATGCTAAGCTAGTTGGGTTGGGGTTTTTGGGTGCTACGGTATATGGTGGCAAACCACTGTATTCCGGGGTCCCATTTTCCTGTGCATAGCTCTGTGTATGTGCAGAAACCTTATGACATGGCGCGACCACCGTGGGGCAGCTTATCTGCGAGACGCTTGAGTAGTACTTGTGCTTGTCCACAAACCCCTCGCGTACGCTTCCGGAGGCGTATGTGACGGTGATACCTCCTATATTGAATGTTTTATAGGTTCTTTCAAGCTTGATATTATTAAAAAAGGTTAGTTAATAGACCCATTTTTGTGCTCCCTGTTAGGTTGTCGAATATATCTGTTTAGTTATGGCTGGTGTGGCGATTGCTGCACATAGTCGAGGGGCACTCCGAGACCACTTACGGGTGTATGGAGTGCCTGATACAGGGATCGATTTGGTCTTTGTGGTTCAAGCCGATCCGGCTTACCACTTTGAGGTGTTTTACACTTGGATCACTTTTGAAGCGGTGGAGGCAGATGATAATCTGTTTCATGAATATAAGCCCACCGCTATTCCTGCTGCCTATCGACCCTATACCACTCTTGAAGTACCTCTCACGGCTTGGCAGCACCGTGTTTGGTTTAATGGCGCCCTACCACAACCAACTACCGCAGTTCGTTTAGGCCCCTTATCAATTCAGGGGGCCACTTGGCCTGTATTGGCCGGGTATACTCCGCATCCGAATTATCTGGCATTACCGCTTGCGGAACTTCGCACTATGCATACCGAATTGGTGCGAGTGCATCGAGCCCTAGTGACATACGTTACAGGTAGCCTACATGGAGCTGCTCCTGTAGTCGCAGGCCAACCAGCTATAGCCGCTGGAGTGACCATAAGTCCTGTCATGGTAAATTCTGTGATGGGCAAACGTCCACAAAATAAGGACGACTATCCTTATTGGCTTGCCGAAAAGTTCGATCAGATAGAAGCGGTGTTTCCACATACGTCCCCAGTGGATAAACATCGCATCCTTACGATAAGTTTGCCAAAAGACTTAATCCCCGATTTGACATCATGTGAAAACTGGGGTAAGGTATTCGCAGCAGTTTATTCAAAATGTTTTGGAACTCCTTCCATGACGGTTCTACCCTCTGTAATTAAAAAAGTACAGGATGAACATGGCCCTGAAGCGGCTGTGGAATTAGGGATGAGACTAGTGGGAGTGTTTGATGTAGTAGCTGAGCTGATCCTTGGAAATGTCAAGGGCGATGCTATGAACTTTCAAGTAGCGAATGCTTTGGCTTTAGTCCCAGAGTTGGACAGGCCCCGCGAATTACCGAAAATTATTGCCCGGGCTTATAAAACAATTGGAAGAAACAGCCTAGGCAACAAGCCTTTTGTAAAATTGCAAACTCAATCGCAAACACAAGTTACACAAACAAAAAGTACATCTGAGAAAGATGATAGACCAGTCTTCACTAAAAAGAGTTGGAGACAGAAAAAACAGGGTAAGCAACAAAAGAAGCCGGGGTCGAGAGGCGCTTCCCCAGTTTCGGTTTCTTCTGAACGTACTTATGATTTACGTGATAGGTCAAGGATTAAATCACCAGAAAGGTTTCAGAGCTCTGATACGCGTTCTCCTCGTTCTTCACAGGCCCAGACGTCGTCACAGGCTGGTGGAGGAGGACGGCAAGATAGAGGAAGGGGCCGAGAGGCTCCCCAGGAGCGAGACCAACCTCGACAACAAGTCAGAGGGAAAGCAGAAGACTTTCATCTTCCTCGACCGCAATTTCAGAAGAAAAAGGTTGCCGCTGTCACAGCGAAATATGCCACAGACCGTGAGAACGAGACTCCAGAATTGGACGTGGGCAGTGACCCTCCTAGACAGCGCCGCGGAAGTTACCATAGTGCGGGAGGCGCTACGTCCTCATATGGAGGCGACAGCAACTGAAACATTCGTTACTGTAGAGACGGCTGACACGAGAGTGGCACCCCCTGACAGACTTTACAATATAGTCATACAAATTGAAGGTGACATACCGCGTGAAATAAAAGGGATTTTTTGGGAAAATCTAACCTCTTCATATGACATTTTGTTAGCGGAGGTGGATTGGCCACCCCCATTCGTTTTAGCTGCACATAAAGGAGAGGAGGTAATCCTTCCAAGCTTCTCATGGCATGTCCCAAAAGACAAAGCTGAAGCACTTGCAGCTGAGTGGGCTGTGTACCTGGCACCAGCGTTATACCGCAACCATGTGGGATGGGATGAAGAATCACCTCCTCATGCAATACCTTTGCGGTCACTACCGCAGCCACAACCCCAATATCCCATCAAACGGCAGGCAAAAGGCCCCGTCTCCGAAATTCTGACACAGTTGGAATATCAGGGAGTAATTGAACCATGCGTATCACCTATGAACAATCCCCTATTCGTGGTTTCTAAACCCGATGGATCGTACCGCTTAGTTTTGGATTACCGACATTTAAACTCTCATTGTCGGAACTTTGCGGTGCAAAATACACACAGTTCTGCGCTTGTAGACAGTCTTGTTCGTAAAAAATACAAAACGACACTTAACCTTTCAAACGGTTTCTACACGCACAACCTAGCCCCGGAGAGTGGTCAATGGACCGCATTTACATCCGGTGGTAAATTATTCCAGTTCCGGCGTTTACCCATGGGCTACAAAAATAGTCCGGGTATATTCGCCGCCCGTGTTGTTTCTTTGTTAAATGACATTGATCAAGACGCATGTTCGTACGTAGATGATATCTATCTGACGGACGACGAATTATTTCAGCATTTGTCCCGTGTGGACCGCATTATTCTTGAATTCGCGGAGCAGGGTTACAAATTTAACTTTGCTAAGTCACACATTGCTGAATTTACCGTTCTGTTCTTGGGCTATGAGCTCAATAACGAAGGTAAGGGCTTAGCCCCCCATTTCTTGGAAAAATGTGCACACTTGTGCCCCCCAAATACTCTGAAGAAACTTCAGTCTTTGCTGGGGTTCCTGAATTTCGGGCGTACTTACATTCCCGAATATGCCCAGCGTATCAAGCCTTTGTATGCTTTGATACAACCTACTTATTCAAGGTCTTGCTGGCTGCCTGAGCATACCTTAATTTTGCAGTCTTTGCAGACAGACCTTTTGGAGTCTAAATATCTTTTGACTCGTGATAACCACACAAACCTGGTGATTAGAATAATTCCGGGGGCGGTGGGATTCACATACTTAACCTTTAATGAAGGTGATACAGTACCCATCGCATACAAGTCACATCTGTACACTTCCGCTGAATTGCGCTTTACATCTGTGGAAAAAAGTTCTAACTGCAGTGCAAATGGCGATTCTAAAAGAACGCGCACTGGCGCAGGGAAAGCGGATTCTGGTGGTAACACCCTGTCCTGCCCTAGAGGCAGTAACAAAGGCAAGTGTACCGAACTCAAAAGCAATGCATCCCCGTTGGATACAATGGGCTACATCCTTGACGTCTTCGGACGTCACTTTTGTTTTTGATTCTTCTCTGCAGACTCAGGAGTTTTTGCAGTATGAATTCGTTCATCCTCCTCCTTTGTTTTTATTACCGCTTGAGGATTACAAACGTGTGATCTACACCGATGGTTCGGCGCAACCGGCCACTGGGTCCAAGCACGCTTATTCAGCTGCATGTGCTATTGTTGCGGGTTCCTTTGTAGATGGAAAGTTCAAATCCTCTGCAGTGCATACTCGCACACTTGGAGATAGTACCGCACAATTGGCCGAGCTGCATGCATTGCTACTTGCGCTTGAGTTCGCTTCTCAGGATGAGACCACTCTTATTGTATGTGATTCTTTTTACTGTGTACAATCTTACAATGACAATCTGTTTTTCTGGTCGAAAACGACTACAAGGACGCAAAAGGGAGCACAATTAAGCATAAAATGCTTTGGGTTCGAGTGGCAGAATTGCAACAACGTCTGCCCCTCACACAGGTGGTTCACACCTTAGGCCATCAGCGGGTGGGCGCACACGCTATTGGTAACGATCTGGCAGATGAAGCTGCCCGTTCAGCAGTAGTCACGTGTTCAGTAGCAGCGGTTACCAGGTCCATGTCTAAAATAGACCCTGTTATATTAGCAGCTATTGCTGCAACCAAGGAAGGTAATAATTACCCTACAGGTTTCCCTTCCAAGTATTCTTACACATTAAGTCCCGATCAGGTTCCTTATGTAACTATACCTGACGTTGGAGATCGGCTGATCCCCAACGCGGACCGCAGGAGTGCCTTGATATCAGCTGCACACGAAGGCATGGCTTCGGCTCATGCAGGTGTGTCAGCTACAGTTTCTATCTTGCAGCAGCGTTATTGGTGGCGTGGGTTATATAAAGACACCCGTGCTTTTGTTCTTTCTTGCGACGTTTGTCAACAGATTAAGCCTTCCACGGTAACACGTCCACCACAAACACCGCTCTGCATTGCTAACAGACCCTTTGGGTGTGTTTACTTGGATCACTGCGGTCCATTCTCATCAGACACTGCTTATAAATACATCTTAGTGGCAGTGGACTCGTGCACACGGTTTCTCTGGGTCTGGCCACAACGGAGTGCTGACGCCCGAAATGTAATCAGGGATTTGCGTGTCTTTGTGGGAATTTTCGCATGCGGCACCTTCCATTCGGACCAAGGTCCAGCGTTTGCCTCTAGGGCTTACAAGGATGCAATGGCTTCGCTTGGGGTGCGGGTGAAATTTTCGTCTCCGTATAGGCCTGAGGGCAACTCTATCGTTGAACGAATGAACCGTGACTTAAAGCAATCCTTAACAGCTAGGGTTATAGGTACTGGCAGGAACTGGCTGGCCCATTTGTATACCGTTCAGCGTGCACTTAATAATCTCCCTAGAAGACCTCTGGGTGGGCGGACCCCATACGAAATGCTCTTTGGCATAAGAATGTTTGTGCCTGACCTTGAAGGTCCAGACATCGCGGCGCAATCCGCCAAGTTTGATGTAGATAACCACTCTGCTATGTTACAGGACTTACAAGAAGCCCGAGACAAACTTGCAACTACACATTTGCCTTCAGCCACAGATCCTGCGTTGCAGATTCCGGTAGCCGGCTGGCTTCCGAAAGTTGGAGAACTGGTTCGAGAGAAGGTTGAAAACAAAAAAGAATTTGGCCCCTCTTTTCGTGCACCGGTTCCAGTTCTTGGCCTGAAGGGAACACGTACAGTCATTTTACCACCGCTTCCTGGTCGCAAAGAGAACAGATACATCTCAGTTGAAAATGTCAAGCTACAGCGCCTGGCCGATCCTGAATAGTGTCACACCAGCGGTCTCTTGTCCTGCCATTTATCGGACATATGTTCATAGTCCATCTGCACGAACGATCGCTGATGCTGTAATTGAGATGGTTGATTTGCCTGAAACTACGATTGATCCCCAACTCTCCACCAATATCGACGAGGACGAGTATACTTATCCTGCATCAGAATCGGTGGCACATCAACCAACAACGCCACTAAGCCCGACTCGTTATTCCTTTGATTCGGATTCCATATCTTCAAAAGTTCCATCCAAGTTCAGTATTTTTATATCCTGGTTTAGAGACAATTTTTTGATTCCCCCTGGACATACATCTGGTTGGTACTTTTCTTGATATTTTTGTTCATGTCCATTGGCTTTGTCACAGTGTTTTTTCTACTAATCAATGGTCACTATTTACCTGAACGCTCTGCTGTAGACTATGTTTCTGGAACTTTGGCTCCTCATTCCTCGTCTCACATCATGAAGCGTGACCACACATTTGTAAACATTTCAGCCTTCCCAGTTGCTGATGGCATCGTATGGGATGCAGTGAACTATCAAATCCATGGTCCGACGGAAATTATTAATGTACCTAATGTCCTTCGTGTTTCAATGGGTGATGTAGTACAAAACAATATTCATTCTGATGATTGGGATGTGCATGCCGTTGAAGCATTGTTTGCCGATTTAAAATATTATGCATCTTTTAATGCTGAAGATTTATATATGAATTCTGCTAATTATGCCGATTTGTATTGTTACCAACATTGGGGTAATCATTTTCTCCATAAGCCCAGTGCCCTGCGTGGTTCTGTTAACTATACCCAATGGGAACATTGTCCAAACCCCTTGCCAGGTAGCTCTCAAACTCTTCGAAATAAGTTTAATTATTTTACTGATTTTAATCGGTCGAACCCTGCATCCTATTATTTTAGACTTAATAACACATCAACTCAGAAAATTATGTTGACACACACCAAATTGCTATATTCAGGTTCCTTTCTGAGTGCCCTAGCTGTGGGTGGTTATGAGTACTGGGATAATACAGTGGATTTAAAATCTATTTGGGGCTCCAAGCCATGGCAGGTACAGGGAACCGAGGCGTTGCATCGTGCTTGCCTCATCCCTACCCAAATTATGTTCCTAAATGCTTCCATCTATCAGACTACATGTTGGGGCTTAGCAACCACTAAACAATTGAATACGCCATCAATACCATCCCTGTCGAGTTTTCCAAATGAAAGCTCACGATTCAATATGTCCCTCGTGTCCCTGCAGGCAATGTTACAAAATAATTCGTTTAATGTTTCTGAGCTGGTTCAGTCACCTTGGTTAGTATGGCCTATATCATCTAATGCATGTCAAATGCGTTTTCATGATACTGGTGCTAGCTACACACAGAATAGGCCTGATCCGAGGTTTACTGATGCCCGTACTGTCACTACATACTCTGTTGGTAAATTATGCAAACAATGGCTGCAACATTCGTCCCTTGATTCTGTTAAACAACATTTGTCCCTCCTTTCAGGCAATATTGATCTGTCCGACTTTGTTTTGGGACCTCGTGGTCCCCGACCTAAAAGATTCATTTATGAAACATATAATGAACTCTGGAAGCTATCACAAATGGAAGCTGCTTCCCGTCTTCGGGAAATAGATCAAGCAAATTTGGAAAAGGTGCTTGCTGTTGTGGACAATAGTATTAATACCCTGTCTTCTCGCATTTACACTTTAGAGAATATTGTGTCCTCTGTTGTTGATATTGTACAAGATGATGTTTCTGTGTTATATCATGGTCAGAATCAATTGCGTTCGGTTATGCAGTTTGCATGGACTTTACAAACGCTTAAGTTAGGTAAAGTGCCTTGGCATTTTTTGAACACCTCTGCCTTGTTTCTACCTTTTAACTTAACTGATAAACAGCAATTTATGTCCATGAAGGATGCAACTTACACTCTATTACATATCGAAAAGGTGGATCCTTTGCCGTTCTCTGTTGCAGAACTCGATTCTGCTGTATGGCTAGTCCATGGGGTTATAGCTTTACCATTTTCCTTATTTGAATTTGACTCGTGCATGAAACATTATCCTGTGGGCCGTTACCGGCCATTGGGCAGTGCTTTCCTGCATGAACTCTGGTCCTTGCCTTTCATGTATAAATGCCTTCGGGACGGCAAGGAAGTCTTTCTCACGGGGGAGTACTGCGACTCGACTATAGGTCATTCGCTTATTTGTAAACACATTAAATTGCATGGCTCATGTAGCGTTTCCTCTCCTAATCTTGCTTGTGTGCTGAAAGGTATTCCTGCTCCTGTTATTTCTCCTACTTTCACTCTCCTTTCCAATGGTAGTTATTTACTTTTAAATAACGAAAACTGTTGTGGCCTGCAGGCTGGCATTCCTTACATTGTAACAGTTTCACACAGGGTTGTCTGCTGCAAAAATGTGCTTTTTCCTCCCCCTCACGGCAAGGTTGATATCTCTATTTGGCCTTCCATCCCTACCCTGGAAGCAGATTTTAATAGACTGAGCAGAATAAAGGCACTATTATTAAACGAGGAAGTTATGCTCACGTCCGCCCGGGAGACATTCATTCTCCAGGTGGCGAGTACCCACAGTGAAATACAGGCCCTTTTAAACACTAATCTCCCCCAACATTTTGGGGAGTTAATACATCGTATTTTTAACGCATCTAACACTGAAGGCCTAGTACACTTTTTTAAGGTCGTTGGGTCGGGTTTGGTGTCCTCCTTCCAGACTATTTTTGGTGTCATCCCGGCTTTCATACATTCTATATTTTCCAGTGTCTTTGGCGGTTTCCCATTGATCCTCGCTTTAGCGGCTGGTGTCTTGCTCTTAATTTGCTTTCTGCGCAATGGCTGCTCCCCGATGGGACCTGCTCGATCCAGAACGCCTCCAGCTGCTCCGTGAGCGCCTTTTGGCCGGTTTTGGTGTCTTGCCATTGGCGACACTGAGTGTGTCATATACTCTTTCATTTCGCTTTGCGTATTTCACTTGCGTGCAACCTGTGATGACTTGTGTCCGCTGTCCTTTCACCTGGACTCTGGATTATTGCCTCTCCAATTCGTCATTGTCTGTTCCGGATTTTGTTCAGTTGATGGGTCCCTTAGAGGCCCATGAGCAGGACTGTTCCGTCGCTGGCTGTATGGCGCGTGCGGCTGCACTGGGGATTTTGGCGCAATGGGATATCTGGGCGGCTGCCCAGGATCTCCTACAACGAAGCTGTTTCAATTATCACGCAAGCTGTCCCGCATTGCTTCTGGATGCTCCCTTTGCTGAGGAGCATTCCTGCTCTTTTGAACTCATGGATTGGATGGCATCTATGTTTTTTGACGATTCCAATGATGAACTCTTGGAGGGTATGGCTTTTTTCTGCACTTTCACTTTCATGGATTGACCTGCCCTTCGCCGTTTGGGCGCTCCCTGTGCTCCGACGTCAATTTTCTCCTCTGATGGGCCTCTGTCCTGGCCGCCGGACTGTCCAGGGGAGGGTGTCTTGTGGATTGTTACCTGCCTTGTTATGTTGGCCTAGGCCTGGCTGCCATGCTGGTTTTCTTTGCGCACGTTACACTGAGCCGGGCCTTCCTCGCCCTTTGCTCGTGCCAAGTTCTTTTGCACTGTCTGCATTTTCTGTTGTTCACCTTTCTGGGCTCAGTCTGCACAAACATGTACAAGGTCGCATAACAATGTATTCTGGTTCTTCCATGATATGGCCAGTCCCGCGCACCCAGACATAACATTATGTGCAATTGCCATGAAGAATTTGATATGCTTTTAATACTGTGGTTTACTAGCGCTTAACACACTTGGAGAAATCCCTTTCAGGGAGAAGAGCTATGATGTCCTGCTGATGTAATTCTGCATCTAGAGACTGAGGTATGGGGGTTCGCTAGTCAAAGCCCAGAGGTCTTCTATTATTATAATCAACTATCTTACTGCAAGGGGAGGGTGGTAATGTTATTTATACGTTTATCCACTGAGCTCTGAGATGCTTTCCCCGTTTGTATTCTATGGAATTGTAACCATGCTGCTTATATTATTCATATGCATTATGCTATTAGTACTGACACGTGTACTGTACATTAGAGCACGTAAGTTGGAATAAACATTTTAACCTATCCAGTGTCTCTTCCTACGCACCTTGTGGACAAGTACGAGTGAGTGACGAAAGAGTGTTCTTGCTTCTGCGAGTCCTGAGATAAAGATACCGTGTTCTGGGTTGTCCAAACATTAGTACTTGGGTGCTAATGGGATGCTAAGCTAGTTGGGTTGGGGTTTTTGGGTGCTACGGTATATGGTGGCAAACCACTGTATTCCGGGGTCCCATTTTCCTGTGCATAGCTCTGTGTATGTGCAGAAACCTTATGACAGGAAAGTTCTGGAATCTGCGTGGATCCACAAAATTCCACCCACCCCGCCTTCCCCAAATCTTCCAATAAAAATGGTACCTCACTTGTGTGGGTAGGTCTAGTGCCCGCGACAGGAAACGGCCCAAAACGCAACGTGGACACACCACATTTTACAGTGAAAACTGACCCTTTTTTTGCAAAGTGCCTGCTTGGGATTTTGAACCCTAGCTCTGCCGGCACCTAGGGAAACCTAGCAAAGCTATACATTTTTTAAAACTAGACACCCAGGGGAATCCAGGATGGGGTGACTTGTCTCACTCTCACCAAGTTCTGTTACCCAGAATCCCTTGCAAACCTCAAACTTTGTAAAAAGAAAAACACATTTTCCTCACATTTCTGTGATGGAAAGTTCTGGAATCTGCGTGGATCCACAAAATTCCACCCACCCCGCATTCCCCAAAATCTTCAGAGAAAAATGGTACCTCACTTGTGTGGGTAGACCTAGTGCCCGCAACAGGAAACGGCCCAAAACGCAACGTTGACACACCACATTTTTACAGTGAAAACTGACCCTTTTTTTGCAAAGTGCCTAGCTGTGGACTTTGAACCCTAGCTCTGCCTGCACCTAGGGAAACCTAGCAAGCCTATACATTTTTGAAAACCAGACACCCAGGTAAATCCAGGATGGGGTGACTTGTCTGGCTCTCACCAGGTTCTGTTACCCAGATTCCTTTGCAAACCTCAAACTTTGTAAAAAAAAAAAAACACATTTTCCTCACATTTCTGTGATGGAAAGTTCTGGAATCTGCGTGGATCCACAAATTTCCTACCACCCAGCGTTCCCCCAGGTCTCCCAAAAAAAAAGGGCCCACAAGTGAGGTATCATTTTACTCGGGAGACTGAGGGGAACGCTGTGGAGTAGGACATTTGTGCCGGCACGGTGATTACACACAAACATATGTGGAAAATGTGGTTTTTTCAGCTAAATTTGAGGTTTGCAGGGGATTCTGGGTAGGAAAACGTTGTGGGATCTACACAAGCCATTAGGTTGACAAAGTATTCCTGTTGAAGCTCCTTCATTTTTGCCTAAACCACAGCTATTTCTCGTGGCAAGGAGACTTCTATGCCCAATTAACTGGAACATCCATGGGTTTTTCCGGTGCCGGCGTACGCCAACATTTTTATGGCAAAAATTGAAGAGGAGTTTATCTTATGCAACACAGAATGGACATCAGGCATTGCACAATATTGCAGATACATCGATGACATATTCTTAATATGGACAAAATCACAAAAAGATTTGGAGCATCTGATACGACAGCTAAACACCAGAAATCCCAGGATTCAATTTACACATACCATCAATAGAAAACAGATGAATTATTTGGATGTTCTCGTGACAAAAGATTCAACAGGAGTTGGACTACAGACACAGGTTTACACGAAGGCAACTGATAGAAACAGCACGCTACACTTCACCAGCTTCCATCCAAAAAGTCTCATCCTCAACTTGCCATTTTCACAATTTACCAGAATCAAAAGAATATGTTCAGATCCTGACACAGAAAAATCTAAGATTTCTGAGTACAAACAGAGATTTATTCAAAGGGGTTACCCAGAGGATATCTTACAGGCAAGCATAACTAGGCTTGAAGGTAAAGAACGGATGTCTTTATTCACCAAGCCTATTGAAATCAAGAGAAATACACCAACTTTTGTGTCCAAATATTCTACATGTTCAAACCATATAAAGCGTAATAATTAACAGCAGATGGGAACTGCTCGAAAATGAATCTGATTTCAAGGGACTTTTCAGCACAAAGCCGACATTTGCTTACACCAGAGGAAAGAATTTACAAGAACTGATTACAACTCCGGAAAGACGTTCAGATACCACACAATACAAGGGAACGTCTAAATGTTTTAATTGTATCCATTGCAACAATATAGTTGTAGGAGATACATTAACGCATCCAAATTCTGGCAAAAACATAAAATTGAGACATTCTTCAGATTGCAACACGAATAACGTCATCTATTGTCTAAAATGTCCATGCGGAAAGGCTTACGTAGGCAAGACAGAACGGAAGCTTAAACTCAGATTGACGGAACACAAGAGCACTATACGCACTCTTAATAAAGCATCCAGTGTATCAGTCCACTGGCAGGAGGCTAAACACACTATATCACAGTTAAGGTGCCAGATTGTTGAAGCAGTTAGACTGATTGAGGGTGTTGACATTAGCAAAAAACTACTGCAACGTGAAATTTTTTGGATACATTTTTTAGATACTTTAGCCCCGAAAGGGTTAAATGACAGGGTGGACATGAGTTGTTTTCTATGAACCCTTTTTTTATTGGTCCAACATCGATGTATTTACGAACATTATGTTCACGTGTTATATGTGCTCATGTTTGAATTTCCAGTGTTTATTTTTCTTTCTCTCCAATTTCCTCACCGGGATTTCCTTCACTATACTAAACCTTTAGCCCTCTTGTTTCTTTTCTATACATTTATACCACAGGCACCACATATGCATAAGTTCCAATATTGTTGGGGTTCCTGATCAGGCATGATCAGAACGCCAACCGGAGTATCAGCGCATCCATACTGTGTGTCCCTTATCTTCGGAATCATACATCCCAGTTTATCCTAATATTTTTTCCTAAATATATTCTTTCCGTTTATCCAGATTCACATGCCTTTTTGTATCCTTGATTGTGAAGCATCTCCACTTTCTTTTCATTTTTTCGGCACAACTTTATTGGTATTTTACAACACAGCGACTAGTTCGCTCCTCACTTCCTCTCCATCCTTGGTCAGTCCACTTTCTATGACCGTCGATTTGCACGTCGCGCTGACGTTCAAATTTGGCTTTTACACTTGCAGCAGTTCAATCAGCCGCCATCGCTCGAATCGTTCTCTCCGGACTCCGGTAAGATTCGCACTACCAGTTTCTCGCTTCAATCTTTTTTACACGCTAATTTTTAGTCAGTCTTGACCACCTCTTTGTCATATAAATCTATCTGTATCCTTTTTACAGATCTTGATGCTAACATACAAAACGCTGTATATTTTGGATACATATTGAAGATATCAGGTGAGTGCCTCGCCACATCTCACTGCCTGTGTATGCTTTCTACGCATACAGTTCACAAGTTAAATAACATTCATCCTCGCACGTTTTTTATAGAGAGCAGTTCCCCTTCGTGTTCACCACGTATTTCGAGCTAATTTGGGGCTATCCTGTGCCATTATAAGGTGAGCCTTTATAAGCATTTGGCTTTCATAAAACAAAAGGTTGCAGCAGTCATTGACCTTTTATCCCGTACTACATTCATTTGTAGGAGGGCGACTCCACGTATACATTCTTCCTATTATTCCACATGACTGTTTCAGGTAAGTTTCTTCCATGCTATTCACTTCTATCCAGGTGATCAATCCTTTCAAGTATTTTTTCTCTAGCGTCTTCACCTATTTGGACACCAGGTGCTGGAACGTTTTGGTCTTTCTATATCTTCTTATATTTTGCCAACGCGTAACTTTATTGACATCTAACACAAACACACAGAATGCCTGATCTGAGCACTTTTTATTCTTTACTCTTTACTTTTTTATTTCTTTTTGAATTTGCACTTTTTCTTCTCTAGTTTTCTCGTTTGGGTTCATTTCACAATATAATAATGATCGTGAACATACTGGTACATTGCTGGGCATATAGATTTCTCCATGTAAATATGTACACAATGTTACAATTGATAAATTTGTTTGATTACAGACATGCCCCTGAGGAAGGGATCGCAGAGTCACGAAATGCATCGGGCTTGATGTTAATGGGAAGACAAAAGCTTTTTCGCAAAGATTGTAATATTTGTATATTGGAAAATTTTGTTTTGGTCAAAAATTTTGCTTTGGTCAATGTATAACATGCATCTTTATTGGTATTCAGTGAAAAGTGTTCACTGAACGGTTTGTTCAATATCAATTGTTTATCATCAGCAAGTTGATCATGATACATAAAAACAAGTGACATAGTCTTTATGATTTATTGAGTTTATTCAACCTGTATTATATGTATGAAAATTGCAAAAGGTGAATTTAGAATAGTTCAGAACTTTCAGTTCTCTGTGAACAGTGCTCACCATATCCAGGACCTGGTTCCTGTTAGACTTTCAATCTACACAAGCCATACCTCGCTAGACTCACCCGGGTGTCTAGTTTTCAGAAATGTATGGCTTTGGTAGTTTCCAAAGATGGCCGCCGAGCCCGGGGCCAAAAACCCAGGTGACCCCACTTGCAAAACAAGGTTGTTTTGTGATAGGTAATTTTGATGTCTCCTCAATATGTTTTGGGCCCTTGCCTGTCGCGGGTACTTGGCCTACCCATGCGAGTGAGGTACCATTTTTATCAAGAGACCTGGGAGAACGCTGGGTGGTAGGAAATTTGTGTCAGCCCGGTGATCCCACAACTTTCCCACACAGAAATTTGAGAAACATTTGTTTTTTTCAGCTAAATTTGAGGTTTGCAAGGCATTCTTGGTAGGGAAACATTGGGGGTCCATGCAAGCCATACCTCGCTGGACTCCCCGGGTGTCTTGTTTCAGAAATGTGTGGGTTTGGAAGGTTTCCCAAGATGGCCGCCGAGCCCGGAGCCAAAAACCCAGGTGACCCCCTTGCAAAACCAGGTTGTTTTGTGATAGGTCATTTTGATGTCGCCTCAATATGTTTTGGGCCCTTGCCTGTCGCGGGTACTTGGCCTACCCATGCGAGTGAGGTACCATTTTTATCAGGAGACTTGGGGGGAATGCTGGATGGTAGGAAAATTGTGGTTTTTCTGACAACAGAATATTATGACACAGCAATGCAAGAAAAATGCGTGACTATAGTCACATTTTGTGGTTTGCATGGCATTGTCAGTAAAAAAAAAGTTTGGGATCCATGAGAGGTACACCACCCAGCACTCCCCATTTGTTTTGGTTTACAGAAATATCTAAAGTTGGTAAATTTTCCCTAGAGACAGACTACACCTTAGCACAGAAAGACAAATGAGACAAAAATGACTGCCTATCCATCTGTTCCTCAAGTACACAAACATACTGGTTGGATTTGGCACGAGGGTGAGTGAAAGGTTCAAAATGTATATTTTATTAACAAGAGATTTCACAAAAAGGAAATGCACTGTTAATATTTAAAAGGTTACAAACCTGAACCAATGACTCACAGCTCGTGAGCTGTAAAGCCACGGCAAGGCACCAACCTCTTTACAGGCCATTCACACACCTTTCATACGTGACACACAAAGCCATTCACACCGCCAGCCGCGGGCCCAGCACATTACAACATTCACATCAACAGACAGCGCCATTCAAGGGCCCATCACTTTCATACACCCACATGACTGACACAGCAATCACACCGGCTGGTGGTTGACATAGTGTGTGCAGTGACGTTTGACTAGCAGTGTGTGTAATGACCAGCATCAAGTCACTACTTGCACACTGCCAGCCAAATGCCAGCCCACGCACATTGCCAGCCAAGCACCAGCCCACCCACACCGCCAGCCCCAGCCACCCGCCAGCCACGCACACCGCCAGCCAAGCGCCAGTCCACGCACACCGTCATCAAATTTTTTTTTAACAAGAAAGAAAACACAAACCAATTGGAACTAGATACAAATTTATAACTACAATAACAACAGCGGTAACTAAAGACATCATTCTAATGCCAACCTTGAAACTGAACAACAACTATATAAAACCATACAGACCAGGCAGTATACAATTAGACTCACGGTTGCTCCCAAAAACTCTTTTGAGTGTGATACAATCCGAAACATGTGGGCACACACAGCCCAGGATTAGACGGACAATCAGCACAGTGCATACAACTCTCCTTCCGCATACCTCTTCGCAAACAGACTTTACATCTCTTACAGGGATTGTTTTCTTTGGGCGTGGGAGGAATTAAATCAGGAAAGTGGTGCTCTTTCAATCTAGCCACATCCTCCACCACTCCAACTCTAGGAACACTTGCCTGTTCCACTACAACAAGGCTGCCTATCACAGACTCCTGAAACTGAACAAACGTCATCTTTGATGCAGGAGAACACTCCTTGAACACAGAAAAAGCATTAAAAGTTGCTAAATTGAAGAGATGGATGGCCAGCTTCTTATACCAAATGTAAGCCTTAAGAACAGCAGTGTAAGGTTCCAACCTCTGATCTACTCTATCAACACCACCCATGTGCTTATTGTAGTCTACAATGCACACAGGTTTGCTCACTTCAGCAACCTGATCCGAAACAGTCACAGGTGAAGTACTGTCATCATGGATGGTAGTCAGCATGTACACATCCCTCCTGTTCATAAATTTCACAGCTATCAGTTCCTCACTGTGCAAGGCACTGCACTGTCCCCTCTGAAGCTTTATTCAAACAAGCTCTTTTGGGTAACCTTTACCGTTAGATCGGATTGTGCCACAAACAAAAGTGTCCACTTTGAACAATTCCTTAAACAATTGCACAGCAGTGTAGAAGTTATCAAGATACAAATGGTGACCTCTGTTAAACAGTCCTCTAGCAAGTTCCCAAACAATTTTCTCTGCAACTCCAAAAGTGGACGGACAACCAGGGGGGGCAATAGTGGAATCCCTACCAGTATACACCCGGAAATCATAGACATATCCTGTCCTACTCTCAGACAACATATAGATATTAATTCCATAATGTGCCCTCTTGCTAGGAATGTACTGCCTAAAAACCAAACGGCCCTTGAACAGGACCAAAGACTCATCAACAGCTATTTCTTACCCTGGAGTATAGATCTCTGAAAATCGATATACAAAGTGATCAAGAACAGGCCGAATCTTAAAAAGACGGTCACAGTCAGGGTGATCGTGTGGCAACGCCAAAGTATTATCAACAAAATGCAGCATCTGAAGCAAAAGTAAATACCGATCACGACTCATAATTGCAGGAAATATGGCCGTTGCCATCAAGGGACTGGTAGACCAATATGAAGCCAGGGACGGCTTCCTTATCAAGCCCATCAAAAACATCAAACCCAAAAACCTATTCATCTCATCCAGATTTGTGGGATTCCACCGGGTAGCTCTAGAGCGGGCCTAAGTCTGGCACTGTTGTCCCTCAAAAACTGTTCAGCATACAAATTAGTCTGCTCAACAATCTCAGCCAAAAATACATCATCCATAAACAACTGAAAAAACTGTATAGGCAAAACATTCTCACAATCCACTCTACACCCTGCATCACCACTAAAGGCAGGCAACACCGGCTGCACCATGTTTGGATCAACCCAGAGTCCAGCACTTCCAGAAGGAAGCCTTGCAGCCCCAGGCTGCAATCCCGATGTCTCTTGCTGCACCATTGACACATCAGTGTCCTCTAAAACAGGCGCTTCATCCGCACTGAGAGTAGCTTCATCATCAGATGATTCCTCGTGGACATAAAACTCACTGCCAGAATCTTGCACTCCCTCCTTTCCCTCAGACGCACTGTCAGTCTCATAATCCTGCTCAGAGGAAGATTCAAAAAGTATACCAACCACCTGCTGAGCAGTAATTCTACGGCTAGCCATAATCCTTACTAATAAAGGTAACTTGTCAAACAAGTGAAAAACAACAAACTCTTTGTAAAATAAGTAATAAACAAAATGTGGCTTTATCACAAAGACCTATATACTCCAAAACTATACCACTCACTTGCCAGAAGCAGTTAGACTCACCACCACCTACTCTGCACAGATACAGTATGGACCAACAATATCCCACTAAAAAAGAAAAAGAAAAGAAAATTACACATAAGACAATGCAAAACACATCACAAAGAATTTCATGCTCAGAACACTAACTAAATATGCTGCTATTACGACACCACTTACAAAAAATTCATTCATGCATGACAATAATACTCATTTGGAGTAAACACTACAAAAATGTTTTTCTTACCAAATAAATGCAACTACGCAAAACTGCAGATCAACCACTGCCGAAGCTGCAAAAAAGTATCAAAAGCTTTGCACTAGAATAAAAAGGAGAAATAAAACATTACAATCACATATGCAAATAATGCACTAGTCCACACACAATCCACCAGCCAAGCAGGGGGGGTAGTTGGGCCTAAAAGCATAAGGCGATCTGCCCCCAAGGGGGGCAGAAACAGCCAACAAAAACACCCTCATAACGGGTGAGCGACCCTTGCCCAAGGGGTCACTCACCCACACCAACATTTAAAAAACCCTGGTGCCTAGTGGCTTCTGCCCCTCTAGGGGACAGATGGGCCTGAAAACGTTTGGCCGATCTGCAAGGGGGGCAGAAACGGCCAAAATAAACGATCCCCAAAGGGGAGAGACACTTGCCTAAGGGGCCGCTTCCCACAAACATATTTATTAAAAAAACAAAATCCCTGGTGGCCTAGTAGGCACACAATAAAATGATTTATTTATTTGGGCCGATCTGCCCTCCCAGGGGGGCAGAAACGGCCCAAATAAATGCTCCCCAAAGGGGAGGGACCCTTGCCTAAGGGGCCGCTCCCCAAAAACATTTTTTTTTTAAATCCCTGGTGGCCTAGTGAGCACACAGCAAATTTTTTTATATGGATCTGCTCCCCCAAGTGGGGCAGAACTAGCCAAACAAATTGCTCCCTCAAGGGGAGTGACCCTTGCCCAAAAGGCCGCTCCCCGACACAAAGGGCATTTAAAAAAAAAAAACCAATCCCTGGTATCTAGTGGGTATTCCTGCTGCACGATCGCGCCCCATGCGTCCGGTTTCACCTAATGACGTCGGCATGCGGTGCGCGCTGACGTCATTAGATGACGTGGAGGGGGGGCAGCGGAAGGGCTTCCGCTGCCTCCTCCGGTGGGGGCAGCATGAAGGGCGGCCCACTGGGGGAGCACCAGCGCTTCCCCCGTGGGCGGGTGGTTGCTAGGACGGCCGGGAGCAGTCCGATGCATACGCCCACCGTGACGTCGGACGGCTCCCGGCCGTCCGACGCACACAAAGGGTTAAAGCACTGGCAAGGATGTGCCCTCTTATTGCGGCACACTGCTGCAGTCTCAGTTCGTAGAGCATCGGAATATGAGTGAGAACTTGAAAAACAAAATATAAGTTTAGAGACAGTAATGCATATGAATGATAACATTTGCTAGAGGTAACTGAATAAGACAGATAGGAGTCAGTCTACACCTGTGAGGTAATAGAGAGCGGCAAGCCTGATACAAGTCGAATAGTGTTCAAGATCTTGACAAAAAGTATCAATGTGTGAAAACATATGCTGGCATTTGTCATGAATTTTCAATTGAAACAGAGTTGTCAAAATCATTTAATTTCTGAGATGCAACAAGTATTTGTAGAAAAGTTACCAAAGTAAAGGAGAGAGAGGGAACTCTCTAGTATCATTGACAAGTATGCTACTAGAAGGGAGTTACCATGATATGTGGTAAAGAATATGTAAGTATACCAGCAGTGATCTTTGCTCCTTTGCCTTTAAGCGCATTAGTGTTGCAACAAGATAAACAGCCTGACCCTGTGGCAAGCCTATGTGCTGTTAGCAGTCTAGATGTGAGGTGTCGATTCCTCAGAATAGTCTCTCAATCCCCAACCCCGTTCCAGCCAGATACGTGTAAAGAGAGAATGTATATAGTGGCTCTCTTTAGGTGTGTTCAGGGGTAAAAGGAGCGCAAAGATATCTCCCATTCGGCCAGTTACAAATTAAGGTTAGTGATCTTGAATCTGAATCCCTGCTTAAATCTATTGAAAACCCAAGCTTGCCTTGTTATCCCACTCAGGAAACCAGAAGGGACACAGATATAGGTGAAGCCTTGGCAGGGATATCAATGGCAGGAGGACTGAAGGGAATTTAGTACCAATGAAGGTACTCTCTTGCTGTCCGATCACTCCCTCTCTATATCTATGCATCATAGGTAAGGCCAAGTCGGGTCTTACCCATGTGCCCTTAAGCTTGACATGCTTCATTTATTTCAGGTAGGCTTCAGTTCACACAGGTTATTTTAGATTATAAACACCTTTACTTGGACCAGCTTTGCTTATCTCTTAGCTCACTTCTATAGTTCAGGGCCCCAGACACACAGATCAAGATATAAAGAGGGCTGACTCACATCTGATACAGGGAATGTCCATAGGATAATGGTTTAGTCCCAGGTGAATAGCTGGGCTGTGATTGACTAGATGATTACCTCACGCTTATGTCTGCTTCCATGCTGCATTAAAAAACATAAGACAACTTTTCCCAAAATGCCCATCGATATAAATTGAAGGAAACAAGAATTGGTATCCATGCATAGCTTGTACCTGACCGAATGTTGTTGTAGCTGAGTGGTCTGCTGTCAGTGAGAGAGAGTGAAAGCAGCTCAGCTTAGCCTGACCATGCAGTGCTAAACTTTCAATTCACCGCAGTTGATGTCCACATCCCTGCTCTGTGCGATGTGGGCACCGATCCCCAGTTCTTTCATTTTAGACAGCTGCTGCACGTGCAGGTAAGAGAGGTCGGGCGGTGGGCTGGGTGGGGACGACGAGGGAAAATTAATGATTTATTTAATCTTCCCTTGTGGTTTTTCTGTCGAATCCCACCCGCCCCCCCAACCCGGCCCCACTGCTCTTACCTGCACGGGCTGAGGCTGATTCTAGAGCCAAGCTGTCAGTGTGAATTTGTAAATAGATTGCAGCATTATCAAACTGGCAAGCCCTAAAACGTTTCTTTCCTAAAAAAACCTCTTATAATTTGACAGGAAAACCCGCTCGCGAGCAGCGGTTTCAAGGTAAATACACCATGGTTACCAGGTTTTTTGATAGCCCTTATTGAACCCCCTTTTTCACAATACGGAACAGCGCTGACACTGTACTTCTTTCTCGTACTTTGACAGGAAACCCTCACGCGGGTTACGATTTCCAAGAACAACAAACCCTTGTTACCAGCTTTATTGTTAGCTCTTTTTGAACGCTCTTTCTCACAATACAGAACATCGCTGACACCGCTGCTCCTACGCTATTGGCTGCTTCTCCAGAGTGAGGCGGTGGGGGTTGCGCTCACATGATGCTGCGCCCCCACACTCAATTGGCCATCCTGCAGCATACGCGATACTCAGGACACGCCTGTTTTCCTCATGATGACAAGTACACGTGGGCTGAACTACGCCCAAAACCGCAAGTCGCAACCCTATTGGCGAACAGAGAACGCTACCATGGTCAGGCAGCAGCCTGTCTCGCAGTTGATCATACCCATTTGGACACCGGATTTCCGGATCCGGCTGCGCGACAACAGGGGAGACTATTTCAAGCAGGTCAGGCAGCGCGAGAGCATATTTTTATCAGCGCATTTTGGGACACCGGATCCCACAAACTGGCAGCCACTTTACTTAATCACGGTGCTTAATTACCTTTCACTGCCGATTGAGAGCGCTATAAATATCACGAGCCTTTCTCTCCCATTTATCGTCGGGGAAGAAAGGAGCACACACCTAGGTGTAAACACGGGAGACGCACCTTGAGGCAGTAAGAGCGTGTTCGGGGGCATGCTTAGTTGACTGAATGAGGTTGTGAGAAAGGGAGTGCTTACAGGCTCCCATTATTTTTAAGATCTTCTGATGCAAAGCTTTCCGTTCAACTTGTGCTACATGTTGCTTTTGTTTCCTACAACTTTTTTAGAGTTTGACTACAGGGGTCTTCCTTCCTTCTTCCTCCTACGGGGCATGTAGGTTCCTGTCCTAGGGTAAGATATGTGAGATAACCTCTCATATAAAATATTTCCATACTCAAGTGTGTGCACAGATGAGTGTCACGTGTCACACATATAGCCACTCACTGTAAGGACTGTGCATGTGGTTGAATGACCTTTTAGAAAGTGACCCAGGTGATTCTCATTGTATTTTCTGTGTATATTTTGTCTTTCAGGCTTAAAAAACGCGAGCCTTTCTCAAGTGGAGTGTGACATAGGTCACCCCACAAAGTGGTACCTTCTCACCACAATTTGGTAAGATCGGAGCCCCCCCTTTTTCTCTTTAGGTCCTGATGAATGCCACGGACCCAACTGGGCCAAAGGGCAGAAACATGTCGACCATATTCACCACGGGGGGGGGACAATAAAATCCCCATTACACCGTTCACCTGCTTTTAATACCATATAGCTGCCAGTCACATTAAAACTTAAATTTGGTAACTATAATGGTTTTTAATCTCACTCACTCTTTCATGGACCCCCACTTAGTTTAGAAGTGCATTCCTGTCGTCAGGTGTATGCCCGCTGTGAGAAGTTGGCCTGGCATGCTGTCCACTAGTTATAGTGGGCACCTTGCACCAGTCCAAACGACCCTTATTGATGATTAGGTTTAAAGGCAACCCTATAGAAAGCTATCCTAGTGGTAGCTGTGGAGAGCAGCCTTCAGGCTAAGTCTTGAAGGAGTGTAAAGCAGCTTGGTTTACCAGATTATAACCTCTTGAAAGACCAAATGAAAGGAGAACCACACAATATATATATAAAATATATGTATTTATTTCTAAACACTCACTACTAATCTCTTTATGAGATTAGAGTCCAAGATACACAATATCACAGTATTAAAACGACAGTAAATAGCACAATATACAATGGGCCCCAGGGGGGGACCAAACCATATATTAAGAAAGTGGTATAAGAACCACAACTTGACTAGACACAGTGCCTAGAGCACGTAGAATCGCTGGGACCCCAAGGAACCACCCAAGGTAGTGACACAGGAGACCCACGGGGGACGTGTGCAGTGTGAGAACACAGCCGCGAGCGCCAATGGATTCAATGCGGAAAGTCGCGGTTGGAATTTTAAAGATAAAGGACACTTAGGAGAGGACTTTCAGCAAACCCCTTTAGACTTAAGGGGTTCTAGGGCCAACACCCACGTGAGCACCGGAGTACTCGAGTTACCTCACCCAGGGAAGCCGGATGCATAGGTGTCAAAGGGTGTCGGGAATCGTCGTCGATTTCAATGGCGATCTGCTGCAAAGTGCTGCTGCCGTGAAGAAGAAAAGTGTCCGGGTGGATCCAAGCTTGGATCGAAGATGTGAAGAACCTGAAAGCAGAGGGGACAGAGTCTGGGTCACAAGCCAGTGACCAGGAGTGGAGCAATCGAATGCCCACCGATGTCGGGTGCTTCAGGTGCGAAGAGGTGAAGCTTGACTCTGCAGCCACGGGGTCCAGGAGACGTCAAAGATGACCAGGAGCCGGATTCGAGCTGTCCCACAAAGGATGTCGAGTGCTGCGGTGTCAGTGATCAGATTGACCACAACAAGCCTTGGTAACAGCAACCCACGCAGGAAGAGAAAAGATGCTTCTGTGCGGACCAGCAAGGTCCTGGGGACTCCCCCAGCGATGGAGAGTCAGGGCACGTCTGGAGCAACAAGGGAAGCCCAATAAAAATTAGAGTTGCCTTCTTGGGGACCCACAGGTCAACGGACCAGGAATCGCGAAAGGACCTAGAGAGGAATCACAAAATGGCGGCCCACGGAACACTAGTTGAGTGTAGGACTGCAATCTTCAGTGTAATTACTGCTCGGGGTCAGGGCTACAAGTAACCCAAAGCTCAGCTTCAGGGGTCGCCGGACAGCTGATGCTTCTGCAAATGGTCGCGGTGTCCAGGGGTTCAGATTGCACGGTCTCCACGAGGGATACGAGCCTCAGACTTGCTGTGGGCACAGATCGACCTCAGAGACCCCGGGAACCCACCTCCTGTGTGGAAATATTCTTCGGAGTCCGCAGGAGCTTCGGAGATGCCAACTGGTCAGTTGCGTTAAAGCTGCCTGCCTTGCAGGGGAGTAACTCCTTTACTCCAAGGGAGATTCTTCAGTCATCCAGCGTAGTGTAGATCGTCGAAGTACTTGGTTTCTGTAGCAGAGTTTAGTCCAGGTGTAATCTAAAATCCTGTAGCCAGGGGTTCCTACTTTATACCCAAGGAAGGGGTGGGACAAACTCTGGGGACCCACCTATGGGAGGGTCAGGAAAGAGGGGTGGCTACACCCATTTCCTTTGTCCAGTTTCGCGCCAGAGCAGGGGATGAGTGCCCCTGCCACCGGTTTGAACTGGACTATGCACAGGGACACCAAATGTGCCCCCAGTGCAGACTTCAAAGCACTCTTGGAGTGCACCCACCCAGCCCCAATACACTAAAGCATGTCTGGGAGGTGGTCACACCTCCCTGTGACAGGAAACCTATTGTCCAGGCCTCCCCTGCCAGAGTTTCGTCCAGCAGCAGGAGGGCAGACGCGTGTCTGTGGCTGCAGCATCCCTTTTGTGATGCCAGGGTTCTGTTAAGCTGGTACCGGGTGTACTGGTGGTGCCATGTTTCTCCCTCTAGTAGGGAGGAATCATACCTCCCACCCCAGTACTGGGATGGAGGTATGATTCCAAGGTGTTTGACAACAAACACAACATGTTTCCATGCAGCCATTTCAAAGTTAGCATTTACCACGAGGTTATAATGCCCTTAAGATTATATGGTCTGGCTGCATCACAAACCACCCCGGAATGAAGATTCCGAAAGCTGCAGAGGGGCTCTGCTCATGCATGGGCACCCTCTCACATGAAACCCAGCACCCTGCCTTCAGGATTGTTAAGGCCTGCCAAAGGGGTGACTGATAGGTTTACATGTGCAGTGATATGGAGAGATATAGGGAACCTATATCTCAGTAAGGGGTGCATACATCACCTTACACTGGCAGCTGTAGCAGACCTGTGGTGTCATTTTAAAAGGATTCCCAGGGGTCGCACAATACATGCTGCAGCCCGTGGTAGGCCTCTGGGGTACCTATGCCCTGGGTATATATTATAACCATATACTAGGGACTTATAAGGGTACCCCAGAATCCAATCTGGAGTGTACCTAAAGTACATGCAATCAATTTAAGGGGAAAGCAGATAGGCTGGGGTCCTGAATAGCAGGATCCCAGCCAAACTAAGTCGAAAACCAGCAAAACACCAGGAAAAAAGTGGGGGCAACCATGCAGTCAGATTCCACCTTCCTACATAACCACCCCCCAAACGAAAGGAGATAAGGCTAACCTTGCCTAGTTGAGCCTTTATTGACAAAGTGGCCATATAAGGAAGAACCTGCACCAGCATGGTTACCCCCTGTCTTATGGTCCACTAAGCAATCCCTAACCCCAAGGGTATTGGATGATCTCCACCATTTGGAATTACTACCTGTAGTGTGTTTTGGCAAAGTAAAAGGCTGGTGGGGTTTCTGAGTGGAGAAGTGAGGCCCTAATAAAGTTGGCCTCAGCTTCCTCAGATCACTGGTCACCATGGAGGCCTTTCTTTCCATGACTGAGTTGTATCTGGCCCTAAGGGTCAACCTCTGGCTGCCTACAGCTGAGGGTTGGGTCCCTTTGGTTGGAACACTGGAGGGACATGGTAGGTTTGGAACCACTGGGTCCCAGGTTTGCCTTTGCCCCACAGAATCCATCTGGGGGAGGTCCCTATCTAATGGTAAGAGGGATCCCTCAGTGGGTTGAGGAATTTTCACCTGGCTAGGGCTACTAGACTGGGTGCCCCTAATCTGTGGATGAGGGGGTTCCTCTGGACAATGGGCCCTAAGGGGTCCACTGACCTCCCTGACCTCTGCAGCCCTAGGCTGAGTGAGGTAGGGTAGAGAGGGGCAGGATACCTGCTCCAGACTGGGTACCACCTTGGAAGGGTCCCCTGCCATCAGGGGTGTTGCCAGGCCAGGCCTGCCCCCTTCTGGGGCAGGTCCTTCACTAGGGGTAGGGTCAGTTCCCTGAGGAAGCTGACCCTTACCTATAGTCTGGGGGGAAGAAGACTTTTCTTCAACACTTCTGCTCTCTTGTGGAGTAGAGTGGGCCATTCTTTCAGGCTTCACTTCTCCAAAATTTCCCTGGGATGGGGCTGAGGCCCTAACAGCCCCACCAACCTTCTCAGAGAGGCCCAACATTTTTAAATGGGCCTGGTATTCCACTTCAGCCCAGGCTGAGACCTCCAGATCATTGCCCAACAGGCAATCTACAGGCAAGTTTGGGGACACTGCCACTCTCTTTGGGCCAGTGACCCCTCCCCAGCTGAGATTGACTATGGCCATGGGATGATCTGTGCTGATACCATCTATATTGGTCACCTGGTACTTGAACTCAGGTAAAAGCTGTTGAGGGGGGACTAGTTTCCCTGTCACCATGGTGACACTAGCCCCTGTGTCCCTTAGTGCCACAGCTTTCTGACCATTTATTAAGGGCTTCTGTCTGTACTTGCCCAAAGTATTGGGACTCATAGTAAAAGTGGCAAATCCCATGCCACCATCACAGACTAGGGAGGCCTGGGAGGAGGACCTTGATAAGCTGGGGTCCATCTCAGTTCCCCACACCAACCCACCTAACTTTTTGGGTGCATTACTACCACCCGGGGGATTACTACTTGTAGTACCAGGAGGAGTGGTAGTATTGCTGGGAGGAACATTTTCCTTATTGCCAGCCTTGGGGCAACTGGGGTCATTTTTCCAGTGGCCAGGCTTCTTACATATATGGCAATAAGGTTTCTTTTCAGGGGAGGAAGGAGTTTGGGACCCACCCCCAGAAGAGGACGTTTGGGGCCCTGTAGGGGATTTGTCTTTTGATTTATCCCCACCTTTCTCTTGGTTCTTGGAAGAATCTTTCTTCTGGTCACCACCCTGATTCTTGGTCTTTACCCTGGTTCTGACCCATTTGTCTGCCTTCTTTCCCAATTCTTGGGGAGAGGTCAGATCAGAGTCCACCAGGTACTGGTGTAAAAGCTGGTTTTGACAATTATTAAGGATCTGCTCCCTCATAATCAAATTGTACAATCCTAAAAAGTCATGCACCTTGTTGCCATGTATCCAACCTTCCAGAGCCTTAGTAGCACAATCTACAAAGTCAACCCAGTCCTGAGTCTGTGTCTTTTGGGTGTCTCTGAACTTTAACCTGTATTGTTCAGTGGTTAGACCAAACCCATCAATCAGAGCACTCTTCAGGACTGTATAATTATCAGCATCCTCTTCTCTTACAGTGAGGAGCTTGTCTCTACCTTTGTCTGCAAAGGAGAGCCACAAGATTGCTGCCCACTGCTCCTGAGGGACCCTCTGTACCTTACAAGTGCAGTTATCCATTTGTGGATGTCATCCCCACTCTGGTAGGGAGGGACAATCTTGTTCAGGTTCCTATGGTGATGAGTATCTTCTCTACTCCTAGGGACACTGTTGCTGCCACCATGGGGCTCTAGCCCCTACTTCTGAGAAGCTCTCTGAAGCTCCAGGGTTTCCCTGTCTAAGGCCAATTGCTCTCTCTTGATTCTGAGCTTAGCTCTCTCAAACTCAAGCAGTTGGCATTTCTTCTCATAAGAGGATGCCCTTTTATGAGAAGCAGAGGACCCGATAGAAGTACCAGAATGATTAGATTCCTGAGAAGGAGATCTTGATCTTCTTGGTAGACTATTAACCCTTCCAGGTGGGGTAAAGAGAACCCCACTGGGGTCTCCTTCCTCACCTTCAGGAAGAATTGGATTTTCCAGGTTGGAATCATTTTGATCCCCCTGGCCAGCATCAGAGTCTGGGTCATAGTAGTATTCACTACCTGGCCGTTCCTCTTCAACTGCATCACCCCCTCTGACAGCCTCATCAGACCCTGGGGTCTTTCTGAGGTCATCTGCTAGCAACAACTGTATGAGATGTTGTGTGGATGGGCTTTTCCCTGTCTTTAATTTCCTTGAGGCACACATAGTCCTCAATTCCTGGTATGAGACCTGGTCATACTTAGTTGGGAGAGACCCACTGGTTTCTGCCCTTGAAGACATGACTAGTGTGGTGTGGTGTATGCACCTACCTACTCTAGTGGGGCCTACTAAACTCTCTTGAGTTGTAGAAAGGGTGTTCTAAGCCCTTGACACACAACTCTAAGTTCAGTAGAACTTACTGTATTCTAAACTTGATTTATATGTACCTATGTACCTATAGTGGTTTTCAGTTAGTCACTCAAAGAGATTATCTGGTAAAGCAATAGCAAGCTTGAATCCAACCGCTGCACACCAATGTGAGAAGTTGGCCTGGCATATGCTGTCAACTAGTTATAGTGGGCACCTTGCACCAGTCCAAACGACCCTTATTGATGATTAGGTTTAAAGACAACCTTATAGAAAGCTATCCTAGTGGTAGCTGTGGAGAGCAGCCTTCAGGCTAAGACTTGAAGGAGTGTAAAGCAGCTTGGTTTACCAGATTATAACCTCTTGAATAACCAAATGAAAGGAGAACCACACAAGATATATATAAAATATATGTATTTATTTCTAAACACTAACTACTAATCTTTTTATGAGATTAGAGTCCAAGATACACAATATCACAGTATTAAAACGACAGTAAATAGCACAATATACAATGGGCCCCAGGGGGGACCAAACCATATATTAAGAAAGTGGTATAAGAACCACGACTTGACTAGACACTGTGCCTAGAGCACATAGAATCGCTGGGACCCCAAGGAACCACCCAAGGTAGTGACACAGGAGACCCACGGGGGACGTGTGCAATGTGAGAACATAGCCGCGAGCGCCGTAGGATTCAATGCGGAAAGTCGCGGTTGGAATTTTAAAGATAAAGGACACTTAGGAGAGGACTTTCAGCAAACCCCTTTAGACTTAAGGGGTTCTATGGCCAACACCCACGTGAGCACCGGAGTACTCGAGTTACCTCACCCAGGGAAGCCGGGTGCATAGGTGTCAAAGGGTGTCGGGAATCGTCGTAGATTTCAATGGTGATCTGCTGCAAAGTGCTGCTGCCGTGAAGAAGAAAAGTGTCCGGGTGGATCCAAGCCTGGATCGAAGATGTGAAGAACCTGAAAGCAGAGGGGACAGAGTCTGGGTCACTAGCCAGTGACCAGGAGCGGAGCAATCGAATGCCAACCGATGTCGGGTGCTTCAGGTGCGAAGAGGTGAAGATTGACTCTGCAGCCACGGGGTCCAGGAGACGTCAAAGATGACCAGAAGGCAGATTCGAGCTGTCCCACAAAGGATGTCGAGTGCTGGGGTGTCGGTGATCGGATTGACCAAAACAAGCCTTGGCAACAGCAACCCACGCAGGAAGAGAAAAGATGCTTCTGTGCGGACCAGCAAGGTCCTGGGGACTCCCCCAGAGATGGAGAGTCAGGGCACGTCTGGAGCAACCAGGGAAGCCCAATAAAAATTAGAGTTGCCTTTTTGGGGACCCACATGTCAACGGACCAGGGATCGCGAAGGGACCTGGAGAGGAATCACAAAATCGCGGCCCACGGAACACTCGTTGAGTGTGTAGGAGAGTAGGATCTGCTTCTTATAGTTACCCCTACTTTTTGCTGATGTTTCACTGTTTTTCGACTTAGCCAGACTGAGGCCCTGCCATTCAGGACCCCAGTCTATCTGCTTTCTACTCTAAATTGATTGCATGTACTTTAGGTACACTCCAGATTGAATTCTGGGGTACCCTTATAAGTCCCTAGTATATGGTATACTATATACCCAGGGCATAGGTACCCCCCAGTACAAGTAACCCAAAGCTCAGCTTCAGGGGTCGCCGGAAAGCTGATGCTTCGGCAAATGGTCGCGGTGTCCAGGGGTTCGGGTTGCACGGTCTCCACGAGGGATACGGGCCTCAGACTTGCTGTGGGCACAGATCGACCTCAGAGACCTCGGGAACCCACCTCCTGTGTGGCAATATTCTTCGGAGTCCGCAGGAGCTTCGGAGATGCCAACCGGTCAGTTGCGTTAAAGGTGCCTGCCTTGCAGGGGAGTAACTCCTTTACTCCAAGGGAGATTCTTCAGTCATCCAGCGTAGTGTAGATCGTCGAAGTACTTGGTTTCTGTAGCAGAGTTTAGTCCAGGTGTAATCTAAAATCCTGTAGCCAGGGGTTCCTACTTTAAACCCAAGGAAGGGGTGGGACAAACTCTGGGGACCCACCTATGGGAGGGTCAGGAAAGAGGGGTGGCTACACCCATTTCCTTTGTCCAGTTTCGCGCCAGAGCAGGGGCTGAGTGCCCCTGCCACCGGTTTGAACTGGACTATGCACAGGGACACCAAATGTGCCCCCAGTGCAGACTTCAAAGCACTCTTGGAGTGCACCCACCCAGCCCCAATACACTAAAGCCTGTCTGGGAGGTGGTCACACCTCCCTGTGACAGGAAACCTATTGTCCAGGCCTCCCCTGCCAGAGTTTCGTCCAGCAGCAGGAGGGCAGACTCGTGTCTGTGGCTGCAGCATCCCTTTTGTGATGCCAGGGTTCTGTTAAGCTGGTACCGGGTGTACCGGTGGTGCCATGTTTCTCCCTCTAGTAGGGAGGAATCATACCTCCCACCCCAGTACTGGGGTGGAGGTATGATTCCAAGGTGTTTGACACCAAACACAACATGTTTCCATGCAGCCATTTCAAAGTTAGCATTTACCGCGAGGTTATAATGCACTTAAGAGTATATGGTCTGGCTGCATCACAAACAACCCCGGAATGAAGATTCCGAAAGCTGCAGAGGGGCTCTGCTCATGCATGGGCACCCTCTCACATGAAGTCCAGCACCCTGCCTTCAGGATTGTTAAGGCCTGCCATAGGGGTGGACTGATAGGTTTACATGTGCAGTGATATGGAGAGATATAGGGAACCTATATCTCAGTAAGGGGTGCATACACCACCTTACACAGGCTGCTGTAGCAGACCTGTGGTGTCATTTTAAAAGGCTTCCCAGGGGTGGCACAATACATGCTGCAGCCCCTGGTAGGCCTCTGGGGTACTTATGCCCTGGGTATATAGTATACCATATACTAGGGACTTATAAGGGTACCCCAGAATCCAATCTGGAGTGTACCTAAAGTACATGCAATCAATTTAAGGGGAAAGCAGATAGGCTGTGGTCCAGAATAGCACGATCCCAGCCAAACTAAGTCGAAAACCAGCAAAACACCAGGAAAAAAGTGGTGGCAACCATGCAGTCAGATTCAACCTTCCTACACCCGCCCTCTACCAAACCGAGTTTCTAGAGGGCGAGGACTGGCCAATGATGAAGCATGACACCTGGTGGTGTGTGAGACCAGTCCTTCACTTTTTGTGAGATGCCCACACTCACAATTTAACACTTGAGCACCTTGGTCACTATACTCGGAGCGGCCCCATTTGTGTTAAACAAGCCCTAACAAAGGTCAGGATTGTTTATCAAAGATATACAATACATTCATTGCATGAAACTGATTAGAGCACAGCTCCTACAGTTCTGAGTCAGTGACAGTCAGATGGTTGCATGACATACTCCAACCATGAAGGGATTCAAATATCTTGTGAATTATGGTGGCGTCCCTCCTTTTCTGGCAGCGGTGCTCCCTCACAGCATGTTGCACCCCTGCAATCTTGTGGTCATCCTTCACAACTGATACCCTGCTTAGAGGCAATATCTGGAACAAGAGGTCCACCCCAGACAAAATGATGGCCATTTTTAGCATCGGCTCGCTCATAGAGGGCGCCAGGGCGTCGACCTACCAAGTTGCCTCCAGCTAGCTGCTGACATGGTGTTTTCATGAAAACGATTTTTCGTTTCCAAATTAAAGTGCAGCATCATGCTAGCAGCAAAGGGGGCACCACTGTTCCTTTGAACTGCACGTGTCAGGCGGTAGCTTCTTCTGCCCATCTTACACATTCGCAATAAATAGCCGACTGTAGTAACCACACAGGAAACTAGTGTAGTTCTCCTCTTTATTCACGATAGCTGGTAAAATACAAGGATGCTTGCAGCAGTAACACAGGGCTATCTCACAGTGAAGTAATACATTCTAAGCCCCAGCTTAAATACCCATTCTACATGAGACATACACATTCTAATGGCTGAATAGAAAGAACCATGTTACTACACATCCCCTTTCCTTAAAAATAAAAAAAAACATAACAAAAAAAAAAAAACATCAAATAACAACTCACTAGTAATGCAAGTAATAAAAATCAGGTAACAACGAGAAGTGACCAACTAAGAAATGGAGTAATCATTTAATCATACAAAATCTTCAAGACCCTTTGGGGTTTTAATGCGCCTACCAAATTTGCTGGATCTCTCTGCGACACCAGACTCATGAAGCAAACCAGTTTACAGTTCTAAGTCCACCACACCCTCATGCTCATTCCCATGTTCGAGTGCTACCAAGTCGTCCACTGGCACAGTCGCAGGCAAACACCCCAACTCTTTTTCCTCTATCCCCTTTACAATGGGCAAGGCTTCCATCCACCAATAACTGCCCCTTCCCTTCACCTTCACATTTTTTCCATTCTCAGAGACGTGATGTCGCGATAGTGAAATGCGACTCATAAGGTGAATACTACCATCCACCAATCCTACAGTATTCCGCATGACTTTAGCCACTTTCTTAGGTTCGGAAAATTGGCCGTGCCCCTTCCCAACTTTCCTACCACACTTGACTCTAACCAGTTGTCCAACCTCCAAACACACTTCCTTAGTACCATGCTTAGCATCAAAATATGCTTTGTTTTTTTTGTTGAGAAATTGCAATACATTCTCGTACTTGAACACTGTCCCATTCATACCTCTTGCTTCTACCCATCCATACTGGATTAATCTTGCAATAGGGAATTCTTCCTCTCATCAGCCCAAAAGGGCTTTCACCAACAGTATCATGGACTGTCACTCTATATGACCATATCATTTTATCCAATTCATCATCCCAATTTTTATTTCCATTGCTCGCTAATTGTAACACGCCCTTCACAACTCTGTTAACTCTTTCCACAACAGAGTTACCTCTTGGATGGTACAGAGCAGTAAACCTTTGTTCAATGCCAGTCATTTCAACACATTTTTTTCATAACTTCAGATATAAATTGTACTCCAATATCAGTAAGAATGGATGCAGGGAAGCCCTCTCTTATGAAACATTTTTCAAGGAACTTGATCACAGTGTCGGTATCAACCTTTTTGACTACTTCTACTTCAAACCATCTGGAAAACAAGTCGACTAAAACCAATACATACTTACAAGAACCATCTTGCCACGTTATAGGTCCCATAATGTCTAAGGCAACACCTTCCCAAGGTAGCTTAGGACAACCCAAAGAAGACATTGGAGGATTAAGTGTTTTTTGAGTCTTATCAGAACTCTCACAATTTACACATGTACGCACAAATCTTTCAATCTCCAAATCTACTCTGGGCCACCAATACAGTGCCTTTATGTTCCTTTTAGTGCGGGTAATGCCCGGATATCCTTCATGTCCAATGCAAATGATTGTTTGACGCATTCCTTTAGGAGGAATAATTTTTTCTCCTCTGCACACAAACTCATCATCCACACTTAAATCATCTCTGAAATCCCAGAATGCTTTTAACTCACCCTCTAGGTTACTCTTACAGTCGCATCCTTCCATTCTACCTTTCGCAAACCTCAGGTGTCCGAAAATATGCTGGTAACACAAAAATCGCTCCAAGGATTTTGATCAATCTCTTTCAGTGGTAATGACAATCTGCTGAGGAAATCAGCAATAACATTCTTAACGCCCGGAACATATTGCACCTCGTACACAAAGTCTTGGAGTCTCATGGATAATCTAGCAATCCTGGCTGATGCTCTACACAAACCCTCCGTGGTAAGTACTTTGGTCAATGGTTTGTGATCAGAACGAAGAATGAATTTCTTGCCCCAAATGAACTTCCTGAAATGTTCCATGGCCCACACACACGCTAAAGTCTCCCTCTCAATAACAGAGTACTTTTCTTCAGTAGGAGATAATGAGCGTGACGCAAAAGCCACAATCACTTCTTTGCCCTGCTCTGATAATTGGGACAACACACCACCCAACCGTGTACCACTGGCATCAGTGGTGACAAAGGTGTCGGCAAAAGGGTAAAATCCTTGTAATAAGTAGGAGCCTTTGAAATAGCCATTTTAATTTCCACAAAATAATTTTGACACGCATCACTCCACACAAAAGGAGATTTGTTCTTCATCAACAGACGCATTTCATAGGTCTTCTGAGAATAATAAAATAAAATTCAGCTAAACCTAGGAAGGATCCGAGTTTGTCCTTGGATTTGGGTGCAGGAGCATTAATAATGGCATCAACAAGTTTGTTTTTAGGTCTAATACCACTGTCACAGATTTCATGCCCTAAGTAAGTAACAGTTTTCTCTGCAAATTTGCATTTGCTTCCTTCAGCTGACAATCCATTATCCGTGAGAATGGTAAGTACCTCCCTAAGAATAGCATCATGGTGTATTTTGTTCTTACCCATTACTAAGATGTCATCCTGAAAGAAAACAATTTCAGGAATGTGACCAAATAATTTCAACATCAACCTTTGAAATACTGCAGCGGCTGAAGCCAACCCAAAAGGCATGCGTTTGAATCTACAGCATTCAAATGGTGTACAGAATGTAGTGAAATGTCTACTCTCGGTATCTAGAACTACTTGGTGGTATGCTGCCAATAGGTCCAAAGTGGAAAACCACTCCTCTTTATTCACGATAGCTGGTACAATACAAGGATGCTTGCAGCAGTAACACAGGGCTATCTCACAGTGAAGTAATACATTCTAAGCCCCAGTATAAATACCCATTCCACATGACACATACACATTCTGCATTCTATACATTCTAATGGCTGAATACAAATAACCATGTTACTACACCGACATAAAGCACTGGCCTCGGGCAGTGCAGCATGTCTGCAAATGAGGATTCAGTGGGGCTTAACATTCTTCATCCCCATAACCTATCAGTAGCCAGGATAGAGAAGAAGTGCCCCTCTCCAGCCCAATCCTGGCATCTGATAGAGCAGGAGTTCATGTTCTGGGCCAGAACAAGCAAAAGCTATCAGTCATGACGCTTCTGCTTGTTCATTGTAGCGTCCGTGGGAGACAGAATCTCGGAGAAATGATCATGCAGAAGTTGGTCATATGTCCCACGGTACAATGTTATTAATAGCTTGTGCGCGTGCATGATTGTGTGTGTGTGCATGGCTGTGAATATGTGTGTGTCTGTACATCGCATAACTGTGGGGGCATGTGTGCATGATTGCTGTTCTACCTCTTGGGTTTTTTTACCAGCTCCCAGCCCCTTCCCCAATAGTAGCCCGCACACACCATCAGGTACACGTCCCCGCGCCTCAATATCCCCTGATTGAAACCTCTAACAGGTTTGATTGTCTTTCCACTCTCTGTGGTGTGGATTGACTGAGGGTCCCTAACAATGATGGTAAACCATGTGGATCTGTTATTCTTCCAGAGTCTGCTAAGGTCCTTTGCCCGGATTTTGATAAGGTGTGTATGTTTCAAAAACCGTGTACTGCTGTGCCAATGAAGCCTTGATTGCAGTTGACCCTATATCTCCGAGCGCATCTCCTACAGGCACTAAGCCTTCTGCGGAAGCCAATACTGTTTTGTACTCGAATGTGGCTGGCTTACCAGCAAAAGCTCTATGACTGAGTGGTTTGATTTTATCTCCAAATTTCATATTTTATGCCTACAGGAAACTTGGTTAGTGGACCCAATCCATATAACTGGTTTTAAAACTTATCACTGTCCAGCTACCCAATCCACTAGCGGTCGCTCAAAAGGAGGCTTGCGCATTTATGTATCAAATCTGCTGACACCCTTGAATACAATTGAGATTGATACCAGCGCATTTTATCAAATTGTTATTTTACAGATGTCCGTACATTCCTCTATTGCCATCATAAACTTTTACAATAATGCTTGCACCCAGGAAATCATTACATCTCTTAATTGCCTAGGCCACGATTTGGAAACAGCCTTTCCAATAGATTGCAAGAACCCAATTATTTTATGGGGCGGCGATTTTAACATACGTGCGTGCCCGTATCCATCTAATAAGGTATGTGGCATGACGTCTCCTGATAACAGGGACATTATCCATTTTTCCCACACAGTATATGGGGATACCTTAAACGACCTACTTTTTAAACACAACCTGACTTTTTGCAATGAACTCACTAGCCCTCCAGTTACAGTAAACTGCACTTACAATGGAAGAGGCGAGGACAGTGTGATTGACTTTTTACTTTTTTCCCAGCATCATGCGAAGTTGGTCTTAGGATTCTCCATACACAGTATTGCAATCAGTGATCATTTCCCCCAAAGTGTTGTCCTGAATATCAACCTTTTGAATCAGAGGGGGGCTGCACATAGAGTCACTACTCTGGAGAATATTGATATTTCCCGTCGTAACGGGTATGCACTGAGATGGCCCCTGGTGGATCCACCTAACTTTCTAACAAAACTAATTCCGAAAGAGAGGGAGGCTTTTGAACAGTGCCTTGATGAGAATACAGAGTCCCATGAGCTCATACTAGCGTTTAACCTTATAAAAAAGGGTATTGGTGAAGGACTCTATGTTAATCAGAGCAAAGCCAGGGCACGTCATCCTCGTTGGTTCGACGCATCATGTACTAAATCCCTTAGAAATTTAAAACTAGCCCTAGCTAAAAAACCGCGACAGGTTTCGAAGGTCCGTGAATGCAGAACCGCATATAAATTGGCTATTAACCAACAGAAAAAAAGTTTAAAGGAGGATACTTGGAACCGTTTACTTGAAGCCAGTCTGTCTAACGACAACATTATGTTCTGGCGTATTATTAATTCTCCTTTATATGATCCTGCGGACTGCCCCCGAGTTGAGATAGCCATTACTGAGGCTGCTTGGCTATCCCACTTTTCAGATCTTTATTCTTCCACGAATGACAATGTGATTCCCTCGCTCACTGCCTCCCCTATCAGTGAGCCAGCCACTATCCTACCATTAAGCAATAGGAATTATCCAGTATTCACCCTGGATGAGGTAGTTGTGGCACTGAAAACAAGTAAGGGTGGTAAAGCCCCGGGCCCGGATGGGATCCCGATCGACCTGTTTAAGTTCAACATTGACTTGTGGGGCCCCATTATTACCCTTCTCTTTAGAGCCTGTCGGGATAAAGGTTTTCTGCAAACTTGGCCTGAGTCTCTCATCGTACCCATATATAAAAAGGGTGATCGTAACAGCCCAGCACTATACAGGCCAATCTCCCTACTAGATTCCCTAGTGAAGGTGGCTGGGCGCATTCTCCTCGACTGACTGCAGGTCTGGGCAGAGTCTAACAACATTCTCTCGGACCTGCAGTATGGCTTTAGGTCTTGTTTGGGGACCATGGAACAGGCGAGTAATTTGGACTTCCTCATTAACAAATACATGTGCATTAAGAAAGGCAATCTGTTTTTGGCCTTTATTGATTTATCTTCTGATTTTGATTTTGTGGTACCTGAGAAACTATGGTCCATCATGACTAGCCTGGGAGTTGACTGCTCCATTATTAATTTTCTTAGAGATTTGTATGCTTTAGGTCGTGGTAGAGTCCGCTACGGCGTTAACGGCAATTGCACTCAGCCGTTTAATATAAAAAGAGGGGTACGACAAGGCTGTGTGCTCGCCCCCTTCCTGTTCAATCTCTATCTTAACAGCATAGGTGATATCCTGGCAAGTAAGTGCGCCGACTCACCACAAGTAGGCCACCGTCCAATCCCGGCACTTTTTTACGCCAACGACGCTGTTTTAATGGCTTGTACTCCTCTTGGATTACAGCGTCTAGTCGACGAGTTTGCCAATTTATGCAGAACCACGGCCTAAAAATCAACATCGGCAAAACTTTTGCTATGAAAATTGGGCATTCGACCTCACGACCTCGTGACATTTTTATTGAGGGTGCTAAAATTCAGTATACCACTACTTTTTCCTATTTGGGGATTGTATTTAGCCACACTGGGAAGTGGCAGTGGGCTATAAAATCGAGGCAACTTCAATTTGTTAAAACTACAAGGGCCCTGCTGCAATTTGCTAGATCTCAAGGAATTAAACACCCAAGGGAATTGTTGACTATATACAAGGCCAAATGTAGACCCACTGCCATGTATGGGTCTGAACTATGGGGTCATGGGCAGATAGACAGCCTCCAATTGGAAGAAAATGCATTTCTAAGGAACCTTCTTGCTGTGTCGAAAAGTAGTGCAACTTACGTCTGCCACACAGAACTGGGAGTCCCGTATATTGCAGACCTGATTAAGATCCAGCCAGTACTACAATGGCATAAAATTTGGTCATCGGTACACACTACACTCAACCAAGCGATTATAACTGATTGCCTCAGATCGATGTCGGCCCTTAAAATTCCCTGGCTTAAATACGTGTATAACTTTCTGTCTGATATCGGTCATTCCGAGTACTTTGAACATCCCGTTAGCCTGGCATCTGTATAAAGAAAAGTACTCAAAATGAAATGCTTATCTCTCCTAGAGGAAACGAGACTAGCATCTGTAATTTTAAAACATTCTGTACTGCGGAATTAGACTATATTGACTAGCTTCAACTTGCAATTTTACTTAGCTAATGTGTTTAATGCTCATCACAGGTTCGTGCTGACTCGGTTTCGTTTGAACATCTTTCATCACTCAATCAGCTTCCCCACTATTAACAACTGGTCATCTGACATGGGGAAATGCACTTGTGATGACATCTCCTTGCAGTCCACAATGCACACTGTTTTGTTCTGTAAACATTTCTCTGGGTTGAGGAAGAAATATATTATCCCTCTGCTATTGCAGCTTGGCTTTGTACAATGCCGCCCAGCTTTCCTGTACCTGCAAATGCTATCGAACATTTATATATGTGCTGTAATGTCTCGATTTTTGTCAGCAGTTATTAATTGCAGGAAGCAACTGTAGTCAGTAACTTAAACGGAAATTGATTTCAACTGTGTATTTGACTGTACCTGTAGCTATGTACCGCTGTTTTTTTTTTTTAACCTGCGCTAACTTTTATATTGATTTTTAATTGTTTTTGATACAAATGTTGTTCTATAGCTTTTATGAATCATTTGTGAATTCGAATAAAGCTTGTTTTGATTGATTGTGTGCATGACTGAGTGCACGAGTGCATGACAGTGAGTGTATATAAAACCACCTGCATGCTCGATCGCGAATGAGCGGTGTCTTTTAATGTACGTTTCATTCTGGAAAATCGGCTGAGCAAAGGTCTCATAGAACTTGTGTTTCAAAGATAACAATTAACTTCATGTACTCACACAGCTAAATTTTTTGCAGAGGCTTAGTTGAGTTACTCTGGAGTAGACGCATTGTTTTTATGGTTTGTGGAAAAGTGAACCTGCAATTATTTTTTCCTTCTTTTGTGTGGAAGGAACCTTTTTCAGACTGCACATCTGTTTGATTTATTCTTGCATTCTAAATCACGCCGCAATCAAACCATACTTTGTTTAGTGGTGGAGTTCACATAACCATGTTTCAGATTAGGCTTGGATCTGAAAACCTAATGCATTTTGTGAGATGTCGTTCTTGGTCACTTGAATTCAACTAATTGGGCTTAAGTACAAGGTCAAAACGGTTGGGAAAATAAGTTAATGGCTAGAAACTGCATGTGCATAGCCCTGGGTTCTGGCAAAAGCACAGATTCCACTAAGGTTCCACCCCACCTTCTAACCTCTTTGCTTCATTTAAGCCTGAGCTATGTGGTTATCCCACCTTTCACAAATGCGCATCCTGGTGGGTGGAGAAATGCCCTGGGATAATGAAGCCAGAGAGGGGTGAAAGAAGGAATACCACCAACTCCAGCAGAATGTTGGGGAGTTAGGGTCATGGACAGCTATCAATCCCATATACCGATCCTTCTAATTTTAAGAGAATCTTTTCCTGTGCAAAACTATTTTAGACATGTGAGTTCATGCGCCCTAGAGCAAACTCTATTTCTCCGTTCCATATTAAACATATTCACACTTGCACACCCCCCTCCCCCCCCGCCGGGGGTCTGGAACAACAAATTTGCCAGGCATGCTTTGGGTTCTCCGTCCAGCCCTGTCTGCAGCATATTAAGCACTCGGAGAGAGATATTTTATTGCTCTGTGACCAAAAATGTGACACCCAGTTAGTTCCTTCATGATTGTACTTAATATATCACACTTATTAAATTGGGAAATCTTATCCTTCTTGGGAATAAGCACTAGAAACTCCAACTGAAGACGATAGGCATCCTTCTGGGTCAAATATATTGTGTGTGCTTGTTAGATTAGGCTTGTTGATGCTCGCGTAATGCCATGTTTTAGTTAGCATTGAAGGAAGTAACCCAACTAGGGTCACTCAGGTCACTCTCGACCTCCACTAGCCTTCCTAGAAAATGAAGAGTCGATGACGCAGTAGAGAATGCAATCTAACTGGTTTATTCACAAAGTACACTGCAGTGGAGTCCAGACTGACCAGCCTCCTATGATGGCTGACGAGGGACTGACTCTAACAAGCATACAGTTACATTATGTATGTTGCGGAGCCCACAAAGACCCGCCTATCATGGAAAAACACTGGTAGATGTCGTAATACAATGGGGGTACAGAGCATAAAGTTTGATTCCGCAGCCTGGCACAAGCCATCTACTGCCCAAGGTCGTCTGGCTTATCCTCCCTACTAGGCAGGTGGGAGAAGGCCTCTACAAAGGAGAGAAAGGCATGCGTTAATGAGCAGGATTCAACATCCAAGAAACGAAACTCACCAGGGACTATTTCTCGTAAATGATACAGTAACAATTTCGATTATAATACAAGATGGCGTCTAATATAGAAAATGGTGGCACAGACGTCAACCTAACTTACATAACATCTGCCCTTGTTAATTGCATATGCAACCAGCAAGAATATATTATAAGATAGCTTAATAAATGCTAACATAATACCAGGAAAAATACGAGTAATATGGCAGTAATACGTTTCAATTCTAACAGACCCTCCTTTTAGCATTATTTAGCTAACGCGAACGCCTTTATTCTTGCTATCAGGTAAGGGTCTTTACAGTTCTAAAGGTGGGGGCAATATAGAAATACAGGCAATAGCAGGGGAAATACATATATATATATATATGTATGTATATATGCATAACAAACATATAGAAGAAAATAACACTAGACATTAGCAGTACAAGTAACATCAGGAACAGAACCTGCAAGAGAAGTAGTTGAACCCAAAACACCTTCATCTATTTGCATAATAGTATCAAGCTCCTTTTGAAGCATTATAGTCGCATTAGTATCATAAACTGAAATCCTTTTGGGAGAGAGGCAAGTAACACAGTACGAGCAGCATAAAGGAAGGCACTGAATCAGAACACAACAACAAATTAAGAGTACAATGAAATATGTCACCATTTCGAAAATCCAACCCCAGCCACCAAACAAAGACCAACTCCAGTTACCGCTCACCATTCCTCGAACATTCTCCAGGATTTCTAGAATATGCTGAGTAATATTCCTTTCCATATTTGTGATACCGACTACACACTGCTCTCCTATTATTGCGCATGCACCACCACTTTTAGCTAAAATAAAATCTACCGCATATCTCGTTTGCTCAGAGTATATGTGCATACTTTCCAACTGAGTGGTGATGTCACGTAAAGCTGCCACTGTAGAATTGGACAGGATTTGCAGTTTACACCCAAAATGTTCTCTAGCCCATTCACCTCTGGCCATGGCGGTACCACCAAAAGTGATAATAGAGGAAAGTATATATCTGAAAGTGATACCGTTACTATAATTATTAACTTCCAAATGAGTAACGCCCTCACAAAATTCCTTTGTCAATGTTCTTTTTACCCATCTCGTATTTGCTTTACTATACTTGCAAGGTACCCCAAGAGGTAACACCAATCCCAAAGCCACATCTTCTGTGCCATTATAAGTATTGGAGTATGTACCGTTCAATAGAAAATAAAAACCTGAATGTGCATAAAGCGGACCTTGATAATCTACCGGAGCATATCTAGTGTTCATTCCCTTCATGCTGGGATCATCCCTTTTTCCTAAACGCATTATATTCTTGTACAATATTAATCCAGAACAATTTAGATATAGGTAAGCGTCTGTTCCATTTATTAGTGGGCAGCATGCTGGATAATAACCTGCCTCTCGAGTAATTGTCAGATCCTGATAATGCCAACCTGTTACAGTGACGTTTTGTTTTTCCATATACAGATTATCACAATACATATCAGGGGTGCAACCTGGGTATCCTGTCCCTCTCGGTTTTCTATAATACAAGCAGGGGCCAGGATATCCCATGCCAAATTCACCCTTTACCTCTACGAAGTGGGGAGGACGAACATATGTATAGTTCACCAGTGATAATGGATAAGCAGTCCATAAACTTGTAACAGAATCAGTGGGATAACAAGCTGTGTTATCTCTGAAAAATTTCCTGTGCGTGTCTAAGAAAACATTACTTTGCATAGCTTTTTTACTATGATCTAAAGAGACAATCTGATATAAAACACACGATGAGGTATCACCAGAACACCCCAGTATCCAGAACATCCCCCCTCCCACCAATAGGAACAGCAATATAAAGACAGCACAGAACACCTTCTTTCCAAACAACCAATCAAGACTGATCTGCCCCAGTCGCAGGGCAACAAAAGGCTGTTCATCTTCTGCAATGGGACGACCAAACAGATACATTTTTACTATATAATTAGTTAGCATTGAAGGAAGTAACCCAACTAGGGTCACTCTGGTCACTCTCGACCTCCACTAGCCTTCCTAGAAAATGAAGAGTCGATGACGCAGTAGAGAATGCAATCTAACTGGTTTATTCACAAAGTACACTGCAGTGGAGTCCAGTCTGACAAGCCTTCTATGATGGCTGACGAGGGACTGACTCTAACAAGCATACAGTTACATTATGTATGTTGCGGAGCCCACAAAGACCCGCCTATCATGGAAAAACACTGGTAGATGTCGTAATACAATGGGGGTACAGAGCATAAAGTTTGATTCCGCAGCCTGGCACAAGCCATCTACTGCCCAAGGTCGTCTGGCTTATCCTCCCTACTAGGCAGGTGGGAGGAAGCCTCTACAAAGGAGAGAAAGGCATGCATTCATGAGCAGGATTCAACATTCAAGAAACGAAACTCACCAGGGACTATTTCTCGTAAATGATACAGTAACAGTTTCGAATATAATACAAGGTGGCGTCTAATATAGAAAATGGTGGCACAAACGTCAACCTAACTTACATAACATCTGCCCTTGTTAATTGCGTATGCAACCAGCAAGAATATATTATAAGATAGCTAAATAAATGCTAACATAATACCAGGTAAAATACGAGTAACATGGCAGTAATACGTTTCAATTCTAACAGCATTCGCTGCACCATTTTCTTTTTTACACTCCATTTTGCATGCTGATGGAAAAAAATCTTTTTTAGTTCTGAGAAATGCCCTGTGCTAAGTTTCGTTTCTGCAATAAAGATTGTTAGTGTCAGCTCATAGCTTTCTCACTAGATAAAGTCCCTCTCCCACCTGTCTGGTAGTTTGATCACAGCCCAGGGTGAAACAGCCTTGGACTGTGCCGGGTTGTGCAAGATAAGAGAACAGAAACCTTTTTTTTGTCTTTCACTGTCCAGTTATATCTGTCTGGAAAATTCCACTGTGGGTGTGTTCTTACCTAACCCTGAAATGTACATAATGTATCTCTAGGCTTGCTGTTCTTTAGTTCCCTCTGTAGCACTCTCTTGAGACAGTGCAGACGGGGCCCCGCTCTGAGCGTATATGAGTAAACAGTTATTGGTGTATATTCGCCACTGTTTCCTCGACCCTTCATTTGGTACGGAAGGCTGAGAGGTGGTCAGCAGTGACCCGGGTGGCCATTTGCGGGTCACTGTTTTCAATTGGTGCCTGAAAAGGGACTCCTTCAGGTTATGACCCATCCTTTTTCCACAAATGGACGGGAGGATGAGGACATCATCAGGTCGGACTGATGGCTCGGGGATCCCTGCACGAAGAGCTTTGTTTCTCGCAGCTGCTGCCTCTGTCCCACCGGAGGGTGCCTCGCCCAGTGGCCATCCCGACTAGGGTCCTGAACGGCGAAGCCCTTGATCTGACTGTTTGGTCCGAAGAGTCGGCAATGGAGAACCGGTTTATCTGTATCTCTGATATCAGGTGAGTCTGTTATGGTTCTATGTGGATGTGGTACCACTGTGATTTGATTTTGTTTCATTCTAAGGGCTATTTTGATGAAAAGTGTTTGCAAATACTTTGCCAGGTAAAATTGCGATTTTGTTTTCTTTTCCTTTGCAATGCCTGGTTTTAGTAAGATTTGGAGTTTGTGTTGTCGTTGTTGTTCTACAGATGCACGGTTGGAAAAATCCCAGCCTGCACCTCCTGAGGGCAGTCCTAATTTTGATATGTATGTCAAACATGGCCTTGGCCCTATTATGTTTAGTACATTATGGCACAAATATATGAGGGACAATGCAGAGTTACAGTGGCCTTTGACGGGCTCTTTTGACGAACAGAAGATCGGATTTCTCCAGGAACAGTTATTTAAAAGACGCAGTAGGCAGTCTATGTTTGACTCCCTTCGGACTTGGCAGAAGGAGGCCAAACAGAGGCAGTTAAAAATGGAGAGAGATGTTAGAAAAGGAAAGATGCAAACGCTTACACAAAAAGCTGTAGCTTATGACAAAGACAAGCAAGAGACAGGAATAGAACGTGAAAATAGGAGATTTCGGTTGCAAATGGATAAGTCGTATATGGTTCAGGTAGATGGGGACACTTTTATGGAGGCCTTGTTAGATATCTAACCCAGCCCCCTGCCACCATATGTCCCGGAAAGGATATATCCCGTTGTTCCCCATCAGCAACAACAACCTGCCCAGGGTGCATCTGTCTCTACGGCTGTCATACCTACTGCCGCGGTTAATGTACCCCTACTCCTTCTCTTCCGTTACAATCTTCAACTATCGTAACACCTGTTACCCCCGTTCCAGTTATTCATCCCCCATTGCCACCGATTACTGACACACCAGTACGCGGTTCAGAAGGGAGAGATTTGATTAGATTTAGGGAACGGTTAGGTCCACTAATGCGATCTGGGGTGGGGGAGGAAGAGAAGAAAGTAATAGCGGATCAGGCAATATGATGGGCTCGTATTATAATATATAGTCTTGAGGATATCTGGCAGGTCATGCAAGATTTTGAACCTTTCATACAGCAGCATGCCCTTAAGTATATGCCTGCTGCACTGATTGACCTTTGGCACACGCACATCGAAACGGAGGCCCCCCAAATAATATTTGATATTAGGGATCGTGTTTATGTAACAGATATGGCGCCAGACCAAGTGTTCAGCAATGTTTCCACTTTGCTTTCTTACAGAAGCAGATTACATGATAGGAGTCCCACTCAAATAACTCAGTTTCCAATGCGTGAAGTTCACACAATTTATCACCCACAAATTCCTGAAGTGACGGATCAACATGGTGTAGTTACTAGACCGGCCTTGGCTGCCTGCTTTCAGGAACAATGGGTTTATACTCTGTGGAAAAGGAGTGAAGTTTTGGCCCTTAAGGCTACTTTGCCTGATCTTAGGAAAAATCCTACTGCTTACTATAAAGAGTTGAAAGAGGCTGCCTCTTCTACTGTAAAGACTCTTGCTGACATTGAAATGTTTTTGGGCTGCTAGTTCCAGTTGATATTTGGTAGCAGGTGCATACTGAAGACCATGTCGCTGAGTTGGGGGGCACCTGCGATGCGATTAAGGGTTGGGACCGGGATAGGAAGCTTGGGGATAAACCACGTGCTGAGTTACTTGCTTTGCCTGGTCGTATAATAGCATATATGCATACCCTTATTCCACCTAAGAAAGTTAGTTGGGATAGATTGACTGCCTGTCGCCAGAAGAAAGATGAAAGTGTGTCTGATTTCTTCACCAGGTTTGAAGAAACGTATCTGGATTACAGTGGGCAGGATATGTCTACAGAAGGGGGAGTCTGTCTGTTCGTTGACAGGTTTGTCACTAATCTCCTCCCCGAAATAATGTCTAGACTTCAGGCATCTGAAAGCACATGGTCCACGTCCTCTCCCTCTGTTATCTTAAATATGGCCCAAAATTACAAGCACAGAGACAATGAAGAAAAAGACGAAAATGACAAGAAGCATAAAGATCTGAAGACAAAGGTATTATTGCAGCAGGCATATCGGGGTAACACTAGAGGAAGGGGATCCGAACGACAACTCCCATGTACTAGACAGCCTCCAACGATACCTTTGGGGCAGAATCAGTGTGTTTATTGTAAGGAAGAAGGTCATTGGCGCAGCCAGTGCCCTGTACTTTTGCAAAAGGTTTCGACCACTCGAGGAAGGGGTTCTGGGAACGAGGATCGTGGGACTGACAGACAGCAAAACAATATGACCTCTGTGGGCCGTTCTGACAATTATTTTGATGATCCTAGGGACGGACAGTACTATAATGACTATGACTTTGATGATGCGACAGGCATGTCTCATAGCCAGGACAGCCAGGGACAGGGTAAGGGACCAGTTCACATATCTGTAGATCAGTGGGGTCCTTATGTCAAGACAGATTTGCAAGGATAGACTAAGGAATTTTTGGTGGACACAGGTGCTACAAAGAGCTCTGTTTCCCGACATATGGTCCCTGGGGCGGCCCTCTCTGGCCATAGTAATGTTTCAGTGGGTTTTTCAGGGGTACCGGTTGTAAGCCCCATCTCGCGCCCCTTGCCTTTACCATTGGTCCTTTTACTATGGACTCTCCATTTCTTTTGACTTGTAATTGTGGTGAGAATTTGATGGGTTTGAACTTATTAAAGAAGTTGCACGCTACTATTAATTGTTCCCCTGACGGTGTTTATATTACCATGGGTCTGGACGTGGGTACTAGACAGTGTCTATCTAAAGATGCCCCCCTCCCACCTGGATTTGATCAAATACCACCTACGTTATACGGCCACCGGTGAATCACTGATGTGGCCTTATTGCATATACCCCTGGTTTCTATACAGGTTAAGAACAATGCTGTACTGCCCCGCATTCCTCAGTATAAAATACCACAGGCAGGAGAACGAGCCCTTCTTCAGATTGTCCAGGATTTAATATGCAAGGGAGTTGTCAAAGAGACTACAGGCAATGTGTAATAGTCCTATTCTTCCGGTCCTAAAAAGGGCACTCTCAAATTCTTCGGATAAAGCTGATGATGTATATCATTTTGTTATTGATTTACGAGAGGTCAATAAAATAGTAGTTCCGCAATTCCCAGTGGTTCCTGATATCACTACACTTTTGACTATGATTTCATCTACCGCTAAGTTTTTCTCTGTTATTGATTTAAAAAACGCATTTTTTAGCATTCCTATACATCCAGATAGTAGGTATTTGTTTGGATTTACACTTGCTGGCAGAAGTTTCCGATTTTGTCACGCTCCACAAGGCTATACTGAAAGTCCAAGCATCGATGGTCAAGCATTAAAAGGGCAGTTGGATTCACTCTCACTTCCTCGAGGTAATGTATTGGTGCAGTATGTCGATGATTTTTTAATTGCTTCTGATACGGAACAAGGTTGCAAGGATAGTACGGTGAAATTATTGTTGCATTTGGCACATCATGGACATAAGGTCTCCCTTTCGAAGTTCCAGTACTGTCGACAGGAGGTCACCTATTTAGGTCACCTACTGTCGAAGGAGGGTAGAAGGTTAACGCCAGAACGCATTAGTACTATCACTAACATGCCCCTTTCACAAACTCAAAAGGATGTGCGCGCTTCAATAGGCATTACTTCCTACTGTCGACAGTGGATTCCTAATTATTCCTTACTAATTAAACCTTTGCTTGCTTTAACAACGAAAGCAGTGCATGAGCCCTTGCCTTGGATGCCAGATTGTCAGCAATCTTTTGAACAACTAAAAGCTGCGCTTTGCTCTGCTCAAGTGCTAGGCACACCTAATTATAGGAAACCGTTTGTGCTGTACGTCCACGAGATGGCTGGTTGTGCCCTTTCTGTCTTGACTCAAAAAATGTGGAAATAGACAGAGACCCTGCGCTTATTTTTCTGCTGTGCTTGACCCTGTCGCAAGGGCCCTCCCGAGCTGTCTGCGAGCGTTCGCGGCTGTTGCCACTTCAATCAGACAATCGGCTGGACTCGTGCTCGATACTGACCTCACAGTAATGGTACCTCATGCTGTGGATACACTTTTGAATAAGACAGGGACACAGCACCTCACCAGTGCACGTCTTACCGGCTATGAATTGACATTGTTTGCTAAGCATATCACGATCAAAAGATGTGCCTCTCTGAACCCAGCCATGTTACTACCCCTCCCTTCTGAGAATGATGCAGTCGACAAACAGGACTGCATTTTCCGAACAGAGGAAGAGACGAAAGGACGGGTAGACTTGACTGATGTTCCCTTATCTGACCCCCAAGGAGAACTATAGGTCGATGGCTCTTGTTTTAAATTACCAGATGGCACCACTACTGCAGCTTATGCTATCACTACGTTGCGCACAGTGGTAGAGACATCACGAGTCCCCTATCAGTCAGCTCAATCCGCAGAACTTGTTGCCCTTATACGAGCTTGTAAATTGAGTGAAGGATTGGTTGTCAATATTTATACAGACAGCCAATATGCATTTGGCATCGCCCATAATTTTGGGCGATTGTGGGCAGAGAGAGGGTTTCTTACTTCCCGTGGCACTAAGTTACAACATGGACATCTCATACTGTGATTGTTATCTGCATTAACACTCCCTAAGAGAATGGCGATTGTGAAGTGTAGCGCCTATTGGAAAGTGACAGATGATGTGGGCAGAGGGAATGCGTTTGCAGATCAGACAGCCAAGGAAACTGCTCGAAGCAAGATGAAGAGAACGTTTGTTGCAGGTCCAGCTAGATGGGTTCCCGAGAAAGCCATGTTTGAAAATACGGTTGAGAGTGTGAAAGAGATACAAAGTGAGGCCACGATAGAAGAATTAGCGGTATGGCAGAAAAGTACAGCACAGTTAAACGAAGAAGGATGTTGGATTATCTAGTCTGGAGAGCAGAAATGGATGTTACCCGATGCATATGTGCTCCCTGTGGTTACTATGGCTCATGGTCCAGCTCATATTAGTGCAAAAGGCATTTGTAAACTATTGGCCCCAGTTTGGTGTAATGATAACCTTTCCAAAACTGCTGCACATTTAGTGAAAAAGTGTATGATTTGCATGAAGCACAATCCAGGAAAGGGTACCCCTACACCATCCGGTAACTTTGCATCACCTACATTCCCATTCAAAGTCCTTCAAATGGACTTTGAGCTGGAACGATGTAACAATCTCAAGTATGTCTTAGTGGGTATCAATCAATCAATCAATCATGTCACTTATAAAGCGCACTACATACCCGCGAGGGTCTCAAGGCGCTGGGGGAAGAGGGGGGGTGGTGCTGCTACTGATCGAAGAGCCAGGTCTTGAGGAGTCTTCTGAAGGCCAGTAGGTCTTGGGTACATGCACGTTTAGTAAATGGGTTGAGGCTTACCCCCCTAAAGACAATACATCCATCACAACTGCGAAAGTACTCCTTAAAGAGTATTTTCCTAGCTTCGGAATGCCCTGAATTATATGGAGTGACAACGGGTCTCATTTTATCGGGAAAGTGATTAAATTAATCTGTGAAAGTTTGCACATTAAACAGAAATTTCATGCTGCCAATCACCCGCAGTCAGCAGGTCTTGTTGAGTAGTACAATGGTACGCTCAAACTGAATTTGGTAGAAATTCAGGAAGCGACAGGGTTAAAATGGCCAGTCGCTCTTCCGTTAGCTCTTTTGTCAACTAGAACTACAGCACATTCTAGAACTGGGTTATCACCCTTTGCGGTTGTGTTTGGACGCCTAGCGAATGTCTGGGGTGTCCCTAGGCCTAAGAAATTTTCGGACAATAAATATCCTGTATTGCTTGATTAACTTGGGCAGTTAACGGAAAGTTGGCGTTCTAGTCATCATCAGGTGCGAGACTCCTTACGTCCTAAACCAGAGGGACCTGGCCACAACATCCAGCTTGGGGATTACGTTTTGCTTAAAAACTTCCAGAGGAAGAAAAGTTTGGAGCCCAGATGGAAAGGTCCTGAGCAGTTTTTGTTGGTTACACAGACAGCTGTAAAGGTTGCTGGTCGGAAGAACTGGGTCCATGTGACCCTTTGTAAGAGGATACCTTTGCCGCTGCCTTATGACCAGTGGGTCAAGGAGGGAATAGGAGACGTTGAATGTGAGCAAGTGCCCAGATTTGTGCCTTTTAGTGATGCACAATTAATCTGGACACAAACAGACAAAGAGAACGACGATGTTCTGAACGAGGCTGTCCCACCAGAAATACGAGCTATCCAGGAGCCTCTGTTCAGTGATCACACAGTGCCTGGGGCTGCCAGGTACAATTTACGTCCTCTGACAAGGACCACCGAGCCTAAGGAGAAAAAAGATTAGGGATGGACTGTACAAGGTAGGATAGTACTGAGTAGCAGTACCAACGAGGGATCGAAACAAGTGAAAAATTCTGCATTTGCTTTGTTTTTAGGTCTCGCCTACGCAGCGCGCATGCGCTGCATAGGAAAAAGACCTTTAGTAATGGATTCACTTTTGCAGGCAAAAATGTGCACGCGTTGCATTGCTTTCAATGGCAACGCGTGCACGTTTGGCGATTCCCTTGCGGGAGCGAGCTTTGAAATCATCTGTTTGTAATTAACAGATGGTTCCTGCTCGCTCCCGCAAGGGAAACAGGTGCCGGCCCCCTCCTCTCTCCCCTCCCCTGCTGCCTCCTTTCAGCGCGAGGCGCGCACGCTTGTTGTGCTTTGCTGATAACTTGCAGGACTTGATTGACCAAAAGTGAGCGTTAAGGGTGATACCGTGTGATAATACCCTCAACTCTATGTTAATTCATGTTATCAGTTGCTACCATGACCTTTCACCTGGAAACGCACCACGTCTGAAAGGGCCTACCGCAGTCTTACCAATGCACCAAGATGCACTCACCGTTGGTGCTCTCTGGCATGCCAAGCGCCTCGAAGGCAGTGCATGGGTTCAGTGTTCGCGCCCAACGGCCTGCTGCACTCTTACCAAATGCACCAATATGCACTGACTTAGCGTTGAAACTCTGTGGCATGCTAAGTGCCTAGAAGGCAGTGCATGGGCTGTGTGGGTGCTCCCAACGGCCTGCCCCTGTCTTACCAAATGCACTAGCCTGCACTCAGCGTTGGAGCTCTGCGGCATGCTGAGCGCCTCGAGGCAGTGCACGCCACGGGCTCAGTGCGCGCAGCTAAAGGCCTGCTTCAGTCTTACAAAATGCACCAGGCTGCCCTCAGCGTTGGAGCTCTGCAGAATGCCAAGCGCCTCGAGGCAGTGCATGAGCTCTGTGGGTGCGCCCAACGGCCTGCAGCAGTCTTACCAAATGCACTAATAACATGCCATCAGCGTTGGAGGTCTGCGGTGTGCCAAGCGCCTCGAGGCAGTGCAGGGCTCAGTGTGCGCAGCTAAAGGCCTGCTCCAGTCTTACCAAATGCACCGAGATGCACTCGGTGCTGGAGCTCTGCGGCATGCCAAGCGCCCCAAGTTAGTGCACAGGCTCGGTGCGCGCACCCGCCCCGCAGGGGCTCCCTTCTCATAAACCACCCCGGCTGGTTTTAAGACGTGTTATTACCATCTGCTTGGCGTTGAGTGGGACAGATGGGGTTGGCTAGCGTGTCTAAGCACATGAAGGCAGCCGAGCAGCGGCGTCTCTCTCACTCCAGCACACTGCTTTGCCAATTAAGAGCGAGTCGAAATGGCCCGTCCCAGAATCTTAATGGCTTGTCTCACACGCACATCTCGGCGTCCGACATCATGACATGGGCCGGCTGTTTGTCGGGACGGATGGATGGAAGGCGAGTTGTAAATACACACGGCCGTCTTTGCTGCACGGTAGATGTGTGTGTGTCCTGGGAGTGCTGAAGTGTGCACAGCTCAAAGATCTCTTCAGTGTTGTTTACAAGGCCCCAAACCTTCTATCCTCACCTCATTGTGGTCGATACGACACAGAACAAGGGTCCAACCTGGTGGGTATGTGGTTCCGGCCGAGAGGCAGCATTGAGTTCCATGAGTTTTCTGAACACATCTTATGCAGCGGCTCGTTGGAAACACAGATTAGATTCCTAAGGGCTTCCTCAAAATGGTCTGCAGGTTCTGATTGGTTGATGCAAGATTGGGTTTCCCCGGTGTTCTGAACGGTCTGCATGATTGGATGGATGGTGAGGTGAGATTCGGTTCTCTACTGCTTCAGTCATAGGCCACCCAATTGCAAGGTAGGGAAGATCTGTGGAATCCTTCCTTGTCCTTTGACGAATCAGAAGAAGGTAAACATCCCCAAAATACTGTGGGAAAGTCATCCTGGTCTTGCATCCAATCACAACATAGAAAACATTCTGAGGAATGCCTGTAAAATCCACCTTAACCTCCTAAGCAGTCAAGACATGCAGACCACTCTGATGACGTGGCAAACCCAATCTCTCTTTATAATCCATCAAAGTGCACAGACCCTTCACTGTCTGTCTCTTCTGTCAGGATTATGTCAGGGCCCCTCTCTCATATTCACCTTACAAACACATATTAACTGCAGTTTTATAGGCACACGAAAGGATCTGGGTTACTATTGGATAATTACCCACTAGAAGCTTTAATTTAAAGATGCTGGAATGTAAAGGAGTGCCCAAAACTTGTAGAACCTTTTTAGTGAATGATCCAGATAATGTCAGAGGCGTAGGACACAATGTCAGAGCATTTCGTGCGGAGGGAAGGCTCCATCGTGCCACAGGCGGTTGCAGTCTCAGCAAGATTTTGCTTGTTCTAAATTAAATACGTGCACTCTGCATACTTTATTCACCTCCCACATTCTTACGTATAGATTATTAGGAGGGTTGTTACCAAAAAACTTCATAAGAAGATGAAGCCCAATGATGTTCTACAAAACTCCCAGCCTGTTCAGCGCGCAGTGCACAGAGACAGCCATCATCCAAGTGATTGGCAGAGCTCTTCTGATCACCGACAGTGAAGGCCTTCTTCTTGGTCTGCTTGGCCTCGGTGCAGCATTCAACACCGTCAAACACTGAGCTCTGGAACTCTACTTGATCTGCTTGCATCCCGACCGGGCTTTGAAAGAATTGTCCTGCGCTGGATACATTCTTACCCAAAGACAAGATCCCAGGAACTCTAGATTGTCTGCTCCAGGTCCAAAAGGAGTCCCTCAAGGCTCTATTCCGTCTCTTGTGACCATCAGCCTGTGTAAGAATTCCCTGGGAGTCCTTCTAGCCTTCAGTATTCACCAGTACACAGACAAACCCACAGGTTCTTGAAAGTATAATTCAGCCTTGATATTGACTGACTGAAGGACAACCGCGTCACCATTCTAGGATCGATGTCCACATCCTACCTCTAGAGGAAATGAACTTGAACTCATTGCTCATTTGTTGTAAAAGAAGGTGTCTGTATGTCTGCACTTCTCGAATCATTGGCAGTGTGACACCACTGGGCTTCCGCAGTGATATCACCTCAGCTTCAAGACCCCCATCACACACAAAACAAAATCTGCCTAGCAGCCCTGATTTATAAGGTGACACCATTTCTCTAAGAAGCCAACTTTAGAAATGATGTCCAGAAGTTGGTTCTTTCCCACATTGATGGAGGCAATACCCTGTTGGCCAGCCCCCGAGAGACCCACTTACCTCCACTGAAGATTGTTCTACGTACAGTAGCTGGCCTCACGAAAGGTATTCACATATACTGATCACGATACCCAGGTAAGAAGTAGTTAAGGTATTTATTGAAGATCTGCCCTTCTGGGAGTAAGCCTACAAACCAACTGCACTTAGAAGGTTAACCGATAAAATCATTTTATAGAATCAGAATGCTACCACAACTTTCTTCTTAGCAAGGAGAGCAGAATACCACACTTCGTCCTCCCTTATAATAACAGAATAATACAAGAACATCAAAAGGCAGCATGCCTACACGCCACAAATAGTGGAAAAAGAAAGCAATATAATATAATATTTACAGATCATACCATTATAAATTGAAGTACTATACATATTATAAGTCAATCAGATTATATAGAATGTCTGATACATTTCAAATTCCTTGAACCTTTTCGAAACCTTGTGTTATCTGCCTGAAATATGTGACTCAGCACCAGATTCCACCACACTTTTACCCTCGCTCATGCATCAGACACTTAAGTACTTTCACCACTTTCTTGAAGTTCCATACAATCCCGTTACTCAACAGCACTAAAAAAAGGCCAGTCCTTTTTAGGTCTCGCATACGCAGCGCGCATGCGCTGCTTAGGAGGGCCTTTAGCTGTCGCTCTGCTCATTTTCAAGCACACACTCGTGCTTGTGGCGGCATCCACCTTGCGGGAGCGAGCAGCGGCGCGCCACAAGCACGATTGCAGTGCTTGAAAAGTGAACGGGCACGCGCGTACCTAAGAATGCCCGCATTCACGCCCGCGCACACGGACTCTCACACATGCGCGCTCTCCAATTGACTGCCCTGACGTCGAGAGGCTGGCAACATCTTTTATGCAGCGAGGAGTATTTGTTCCGCTGCGTTAAATGCCAGCCGAAGTCAACATTGCTCCACCAGTGCCCGGCGCGCAGCAGCGGCAACAAGAGCGAAGGTGACAAAAGAGCGAGAGAAAATGCCACAGTGATCGCGGCGCACTCTCCCGATTGCAGAGGGCCTCCAGCACAGCTCGGCCTGCCTGCTGCCGCCACCACTGCCACCAACAGCCTCCTCCAGCGGCTCACGGGGGCCTGTGGCTGTAGCTTTGTTTTGCTACGGTTTGCAATTGTGCGGTTTGGCACAGGCAGGCGAGCCCTGCCTCTCCTCGCTGCTGCTCCTTGCTGTCCACGGTTTCCCCATGGGTCCGGCATTTCAGCTTCACACGTCATACAGGCTTAAGTTAATTAATATGTATTCATAGGAAGGCCATTTCCTGGCGTTTAGTCTCGAAGACTCCTTACATTTTAGTGATGACTGCATGGTATCTTCAGATGGGCCTATGGGCATGAGAACTTGTTCTCAGTGGAGATAGCGGTAGAATCGGCACCCCAGATGATGCAACCTCAAGTAAAAAGCTATGTTGGGTATCCTTCAAACGGACTGTTTATCACCATGTCAATGCACAAATGTTTCTGTATCTTGTTAATAGTGATGCATTTTATGTGGGCACTGTAGTGTGGCGCGAAAGCGTGCCTGAAGCTTGCACACATGCACGCACGCACTGACCTCAGTTTGGAGGTCGGGCGAATTAATAACAAGCATTGGCATAGCCAATAGGTCTCGCCTTTGGGACCTTATAAGTGTTTAGCCATGCAACAGTTGATGTTGCACCAAGTATATTGTGCTGGATAACCAAACACTTATAAGGTCCCAAAGGCGAGACCTATTGGCTATGCCAATGCTTGTTGTTATTTGAACATTAGTTAGGAAAGTATACTCTGAGAGTATACCACCTTTATCAACGTGGGATAGATTAGGAAAGAGGGACCAGGGACCGCAGAGACTACTTTGCGCTTCGACTCACAGATTTAGGACAGCACTTTGGATGCTCTGCCTTGAGAAAGCTCTTGGCCAACAGGCCACCTGGCGAAACATGTGTCAGCTGTTTTAAGTGTATGATCTCACTTTTGGAATAAGTCATTAAAGAGGACACATTCTGTCAATAAAGAAAATGAGTTGTAGGAGAGTAGGATCTGCTTCTTATAGTTACCCCCACTTTTTGCTGATGTTTCACTGTTTTCGACTTAGTCTGACTGGGATCCTGCTATTCAGGACCCCAGTCTATCTGCTTTCTACTCTAAATTGATTGCATGTACTTTAGGTACACTCCAGATTGGATTCTGGGGTACCCTTATAAGTCCCTAGTATATGGTATACTATATACCCAGGGCATAGGTACCCCAGAGGCCTACCAGGGGCTGCAGCATATATTGTGCCACCCCTGGGAAGCCTTTTAAAATGACACCACAGGTCTGCTACAGCAGCCTGTGTAAGGTGGTGTATGCACCCCTTACTGAGATATAGATTCCCTATATCTCTCCATATCACTGCACATGTAAACCTATCAGTCACCCCTATGGCAGGTCTTAACAATCCTGAAGGCAGGGTGCTGGGTTTCATGTGAGAAGGTGCTCATGCATGAGCAGAGCCCCTCTGCAGCTTTCGGAATCTTCATTCCGGGGTTGTTTGTGATGCAGCCAGACCATATACTCTTAAGTGCATTATAACCTCGCGGTAAATGCTAACTTTGAAATGGCTGCATGGAAACATGTCGTGTTTGGTGTCAAACACCTTGGAATCATACCTCCACCCCAGTACTGGGGTGGGAGGTATGATTCCTCCCTTCTAGAGGGAGCAACATGGCACCACCGGTACACCCAGTACCAGCTTAACAGAACCCTGGCATCACAAAATGGATGCTGCAGCCAAAGACACGAGTCTGCCCTCCTGCTGCTGGACGAAACTCCGGCAGGGGAGGCCTGGACAATAGGTTTCCTGTCACAGGGAGGTGTGACCACCTCCCAGATAGGCTTTAGTGTATTGGGGCTGGGTGGGTGCACTTCAAGAGTGCTTTGAAGTCTGCACTGGGGGCACATTTGGTGTCCCTGTGCATAGTCCAGTTCAAACCGGTGGCAGGGGCGCTCAGCCCCTGCTTTGGCGCGAAACTGGACAAAGGAAATGGGTGTTGCCACCCCTCTTTCCTGACCCTCCCATAGGTGGGTCCCCAGAGTTTGTCCCACCCCTTCCTTGGGTATAAAATAGGAATCCCTGACTACAGGACTTTAGATTACACCTGGACTAAACTCTGTTACTAGAAACCAAGTACTTAGACTATCTACACTACGCTGGATGACTGAAGAATCTCCCTTGGAGTAAAGGAGTTACTCCCCTGCAAGGCAGTCACCTTTAATGCAACTGACCAGTTGGCATCTCCAAAGCTCCTGCGGACTCCGAAGAATATTGCCACACAGGAGGTGGGTTCCCGAGGTGTCTGAGGTCGATCTGTGCCCACATCTGTGTCTGAGGCCCGTATCCCTCGTGGAGACCGGGCAACATGAACCCCTGGACATCGCAACCATTTGCAGAAGCATCAGCTTTCCGGTGACCCCTGAGGCTGAGCTTTGGGTTACTGGTAGCCCTGACCGCGAGCAGTAATCACACCGAAGATTGCAGGCCCACACTCAACGAGTGTTCCGTGGGCCGCCATTTTGTGGTTCCTCTCGAGGTCCCTTTGCGATCCCTGGTCCGTTGACCTTGGGTCCCCAAGTAGGCAACTCTAACTTTTATTGGGCTTCCCTGGTTGCTCTGGACGTACCCTGACTCTCCATTGCTTGGGGAGTCCCCAGGACCTTGCTGGTCCGCACAGAAGCATCTTTTCTTTTCCTGCATGGGTTGCTGTTGCCAAGGCTTGTTGTGGTCAATCCGATCACCGACACCCCAGCACTCGACGTCCTTTGTGGGACAGCTCGAATCCGGCTCCTGGTCGTCTTCGATGTCTCCGGGACCCCATGGCTGCAGAGTCAAGCTTCACCTCTTTGCACCTGAAGCACCCGACATCGGTGGGCATTCGATTGCTCCGCTCCTGGTCACTGGCTAGTGACCCAGACTCTGTCCCCTCTGCTTTCAGGTTCTTCACATCTTCGATCCAGGCTTGGATCAACCCGGACACTTTTCTTCTCCACGGCAGCAGCACTTTGCAGCAGATCGCCATTGAAAACGACGACGATTCCTGACACCCTTTGACACCTATGCACCCGGCTTCCCTGGGTGAGGTAACTAGAGTACTCCGGTGCTCAAGTGGGTGTTGGCCCTAGAACCCCTTAAGTCTAAAGGGGTTTGCTGAAAGTTCTCTCCTAAGTGTCCTTTATCTTTAAAATTCCAACCACGACTTTCTGCATTGAATCCTACGGCGCTCGCGGCTGTGTTCTCACACTGCACACGTCCCCCGTGGGTCTCCTGTGTCACTACCTTGGGTGGTTCCTTGGGGTCCCAGCGATTCTACGTGCTCTAGGCACTGTGTCTAGTCAAGTCGTGGTTCTTATACCACTTTCTTAATATATGGTTTGGTCCCCCCCTGGGGCCCAGTGTATATTGTGCTATTTACTGTCGTTTTAATACTGTGATATTGTGTATCTTGGACTCTAATCTCATAAAGATATTAGTAGTGAGTGTTTAGAAATAAATACATATATTTTATATATATCTTGTGTGGTTCTCCTTCATTTGGTCATTCAAGAGGTTATAATCTGGTAAACCAAGCTGCTTTACACTCCTTCAAGACGTAGCCTGAAGGCTGCTCTCCACAGCTACCACTAGGATAGCTTTCTATAAGGTTGTCTTTAAACCTGCCATCAATAAGGGTTGTTTGGACTGGTGCAAGGTGCCCACTATAACTAGTGGACAGCATATGCCCGGCCAACTTCTCACATGAGTCTTGGAAATTATTACTCTCACGACATTTAATAAGAAGGCACAGACCTCTACCCACAACTTTAGTTATTGCATTCCCAATGGCTCTTGGGTTCAGCCATTTGTGAGGCGCGTGCCACCACTAATTATGGGCCCAGACCACTGTAGCGTGAAGCCTAGACTCCACTACAGCAACTTAGATTAGGAAAGAGCTTAGGACAGATCAAGCTCCACCGCCGGTGCTCAAGAGCGCCAACTAACTGAAGGACGATAGGAGCCTGTACCAGTGCGACTTGACGGACACTGGGAACATTCATACTTTTCTTTGCATTTTCTTCCTTTAATTCACTATGCATCCTTTTGGCAGGAAAGTTAATGATGAGGAGCAGCCAATTGTCACTACACAATGCAGTACGACTTGGTCAAGTCGTGGTAAAATTACGTGTGTCATATTTTTGATAACGATGATAATAATAATATGTGGGGTATCGTGGTTTTTGGAGAATGTACATAGTGTACCTCCAAGTACTAAGGGTGAAGGCACCTCCCCTCGGCGTAATAAAAGGGCTGTCCCGAGTAATGTGTTTGTGGAGACCCATAAGAGATTCTTTGGGAAAGGGACTGGCTTGCTACCCAACTCGATCCGTTACTAGCCTTTGGACTGCATTGCCACTGTCACTTGTGAATTACACGTACACTCGGCCACCTCAGTTTGCAGAAGGAGAATGTTTGGATTTGATTATCCTGGACCATGTCTGTATTATAACTAGCCCCAAGGTATTGGTTATCCGGGTTGTGATAACAATACATATTGTGATAATTTCTATATGGAAGCGCAGAATATAACGCTGGTGGTTGGCATTACAAGGAATTAACAGTACCTCGAGAGGCTGGTTATTATCCTGCTTGTTGCCCCATAGTGAACAGTTCGGATACCTTTTTGTACATAAATTGTTCAGGGACAAAACTATATAAACACATCTTTCCTCTAGTCAATAAGAAAAATCCAAACACTTCGGGAATGAATTCCAGATATGCTGCAGTAAATTATGAGGGGCCGATATATGCACATCCAGGGTTTTTCTTTCTGTCTAATGGGACTTATTCCAACATACATAATGGCACTGATGACGAAGCTCTTGGGATGGTACTGCTTTGGGTGTGCCATGTAAATATGCTCGCCCCAAAACAAGATGGGTAAAAAGGACGTTAACGAAAGAATTCTCTGAAGGAGTAACAGATTTGGAAGTAAATAGCTATAGTAATGGTATTACATTTGGATACACCCTCTACGCTATTTTCACACTGGGTGGTACTGCTATGGCCAGGGGCGAGAAAGCTAGATAATATTTTGGATGTAAGCTGCAAATTCTATCCAATACTACAGTGGCGGCTTTGCTCGACATCACTAGCCTGTTAGAAAGCATGCGGCTGTATTCGGAACAGACTAGATATGCAGTGAATTTTATCTTGGCAAAGAGTGGTGGTGTATGCGCAGTGGTCGGCGACCAGTGTGTGGTGGGTATCAAAAATCTGGAAAAGAATATAATGCAACACATCATGGAAATCATTGACAATGTTAAAGGGACGGAAAGTGGGAATTGGAATTGGTCCCTTTTCGGCAGCTGGGGTTGGATTCTTAAGGAAATTATTTATCTTATAGTGGTGCTGGTGCACTGTTGCAGCCTCATTCAATGCCTTCCTCTCTGTTGTTCCTATTGCGCCTCTGTTTTCACACCTAAACAGAAAATATCAGCCCATGTTACGAATGCCGCTCTGATGCTCAAGGAGGATATTGATAATCTTATGAATATTGATGAGGGAATTTTCGAGGATTCCTCTCTCCCTTGCTGTTCCCCTTTCTAATGCTGATTGTAAGGAGTGCCCATAGATTTACCCTGCTTACACTTCTCGATGTTAATGCTCTGTTAACTTCTGACGTGTTGATGCTGTTATAGTAATGCAACCTGTGTATCACTCTTTTTAGTCCATATTAGAAAATGTTTTTAGCTCATGCTAAAAGGAGGGTCTGTTAGATTAGGCCCGTTGATGCTCGCGTAATGCCATGTTTTAGTTAGCATTCGCTGCACCATTTTCTTTTTCAGACTCCATTTTGCATGCTGATCGAAACTAATCTTTTTTAGTTCTGAGAAATACCCTTTGCTGAGTTTTGTTTCTGCAATAAAAATTGTTAGTGCCAGCGCATAGCTTTCTCAGTAGATAAAGGCTGTCTCCCACCTGTCTGGTAGTTTGATCACAGCCCAGGGTGAAACGGCCTTGGACTGTGCCGGGTTGTGCAAGATACGAGAACAGAAACCTTTTTTTTGTCTTTCACTGTCCAGTTACATCTGTCTGGAAAATTCCACTGTGGGCGTGTTCTTACCTAACCATGAAATGTTCATAATGTATCTCTATGCTTGCTGTTCTTTAGTTCCCTCTGTAGCACTCTCTTGAGACTGTGCAGACGGGGCCCCGCTCTGAGCGTATATGAGTAAACAGTTATTGGTGTATATTCTCCACTGTTTCCTCGACAGTTCATTTGGTACGGAAGGCTGAGAGGTGGTCAGCAGTGACCCGGGTGGCCCTTTGCGGGTCACTCCCTTCATGCTCCCAGTCAACGCTACCCAATGGCAGAATTATACTTGTGTTTTACTAGATTACCTGCTTGCTCCTAATGTGCTCTTGCACAGCTTATTGCCCTTTAGCTTTCTATGAAAATTGCACTGGAAAATGCATTATTTCACCTCATTTAGAAACGAAAATCAGGGCATAAGCAGTCTTGCACCCCTTTCCTCTGGAGGATGTTGCTGAAATTTGGTCGAGGAATTATGCCTCACCACTTTCAAAGATCAACAGCCGTTACTGATGTTGACCATGATTAGCCTGATGGCCCTTACTCTGGATTAAAATCTTTGGATATCTAGAACTATTCCTTCATTTCTAGAAAAAAGATTAGGATAAAAATATGTTTGATATGTGTTTTATTACTTCACAAATGCTATGGTATTTGTAGTCTGTCAGCAAATGAATACTTTGAAATAAACCTACATAAATATCTCTCACTCTATTATCTTCATCTCCTAATATGTATGTGGATCTTGAAGCCATCAATGAAGAAAATGTAATTACTATTTTCCTATTGCATTTTATTACTGCCTTTCATGAATTAGTAGAATAACATCTGATGCCTAATGGTCAAGGATTCTGATTTCAAAGATCGAGTATTCAAGCCTCCTTCACAGCCTAAAGATCTGTTTGCTGACAAGATATTTGCATAATCTGGCCAACGCGTGAAACCTCAATATTTTTCACATTTCAATAACATGCTCAAATATGATTTTATAAAGAGACAATATGTTAAAAAAATTAATGTGTTTTTAAGATAACAATGAGATCATAACAAGGATTTAACCCCTTCTCTGCGGAGGATGTAACGGTTCCATCCTCTACCATGGTTGGCGTGTGCGGAGGATAGAACCTTTACGTCCTCTGCACACATCCAGGAAATCCCTCTGCTGTTTACTGCAGAGGGATTTCCTTCTTTATTTTTCATCCTCTGGAGCAGGAGAAGAGCTTCCCCTGCCGTTCAAGGCTTATTTTGTGTGTGTAATGGCGATCAGCACCCATGGCGCGCTGACGTCATTACATTAAAAGTGAAATGAGCCGATCGGCTCACTGGAAAAAAAAGGGTCTGTTTTTAGTTGAAAAATCCATGTTGTGTTTTGGGCCGTTTCTTGTTGCGGGCGCTAGGTCTACCCACACAAGTGAGGTACCTTTTTTATCAGGAGACTTGGGGGAATGCCGGGTGGAAGGAAGTTTGCAGCACCCTGCAGATTCCTGAACTTTCCATCACAGAAATGTGTTTTTTTAGACAAAATTTGAGGTTTGTTAAAACATGGTGAGAGCTACACACGTCAGCCCACCCTGAATAGCCCTAGGTGTCTAGTTTTAAAAAATGTACAAGTTAGCTAGGTTTCCCTAGGTGCCGGATGAGCTGGGGTCCAAAATCTAAGGCAATACAGAATAGTAGAACAAGTGTTATTACCAATTGCCCGACCACGGAGAAGCTTCCCATGCTTGGCCAGGTTCAAAAGGTCTGACCGGGCCCCTGACCGGTCCTGGGGTGGGAGCCCCCATCCTGGGCATCGTCCTTTGGCTCTCCGCATGGGAAAGTGCCCTGGATAGAGTCCCACAGGCTCGGGGAGGCCTCCTCTGCGCGGTCTGGTCCATGAGCTCTGACCGGGCCCTCCCGTCATGGGCTCTGTCCTCCGGTCTGCCACACCGACAAGGGCCCGGGTCTGGTGTCAATCAGGCTTCCCTTGCTTAGCTGGGTTCAGAAGCTCTGACAGGGGGCCTGGTGGGCACTGGGGTGGGGGCCCCCTGATCTGGGCTCTGTCCTCAGGCCTGCCATGTGGCAAAGCGCCCGGGATGGGGTACCTCAGGCTAGGGGAGACCTTTCCTGTGCTGCTGGGTGCAGGAGCTCTGAAGCCCCAGGGTGGGTGCTCCCACCCTGGGCTCTGTCCTCCGGCCTGCCTCACTGCCAATGGCCTGGGACGGTGGTCCATCAGGCCCCGGGGTGGCTTCCCCTGCTTGGCCTGGTTCAGGAGCTCTGACTGGGGCCCAGTGGGCCCTGGGGTGGGGACCCCCCATCCTGGGCTCTGCCCTCCGGCCCACCAAGTGGCAAAGGGGTCGGGACAGGGGTACATCAGGCCTGGGGAGGCCTGCTCCGCTTCGCCTGCATGTAGAGGTGCCTGCGGTCCCCAGGTCGGTGCTCCATCAGGGCACCCTCGCAGCCCCGTGCCTGAGGCCCAGCTGGGCTCCGAGCACCCAGGACGCAGGGTCCCCTTAGTCTGGCCATCTGGTTGCACGCCATGCTTTCCACTGAGGCAACCTGATAGCCAGGCTGCCCTATAAGTCCAGATGAGAGCTCAATTGTTTCCTTCGGCCCAGCCAGGGCTCCAGGAGTTTGGGTGCATTCCCGCCTTTAATCCCTTCTGTCACTCGCTGCGCATGGATTAAAAGAAAGGGGGGTAGACTTTCTCCAGATTACTAGGGACATGGTACCCTGGGCCCCTTGTGGTTTGTCGTTTCTCAGCCAGCGACCAGATGGCCCAGGACCGGGGCCCCTGGGGTGGTAGCCCCCCATCCTGATCTTGGTCCTCAGGCCTGCTGCTTGACAGAGTGCCTGGGTCCTGGGGCCTTGGTTGCGAGGCTTGTGGCCTGGAGCCTGGGTCATGGGTCATGGGACCTGGTGCCTGGGTCCTGGTTCCTGCTACCTGGATCATGGGTTTTGGTGCCCGGGTCCTGAGTCCTGGGGCGTGGATCCTAGGGCCTGGGTCATGGGTCCTAGGTCCTGAGTCCTTGGGCTTGGGGGCTGGGGACTAGGTCCTGGGTCATGGGTCCATGGCATGGGGACTAGGTCCTGGGGCCTGGGTCATGGGTCCTGGAGCATCGGTCCTGGGGCAACGGCCCTGGGGACTAAGTCCTGGGGCCTGGGTACTGAGGCCTGGGTCATGGCTCCTTGCTCCTGGGGCCTGGGTCATGGCTCCTGGGGCCTGGGTCATGGCTCCTGGGTCCTGGGCCAAGGATTCTGGGTTCTGAGTCCTGGGCCCTGAGTTCTGGGACCTTCGGTATTAGCCATGGGTCCTGGTGCCTGGGTGCTGGGCCCTGGGGCCTGGTCATGGGCCCTGAGTCCTAGGTCCTGGGGCTTTGGTCATGGGTACTGGGTCCTGAGTCCTAGGGCCTGGGTCCTGAGGCCTGGGGCCTGGCTCCCCGGGCCAGGGCCCTGCGGCCTAGGTCCTGGTTCCTGGGTTCTGGTGCCAAAGATCTAGGTCCTGGGGCCTGGGTCATGGATCCTGGGCCTGGGTCCCAGGTACTGGTTCCTGGGTCCCTGGGCCAGGGTCCTAGGTTTTGGGTGATGGGTCCCGAGTCCTGGGGTCTGGGTCCTGGTGCTTGGGTACTAGGTCCTGGGTCGATGAGCCTGGGGCCTGGGTCCCAGGTACTGATTAGTTGGGCCTGGGTCCTAGGGGTTGGTTCCTGGGTCCTGAGTCCTGGGGTCTGGGTCCTGGTGATTGGGTTCTGGGTCCTGAGTCCTGGGGCCTGGGTCCAAGGTTCTGGGTCCAGAGTCCTGAGGTGTGGGTCCCGACATGGGTATGGGGCCTGGGTCATGGGTGTTGGTCCTAGGGCCTGGGTCATAGGTCCTGAGTCCTTGGGCCTGGGGACTGGGTACTGGGTACTGGGGCGTGGGTCATGGGTCCTGGGTCCCGGGTACTGGTGCCGGATCCTGGTGCCTGGATCCTGGTGCCTGGGTCCTGGACACTGGGGCATGGCTCTTGGTTTCTGGGTCATGGGGCCTGGTGCCTGGGTTCTGGGCCCTGGGGCCTGGGTTTTGGGTTCCTGGGTCCTAGGTCCTGGGGCTTTGGTCATGGTTACTGGGTCCTAGTGCCCGGGTCTAGGTTCCTGGGTCCCGAGGCCTGGGTCCTGGGGCCTCCTTCCTGACTACTGGGTACTGGGTCTTAGGGACTGGGTCATGAGTCCTGAGGCTTGAGGCCTGGGGCCTGGGTCATTGGGGCCGAAGTCATGGGGCTTGGGTCCCGAAGCCCAAGTACTTTGCCCGGAACATGGGTCATGGTGCCTGGGTCTTAGGTCCTGGGGCCTGGTCCTGAGTCCTGGGTCCTGAGGCCTGGTGCCTGGGTCCTGGTGCCTGGCTCCCAGGGCCTGGGTCCTGTGGCCTAGGTTCTGGTACCTTGGTCATGGGGCCAGGGATCTAGGTCATGGGTCCTGGGTCCCGGGTACTGGTTCCTAGGTCCAGAGGCCTGGGTCCTGAGTCCTGGGTCCCGAGTCCTGGGGTCTGGGGCCTGGGTACTGGGGCCTGGGTACTGGGGCCTGGGTACTGGGGCCTAGATCATGGCTTCTGGGGCCAGGGTCCTGGGTCACGTGGCTTGAGTCCCGGGACCTGTGTCCTGGGACCTGGGGCTTGAGTACTGGGTCCTGAGTCCGGGGGCCTTGGTCATGGGTACTGAGTCCTGAGTCCTTGAACCTAGGGCCTGGGTCCTAGTGCTTGGGTCTCGGGTACTGATTCCTGGGTCCTAGAGCCTGGGTCCTAGGTTCTGGGTTTTGGATCATGGGTCCTGGGTCTGGGTACTGGGGCTGGGTCACGTGGCTTAGGTCCCGGGGCCTAGGCCCTGGGTCCTGGTGCTTGGGTACTGGGTCCGGAGTCCCAGAGCCTGGGTCCTGAGTCCTTGAGCCTGGAGCCTGGGTCCTAGGTTCTGGGTCATGAGTCCTGGGTCCTAGGTTCTGGGTCTTGGGTCCTGATTCCTGGGGTCTGGGTACTGGCACCTGGGTCATGGCTCCTGGGGCCGGCGTCCTGTCGCCTGGGTAATGTGGCTTGGGTCCCGGGACCTGGGTCCTGTTGCTTGGGTACTAGGTCCTGAGGCCTGGGTCGTGGGTACAGGGTCCTGAGTCCTCGGGCCTAGGATCAGGGCCTTGGGGCCTGGTCCTTGGGCCTCGGTCCCAGAGGCCCGGGGTCACGGAGCCTGGGTTGCGGGGCTTTGGTCCAGGTGCCTGGGTCCTGGATCCTGAGACCTGCGTTCTGAGTCCGTGGCCTTGGTCCTGGGTCCTGAGGCCCAGGTCCTCGTGCCTGTATCCTGATTCCTGGGGCCTAGGGACCGAGTCCTGGGTCATGGGGTCTGGGTCACGAGTCCTGGGTAATGGATCCAGAGTTCTTCAGCCTGGGGCCTTTTTCCTAGGGCCTGGGTCCTGGGTCCTAGATCCTAGGGCCCGAGTTATTGTGCCTGGGGCCTTAGTCCTTGGTCATGGGTCCTGGGGTCTGGGTCCTGAATCCTGGGTGCTAGGGCATGCGTCATGGCTCCTGGGTCCTGGGGTCTGGGTCATGAGGCCTGGTTGATGGGTCCTGAGTCCTACGGCCTGGTGCCTTCTTGGTCCGAGGGCCTAGGTCCCAGGGCCTGGGTCCCGAGGCCCGAGTCCTGGGTCTTGATTCCTGGGTCCTGGGTCCTAGGTCCCGGGGCCTGGGTCATGGGTCCTGGGGACTAGGTCCTGAGACTTGGGGCCTGAGTCCTGAGGCCTGGGTACTGGACCCTGGGTCATAGCTTCTGGGGCCTGGGTCCTGGGTCGTGGTGCTTGTGCCCGGGGTCGGGAACCTGGGTCCTGGTGCCTGGGGCTTAGGTGCTGGGTCATGAGGCCTGGGGCTTGGGTTCTGAGTCCCGGGTCCTGGTGCCTGGGGCCTGGGTACTAGTTCCTGGGGCCTGGTACATGTGTCCTGGGTCATGGGTCCTGGATCTTGGTACCTAGGTCCTCGGTCCCATAGCCTTGGTCCCAAGTCCTGGTGCCTGGGTCCTGGGCCCTGGGCCATGGGTCTTGGGTCTTGGGTCCTGGGTCATGGTCCTGGGTCCTGGGTCATGGGTCATGGGTCATGGGTCATGGGTCCCGGGGCCTGGGTCCCGGGGCCTGGGTCACTGGGCTTGTGTCCCGTATGCCAGGTCCTGGGCCTGGAACTTGGGTCCTGGTGTCTGGATCTTGAGTCCTGGGGCCTGGGTCATGGGGTCTGGATCTTGGGACCTGGGTCCCGGGGCCTGACTCATTGGGCTTGGGTCCCAGGGCCTGGGACCTGGGGTCTGGGGTCTGGGTCTTGGGTCATGGGTACTGGGCCCTGGCTCCTGAGTCCATGGGCCTGGTTCCCAGGTACTTATTCCTGGGGACTGGATCCTAGGTTCTGGGTCATGGGTCCTGAGTCCTATGGGCTGGGTCCTGAGTCCTGGGTACTAGGTCCTGGGGCCTTGGTCATGGGTCCTGGGTCTTGGTGCCTGTGTCCTGGGTCTTGGTGCCTGGGTCCGGGGGTGTGCATCCTAGGGCCTGGGTTATGGGTCCTAGGTCCTGAGTCCTTGAGCCTGGGGCCCGGGTCCTGGGGACTAGGTCCTGGGACCTGCATCATGGGTCCTGGGTCCCGGGTCCTTGTGACTAGGTCCTGGGGCATGGGTCCTGGGGCCTGAATCCTGGGGCCTGGGTCCTGGGTCATGGATCCTGGGGCCTGGGTACTGTGGCTTGGGTCATGGCTCCTGGGGCCTGGGGACTGAGTCCTGGGTCCTGGATCAAGGGTCCAAGGTCCTGGTGCCTGGGTCCTGGGAACTAGATCCTGGGTCCTGGGACAAGGGTCCTGGGAACTGGGTCCTGAGGCCTGGGTCATGGGTCCTGTGTCTTTGGACCTGGGGCCTTGGTCCTGGGACCTAGGTCCTCGGTTCCATGGCCTTGATCATGAGTCCTGGTGCCTGGGTCCTGGGCCCTGGGGCCCGGGTCCTTTGTCATGAGTCCTGGGGCCTGGGTAACGGGGCTTGGGTCCTGGAGCCCAGGTCCTGGGCCCGGTACTTGGATCCTGGTGCCTGGGTATTGGGTCCAGGGTCATGGGTCTTTGGACCTGGGTCCCGAGGCCTGAGTCATGTGGCTTGGGTCTTGAGTCCTGGGGTCTGGGTCGTGGGAAAACAGAAATGGGTACTGGGTCCTGGGGCCTGTGTCCTGGGGCCTGGGTCCCGGGTATTGATTCCCGAGTCCTGAGTCCTAGGGGCTGGGTCATGGGTCCTAAGTCCTAGGGGCTCGGTCCTGTGTCGTCGTTATTAGGTCCTAGGGCTTGGGTCATGGGTCTTGGTGCCTTGGTCCTGGGTCTTGGTGCCGGGTCCTGGGGTGTACATCCTAGAGCCTGTGTCATGGGTCCTAGGTCCTGAGTCCGTGGGCCTGGGTCCTGGGGACTCGGTCATAAGTCCTGGGTCCCAGGTCCTGGGGCATGGGTCCTGGGGCATGGGTTCTGGGGCATGGGTCCTGAGTCCTGGCTCCCAGGGCCTGGGACCTGCAGCCTAAGTCCTGGTTCCTGGGGCCAGGGATCTAGGTCCTGGGGCTTGCGGCCTGGGTCCCGGGTACTGGTTCCTAGGTCCCTGGGCCTGGGTCCTAGGTTCTGGGTCATGGGTCCTGAGTCCTAGGGGCTGGGGCCTGTGTCCTGAGTCGTGGGGTCTGGGTTCTGGGGCCTGGGTCATGAGTCCTGGGTCTTGAGTACTGGGGCCTGGGTCATGGCTCCTTGCTCCTGGGGCCTGGGTCCTGTGCTCTGGGTCCTGGGTCCTGGGCCCAGGTCCTGGGACCTGTGGCCTGGGTCTTAGGTCCTGGAGCTTTGGTCATGGGTATTGGGTCCTGTAGTCTGGGTCCTGGCTCCCAGGGCCTGGGACCTGCAGCCTAGGTCCTGGTTCCTGGGTTCTGGGGCCAGAGATCTAGGTCCTGGGACTTGGGGCCTGGGTCCCGGGTACTGGTTCCTAGGTCCCTGGGCCTGGGTCCTAGGTTCTGGGTCATGGGTCCTGAGTCCTAGGGGCTGGGGCCTGTGTCCTGAGTCTTGGGTCTGGGTACTGGGTCCTGGGGCCTGGGTCATGGGTACTAGGTCCTGAATCATGAGTCCTGGGGCCTGGTTCCCGGGTACTGATTCCTGGGTCCTAGGCTCTGGGTCATGGGTCCTGAGTCCTAGGGGCTGGGTCCTGGGATCTGGTTCCTGCTGTCTAGGACCTGTTTACTGGGTACTGGGGCCTGAGTCATGAATCCTGGGTCCTGGTTCCTGATTATTGGGGCCTAGGTCATGGGCCCTGGGTCTTGGTGCCTGGGTCCTGGTGCCTAGTGCCTGGATCCTGGGGCGTGGGTCCTAGGGCCTGGGTCATGGGTCCTAGGTCCTGAGTCCTTGGGCCTTGGTCCTGGGGACTAGGTCCTGGGTCCTGGTGAGTTGGTCCTGGAGCCTGGTTTATGGATCCTGGAGCCTGGGTCATGGCTCCTGGAGCCTGGGACATGGGGCTTGTGTCCCGGAGACCTTGATCCGGGTGCTTGGGTCCTGGGGCCTAGCTCCTGGGTCATGAGCCCTGGGACCTGGGTCCTGAGTCCCGGGTCATGGTGCCTGGGTACTAGTTCCTGGGGCCTGGGTCATGGGTCCTGTGTCCTTGGGCCTGGATCCTTGGTCCTGTATCCTGGGACCTAGGTCCTCGGTCCCATGGCCTTGGTCCCGAGTCCTCATGACTGGGTCCTGAGCCCTGGGTCATGGGTCCTGGGGCCCGGGTCCTTGGTCATGGGTCTCGGGGCATGGGTCACAGGGCTTGTGTCATGGGGCTTGGGTCCCGGAGCCCAGGTCCTGGGCCTGGAACTTGGGCCCTGGTTCCTGGGTCCTGGGGCCTGGGTCATGGAGAATGGGTCTTGGGACCAGGATGCCGGGGCATGAGTCATGGGGCATGGGGTCTGGGTCGTGGGTCATGGGTACTGGGTCCTGGCTTCTGAGTTCTTGTGCCTGGGGACTGTGTCCCGGGTACTGATTCCTGGGTCCTGGGGCCTGGGTCCTAGGTTCTGGGTCATGGGTCCTAGGGGGTGGGTCCTGAGTAAGTGTGGGTGGTGAACTCCACTCGCAGAGTTTGCGGAGTGTTCCGCACTCCGCATTACGTGTCAGGTTAACGAGCGCGAGCAAGGAAATCCACCTCCGGCGATATTTTTCCTCGTTCGCAATTGTCAACATGAAGTTTTCGAGCACGAGCGTGGAAAATCAACCTCCCGGCGAGATATCTCGACGCGGGTGTTCAGATTTCTCATTGCGAGTGGTCGCGTATGCTTGCAACCGCTTGCGTTGAGAAACCGTCCGTTCTCGTAAAAATCTACTCGAGCGGCAGAAAGTAAGCAGCACCCGCTTGCGCTGTGCATGGACTGTTCGCGATGATTGCACAGTGCGGACTAGCACCTGGCACTGAAAATCACTGCAAACTACATTTATCTACCGCGCTCCGCATAGTGCAGCGGAATTTTTTTTCACGGAACTCCCGAACTCCGCCCAGGCTTAGTCTTGAGTCCTGGGTACTAGGTACTGGGGCCTGGGTCATGGTCCTGGGTCTTGGTGCCTGGGTCCTAGGGCGTGCATCCTAGGGCCTGGGTCATGGGTCCTAGGTCCTGAGTTCTTGGGCCTGGGTCCTGTGTCCTGGGGCTTGGGTCCTGGGGCTTGGATCCTGGGGCATGGGTCATGGGACCTGGGTCCTGGGGTCTTGAGTCCTGGGTCCTTGGTCCTGGGTCCTGGGGACTAGGTCCTGGGTCCCGAGACTTGGGGCCTGAGTCCTGGGGACTAGATCCTGGGTCCTAAGACTTGGGACCCGAGTCCTGGGGCCTGAGTACGGGGGCCTGGGGCCTGAGTACGGGGGCCTGGGTCATGGCTCCTGGAGCCCGGTTCATGGCACCTGGGTCCTGGGACGTGGGCCTTGTGGGGACCTAGGTCCTGGTGCCTGGGTCCTGGGGCCTAGTTCCTGGGTCTTGGGGCATGGGTCCTGAGTCCCGGGTCCTGGGTACTTGATCCTGGAACCCGGAACAAGGGTCATGGGTCCTGTGTCCTTGGACCAGGGGCCTTGGTCCTCGATCTGGGGACCTAGGTCCTCGGTCCTATGGCCCTGATCCTGAGTCCTGGTGCCTGGGTCCTGGGCCCTGGGTCCTTGGTCATGGGTCCCGGGGCTTGGGTCCCGGAGCCCAGGTCCTGGGCCCGTAACTTGGTTACTGGTGCCTGGCTCTTGGGTTCTGGGTCCTGGGTCATGGGGCATGGGTCTTGGGACCTGGGTCCCGATGCCCGAGTCATTGGGCTTGGGTCCCGAGTCTTGGGGTCTAGGTCGTGGTTCATGGGCACTGAGTCGTGGCTCATGAGTCCTTGGGCCTGGGACCCGGGTACTGATTCCTGGGTCCTGGGCCCTGGGCCCTAGATTCTGGGTCATGGGTCCTGAGGTCTAGGGGCTAGGTCCTGATTCCTGGGAACTAGGTCCTGGGGCCAGGGTCATGGGTCCTGTGTCTTGGTGCCTGGGTCCTGGGTCTTGGTGCCTGGGTCCTGGGGCGTGCATCCTAGGGCCTGGGTCATGGGTCCTAGGTCCTGCAGGCGTGCACCTGGGTCCTGGGTCCCGGGTCCTGGTGCCTTGGTCCTGGGTCCTGTTGCCTTAGTCCTGGGGCATGGGTCATTGGTCATGAGTCCTGGGTCCTGAGTAATGGGGCCTAGGTCATGGCTCCTGGCTCCTGTGGCCTTGGTCATGGGTCCTGGTGCCTGGGTCCTGGGCCCTTGGGCCTGGGTTCCTGGGTCCTAGGTCCTGGAGATTTGGTCATGGGTACTGGGTCCTGCTGTCTGGGTCCTGGATCCCAGGGCCTGGGGGCCTGCAGCCTAGGTCCTGGTTCCTGGGTTCTGGGTCCAGAGATCTAGGTCATGGGTCCTGTGGCATGGGTCCTGGTTAGTGGTTCCTGGGTCCTGGTTCTTGTGTACTGGTTACTGGGTCCTGAGTCCCGGGTCATGGGTACTAGGTCCTGGGTCCTGAGCCCTGGGGACTGGGTCCTGGGTACTGATTCCTGGGACGTAGGTTCTGGGTAATGGGTCCTGAGTGCTAGAGGCTGGGTCCTCAGTCCTAGGGCCTGGAGCTTTGGTGATGGGTATTTGGTCCTGTTGTCTGGGTCCTGGGTCCTAGCTCCCAGGGCCTGGGTCCTGCAGACTAGGTCCTGGTTCCTGGGTCTCGGTGCCTGGGTCCTGGGTCTCGGTGCCTGGGTCCTGGGTCCTCAGGCTTGGGTCCTAGGGCCTGGGTCCTGGGTCCTAGGTCCTGTGTCCTTGGGCCTGGGTCCTGGGGACTAGGTCCTGGGGCCTGGGTCATGGCTCTTGGGTCCCGAGTCCTGATGCCTTGGTCCTGGAGCCTGGGTCATGGCTCCTGGAGCCTGGGTAATGGCTCCTGGTGCCTGGCCTTGGTCATGGCTCCTTGGTCATGGCTCCTGGGGCCTGGATCAAGGCTCCTGGGCCCTGGGTCATGGCTCCTGGGGCCTGGGTTCTGGGACGTGGGGCTTGAATCCCGGGGACCTGGGTCCTGGTGCCTGGGGCCTAGGTCCTGGGTCATGAGCCCTTGAGCCTGGGTCCTGAGTCCCGGGTCTTGGTGCCTGTGTACTAGTTCCTGGGGCCTGGGACATGAGGCCTGGGTCATGGGTCCTGTGTCCTTGGGTCCTGTGTCCTTGGGTCTGGGTCCTTGGTCCTGGATCCTGGGACCTAGGTCCTTGGTCCCGTGGCCTTGGTCCCGAGTCCTGGTGCCTAGGTCCCGGGCCCTGGGTCATGAGTCCTGGGGCCCGGGTCCTTGGTCATGGGTCCTGGGGCATGGGTCACGGGGCTTGGTGCCTAGTGCCTGGGTCCTGGGTATTGGGTCCTGGGTCATGGGTCTTGGGACCTGGGTCCCGAGGACTGAGTCATGGGTCTTGCGTCCTGAGTCCTGGTGTCTGGGTCATGGGTACTGGCTCCTGAGTTCTTGGGCCTGGGGCCTGTGTCCTGGGGCCTGGGTCCCGGGTACTGATTCCTGGGGACTGAGTCATGGGTCCTGGGTCTTGGTGCCTGGGTCCTGGGGTGTGCATCCTTGGGCCTGGGTCATGGGGCCTGGGTGCTGGGTGCTGGTTCCTGGGTCTGGGTCCTAGGTTCTGGGTCATGGGTCCTGAGGGCTGGGTCCTGAGTCCTGGGGTCTGGGTCCAGGTGCTTGGGTACTGGGTCCTGGGTCCTAGGTTCTGGGTCATGGGCCCTGAGTCCTGGGGGCTGGGTCCGGAGTCCTGGGGGCTGGGTCCGGAGTCCTGGGGTCTGGGTCCAGGTGCTTGGGTACTTGGTCTTGGGGCCTATGTCCTAGGTTCTGGGTCATGGGTCCTGAGTCCTAGGGGCTGGATCCCGAGTCCTGGGTACTAGGTACTGGGGCCTGAGTCTTGGGTCCTGGGCCTTGGTGCCTGGGTCCTGGGTCTTGGTGCCTGGGTCTTGGTGCCTGGTTAATGGGTCTTGGTGCCTGGGTCCTGGAGCGTGCATCCTAGGGCCTGTGTCATGGGTCCTAGGTACGGAGTACTTGGACCTGGGGCCTGGGTCCTGGGGACTAGGTCCTGGGGCCTGGGTCATGGGTCCTGGGTCCCAGGTCCTGGTGCCTGAGTCATGGCTCCTGGCCCCTGGGGCCTGGTTCCTGTGGCCAGGGATCTAAGTCCTTGGGCCTGGGTCACGGGTTCTGGGTACCAGTTCCTGTGTCCCTGCGCCTGGGTCCTAGGTTTTGGGGCATGGGTCCTGAGTCATGGGGTCTGGGTCCTGGTGCTTGGGTCCTGGGTCCTGGGTACTGATTCCTGGTTCTTAGGTTCTGGGTCATGGGTCCTGAGTCCTAGGGGTTGGGTCCTGGGTCATGGGTACTTATTCGTGGTTCCTAGGTTCTGGGTCATGGGTCCTGAGTCCTAGGTCCTGGGTCATGGGTCCTGGGTAATGGTTTCTTGGTCCCTGGGCCTGGGTACTAGGTTTTGGGTCCTAGGTTTTGGGTCATGGGTCCTGAGTCCTGGGGGCTGGGTCCTGAGTCATGGGGTCTGTGTCCTGGGTGCTGGTGCTTGGGTACTGGGTCCTGAGTCCTGGGGCCTGAGTCCTGAGTCCTTGGGCCTGGGATCTGATTCCTGGTTCCTAGGTTCTGGGTCATGGGTCCTGAGTCCTAGGGGCTGGGTCCTGGGTCCTGAGTCCTAGGGTCTGGGTCCTGAGTCCTAGGGTCTGGGGCCTTGGTCATGGTGCCTGGATCCCGGGTCATGGTGCCTGGATCCCGGGTCCTGGTGCCTGGATCCTGGGGCATGGGTCCTAGGGCATGAGTCCTTGGGCATGGGGCCTGGGTCTTGGGGACTAGGTCCTGGGGCATGGGTCCTGGGGCCTGAATCCTGAGTCCTGTGGCCTCGGTCATGGGTCCTGGCTCCTGATTCCTGGGGCCTGGGTACTGGGGCCTGCATCATGGCTCCTGGGGCCTGGGTCCTAGGTCCTGTGGCATTGGTCATTGGTAATTGGTGGGTCCATGTGCCTGGGCCTAGGGTCCTGGGTCCTGAGGCCTGGATCATGTATCCTGGGAACTGGGCCCTCGTTCCTGAGTACTCAGGCCTAGGGCCTGGGGACTGGGTCATGGGGCCTGAGGCCTGAAGCCGGGGTCCTGGGGGCCTAGGTCACGGGACTTGGGTCCTGTAGCCCAGGTACTATGCCCAGTACCTGGCTCCTGGTGCCTTGGTCTTGGGTTTTGGGGCCTGGTCCTGAGTCCTCACAACGCATGCCATTACAATGCATAATGGAAAGTAATTTACAATATTAATATTGTGTTTTCTTTTGTCGCCCACCCTCTGGGACGGGATACAAGGGAAACAGGGGTTTGGGTGTGGTAGTGTATTCATAACCGTGTTTTAATTTTAATACCTGGATATTAATTATTATATATTTTAAAATAATTGATTCACTTACCTAGAAAAATATTTCACATTGATGTAGATATACAACACTTTAAAAAAAAAAAAAACAGTCATTTTTAATAGCAGTATCTACATACACGGCATGCAAAGCAAGAGAAAATTAGTGTCCTTCGACTATTTCCACTACGGCAGCCAAGCCTTCCTCTACTCAAAATGGCTGCCATTCTAAGACGAAACGCAAAAAACAAACCTTCACCCACAACATTATAAATATGCATTCTGTCAGGTTCTGAATCACGGGGAAAAATTGTTTTTTAAACATAATTTAATTTTCGTTTACCCTACCACACGTATAAAATAATCCGACCACCATTTTGTCCTCAGTGGTGCTCAGACTTTCCTGGTAACCACACGCATCCGGAGTTGGAGGAGAAAACTGCCACTTTTGACTTGAAACACTGCCATCTATTGACTAAAGTAAGTGTACGTCAAAGATGAAGCACAATTAGTTAGAAAACAATTAATTGGCAAACCTAAAATAAAACCATGATTTTTTATATTTTCGCAGATCGTGGAAAACATCCAGCGATAGTTTACTCCTTAACTAACTAAAGTAAGTGAATATTTCAAATAAATCTGGTTGCAAATTAAATGAAAAAAAAATGTAAACGTCTAATTTAAGATTTGTAAATTCTTAAACAATTTTTATTATATTATTTTTGTAAAACATTTTGTATTTCAAGAAAAATCATATTTTAAAAATTTTTAACAAAAAAATAAACTTGGATAGGTGGGTGAAAATTAAGAAAATATGGAGAGGCAGCTGGTCAGTGGTGGGGGGCAAAATTACTATTCTAACACCGCAGGGTGCTTGCCTCAGGGAAGGTGCTGGTCAGTGGTGTGTGGCAAAATTATTATTGCAACTCTGCAGGGTGCTTGCCTCAGGGAAGGTACTGGTCAGTTGTGGGGGGCAAAAATACTATTCTAGCTGCGTTGGGTGCTTTTCTCAGTAAAGGTGCTGGACAGTGGTGGGGGGCAAACTTACTATTCTAAGTCCACAGGGTGCTTGCCTCAGCAAAGGTGCTGGTCAGTGGTGGGGTCAAAATTACTATTCTATCTTCTCAGGGTGCATGCTTCAGGGAAGGTGCTGATCAGTGGTGGGGTCAAAATTACTATTCTAACTTCTCAGGGTGCATGCTTCAGGGAAGGTACTGGTCAGTGGTGGGGGTAAAATAACTAGCCTCACTCTACAGTGTGCATGCTTCAGGGAAGGTGCTGGTCAGTGGTGAGGGGCACAATTACTATTCTAACTCCGCAGGGTGCTTACCTCAGGGAAGGTACTGGTCAGTGGTGGGGGTAAATTACTATTCTAACTCCGCAGGGTGCTTACCTCAGGGAAGGTACTGGTCAGTGGTGGGGGTAAAATAACTAACCTCACTCTACAGTGTGCATGCCTCAGGAAAGGTGCTGGTCAGTGGTGGTGGGGATGGCAAAATTAGTATTCTCTCTCCGCAGTGTGCTTGCCTCAGGGAATGTACTGGCCAGTGGTGGGGGGCAAAATTACTATTCTAACTCCGCAGGGTGCATGCTTCAGGGAATGTACTGGCCAGTGGTGGGGGGCAAAATTACTATTCCAACTCCGTAGAGTTCTTTGCTAAGGGAAGGTGCTGGTCAGTTGCTCTACAAAATGTAATCAATTAAAAGAAACACATAAAGTCCTTATACTTTTTTTTCACAGGTTAAATAAAATATCAGCAAAAAACATTGCGTTCAGAAACCGTAAACTGGACAGCAAACCATCATCCACACTGAGGTTAATCATACAGAAGGCCTATCACAGGTATAATAGTTCAAAAACCTTATGTTGTAACCAAAACTTAGCAAAAGATTTCTTATAACCAAGCAGGAAGCCAAATAAACAACAATCTGTTACTGAAATCCTAATAAAATTTGTCAAACTGAAGCAAAAATTAGAATCTTTTTTAAAACATCTGTGTAAAAATCCACTTTACTTTTTAGACCCACCCAATGTCACACAGAAGAGAAGGAAGTAAAACAGCTGAATCAGTTGTCGAAAAAAATCAAAACCAGCAAAAGAACAAACAAGCAAACCAAGAAAGTTTACTAAGATGAAAACTACATTTACAATTAAAAATGCCTATTTCTCTTTTCAAAGGAACCAACTACAAACCATAGTAAACAATCAAACCTGGAATACTCAAAATCAAGGCAAAAAATAATCAGCATGTTCTTAGTGCACTCAATAGGCAACCTAAAAAAATTATTAACCAGTTTTTTTACAGGTTGTAATCTATAAACAATGCCAAACTTGAAAAGCACATAACAGCAATAGAATTTAAAACATGATTTCAGAAATGTCAACAAACAAACATGTAAAAATACATGTCCCAAAGAGGAATCATAAAGTATGGTGGCTGTCTCTATTGTAAGGAGATACTAACTGAGCCCAGGAGTCATTGGAGTTGTGTGCAATATTACTCATCCCATTGCACAGGCAGAGCGGTTCCTCTTGGAGATACTGTTGTAAGGACCACAGAGCATAACCACTCTGCCTCTGCAATGGAGACAGAGGTTAGAGAAAACATTAATCAAAGGAAAGACCTTGCATGCACCTTTAATGAACCATGTGGCTCAGTTTTGAAGGAGGTATCCCAAAATATTCCTATGCATGTAGCTAGTTCTATGCCCACAATCCCAAATTTAAGATGAATTATTCAAAGGAAAAAAAAGGCAAGTAACGCCCAACGTGTAACACCCCAAACATACTCTGATATTAACATTCCTCCTGAACTAACTGTCACTGTTACTAATGAAACCTTTCTATTACACAACAACAAAAACCCTCAAAAAGAATACTAATCTTTAGCACATCCCGTAACCTTGGAGAGTAGTGATATTTGGATAATGGATGGGACGTTTAAATCCACACCCCATCCATTTAGCCAAACATACATTATTCATGCCTACATTAATAACACAGTAGTTCCCTTAGTGTACAGTTTACTCTCTGATAAGCAAACCTCAACATACACTGAACGATTAACAGTGCTAAAATCTAACACACAGAACAAAAGGTCTAGAACAGTAAATAATTGATTTTGAATTATCAATGATTAACGCCATTACAAAAATGTATCCAGAAACCCAATTTCAAGGATGTTTTGTTTCACTTTTCACAGGCATATTGGTGAAAAATTCAAAACACATCCTTAGTTGATGATTACATATCAGACAGTAAACTGCAATTTGAATTAAAAAAACGAACAGCATTGTGCTTTGTTCCTCCTGACTGTGTGGATGAATACTACACATCAACTACTGAATCAGACTATTTTACAACAAATGAAGACAAATTGGGCACCCTGCTAAATTACTTCGAAGACACTTGGATTGGCCATCTAAGCAGGTCAGGTCGCAGAAGGAATCTGAGGTTTCCTGTAAAGTGGTAGAACTGTTACACAACCTACTTAGAGGGAGGAGCAAAGACCAATAATGCCATAGAGGGATGGCACAACTCCTTCAATAAATCGATTGGAAAACCACACCCTAACTTTGATCATTTCTGGGAAATTTTGAAGAAGGAGCAAAGTTTCAAAGAAATGAGAATGCGCAATCATTAACTGGTAGTCTGAACCCATGCATTTCAAAAAGAACAAAAGAAATGCTCGAGAGACTATTGGGTCAAATCCAACAGTTTTTGTTAATGGTGGCTTCAGACTACCTAGACAATATTGCACACATACTACATTTCTACCTATCACGAACACCTATTCTATCTTACTTGCCTGTTTTGCGATTTTTATAAGAAAATAAAATTGGATTTTTTTCAAAAACAATTTTTTTTACAAACATTAGAAAAACGGGATCCTACCTTCAGTTGTCTTCCTTCTTCGACTCTTGTTCCTTTATAAAAATTCAAAGTCCAGCAAGAGTCAGCAGCTCCCCAAATATCCAAACTGTGTAACCATAATCCACAATCCGATTCAAAGCACGTGCATAACTATAAAAAAGTGTCACAAATTGGCATAGCCATTTTTATTTGCAAATCAAATGCTGCAAATAAATCTGTGTTAACTAAAAAAAAAAGCATCCCCCAAAAAAATTCTGAAAAAGAAAAAATGATTGCCAATAACCGCAACAACAAATCCAGCACTGTAATCCTCTTTCCATCTATTTTCTTTCCACTGTGTGTAAGAAATCAAAACCCAAACGTTTAAATGCTTCAAAAACAGTCACATAGCAAAAGAAACATTAACAAAAGAACTCCAAAATGACCATAAGTTTTGTTCTGGCAAACCATCCCATCTGTGTAGTATGAAATTCCACGTGGTTTAAGATCCATGAATACGCTTGTCTTTTAAAAAAGGACGTGACGCACCAAAAAAAGTTTAAAAATAATATTGCTTCTTTTACATTTTGGCTTAAAAGAAATAGAAATACTTCTGTCCACAGAGTTCCCTTTTTTTTTTTAAACCAACAGTTTAAAAAAAGAGAATCACCCCGACTCGAGTGTACAACTGCTACCTGCATAGGAATAAAATTGTTGTTAAAAACATAAAAAAATACTCCTAAATACTTACACCTAACTAACTACCTCCCTCCACTATCCTTACAATAAAGTATGCCTGCCACAATGTCTATTAAATAAATAAAGTTTCTCTTACCTGACCGCAGCTCTTCCTAGCTTCCTATCTTGACCGCAACGCTCCACCAACTGTAGAAACAAACACTCAACCGTGTATGTCATCTGTAAAAGTAAAAAAGAAAAAAGAACAATTTCACCCATTGAATACAATTGGAAACCGTGGGAAAAAATGTAAAAAAAGTCTTTTGAAAATGTAAATGTACATCTTTGTAATAAGTTTTATTTTTGCAAATTAATAAACAAATATACGTGTGTGTAAGCTTATTAAAAAAAATTATGAGTCAGAACTTGATATTTTTTTAAATAAAAGATTGATATTAAAAAATACTTTTAAGTGTCCTATTTATTTTCTTTTAACACAAATTTTTTTTATAAGGAATTTTAATTGTTATTTGTCAAACTACTTTATTTTAAAATGTTACTGTGTACATACAACCAGTTTTAGCTATTTATTTTTTCAAATGTATGATTTAACAAATATTTTATATTAAATAATATTTAATTACGGTCCCTTTTTAAAATAAATCATTTTCTATATTATAAAATACTGCTTTTTAAACAAATAATGTTTAAAACAATTTAACATTTTTATTTTTAATTATTTAAATTTATTTTACATCATTGTAAAATTAGAAATAATTGTTAAAAAATCAATACCCGGGTATTAAAATTAATAACCAAGTATTAATACACCTCCCCACCCAAAACCCCTATTTCCCTGGCATCCCGTGCCAGAGAAAAGGTGTCAATTCCTTTAAAAAATGTTATATGTTTTTATTGAAATGTGTTTAAAATTAGTAAAAGAACAAAAAAAAAATACTTGGGTATTAAAATTAATACACAAATATTAATACACTTCCCCACCCAAAACCCCTATTTCCCTAGCATCCCATGCCAGAAAAAAGGTGTTAAACCTTGTTAAAAAAAATTACATCATTTTTTAAATTATTTTTAAATTAGTAGCAAAGCTTAAAAAATGAATACCTGGGTATTAATACACTCCCCCCCCCATCCCATGCCGGAGAAACGTGTCAAACCTCTTAATATTTTTTTTAATTTATTTTAGAATTAGTTTAAAATGAGTACAAAAGCTTTAAAAATTAATTCCTGGGTATTCAAATTAATACCCAAGTATTAATACACTTTCACACCCCAAACCCCTATTTCCCTGGCACCCCATGCCAGAAAAAAGGTGTCAAGCCTTTACAATAATTTTTAGATATATTTAGCAATTTGTTTAAAATTATTATTTTAAAATTAGACACTTAGGGGTTGATTATGATGGTGGGCGGATCGCCACCGCCCGGCCGGCGGTGGCGATCTGCCCGCCATCACAACCACATTTACCCCCGTCATATTACCATGGCGGGGGGTACCGCGGCGGACGGAAAGTCCGTCCGCCGCTTTTCCGCCGGTCGGCAATCGTCACGATTGCCGGCCGGGTGGAACTCGGGCATAATATGGTGGCGGTGCCTGGAAGGCACCGCCATCCATATCATGATGCCTGGCGGTTCTGGCCATTCCACAGCGGCGATGCCGCCATGGAAGGGCTGGCGGAAATTGCTTTGGGGGCCGGTTGCGGGCCCCCGGGGGGGTGGGGGGGTGGGGGGCTGCACTTGGGGGGTACCTATGGTACCCCCCTACATTGCCATGCTCAAGGTGGCAGGCACCACGCGGTGCCTGTCACGTTGTGTTGTGCATGGCAATGCACAACATGCCTCTTTGGCATTGCGGCGGGTGCTGTTTACAGCAGCACCCGCCGCAATGTTAGAGATGCAGGCTGCAACCGCCAGGGTGGCGGTCACATCCTAATTGGTGGTGCGGGACCGCCGCACCGCTGGCGGCCGGTCCCAGCACCGCTAGGGTGGTGGGCGGACTGAAGTCCGCCCGCCATCCTAATGGGGCCCTTAGACATTACTGTATAAAATTAATACTTGGGTATTAAAATTAATACCTAAGTATTAATATACTACCCAACCAAAACCCCTATTTACCTGGCATACCATGCCAGAAAAAAAGGGTCACAAGCTATCATTTTTTCTTTTTTAATATAAAAATTAAAAGTCTAATAAAATAAAAAATAAGTAAACATTAAAAAGTAAGTACTTACCTAAACACTTACCTAAATTTGTTGTAATGTTTCATTGTGATAGCATGCGTTGTAATGGCATGCGTTGTAATGGTAATTTTGTTGCAATGGCATGCGTTGTAATGGTAGTTTCGTTGTAATAGTTTTGTTGTAAATGCATTACGTTGTAATGTATGCGTTGTAATGGTTCTTTCCCCTGGGTCTTGGGGACTGGTCCTGGGTACTGAGGCTTGAGGCCTGGTCCCGGGGCATGGGTCCTGGCTCCTAGGGCCTGGGTCCTGCGGCCTTGGTCCTGGTTCCTGGATCCTGGGGTCAGGGATCTAGGTCCTGGGTCATGGGTCCTGGGCCCCGAGTACTGGTTCCTGGGGCCTGGGTACTGGTTCCTGTGTCCTGAGTAAAGAGGCCTGAGGCCTGGGTCATGGGGCCTGGGTCCTGGAGCCTGGCGCCTAGGGCCTGCGACCTTGGTCCTGGTTCCTGGGTCCTGGGTTTTGGGGTTCGGGATCTAGGTCTTGGGGCCTGGGTCCTGGGGCCTAGGTCCCGGGTACTGGTTCCTGGTTCCTGGGGTCTGGGGACTGGGTCATGGCTTCTGGGGCCAGGGTCCTGGGGCTTGGGTCTTGTGGCTTGGGTCCCGGGGCTGAGGCCCTTGGAACTTGGTCCTGGTGCTTGGGTACCGGGTCCTGAGTACTGAGGCCTGGGTCATGGGTACTGGGTCCTGTGTCCTGAGCCCTGATGACTGGGTCATGGATACTGGGTCCTGCGTCTTTGAACCTGGGGCCTGGGTCCAGGGTACTGATTCCTGGGTTCTGGGTCCTGGGTTCTGGGTCATGGGTCCTAGGTTCTGGGTCATGGGTCCTTGGGTATGGGTCATGGTGCCTGGGTACTGGGGCCTGGGTCATGCCTCCTGGGGCCAGGGTCATGGGGCCGGGGTCACTGGGTCTGGGTCCCGGGACCTTGGTTCTGGTCCTTGGGTACTGGGTCCTGAGTACAGGGGCCTGGGTCATGGGTACTGGGTCCTGAGTCCTTGGGCCTAGGATCTGGGCCCTGGGGCCTGGTCTTGGGGCCTGTGTCTTGGGACCTGGGTCGCGGAGCCTGGGTCCTGGTGCCTGGGTCCTGGATCCTGGGATCTGGGTCATGAGTCCGTGGCCTTGGTCCTGGGTCCTGAGGATCAGGTCCTCATGCCTGGGTCCTGAGTCCTGGGGCCTAGGGCCAAGCCCTGGGTCCTGAGGTCTGGGTCATGAGGCTTGGGTCCTGGGTAATGGGTCCAGTGTTCTTCCGGCTGGGGGATTCTTCCTAGGGCCTGTGTTGTAGGTCAGGGTCCTAGGGCCCGGGTCCTTGTGCCTGGGTCCTGGGTCATGAGGCCTGCTTCCTGGGTCCTGAGTCCTTCGGCTTGGTGCCTTGGTCCAGGGTCATGTGTCCCAGGGCCTGGGTACCCAGGGCCTGGGTCAGGGGTCTTGATACCTGGGTGATGGGTCCTAGGTTCTGAGGCATGGGTCCTAGAGACAAGGTCCTGGGTCCCACGACTTGGGTCCTGAGTGTTGGATGAAAATATGTCTAGCTGACTTCTTCTAGCATTGTGCGAGTTAAGTTAGCATTTGCGGCACCATTTTGTATTCAGCTGCCATTTTGTGCCATGATCGAGATGAAGCTTCTGTCTCATACTGTCTGCCTCAGCAGAAAGCAGCCTCGATTGTTTCTTTTTATTATTCAAGGTTGAGCTTCGTTGCACTAATGAATAGCTCGTTTTGTGTTTTCATGCCTTTCCTCATATGTAGCTTTGCTCCCACTCTCAGAGAGACGGGCACGGGAAGAGTAACCTTGAAGCTAAAATAGTGTGTACCCGGTCTCAGGATGGTAGCTCATCCTTCTGTACCTCCTTTGTTCATCCGTGCCCAGGCTGGAAAATTCCAGTCTGAGCGTGTCTTAGGGGTGTTGGAAATGTATATCTAACTTTACCTTGTGGACGGGGTTAGTCCCTCGGCAGCCATCTAGGGAGGCTGGTCAGACCGGACTCTGCTCGAGGGCATACTAATAAATAACTTTGGTTTGTATTCTCTACTGTCTGACCGACTCTTCATTTGTATGGAAGGCTGAGAGGTGGTCGTGAGTGACCCGGGTGGCCCTAATCGGGTCACTTCCTTCAGTTGGCGCCCGAACAGGGACCCCATCGGGTGAGTGACCCATCTTTGCCCGCGAACGGGTGAGGAGGACGGGGCCATGTCGGGTCGGACGGGCGGACCGGGGATCCCTGCATGAGAGAGTCTGGTACTCGCAGCTGCCCCGTCTTTCTGACTGGGCGGTGCCTCGGCCAGCAGTCATCCCGGCTGGGGTCCTCAACGGCAAAACCCTTGGATCTGACTGCTTGGTCCAAAGAGTCGACAGTGGAGAATAATTCCGTTTGACCTGTGTGCACCAGGTGAGTTTGCTTTGGGCCATGGCGCCACTTTTGTTTGAGTTTGGTACGGTCTGAGGATCGTTTTTGGACAAGCGCTTGAATTTGTTTGGGTTCTTTATGAACATTGTGTTACTTTGATCTGGATTTGGTGCGGTCTGAGGACCAACTTTGGTAAGATATTTGCAAATATCTGCTCGGCATAAATAGTGAACGTTTTGTTTGGGGAAAATGCCCTGCTTGAGTAAACTCTGTTGCGTGAGTTGTAGTTTTTGTTCTGCTGATGCTCGATTGGAAGAGAGTGAGCCTGTGCCCCCGGAAGGCACGCCTAATTTTGAGATGTACGTGAAACACGGCCTTGGCCTTATTATGTTTATTACATTATGGCACAAATATACGAGGGACAATGCTGAGTTGCAGTGGCCACTCACAGGTACTTTTGACGAACAAAAGCATAATTTCCTGCAGGATAAGTTGTTAGCGAAGAGAAGTAGGCAGTCAATGTTTGATTCCCTCAGAACTTGGAAAAAGGAAGCTAAACAGAGGCGAATGAAAGCAGAAAAGGAGGCCCGAAAGGGAAGGATGCAAACAGTGACTCAGAAGGCTATTGCGTATGATAAAGAAAAGACTGAGAAGGGAATAGAGTGTGCCGATAGGAAGTTTCGATTGCAATGCGAAAAGTCTTATGTGGTTCGGGAAGACAATGATACATTTGTGGAAGAATTGTTAGACACCCGACCTCCGCCTCCATACGCACCGTAGAGAATATACCCTGCAGTGCCACAGCCCCAGTCTGTCTCTTCTGCCCCTGCTGTTTCTGTTTCTCCTGTTATTGACTCAGTTGCTTTAACCGCTGCGCCTCCTGTCAATGCTGTGGCTTCGCCCTCCGTGCCTGCGATAACTGCTAGTGTCTCTGCTGTGCCTATCGTGTCAGTGTCCCCTTTTTCTACAGCCCTTACGCCAACAACACAGCCATTATCGACATTGGTGCCTACTCTTTCAGTTACTACTCCTTCCCTCTTCCCTCATTCCCCGGCAGTACTGGGTAGTGGAACGCCTGTACGTGGACTGGGGATAGGAGCTGGGCGACAGCTAGGGGGCGGTTGGGACGAATTTTAATACAATCTGATGTGGGGGAGGAAGAAAAAAGGGCGGTAGCGAATCAGGCCGCTCAGTGGGCTCGTCATCCCATCCATAGTACTGAAGATGTGTGGAGTGTGGTGAGAGATGATGAGCCGTTTGTGCAGAGGCATGCCCTTAAGCACATGTCGGCTACACTGATTGGATTGTGGGAACAGTGCTTCAATGCTATAGCGCCCCAGATTATTTATGATATCAGAGATAATGTATATGCACCTAAGGAGGTTTTCGGAAATTTTGCGACATTGGTAGCTTATCGAGGTAGGCTGTCTGAGAAGAGCCCGAAGACAGTGTCCCAGTTTCCGATGAGGGAAGTCCAACCCATATATCACCCTGAGTTGCCAGAGCTTCGAGATCAGCGTGATGCTGTCATTAGATCAAAGGTAGAGGCCCGTTTCCAAGAGCAGTGGGTTTATAACCCATGGAAGAGGAGTGAGGTGTTATCCCTTAAGACTCAGTTACCTGTTCCTAGGAAAAATCCTACTGCATACTATAAGGAATTGACAGAAGCTGCTTCATTGACAGTAATGACGCTTGCGGATATTGAAATGTTCTTTGGTCTGCTGGTGCCCGTTGACATTTGGAGGCAGGTGCACACGCAGGACCACGCTGTGGAATTGGGTGGTACATGGGACCAGATTAAAGCATGGGATAAGGAAAGGAAGCCTGGAGAGAAGCCAAAGGCCGAGATACTAGCTTTACCCGGCCGAATTATTACCTATATGCACTCTTATTCCTCCAAGAAGGGTAGATTGGGACAAGTTAGCGGCATGTCGTCAGAAGAAGGATGAGAGTGTGTCCGATTTTTTCACGCGGTTTGAGGGTGTGTTTTTGGATTTCAGTGGACAGGATTTGTCAGTAGAATGGGGTGTCCGATTGTTTGTCAATAGATTTGTCACGAATCTGCTCCCAGAGATCGCGACTCGGTTGCAGGCTTCGGAGAGCACTTGGACGACATCCTCCCCTTCCGTAATTTTGAGTATGTCACAGTATTATGAACACAGGGAAAACGAAGAGACGGAGAAGGTGGAGAAGAAGCATAAGGAGTTGAAAACGAAGGTGTTGTAACAGCAGGCGTCTATGGGAAATGGAAGGGACATGGTGCTGGTCCGGCCCGGCAGCTTCCCCGTTCTAGCAGGAATGCTGCGCCTGTAGGGCCGAATCAGTGGTGTACTGCAAAGAGGAGGGGCACTGGCGTAGCGAGTGTCCGGTGTTATTGCAGAAAGTCGCGGCCCCTCGAGGACAGGGTTCTCGTGGACGGGGTCGTGGAGAAAGTGATCGGGACAAGGCTCGGGAGGATGGGACATCACAGGGTCGCTCTGATCAGAACTATTTTGATGACCCTCGAGGGAAACAGTATCATCACGATGATTATGATCTGGACGAGGTGACAGGGATGTCTCACAGCTAGGACAGCCAGGAACAGGGTGAGGGACCAGTTCAGATACCTGGAGATCAACGCGGTCCTGATGTCACCGCAGATTTGCAAGTGTCAGTTAAGAAAATCTGTGGACACAGGTGCAACGAATAGCTCTGTTTCTCATTCGCTGGTCCCCGGGTCAGCTCTGTCTGGCCAAAATAATGTTTTGGTAGGCTTTTCAGGTGTACCGGTTGTAAGCCCCATTTCCAAACGTCTTGCCTTGACTATCGGTCCTTTTACTGTGGATTCGTAATTTTTATTGACATCAAATTGTGGAGAAAATTTGATGGGCCTAGATTTATTAAAGAAGTTGCATGCGACAATTTATTGTTCTCCGGACGGTGTTTACATGACAATGGGACCAAATGTGATTAGCTCTAAGCAGTGCCTGTCCAAAAATGCGCCCCTTCCTGCTGAGCTTAAAGCTGTGCCACCCACTTTGTGGGCAACAGGTGACACGGACGTAGGATTACTGCAAATTCCCCCAGTTTCCATTAAGGTTAAAGACAATGCCATCTTGCCCCGTATTCCTCAGTACAAAATACCACAAGCGGGGGAGCGAGCTTTATTACGCATTATACAGGATGTGATTGAGTCGGGGGTAGTTGAGAAGACAGCATCGAATGTGTGTAACAGCCCTATTCTTCCTATTTAAAAAAAAGACAGCCCCAGACTCCCCTGATGACGACACAGATGTTTATCATTTTGTGATTGATCTGTGCTCAGTTAACAAAATAGTGGTCCCTCAGTTTCCGGTGGTCCCTGACATTACTGACCTTATCACGATGATTCCATCCTCTGCCAAATTCTTCTCTGTCATTGATTTGAAAAATGCGTTCTTCAGTATCCCAATTCATCCTGATAGCCATCACCGGTTTGGTTTTACACTGGCTGGCAGAAGCTTTAGATTCTGCCACGCTACTCATGGCTATACTGAGAGCCCTAGTATATATAGCCAAGCCTTGAAAGCCCAATTGGACTCCCTCACGCTTCCCTCAGGTAATGTATTGCTTCAGTATGTGGATGACATACTAATTGCTTCTGACACTGAACAGGGATGCAAAGACAGTACGGTTAAGTTGTTGCTACATTTGGCTCACCATGGACATAAAGTGTCCCTTTCTAAATTTCAATATTGTCGACAGGAGGTCACCTATTTAGGTCACCTACTGTCGAAGGAGGGTAGGAGATTGACCCCTGAGCGCATTAGCACCATTGTAAAAATGCCCATCCCTAAAACCCAGAGGGATGTACGCGCCTTCATTGGCATCACTTCCTACTGTCGACATTGGATCCCTAATTACTCATTACTAATAAAGGGCCAGATGTACGACCCTTTCATTTAGCACCTCGCAATTTGCGACAAATTGCGAGTCGCAAATTTGCAAGGCGCTAAATGAAATGTACAACAGTGTGTTTACACTGTTTTGCGATTCCCAATGGGGTCGCAAATTGAGAGGCTCATTAATATTAATGAGCCTCTCGCAATTTGCAAGCCCATTGTGAATTCCAGCCCTCCCAGGGATGGTGGCCTGCTGGGCTCAGCAGACCACCATGTCTGGGACTGCTTTTTAATGAAGCAGCTTTTTTTTTTTCTTTTTTTTTTTAAATGCAGCCCGTTTTCCTTAAAGGAAAACGGGATGCATTTTTAAAAAAAAATGAAACATTTTCGTTTCATTTTTATGGGCAGGCAGTGACCCCTTCCCATTTGTAAATGCATTACCACCTACTTGAAGTAGGTGGTAATTGCGAGTGTTTTGCGGCCGCAATTGCGGTCGCAAAACATTAGTACATTGTTTTTAGACTCGCTATTTGGAAGGGGACGCCCCTTCCAAATAGCGAGCCGCAAAACCTATTTAGCGAGTCGCAAACAAATTGCGACTCGCTAAGGATATGTACATGGCCCAATATGTTTTTGCATGCGCAAACGGGTTCGCAAACCCGTTTGCGCGTGCAAAAACGGGTCGGACATCTGGCCCAAAGTGTCTGCTAGCGCTAACCACTAAAGACGTGCATGAGCCCCTGCCTTGGATGCATGAATGTCAGCAGTCTTTTGAGCAATTAAAAGTTGCGCTTTGCTCTGCTCCTGTGCTTGGCACGCCTGATTATGCGAAGCCGTTTGTGCTGTATGTACACGAGACGGCCGGTTGTGCGCTCTCTGTCTTAACACAGGCCTTTGGAGGTAAGCAACGGCCGTGTGCTTATTTTTCTGCTTTGCTTGACCCAGTCGCCAGAGCCCTCCTGAGCTGTCTAAGAGCGGCCGCGGCTGTGGCCATCTCTATGAGGCAATCGGCTGGGCTCGTACTTGATACTGACCTCGCATCATGGTTCCGCATGCTGTGGAGACTCTTTTGAACAAAACCAAGACGCAGCACCTTACCAGTGCATGTCTGACCGGCTACGAGTTAACTCTTTTCGCCCAGCATATTATGATAAAAAGATGTGCCACTCTGAACCCTGCCACGTTACTACCCCTCCCTTCTGAGAGTGAAGAAATAGACATACATGATTGTCTGTTTCGGACGTAGGAGGAGACGAAGGGACGGGTAGACCTGACTGATATTCCCTTATCTGAACCCCATGGGGAAATATATGTCAATGGCTCTTGTTTCAAATTACCAGATGGCATATGCACTCACTACAATGCACACGGTAGTTGAGACATCAAGAGTTCCTTTTCAGTCCGCCCAGGCAGCTGAGTTAGTCGCTCTTATTAGAGCTTGTGAGTTGAGCGAGAGACTGGCTGCCAATATCTACACTGACAGCCAGTACGCCTTCGGGGTCACCCATCATTTTGGGCGGCTCTCGGCAGAGAGAGGGTTTCTAACATCCCATGGGATACGCATTCAGAATTGGCCCCTTATACATAGGCTTTTGTCTGCCCTGACACTCCCTAAGAAATTGCCTATAGTGAAGTGCAGTGCCGACAAGGCAATCACGGATGATGTGGGGAGGGAAAATGCATTTGCAGATCTGATAGCTAAGGAGACAGCTTGAACAAAGATGAAAAAGATGTTTGTAGCGGGTCCTGCCAGGTGGGTACCCGAGGCCACCATGTTTGAGCACACTCTGGACAATGTCAAAGAGACCCAGAGTGAGGCAACGATTGAGGAGTTAGCAGTATGGCAGGAAAGTACGGCACATTTGTATGAGGATGGGTGCTGGACTGACAAGTCAGAAAAGCAGACATGGATGTTACCGGATGCATATGTCCTTCCTGTGGTTACTATGGCGCACAGGCCAGCCCACATTAGTGCGAAGAGGATATGTAAGCTGTTAGACCCTGTATGGCAGAATGACAATATTCCCAAAGTTGCTGCTCACTTAGTGAAGTACTGTATGGTATGTATGATGTATAATCCTGGAAAAGGCACCCCTACACCTCCTGGTAATTTTGCACCGCCTTCCTTCCCTTTCGAGGTTCTCCAGATGGATTTCATCGAAATGGAACGAGTCAACAATCTGAAATACGTGTTAGTAGTTGTTTGTGCATTCAGTAAATGGATTGAGGCTTACCCCACTAAAGAGAACACAGCCATGGCAACGGCGAAGGCACTCTTAAAAGAGTTCTTCCCACATTTTGGTTTGCCCCGTTTGATTTGGAGTGACAACGGAAGTCAGTTCAACTCAAAGGTTATCCAGCTGGTGTGCGACGGTTTGCACATCAAGCAGGGATTTCTTGCTGCAAACCACCCCCAGTCGGCAGGTTTGGTTGAGAAGTACAATGGTACTCTCAAACTGAAGCTGGCAAACCATTTTTTTAATTGAGGACTGTTGGACTTGGCCCTTTTTGGCAGGTTCACCCCTGAACTTTTTGCCTTGTCTGTAACCTGGTGTTGGTGATTTCAGGCCTCTGGGCACTTTCGCACTGTGGTCCAGTGGAAAGTGCGTGCGCTCTCTGTGTACTGGTGGTGAGATTGGCCTGCCCTCCCATAGGAATGCATGGGGGATAAGTGTGTCCATGGTAATTCCTGGTATGAGAGGAGCAGTGTGGTCAAGACTGGTATGTATGAAATTGTGTGAATAAATGCTGCGCAATGGTGTGCGCAGATTTATTGTGGTTATTTTAGAAATGCCACTTTTAGAAGTTGGCATTTCTGTGTGCTCTGTGTCTGCCTGCCTGATGTGAATTGCATGTCTGGCTTGTGAGTGACAGGGGCTGGGAGGTGTGTGTGGCTCCAGGAGGGGCAGGGTGAGTCAGCGCAGGGTTGAATGGAGAGATCTCCATGTAGATGGTGGGAGGAGTTGCACCTGGGACCTGAATAGGGCTGTGCCTTCCCTCTACAATGCTGGCTCCACCTCCTGTGGTGCGTCTGATGTCCCTGGCCTATCCTGTGAAAGGGAGAGAGGAGCTGAGCAAAACAAAGTGCTCCAAAGCTCCCCCGAACCAGTTGTATCTGGTTCTCCCATGCCCTACACTTTGAGACAAAGGGTTTGCTGGTATAAAAGAAGGGGCTGTGACCCCATGTAAATGTTCAGTCTTGGTGTGCTGTTCCTGCCGGGCGTGCTGCTGCTGGGGCCCAGGAGGGGGCTGCCAGGAGGGCTTGCCCCCTGGGCCCTGCATTGCCCCCTTGATGCCTTGAGGACTTTCTTTTTAGGTCCCTTCTGCTGTTCTTGGCATCCCCCAGGGCCCAGGACCTTTGCTGCACTCTTTGGCGCCCTGTGAGCGCCAGGCTTTACCCTAATTGTCCCCTGGAGGAAAGGAGCACGAGGGCTCCGCAGCGCTGAGCTGCAGTTATCCCCGAGGGAATCCCGACGTAGGGATTCCCCCCGTGATGCCGATCCTAGCGGGAGCCCACCCCGCTTTATGATTATTTTAAAATGCGGGTGCCCACCCCGCTTTATGATTATTTTAAAAATGTGGGTGCCCACCCCGCTTATGCGGTGTCTAAAACGGGTGCCTACACCGTATTGCCGAGAGAAATCACCGCCGCGGCCCGAGAAGCACCAAAACCGGAAGCCAGGCGTGTTTGTCTGGCATGGGACGGAGCCTATGGCCGGAAGCGAGGGGAAGCTCTGCTGCGGGCCTAAAGGAGAACGGGAGCCTACCCCGCCTCCACGAGCTGATGCGAAGTCCCGGGTCCCAGGAGGGGGCCCGGGTGAAGTGAGGAGAGAAGGGAGCCTCGCAGGCTCCATTTCCGCCCCCCTCCTCGTCTTAGAGGAAGGGAGGCGGGTTCGCCCGTCCGGAACCTTGCAGGCTCCATGTGCAAGTCCCGGTCCCAGAAGAGGGACCGGGCGAAGGAGAGCGCGCCGCAGCCAGCCGCCCTTGAAGGAGAGAGAGGAGTTCTCCGCCGGCACCGGTGAGTAGGGCCCTCACGAGTGTTCTTGGTGCCTGTTCCAGGCACCATGTTTAGTTCTGAGCGGCCCCGTCTGGCAGCGGGCCGCTCCAACCCTGGCGCATAATTGTTTTAGAGCCCCGTGTGGCTCCAACGTGGCGCATAGTTTGTCTCAGAGCCCAGATGGCTCTAACAAGGGGCATAGTTGTTTTAGAGCCTGCGTGGCTCCTACGAGGGGCGTAATTGTTTTAGAGCCTCGGTGGCTCCAACGATAGCATAATTATCTTAAGAGGTCCCATGCTGTTCCCCTGTTGCCATGATCCCAGCTGCCCCGCTTGCGAGAGGGCAGCTGCAACGGTTTGGGCATAATTGCTTGCAGGGCACAGTCGGTGCCAGTGGCCCACATCTTTATTTTACAGCTGCGCAGCAATTAGTGCCAGCTGCTACGTTTAGGCCATTCTTTCTTTGGGGGCATGTCTTTTGAAGTTAGGAGTCAGATGCACTCCTTTGCCCCATATATTCACAGCTGCGCAGCACTTAGTGCCAGCTGCTACGTTTAGGCCTGCGCAGATTGCGCACCCTAGACTTCCGCTGCTTAGGCAGCGCGCCCTGACTTTTGGACAGAGGGCATTTGAGCCCCTTAGAGATGGCCAGTTGGCCAGGGGGACTGTTAGGTTTGTAGGGCGCCAGGCCCTAATGTGATTTATGCCTCTGCTATGGTTTCTACTGTGAAGTTATGTGCTAATGTGATTTGTGTCCTAAAATGTGGTGCTAGGAAATGTGATGCATTTACTATGGTTTACGCACCCTGTTTCATACCTCTAAATGTATTTCTAGGATTATGAGGTTTTGCATAATGTGTTTATGCTTGTGAGGTTATTATTTCCTAATGCGTTTAGGTTGTGAGTTATTCTCTACTGTGAGTTATGCCCCTAATGTGATTTATACCTAGGAGGTTAGGGTCTAATGCGTTTAGACTCATGAGATGTGTGCATAATGTGTTTATGCTGGTGAGGTTGGCGTATAAGGTATTTTGCGCCTAATGTGATACTGTGCATAACGTGGTTTATGTTACAGGCTGATGCTGAGTACAGTGGTCACCAGTGATTACTGGTTGTACGTTTATGATATGTTCTACATTTATGATCTTTACTAAGTGATGGTTCTGACAGTGGCCCACGTGGCCCTGTCATGTGTACATAATCCCCTGTAAAAATGACCTAGTGCCAGGTGGCACGATGTATATTTTGTGAGTACTATTCTAATGTGTTTTATGATAATACAAAGGCTATTTTTATATATAACCTTGTGTGGAGTTCCTTTTTGTGGTGTGCCTAGTATGTTGTTGCTGTGTGTGTGTTGCGCAAACGCTTTACACATTGCCTCCGGGATAAGCCTGACTGCTCGTGCCATGCTACCAAGGGGGTGAGCAGGGGTTATCTTTGGCGTGTAACTCCCTCGCCCTGACTAGAGTGGTGGTTTCTGCCTGGCTTTGGCGCAAGCCTTAGCCAACCAGAAATCCCATTTCTAACATTGGTTGTCAGCGGTGAGGATAGGACTTGCGTTTGCTCAATACCGCAGCGACAACTGGTTGCACTACAAGCTCTGCATTTTAGATAGTCACATGTATGGGGATTATTGTGTCTGAGTTTGTTTTAAGTGTCATTTCTTTTTGAAATGTGTTTTATGTTGCACTATGAGTTGGGTGTCCTGCCAAGGACAGAAACCAGAGAATCTGGAGGAGTGTGACTGCCCTTGTGCAGACTGCTATTTCTTGGGTTGGCCTGAAGCTGACGGAGTGTGACTGCCCTTGTGCCATCGTGCTATTTCTTGGGTTGGCCTGAAGCTGAAGGAGTTGACTGCCCCTGTGCTGTCTGCTATTTCTAGGGTTGGCCTACAGTGGTAACTTAATTGGCATGGAGTAACTAGCTCGGGAGGGTAGATTATCCCCTAAGTGCAGTGTGAGTTTTCTGGAATTCCCAGTAAGGATGGGATCCAGTGGTGGCAGCAATATGTAGTCCAGTGCAGGAAGTCCCATTCCCAGTTCCCAGAAGTGGTACCTGGTTCCCGGTTAAGAGGGGGACAGGTTGTGTTTCAGGGGCAGTAAGATGCTGTCTCACCAGTCTTGTGGGGGGAGTGTGGATGAATGTTGTCATGCACTGGACGTTTGGGTGATTGGTTAGCACGGTAAATGGTGTTAAAGGGCTATTCAGTCTGTTCTGTCAGAGAGAACATGCCCCCAAATTGTTTTCCGGAGTCGCGCCAACAAATGTTGGAGGGTGTGAGTTCTTTGATTCAAGGGAGCTTGCATTGGGGAGTGAGAATAGAGGAATGGTGCAGGTGTCTTCCAACCCAGAGTGGTGGAAGTGGTTCAGAGTAGCCCAGCTAGGTGACCTTATTGTGAGGAGGTTGTGTGGCCTCACGCCCAAACTCGCTGAAGCGGGCGTGAGACTGGGTCGTATTCCGAACCCCAACCTCGGTCTCCAGGACTGGTTGGTTCTTAGAGGGAACACCAGGTAGGGAGCCTAGTCTGTCCTGTTGGACCGTTCTTCGAGGGGGATCTCCCTTGTTAGGTGAGCTGGGAGTGTTTGTAAACAGGCCTCCATCAGTTCTAGTGTCTGGCAGTACCGCTCCAGTTGGGAGGGTGCAGAAGTCCAGATTGAGGGGTGAGAGGGGGAAAGAGTCCCCAGTGGAAGAACCAGTGGGTCAGGGGTCAGCCAGAAGGGCTGAGGTCCCATTGATTAGCCATGGTGATGCCACGTCTGTCCTGGGGCATCTTCACGCACTGTCAAAGGGACAGGAGGTCGTGAGCTCTGCGCCAGGTTGCTGGGGCATCTTCACGCACTGTCAAAGAGACAGGAGGTCGTGAGCTCTGCGCCAGGCAGACTGTCACACGACACATTAGGTATGTGTCACCCTCAGGAAGTCCTGGTTCGCCGGGCAATTGTCTGACCAAAGGGTAGCGTCCCTGGGTTGGGGAGCCAGGTTCAGGTGTTTCCTGACCTGGACGGCAGGGCGACTGTAATCAGTGTCCTGGCCGGTTTACCTTCTAGGGGTACCCCGTTGAACACAGGTGGGGCCCATCTTAAGTGAAGAGACCCTGTGTTTCCCAGAAGGGGTGGTGCAGGCCTAGCCGGGATCTATAGGGTCCCTGGCTGAATGTGGTAGTACTACCCTGAGAGCAGGTGGGGCCCATCTTAAGTGAAGGGACCCTGCTCTACAGTGGGAGGGTGCAGAACTCTGGAAGGGGGTGCAGAGGGAGGCAGTCCTCGCCTCTGACCCCGGTGCATCCGGTGAATGTGGATCCCAGGTGGTAGACCAGTTGATGGAGAGAGGTCCTGAACTGGTGGGAGAGTTGTGTTCTGGTGGGTGCTTCCCCTGGGAGGGTGCGTAACCCCAGAAGAGAGGTAGGGTGAGGAGATGCTTCGCCCGTGACCTCTGGTCAGCCTGAGGGTGCGGACCCTAGGTTGGAGGATCAGTGGTAGTTTGGAACTACACTGAGAGGGAGAGTGGAAAATGGCTATTATGTGCCAGGGGTTACTGCCCCCCACTCTGTGGATTGGCAAGGACCAGTGATGTCTAGGTGGCCTAGGGCCTGGTCCTGGCCGTGGACAACTAGGAATTACCAGTGGGGTAGGCTAGTTGGGCCTGAGAGTTCTTTTTCAGAGGGAACCACATGGGTTCAGAGTGGCGTAGAACCGGAGGGTGTCCCTGCAATGAGGGCCCGCGTCCGTGTTCTATCGCCCGAAGCAGGGAAGCCCATCAAGGTAGTGATTGGTCTGCCCTGCGTTTTGGCTGGAAGGGTGTTGTGTTGGACTTGGCCCTTTTTGGCAGGTTCACCCCTGAACTTTTTGCCTTGTCTGTAACCTGGTGTTGGTGATTTTAGGCCTCTGGGCACTTTCGCACTGTGGTCCAGTGGAAAGTGCGTGCGCTCTCTGTGTACTGGTGGTGAGATTGGCCTGCCCTCCCATAGGAATGCATGGGGGATAAGTGTGCACATGGAAATTCCTGGTATGAGAGGAGCAGTGTGGTCAAGACTGGTATGTATGAAATTGTGTGAATAAATGCTGCGTAATGGTGTGCGCAGATTTATTGTGGTTATTTTAGAAATGCCACTTTTAGAAGTTGGCATTTCTGTGTGCTCTGTGTCTGCCTGCCTGATGTGAATTGCATGTCTGGCTTGTGAGTGACAGGGGCTGGGAGGTGTGTGTGGCTCCAGGATGGGCTGGGTGAGTCAGCGCAGGGTTGAATGGAGAGATCTCCATGTAGATGGGTGGGAGGAGTTGCACCTGGGACCTGAATAGGGCTGTGCCTTCCCTCTACAATGCTGGCTCCACCTCCTGTGGTGCGTCTGATGTCCCTGGCCTGTCCTGTGAAAGGGAGAGAGGAGCTGAGCAAAACAAAGTGCTCCAAAGCTCCCCGAACCAGTTGTATCTGGTTCTCCCATGCCCTACACTTTGAGACAAAGGGTTTGCTGGTATAAAAGAAGGGGCTGTGACCCCATGTAAATGTTCAGTCTTGGTGTGCTGTTCCTGCCGGGCGTGCTGCTGCTGGGGCCCAGGAGGGGGCTGCCAGGAGGGCTTGCCCCCTGGGCCCTGCATTGCCCCTTGATGCCTTGAGGACTTTCTTTTAGGTCCCTTCTGCTGTTCTTGGCATCCCCCAGGGCCCAGGACCTTTGCTGCACTCTTTGGCGCCCTGTGAGCGCCAGGCTTTACCCTAATTGTCCCCTGGAGGAAAGGAGCACGAGGGCTCCGCAGCACTGAGCTGCAGTTATCCCCGAGGGAATCCCGACGTAGGGATTCCCCCAGTGATGCCGATCCTAGCGGGAGCCCACCCCGCTTTATGATTATTTTAAAATGCGGGTGCCCACCCTGCTTTATGATTATTTTAAAAATGCGGGTGCCCACCCCGCTTATGCTGTGTCTAAAACGGGTGCCTACCCCGTATTGCCGAGAGAAATCACCGCCGCGGCCCGAGAAGCACCAAAACCGGAAGCCAGGCGTGTTTGCCTGGCCTGGGGCGGAGCCTATGGCCGGAAGCGAGGGGAAGCTCTGCTGCGGGCCTAAAGGAGAACAGGATCCTACCCCGCCTCCACGAGCCGATGCAAAGTCCCGGGTCCCAGGAGGGGGCCCGGGTGAAGTGAGGAGAGAAGGGAGCCTCGCAGGCTCCATTTCCGCCCCCCTCCTCGTCTTAGAGGAAGGGAGGCGGGTTCGCCCGTCTGGAACCTCGCAGGCTCCATGTGCAAGTCCCGGTCCCAGAAGAGGGACCGGGCGAAGGAGAGCGCGCCGCAGCCAGCCGCCCTTGAAGGAGAGAGAGGAGTTCTCCGCCGGCACTGGTGAGTAGGGGCCTCACGAGTGTTCTTGGTGCCTGTCCCAGGCACTGTGTTTAGTTCTGAGCGGCCCCGTCTGGCAGCGGGCCGCTCCAACCCTGGCGCATAATTGTTTTAGAGCCCCGTGTGGCTCCAACGTGGCGCATAGTTTGTCTCAGAGCCCAGATGGCTCTAACAAGGGGCATAGTTGTTTTAGAGCCTGCGTGGCTCCTACGAGGGGCGTAATTGTTTTAGAGCCTCGGTGGCTCCAACAATAGCATAATTATCTTAAGAGGGCCCATGCTGTTCCCCTGTTGCCATGATCCCAGCTGCCCCGCTTGCGAGAGGGCAGCTGCAACGGTTTGGGCATAATTGCTTGCAGGGCACAGTCGGTGCCAGTGGCCCACATCTTTATTTTACAGCTGCGCAGCAATTAGTGCCAGCTGCTACGTTTAGGCCATTTTTTCTTTGGGGGCATGTCTTTTGAAGTTAGGAGTCAGATGTAAGTCCGTTTTTCTTTTGTAAGTCCGTTTTTATATAGCGCAGCTACTCACCCTTACGGGTCTCAAGGCGCTGGGGGCCGGAGTGGAAATTAAGTGAGCTATTGCCCAGAGTCACATGGTGCTGAGCTGAGCTGCCGCCGGAGCCGGGGATCGAACCGTGAACCCTGTGCTCCGGAGTCAGCTGCCCTGGCCGCTGCACTCCTTTGCCCCATATATTCACAGCTGCGCAGCACTTAGTGCCAGCTGCTACGTTTAGGCCTGCGCAGATTGCGCACCCTTGACTTCCGCTGCTTAGGCAGCGCGCCCTGACTTTTGGACAGAGGGCATTTGAGCCCCTTAGAGATGGCAAGTTGGCCAGGGGGACTGTTAGGTTTGTAGGGCGCCAGGCCCTAATGTGATTTATGCCTCTACTATGGTTTCTACTGTGAGGTTATGTGCTAATGTGATTTGTGTCCTAAAATGTGGTGCTAGGAAATGTGATGCATTTACTATGGTTTACGCACCCTGTTTCATACCTCTAAATGTATTTCTAGGATTATGAGGTTTTGCATAATGTGTTTATGCTTGTGAGGTTATTATTTCTAATGCGTTTAGGTTGTGAGTTATTCTCTACTGTGAGTTATGCCCCTAATGTGATTTATACCTAGGAGGTTAGGGTCTAATGCGTTTAGACTCATGAGATGTGTGCATAATGTGTTTATGCTGATGAGGTTGGCGTATAAGGTATTTTGCGCCTAATGTGATACTGTGCCTAACGTGGTTTATGTTACAGGCTGATGCTGAGTACAGTGGTCACCAGTGATTACTGGTTGTACGTTTATGATATGTTCTACATTTATGATCTTTACTAAGTGATGGTTCTGACAGTGGCCCACGTGGCCCTGTCATGTGTACATAATCCCCTGTAAATATGACCTAGTGCCAGGTGGCACGATGTATATTATGTGAGTACTATTCTAATGTGTTTTATGATAATACAAAGGCTATTTTTATATATAACCTTGTGTGGAGTTCCTTTTTGTGGTGTGCCTAGTATGTTGTTGCTGTGTGTGTGTTGCGCAAACGTTTTACACATTGCCTCCGGGATAAGCCTGAATGCTCGTGCCATGCTACCAAGGGGGTGAGCGGGGGTTATCTTTGGCGTGTAACTCCCTCGCCCTGACTAGAGTGGTGGTTTCTGCCTGGCTTTGGCGCAAGCCTTAGCCAACCAGAAATCCCATTTCTAACAAGGACGCTCACAGCAACAAATAAAACTACTTCTAGCCAGTGAGTCGCACCTCATTTTAAACATTGAGAACTGCATTTCTTTTCTCACGGGGACCAGAGGGCACTTTAGTGACACAAGCACTGTCAGTGCATTTATACATGCCTTTTCACTGTTTCTTTTTTCTTTTCTCACTTCTGAGAACTCTATGATGAGACACACACTTTTCCTTTCAGGGAAGAAAGCAACCGATGATGATAAGTGGGTGAGCTAGTGAGTACCAACCAGCAAGCCCCCCTTGGTGTTACTACCGTAAGGTGCTTTCCTTCCTCTCTCACATTTTTTCACGAATTCTCTATAGAAATATTGTCCTATCCTGTGGTGTAGTGACGTTTCGCTTTAAAATTGAACAAGCAGACACTCAGGAAAGTGGCACTAGGCCTTACCTGGGAGGAAGTTTTGAAGAAATTTACAAACTCCTCGAGTGTCTTGAATATAAGTTTTCTTGTTCATAATCAGTCAGGTCTACTTGTGGTGGTAGAAAGATCAAAGAGAGTACAGGATTGCAATGGCCAGATGCTTTACCATTAGCTCTGTTGTCTACAAGCACTACGGCTCACTCTAGGACAGGATTGTCACCATACAAGGTCGTGTTTGACTGCCCGGCGAATGTCTGGGACCTCGTCGTTTTTCCGAGGTAGAATACCCTTTACTTGTGGATTACTTATATGAGTTGACTAAAAAATTGCGCTCTATTCACCAACAGATTTATGAAGCTTTGCCGACAGCTCCAGAGGGGCCAGGCTGCGATATCCGGCCCGGTGACTACGTCCTGGTGAGGAACTAGCAGAGGAAAGGCAGTTTGGAGCCGTGCTGGAAGGGGCCTCTCCAGGTCCTCCTCGCCACTCGAACGGCAGTGAAGGTGGACGCCTCCGGAAGAATTGGATTCATTCTACCCACTGCCGGAGAGTGCCCCTTCCGTTGCCCTACGACCGCTGGGTGCTTGATGGGATTGGCGACTCTGAAACGGAGCAAGTACCTCGTTTCGTTCCCTACTCAGATGCACGACGGACGTGGGCACCCACCAAGGAGGAGAGCAACACAGTGTTGAATGAGGCGGTGCCACCTGAGATTAAGGCCATCCAGGAGCCCCAGGCTGTTGGTCCATCTGTGCTTGAGCCCCAGTCCATTCAACCCCAGCCTGTGTTTGAGCCCCAGCCCATTGGTCCCTCTGAGTCTGAGCCCTTGTTTGCTGACCCCTCTGTCCCTGGAGTAGCTAGGTACAATCTGCGCCCCCGACGGAATAGCAGTGCACCAAAGGAGAAGTCAGACTAGTAGGGATGGACTGCGAGGAAAAAGAATAGGGTGTACCTTGCCTGTGGTACCAATGGTAGTTTAGGGAAAGGGAGATTGGTGCATTGTTCAGACATTGGACAGGGTGAATTCGACGTGCTCACCCGGAAAGAAGGGGGGTACACTACACTGAACGACGTGGGATTTCTTCAGAAAGGGCTGCGATCGCGCAGCTCCACCGAAAGTGCTCAACAGCACCACCGTAGATGAACAATAGGAGTCTGCCAGCGAGACTCTGACGGACGCTGGGAACATTGCCCCTTTCTTGTTTTATCACCGTTGGCTCCATTGCATGTCCTTTCCTCAGATTCAAAAATGTACCCATTTGGTCGCCCCATTATGGAGGAAGAACAGCCCTTTGCAGCCCCGCGTTTCGGGCAGAATGGGTCTGGTTGGTCTAGTTGGTCTGTTAAGAGTAAAATTGTCTTCGTAGTAATTATCCTGATCTTTCTGATAACAATGCTTGGAATAGTGTGGTTCCTTGAAGAGAAATATCCTGTGCACTCTTTGATTGGTACAACGCCCAGCCCCCCTGAGCACATGTTTGTTACTTTAGCCCCTCACAAGGGTGAGCACAGAAAAACACATGTAGATAATGTCTTCCTGCAGATGCTTCACCAGGCGCACCATACCTCGAATGTTACTAATTGCTGGATTTGCGGCCTGCTCCCTTCTGTGACACATAAAAATGATGTACTACTGTCCCTGCCGTTTTCCTATCTAGGAAGCTGCGAGGCCTGGTTTCAACTGTTTACCATGGTGTATACCCATTTCCATGCTGATGCCATGAATATGACATATGCAGATTATGATACTGTGTTAGAATATATACATGTTCACCAAGGATTTACTCCAGGAGAGCGAGGGGCCCCTGATACATTGTCTCCAACAGCCTGTATGAATATATATGAGAACGAAAAAAATGCAACATGGCTTCAAAATGAAATGTTGGATTTTCAGGGATTTAACGTCACTGAATGTTTTAGGTCTTTCCAGATGCGCAATATTACTCAGGATGAAGCAATGCCAGTGCCGGTAGTTAACACAAACAGCTAGTTTTTGTGTTCAAGGTTTTAGAAATGTTCAAGTGGGACAGAGTAATTGCAACTATACCTATGTGTTGAGCACAACAAGTAGCCCACCTTTACTTCCACCCCATAATGTTTATTTCGTTTGTGGGTCCCAGGCTTATGTGTGGCTTCCTAGGGGGTGGTCTGGCATATGTTATGTCTCTTTCCTCCTTCCCCCGGTATATATAGCTCCATCCAACTATCATAGGGATCACCGATTGCAGCGTAGGGGTGTCCACCTATCCCGTATCAGAAGGGTCATCAATACAGAAGACATTGATCAGACAGATACTACCCTACAGCAGTTCACTGATGCCATGAAGGATATCGTTCCTTTCTGGGGCCCTATGTCCAATAGCCTTAATATCCCTCGCCTCACTAGGGTGGTAGAAGGGGTCATTAATACCACAGCTGGGATTCTAACAAATATTACAGCTGTGCTCCAGCTACGAGGCTTGTTGCTCTTCAGAACAGGATGGTGTTAGACGTCATCCTTGCTGATTGGGGTGGGGCCTGTCGCGTTATCCGTCGTAGCTGCTGTATATACATACCAGACCACGCTCCGAATGTATACGCTGCGATACAGAAGCCGGACAGGCTTGCAACCGACATTCACCAAGATAATGGAACTTGGACGCTTTCTGGTTGGTTGTGGGGTTTAGTAGCATCCTGGGGTTGGAAGATCCTTATCTTTCTAGTAGTAATTGCTGGTGTTATTTTTACTTGTTGCTTATGCATCCATTGCCTTCCTGCTTGTTGTGCTTACTGTATTGGGAAGTTAACACCTGCACCAAAGGCCCCCGTGCATGATGTTAAGTCTTCTGCTATGATGATGCAAGCTGTCCACGATTTAATGGCCATTGACGAAGGCATTTTTGAGTACTGATAATGTGTGAATAAAAAGAGTACCAGTAGTCTTTTGACGTGAACACTTATTACTCTCCTATGCATTAGACAAAATTGTTAGCAAATGCTAAAAGGAGGGTCCTGTTGGACTGAAAATATGTCTAGCTGACTCCTTCTAGCATTGTGCGAGTTAAGTTAGCATTTGCAGCACCATTTTGTATTCAGTCGCCATTTTGTGCCATGATCGAGATGAAGCTTCTGTCTCATACTGTCTGCCTCAGCAGAAAGCAGCCTCGATTGTTTCTTTTTATTATTCAAGGTTGAGCTTCGTTGCACTAATGAAAAGCTCGTTCTGTGTTTGCATGCCTTTCCTCATATGTAGCTTTGCTCCCACTCTCAGAGAGACCGGCACGGGCTGAGTAACCTTGAAGCTAAGATAGTGTGTACCCGGTCTCAGGATGGTAGCTCATCCTTCTGTACCTCCTTTGTTCATCCTTGCCCAGGCTGGAAAATTCCAGTCTGGGCGTGTCTTAGGGGTGTTGGAAATGTATATCTAACTTTACCTTGTGGACGTGGGTTAGTCCTTCGGCAGCCATCTAGGGAGGCTGGTCAGACTGGCCTCCGCTCAAGTGCATACTAATAAATAACTTTGGTTGGTATTCTCTACTGTCTGGCCAACTCTTCATTTGTATGGAAGGCCTAGAGGTGGTCGTGAGTGACACGGGTGGCGCTAATTGGGTCACTTCCTTCATGAGTCCTGGGGCCTGGGTACCGGAGCCTGGGTCCGGGAGCTTAGGTCCTGGGTCATGAATCCTGGGGCTTGGGTGCTGAGTCCCGGGTCCTGGAGCTTGGGTCCTGGGTACTAGTTCCTGGGGCCTGGGACATGGGTCCTGGGACATGTGTCCTGGATCCTGGGACCTAGGTCCTCGGTCCCGAGTCCTGGTGCCTGGGTCCTGGGTCACGGGTCCCTGGGCTTGTGTCCCAGAGCCCAGGTCCTGGAACTTGGGTCCTGGTGCCTGGGTCTTGGGTCCTGGGGCCTGGGTCATGGGGTCTGGGTCTTGGGACCTGGGTCCTGAGTCATGGGGCTTGGGTCCCGGGGCCTGGGTCCTGAGTTATGGGCTCAGGGTCCTGAGTCCTGCGGTCTGGGGCCTGGGTCATGGGTCCTGGATCTTGGTATCTGAGTCCCAGGTCCTGGTGCCTAGATCCTGCATGGGTCCTAGGGCCTGAGTGATGGGTCCTAGGTCCTGAGTCCTTTGGCCTGGGGACTAGGCCCTGGGTCACGTGTCCTGGGTCCAGGGTACTGGTCCCTGGGTCCTGCGGCGTTGGTTCTGGGGCCTGAGTCCTGGGGCCTGGGTCATGGAACATGGGTCCTGGGTCCTGAGTTCGGGGTCCTTGGTCATGGCTCCTGGGTCAAGGCTCATGGGTCTAGGTCCTGGGCCTTGAGTCCTTGGGCCAATGGCCTTGGTCCTGATGCCTGAGCCCTGGGGCCTGGTTCCTAGGACCTGGGGCTGTGGTCATGGGTACTGGGTCAAGGTGCCTGGGTCTAGGGTCCTGGGGCCTGAGGCCTGGGTCATGGGTCCTGGGAACTGGGTCCTGGTTCCTAGGACCTGGGTACTGGGGGCTTTGTCATGGGTCCTGAAGCCTAAGGCCTGGGGCCTGGGTCATGGGGGCCTAAGTCATGGGATTTGGGTCCCGTACCCCAGGTACTTTGGTCCTGGGTCTTGGGTCCTGGGGCCTGGGTCATGGGGTCTGGGTCTTGGGACCTGTGTCCTGAGTCATGGGGCTTGGGTCCCGGGACCCGGGTTCTGAGCTCAGGGTCTTGGGTCATGGTTAGTGGGTCCTGAGTCCTTGGGCCTGGGGCGTGTGTCCTGGGGCCTGCATCCCGGGGTACTGGTTCCTGGGACCTGGGTCCTAGGTTCTGGGTCCTGAGTCCTAGGGCCTGGGTCCTGAGTCCTAGGGGCTGGGTACTGAGTTCTGGGTACTAGGTCCTGCCCCTGGGTCATGGGTCCTGGGTCTTGGTGCCTGGGTCCTGGGGTGTGCATTCTAGGGCCTGGGTCATGGGTCCTAGGTCCTGAGTCCTTGGGCCTCGGTCCTGGGGACTAGGTCCTGTGGACTAAGTCATGGAGCCTGGGTCATGGGTCCTGGGTCCCAGGTCCTTGTGCTTAGGTCCTTGGGCATGGGTCCTGGGGCCTGGAGCCTGGGTCCTGGGACCTGGGTCATGGCTCCTGAAGCCTGGGTCCTGCAGCCTGGATCAAGGGTCCTGGGACCTGGGTCCTGATGCCTGGGTCCTGGTACCTAGGTCCTGGGGCTGTGGTCATGAGTACTGGGTCCAGGTGCCTGGGTCTAGGGTCCTGGGGCCTGAGGCCTGGGTCATGGGTCCTGGGAACTGGGGCCTGGGTCATGGGTCCTGGGAACTGGGAACTGGGGCCTGGGAACTGGGGCCTGGGAACTGGTTCCTGGTTCCTAGGTCCTGGGGGCCTAAGTCACGGGACTTGGGTCCCGTAGCCCCGGTACTTTGGTCCTGGTGCCTGGGTCATGGGTACTGGGTGCTGAGTCCTGGGCCCTGGAGCCTGGGTCCTAGGTTCTGGGTCATGTGTCCTTATTCCCAGGTTCTGGGTCATGTGTCCTTGTTCTCAGGTTCGGGGTCTTGGGTCATGTGTCCTTGTTCCTAGGTTCTGGGTCATGTGTCCTTGTTCCCAGGTTCTGGGTCATGTGTCCTTGTTCCCAGGTTCTGGGTCATGTGTCCTTGTTCCCAGGTTCTGGATCATGGGTCCTGAGTCCTAGGGGCTGGGTACTGGGTCCTGAGTCCTCGGGTCTGGGTCCTGGTGCCTGGGTACTTGGGCTTGGGTCATGGCTCCTGGAGCCTGGGTCATGAGGCCTGGGTCATGGATCCTGGGTTATGGGTTGAGAGTTATTCGGGCAGGGGCCTTGTTCCTAGGGCCTGATTCCTGGGTCCTTGTGCCTGGGTCCTGAATCCTGGGTGCTAGGGCATGGGTCGTGGCTTCTGGGTCCTAGGTCCTGGGGCCTGGGTCATGGGGACTAGGGTCTGGGTCCAGAGACTTGGGGCCAGTGTCCTGGGGCCTGGGTCATGGCTCCTGGAGCCTAAGTCATGGCTCCTGGGGCCTGGGTTGTTGGGCTTGTGTCCCGGGGCTGGGGACCTGGGTGTGGTGCCTGAGTCCTGGGGCCTAGGTCCTAGGTTATGGGTCCTAGTTCCTGTATTCTGGGACCTAGGTCCTCGGTCCCATGGCCTTGGTCCCAAGTCCTGGTGCCTGGGTCCTGTGCACTTGCTCATGGGTCCTGGGGCCCGGGTCCTTGGTCATGGGTCCCGGAGTCTGGGTCACAGGGGTTGGGTCCCGGAGCCCATGTCCTGGGCCTGGAACTTGGGTCCTGGTGCCTGGGGCTTGGGTCCTGGGGCCTGGGTCAGGGGTCCTGTGGCCTGGGCCCTAGGTCCTGGTTCATGGGTCCTGGTTCATGAGTCCTGGGTCCTAGGGCCTGGGTCCCAGGGCCTGGGGCCTGGTCTTGATTCCTGGGTTTTGAGGCCTGGGTACCAGTTCCTGGGCCCGGAACATGGGTCCTGGTGCCTCAGGGTTGGGTCCTGGGGCATGGGTTTTGGGACCTGGGTCCCGGGGCCTGAGTCATATGGCTTGGGTCCTGAGTCCTGGGGTCTGGGTCGTGGGTCATGGATACTGGGCCGTGGCTCCTGAGTCCTTGGGCCTGGGTCCCAGATACTGATTCCTGGGTCCCTGGGCCTGAGTCCTATGTACTGGGTCATGGGTCCTGGGGGCTGGGTCCTGGGTCATGAGTCGTGGGGTCTGGGTCCTGGTGCTTGGGGTCTGGGTCCTGGTGCTTGGATACTGGGTCCTGAGTCCTGGGGTCTGGGATATGGGTTCTAGGTCCTGGGTCCTGAGTACTTGGGACTGGGTCCTGGGTCCTAGGTTCTGGGTCATGGGTCCTGAGGCCTAGGGGCTGGCTCCTGGGTCCCGAGTCCTGGGGTCTGGGTCCTGGGTACTGGGTCAAGGTGCCTGGGTCTAGGGTCCTGGGGCCTGAGGCCTGGGTCATGAGCCTGGGAACTGGGTCCTGGTTCCTAGGACCTAGGTACTGGGGGCTTTGTCATGGGTCCTGAAGCCTAAGGCCTGGGGCCTGGGTCATGGGGGCCTAAGTCATGGGATTTGGGTCCCGTACCCCAGGTACTTTGGTCCTGGTGCCTGGGTCTTGGGTCCTGGGTCATGGGGTCTGGGTCTTGGGACCTGTGTCCTGAGTCATGGGGCTTGGGTCCCGGGACCCGGGTTCTGAGCTCAGGGTCTTGGGTCATGGTTAGTGGGTCCTGAGTCCTTGGGCCTGGGGCGTGTGTCCTGGGGCCTGCATCCCGGGGTACTGGTTCCTGGGACCTGGGTCCTAGGTTCTGGGTCCTGAGTCCTAGGGCCTGGGTCCTGAGTCCTAGGGGCTGGGTACTGAGTTCTGGGTACTAGGTCCTGCCCCTGGGTCATGGGTCCTGGGTCTTGGTGCCTGGGTCCTGGGGTGTGCATTCTAGGGCCTGGGTCATGGGTCCTAGGTCCTGAGTCATTGGGCCTCGGTCCTGGGGACTAGGTCCTGTGGACTAAGTCATGGGGCCTGGGTCATGGGTCCTGGGTCCCAGGTCCTTGTGCTTAGGTCCTGGGGCATGGGTCCTGGGTCCTGGGGCCTGGAGCCTGGGTCCTGGGACCTGGGTCATGGCTCCTGAAGCCTGGGTCCTGCAGCCTGGATCAAGGGTCCTGGGACCTGGGTCCTGATGCCTGGGTCCTGGTACCTAGGTCCTGGGGCTGTGGTCATGAGTACTGGGTCCAGGTGCCTGGGTCTAGGGTCCTGGGGCCTGAGGCCTGGGTCATGGGTCCTGGGAACTGGGGCCTGGGTCATGGGTCCTGGGAACTGGGGCCTGGGAACTGGGGCCTGGGTCCTGGTTCCTGGTTCCTAGGTCCTGGGGGCCTAAGTCACGGGACTTGGGTCCCGTAGCCCCGGTACTTTGGTCCTGGTGCCTGGGTCATGGGTACTGGGTGCTGAGTCCTGGGCCCTGGAGCCTGGGTCCTAGGTTCTGGGTCATGTGTCCTTATTCCCAGGTTCTGGGTCATGTGTCCTTGTTCTCAGGTTCGGGGTCATGGGTCATGTGTCCTTGTTCCTAGGTTCTGGGTCATGTGTCCTTGTTCCCAGGTTCTGGGTCATGTGTCCTTGTTCCCAGGTTCTGGGTCATGTGTCCTTGTTCCCAGGTTCTGGATCATGGGTCCTGAGTCCTAGGGGCTGGGTACTGGGTCCTGAGTCCTCGGGTCTGGGTCCTGGTGCCTGGGTACTTGGGCTTGGGTCATGGCTCCTGGAGCCTGGGTCATGAGGCCTGGGTCATGGATCCTGGGTTATGGGTTGAGAGTTATTCGGGCAGGGGCCTTGTTCCTAGGGCCTGATTCCTGGGTCCTTGTGCCTGGGTCCTGAATCCTGGGTGCTAGGGCATGGGTCGTGGCTTCTGGGTCCTAGGTCCTGGGGCCTGGGTCATGGGGACTAGGGTCTGGGTCCAGAGACTTGGGGCCAGTGTCCTGGGGCCTGGGTCATGGCTCCTGGAGCCTAAGTCATGGCTCCTGGGGCCTGGGTTGTTGGGCTTGTGTCCCGGGCTGGGGACCTGGGTGTGGTGCCTGAGTCCTGGGGCCTAGGTCCTAGGTTATGGGTCCTAGTTCCTGTATTCTGGGACCTAGGTCCTCGGTCCCATGGCCTTGGTCCCAAGTCCTGGTGCCTGGGTCCTGTGCACTTGCTCATGGGTCCTGGGGCCCGGGTCCTTGGTCATGGGTCCCGGAGTCTGGGTCACAGGGGTTGGGTCCCGGAGCCCATGTCCTGGGCCTGGAACTTGGGTCCTGGTGCCTGGGGCTTGGGGCCTGGGTCAGGGGTCCTGTGGCCTGGGCCCTAGGTCCTGGTTCATGGGTCCTGGTTCATGAGTCCTGGGTCCTAGGGCTTGGGTCCCAGGGCCTGGGGCCTGGTCTTGATTCCTGGGTCCTGAGGCCTGGGTACCAGTTCCTGGGCCCGGAACATGGGTCCTGGTGCCTCAGGGTTGGGCCCTGGGGCATGGGTTTTGGGACCTGGGTCCCGGGGCCTGAGTCATATGGCTTGGGTCCTGAGTCCTGGGGTCTGGGTCGTGGGTCATGGATACTGGGCCGTGGCTCCTGAGTCCTTGGGCCTGGGTCCCAGATACTGATTCCTGGGTCCCTGGGCCTGAGTCCTATGTACTGGGTCATGGGTCCTGGGGGCTGGGTCCTGGGTCATGAGTCGTGGGGTCTGGGTCCTGGTGCTTGGGGTCTGGGTCCTGGTGCTTGGATACTGGGTCCTGAGTCCTGGGGTCTGGGATATGGGTTCTAGGTCCTGGGTCCTGAGTACTTGGGACTGGGTCCTGGGTCCTAGGTTCTGGGTCATGGGTCCTGAGGCCTAGGGGCTGGCTCCTGGGTCCTGAGTCCTGGGGTCTGGGTCCTGGGTACTGGGTCAAGGTGCCTGGGTCTAGGGTCCTGGGGCCTGAGGCCTGGGTCATGGGTCCTGGGAACTGGGTCCTGGTTCCTAGGACCTGGGTACTGGGGGCTTTGTCATGGGTCCTGAAGCCTAAGGCCTGGGGCCTGGGTCATGGGGGCCTAAGTCATGGGATTTGGGTCCCGTACCCCAGGTACTTTGGTCCTGGTGCCTGGGTCTTGGGTCCTGGGGCCTGGGTCATGGGGTCTGGGTCTTGGGACCTGTGTCCTGAGTCATGGGGCTTGGGTCCCGGGACCCGGGTTCTGAGCTCAGGGTCTTGGGTCATGGTTAGTGGGTCCTGAGTCCTGGGTTGTTGGGCTTGTGTCCCGGGGCTGGGGACCTGGGTGTGGTGCCTGAGTCCTGGGGCCTAGGTCCTAGGGCATGGGTCCTAGTTCCTGGATCCTGGGACCTAGGTCCTCGGTCCCATGGCCTTGGTCCCAAGTCCTGGTGCCTCGGTCCTGTGCCCTTGCTCATGGGTCCTGGGGCCCGGGTCCTTGGTCATGGGTCCCGGAGTCTGGGTCACAGGGCTTGGGTCCCGTAGCCCATGTCCTGGGCCCGGAACTTGGGTCCTGGTGCCTGGGGCTTGGGTCCTGGGGCCTGGGTCAGGGGTCCTGCAGCCTGGGTCCTAGGTCCAGGTTCATGGGTCCTAGGTCCTGGGTCCTGGTTCATGGGTCCTGGGTCCTAGGTCCCAGGGCCTGGGGCCTGGGTCTTGATTCCTGGGTCCTGAGGCCTGGGTACCAGTTCCTGGGCCCGGAACATGGGTCCTGGTGCCTCAGGGTTGGGTCCTGGGGCATGGGTTTTGGGACCTGGGTCCCGGGGCCTGAGTCATATGGCTTGGGTCCTGAGTCCTGGGGTCTGGGTCGTGGGTCATGGATACTGGGTCCTGGCTCCTAAGTCCTTGGGCCTGGGTCCCAGGTACTGATTCCTGGGTCCTAAGTTCTGGGTCATGGGTCCCGAGTCCTAGATGCTGGGTCCTAAGTCCTGGGTACTAGGTCCTGCATCTCGGTGCCTGGGTCGTGCATCCTAGGGCCTGGGTTACGGGTCCTAGGTCATGAGTCCTTGGACCTAGGGGCTGGGTCCTGGGGACTAGATCCTGGGGCCTGGGTCATGGGGCCTGGGTCCCAGGTGCTGGTTCCTGGGTCCCTGGGCCTGAGTCCTATGTACTGGGTCATGGGTCCTGAGTCCTGGGGGCTGAGTCCTGGGTCATGAGTCATGGGGTCTGGGTCCTGTTTCTTGGATACTGGGTCCTGGGGTCTGGGATATGGGTTCTAGGTCCTGGGTCCTGAGTTCCTGGGACTGGGTCCTGGGTCCTAGGTTCTGGGTCATGGGTCCTGAGGCCTAGGGGCTGGCTCCTGAGTCCTGGGGCTGAGACCTGGGACCTGGGTACTGGGTCCTGAGTCCTGGGTCTTGGGTCCTAGGTCTTGAATCCTTTGGCCTTGGGCCTGGGACATAGGTCCTGGGTCCTGGTTCATGGGTCCTGGGTCCCAGGGCCTGGGGCTTGATTCCTGGGTCATGGGGACTCGGTCCTGGGTCCCGAGACTTGGGCCCTCAGTCCTGGGGCCTGGGTCTTGTAGCCTGGGTCTTGGATCATGGAGCCTGGGTCATCGCGCCTGGGGCCTGGGTACTGGGACGTTGGGCTTGTGTCCTGGGGCTGGGGACCTAGGTCCTGGTGCCTGGGTCCTAGGTCATGGGTCCTGAGTCCTGGATCCTGGGTACTAGTTCCTGGGCCCGGGACATGGGTCCTGGGGCCTGGGTTATGGATTGTGTACTTGGGCCTGGGGCCTTGGTCATGGGCCTGGGGCTTGGGTCCTGAAGCCCAGGTCCTGGGCCCGGAACTTGGGTCCTGGTGCCTGGGTAATGGGTCCTGGGTCATGGGGTCTGGGTCTTGGGATCTGGATCCCGGGGCCTGAGTCATGGGGCTTGGGCTCCGGGGCCTGGGTCATGGTTCCTGGTGCCTGGGTCCTAGGTCCTGGGTTCTGGATCATGGGTCCTGGGTCTTAGGACCTGGGTAACAGGGACAGTTCCCGGGGCCTGGGTTTTGATTCCTGTGTCCTAGGTCCTGGAGCCTGGGTCATAGCTCCTGTGGCCTGGGTCCTGGGGCTTGTGTCCCGGGGCCAGCGACCTGGGTCCTGGTGCCTGGGGCCTGGGTCATGAGTCCTGAGGCCTGGGTACCAGTTCCTGGGGCCTGGGACATGGGTCCTGGGTCATTGGGCCATGGGTCCTGTGTCCTTTTGCCTGGGGCCTTAGTCCTGGATCCTGGGACCTAGGTCCTCGGTCCCGTGGCCTTGGTCCCGAGTCCTGGTGCCTGGGTCCTGGGCCCTAGGTCATGGGTCCTGGGGCCATGGGTCTCAAGGCATGGTCACTGCGCTTGGGTCCCAGAGCCCAGGTCCTGGGCACAGAACATGGGTCCTGGTGCCTCAGGGTTGGGTCCTGGGGCATGGGTCTTGGGACCTGGGTCCCGGGGCCTGAGTCATATGGCTTGGGTCCTGAGTCCTGGGGTCGGGGTCGTGGGTCATGGGTACTGGCTCCTGGGTCCTTTGGCATGGGGCCTGGGTCCCAGGTACTGATTCCTGGGTCCTGTGGCCTGGGTCCTAGGTCCTGGGTCATGGGTCCTGAGTCCTAGATGCTTGGTCCTAAGTACTGGGTACTAGGTACTAGGTCCTGCATCTCGGTGCCTGGGTCCTGGGGCGTGCATCCTAGGGCCTGGTCATGTGTCCTGAGTCCTTGGACCTGGGGGCTGGATCCTGGGGACTAGGTCCTGAGGCCTGGGTCATGGGGCCTGGGTCCCGGGTGCTGGTCCCTGGGCCTGAGTCCTATGTACTGGGTCATGGGTCCTGAGTCCTGGGGGCTGGGTCATGAGTCGTGGGGTCTGGGTCCTGGTGCTTTTATACTGGGTCATAAGTCCTGGGGTCTGGGATATGGGTTTGAGGTCCTGAGTACTTGGGACTGGGTCCTAGGTTCTGGGTCATGGGTCCTGAGGCCTAGGGTCTGGCTCCTGAGTCCTGGGCTCTGGGTCCTGAGACCTGGGTCCAGGGTCTTGGGTCCCGAATCCTTTGGCCTTGGGCCTGGGTCATAGGTCCTAGGTCCTAATCCTTGGGCCTGGGTCATGGGTCCCCAGTCCTGGTGTCTGGGTCCTGGGACCCGGGTCCTGGTGCCTTTGTCCTGAGGCGTTGGTCCTGGGGCCTGAGTCCTGAGTCCTGGTTCCTGTGGCCTGGGTACTGATTCCAGGATCCTAGGTTCTGGGTCATGGGTCCTGAGTCCTAGGGGTGGGGTCCTGAGTCCTGGGGTCTGTGTCCTGAGTCTTGGTGCCTGGGTCCCAGGGCCTGGTGCTTGGTTCCTGGGAAGTGGATCCTAGGGCCTGGGTTATGGGTCCGAGGTCCTGAGTCCTTCGGCCTGGGGACTGGGTCCTGGCACCTGAGGCCAGGTGCCTTGGACCGGGGTCCTGGAGCGGGGTCATGGCTGTTGGAGCCTGGGTCATGCCTCCTGGGACGTAGGGCTTGTGTCCTGAGGCCAGGGACCTGGGTCCTGGTGCCTGGGTCCTGGTACCTAGGTCCTGGGTCATGAGTCAAGGGGCCTGGGTCCTGAGTCAAGGGTCCTGGTGCCTGGGGCCTGGGTCCTGGGTACTAGTTCCTGAAGCCTGGGACATATGTCCTGAGGCCTGGGTCATTTGTCCTGGGGCATTTGTCCTGGTTCAGAGGACCTAGGTGCTCCGTCCCGTGGCCTTGGTCCCAAGTCCTGGTGCCTAATCCTGGGCCCTGGGTCATGAGTCCTGGGGCCATGGGTCCCGGGACCTGGGTCACAGGGCTTCGGTCCTAGAGCCCAGGTCCTGGTGCCTGGGTCTTGGCTCCTTGGCCATGGGGCAGGGTCTTGGGACCTGGGTCCCGGGACCTGGGTCATGGGTCATGGGGCTTGGGTCCAGAGTCCTGGGGTCTGGGCTGTGGGTCATGGGTACTGGGTCCTGGCTCATGAGGCCTAGGGCCTGGATCCCTGGTACTCATTCCTGGGTCCTGGGGCCTGGGTCCTAGGTTCTGGGTCCTAAGTCCAAGGGGCTGGGTCTTGAGGTCTGGGTCATAGGTCCTGGGTCTCGGTGCCTGGGTCATAGGTCCTGGGTCTCGGTGCCTGGGTCCTGGGGCGTGCATCCTAGGGCCTGGGTCATGGGTCCTAGGCCCTGAGTCCTTGGACCTGGGGCTTAGGGACTAGGTCCTGGGGCCTGGGTCATGGGGCCTGGGTCACGGGTGCTGGTTCCTGGGCCCCAGGTTCTGGGTCATGGGTCCTGAGACGTGGGGTCTGGGTCCTGGTTCATGGGTCCCAGGGCTTGTTCCCGGGGCCTGGGTCCCGAGTCTTGTTCCTGGGTCCTAGGTCCAGGAGCCTGGGTTATGGGTCCTGAGAACTAGGTCCTGGGTCCCGAGACTTGGGGCATGAGTCCTGCGGCCTGGGTCCTGTGTCTTGGGACGTGGGGCCTGTGTCCCGGGGCCAGGGTCCTGGGTCCTGGGGCCTAGGTCCTGGGTCATGAGTCCTGGGGCCTGGGTCCTGAGCCCCGGTCCTGGTGCCTGGGTCCTGAGTACTAGTTCCTGGGGCCTGGGTCATGGGTCCTAGGGCCTGGGTCTTGGTGCCTGGGTCATGGGTCCTGTGTCCTTGGGCCTGGGGCCTTGGTCCTCGATCCTGGGACCTAGGTCCTCGGTCCCGTGTCTTGGTGCCTGGGCCATGGGTCCCGGGGCCATGGGTCCCGGAACTTGGGTCCTGGTGCCTGGGTCTTGGGTCCTGGGTCATGAGTCTTAGGACCTGGGTCCCGGGGCCTGATTCATGGGGCTTGTGTCCTGAGTCCTGGAGCCTGGGTCGTGGGTCATGGGTATTGGGTCCTGGCTCCTGAGTCCTTGGGACTGGGGCCTGTGTCCTGGGGCCTGGGTCCCGGGTACTGATTCCTGGGTCCTGGGGCCTTAGGTATTGGATGATGGGTTCTGAGTCCTTGGGGCTGGGTCCGGGGTACTAGGTCCTGGAGCCTGGGTCATGGGTCCTGCGTCTCGGTGCTTTGGGCGTGCATCCTAGGGCCTGGGTCATGGGTCCTAGGTCCTGAGTCCTTGGACCTGGGGCCTGGGGACTTGGTCCTGGGGCCTGGGTCATGGGGCCTGGGTCATGGGGCCTAGGTCCCAGGGCCTGGTTCCTGGGTCCCTTGGCCTGGGTCCTAGGTTCTGGGTCATGGGTCCTGAGTCCCGGGGGCTGAGTCCTGGGTCCTGAGACGTGGGGTCTGGGTCCTGGAACTTGGGTACTGGGTACTGAGTCCTGGGGCCTGGTTCCTGAGTCCTTGGGCCTGAGGCCTGGGTCCTAGAGCTTGGGTGCCGGGTACTGATTCCTGGGGCCTAGGTTCTGGGTCATGGGTCCTGAGTACTAGGGGCAGGGTCCTGAGTCTGGGGGTCTGGGTCCTGGGGCCTGGGTCCTGGGTCTTGGTGCCTGGAACATGCATTCTAAGGCCTGGGTACTAGGTCCTGAGTCCTTGGATCTGGGGCCTGGGTCCTGGGAACTAGGGCCTGGGTCATGGGGCCTGAGTCCTGGGTGCTGGTTCCTGGGTGCCTGGGTCTTAGGTTTTGGGTCATGGGTCCCGAGTCCTGGGGGCTGGGTCCTGTGACCTGAGTCCTGGGGTCCAGGTGCTTGGGTACTGGGTCATGAGTCCTGGGTGCTAGGTTCTGGGTCCTGAGTCCTTGGGCCCTGTACTGATTCCTGGGTCCTAGGTTCTGGGTCCTGAGTCCTAGGGGTTGGGTCCTGAGTCCAGGGGTCTGGGTCCCGGGGCCTGGGTACTGGGGCCTGGGGCCTTGGTCATGGGTCTTGGTTTTTGGTGCCTGGGCCCCAGGGCGTGGTGCTTGGATCCTAGGATGTGGGTCCTAAGGCCTGGGTCCTGAGTCCTGGGGACTACGTCTTTGGGCCTGGGTCATGGGTCCTGGGTCCCGGTGCCTTGGTCCTGGGGCGACGGTCCTGGGGCCTGAATCCTGAGTCATTGGCCTGGGTCATTGGTCCTGATTCCTGGGTCCTGAGTCATTGGGCCTGGAACCTGGGTCTCGGGAACTGATTCCAGGGTCCTAGGTTCTGGGTCCTGGGTCCTGAGTCCTAGGGGCTGGGTCCTGAGTCCTGAGTCCTGGGGTCTGGGTCTTGGTGCCTGGGTCCTGGTGCTTGGATCCTGGGACGTGGATTCTAGAGCCTGAGTCATGGGTCCTAGGTCCTGAGTCGTTGGGCCTGGGGCCTGTGTCATGGCTCCTGGGTCCTGGGTCAAGAGTCCTGGGGCCTTGTTCCTGGGTCCTGGGTTCTAGGTCCTGAGACTTTGGTCATGGGTACTGGGTCCCAGGGCCTGGGGACTTGGTCCTGGGGCGTGGGGCCTGGGGCCTAGGTCCCAGGGCCTGGTTCCTGGGTCCCTTGGCCAGGGTCCTAGGTCATGGGTCCTGAGTCCCGGGGGCTGAGTCCTGGGTCCTGAGACGTGGGGTCTGGGTCCTGGAACTTGGGTACTGGGTACTGAGTCCTGGGGCCTGGTTCCTGAGTCCTTGGGCCTGAGGCCTGGGTCCTGGAGCTTGGGTGCCGGGTACTGATTCCTGGGGCCTAGGTTCTGGGTCATGGGTCCTGAGTACTAGGGGCAGGGTCCTGAGTCTGGGGGTCTGGGTCCTGGGGCCTGGGGCCTGGGTCTTGGTGCCTGGAACATGCATTCTAGGGCCTGGGTACTAGGTCCTGAGTCCTTGGATCTGGGGCCTGGGAACTAGGGCCTGGGTCATGGGGCCTGAGTCCTGGGTGCTGGTTCCTGGGTGCCTGGGTCTTAGGTTTTGGGTCATGGGTCCCGAGTCCTGGGGGCTGGGTCCTGTGACCTGAGTCCTGGGGTCCAGGTGCTTGGGTACTGGGTCATGAGTCCTGGGTGCTAGGTTCTGGGTCCTGAGTCCTTGGCCCTGAGGCCTGGGGCCCTGTACTGACTCCTGGGTCCTAGGTTCTGGGTCCTGAGTCCTAGGGGTTGGGTCCTGAGTCCAGGGGTCTGGGTCCCGGGGCCTGGGTACTGGGGCCTGGGGCCTTGGTCATGGGTCTTGGTTTTTGGTGCCTGGGCCCCAGGGCGTGGTGCTTGGATCCTAGGATGTGGGTCCTAGGTCCTGAGTCCTGGGGACTACGTCTTTGGGCCTGGGTCATGGGCCCTGGGTCCCGATGCCTTGGTCCTGGGGCGACGGTCCTGGGGCCTGAATCCTGAGTCCTTGGCCTGGGTCATTGGTCCTGATTCCTGGGTCCTGAGTCATTGGGCCTGGAGCCTGGGTCTCGGGAACTGATTCCAGGGTCCTAGGTTCTGGGTCATGGGTCCTGAGTCCTAGGGGCTGGGTCCTGAGTCCTGGGGTCTGGGTCTTGGTGCATGGGTCCTGGGGCCTGGTGCTTGGATCCTGGGACATGGATTCTAGAGCCTGAGTCATGGGTCCTAGGTCCTGAGTCGTTGGGCCTGGGTACTGGGGCCTGGGTCATGGCTCCTGGGTCCTGGGTCAAGGGTCAAGAGTCCGGGGTCCTGTGGCCTTGTTCCTGGGTCCTGAGTTCTAGGTCCTGAGACTTTGGTCATGGGTACTGGGTCCTGGGGCCTGGGTCCTCGTTCCAGGGGTCTGGCTAAAGGTACCTGGGTCCTGGGGGCTGGGTCATGGGGCTTGGGTCCCGTAGCCCAGGTACTTTGCCCGGTATCTGGTTCCTGCTGCCTGGGTCTTGGGTCCTGGGGCCTGGTCCGAGTCCTGGGATCTGGGTCCTTTGTACTAAGGCCTGGAGCCTGAGTCCCGGGGCCTGGGTCCTGGCTCCCAGGGCCTGGGTCCTACGGCCTAGGTCCTGGTTCCTGGGTCATGGGTCCTGAGGCCTGGGTCCCGGGTACTGGTTCCTGGGTTGTTTCATGGGTCCTGAGTCCTGGGGCTAGGTCCTGGGTCCTGAGTCCTGGGGTCAGGGTACTAGGGCCTGGGTACAGGGGCCTGGATGACAGCTCCTGGGGCCAAGTTCCTGGAGCCTGGGTCACGTGTATGTAGTTATGTATGTATAATAATATTTGTAGAGTGCAACTGTCACTCCGAGGAGCATCACTGCGCTATGGCAGGCCGAGACATAGAAAGCAGCAGATGTTCTGCAGGATCAGATGAGTGAGAGAACTAGGGCATCTGGGGCTCCGAAGATCCAGGTTTTCAGGGATTTCCTGAAGATTGGTTCAGTCTGAGAGAACCGGAGATGGATAGCTAGAGAATTCCAGGCTTTAGTTCCTAGTACTGCTACAGATCTGCCACCTTTGGAGATGTAGCTGAAACTGGGGGTGAAAGGAGGTTGGCTGATGAAGATCTTAGGGGGTGCTGTGTCACATACAGTTTAACTCTGGCCCTCAGATACTTGGGTCCTGCTGATCTATAGGCTCTGTAGGTGATTTTTAATATCTTAAGAAGGATTCTTTTATGAATGGGCAGCCAATGTAGAGATTTTAAGGCTGCCGAGGCTGAGGAGCCTCAAGGCAGTTTTAGAACTAGGCGAGCTGCAGCATGTTGGACTACCTGCAACTTCTTCAGAACAGACTTATTGGTCCCTGCATATAAGCTGTTACAGTAATCCAGTCTAGATGTGATCAGGGCCACTGCCCCTGACTTTCTAGCCACAAAGGGCAGTATATCAAAAAACATTTGGAGAGACTTTATCAGGTGGAAACAGGTGCCGGCCACCGAGAGCGCTTGTTGATGGAAGGATAGTGAGGTATCAAATTTTACTTCCAGATTCCTCACTACATCTACTGTGTTGGGAGGAGGGGAGATATATTTAGGCCAGCAAAGGCTGGGAAGAAGGTGTTGTTTTTTCCAAGCAGCATGATCTCGGTTTCTTGGGTGTTACACTTCAGATGGTTAGATTTCATCCAGTGGAAAACAGCTGTAAGGCGGAGTTGGAGATTCTCTTCCGCCTTGGTGGAGTTTTTATCTAGTACTAGAATTAACTGAGTAACATCGGCATAGGAGAAGGTTTCAATATTGAACGATGATATCAGGTTTATCAGGCGAGCCATGCAGATGTTAAATAGTACTGGGCTTAAGGCGGACCCTGCGGGACCCCAGAGGTTATAGGTTTCTCTGCTGATTGATAAAGGCCGAGGGTGACTATTTGTATTCGATTGGAAAGGAAGGATTTCAGCTACACTCGGGCTATGTGGGAAATGCCATATGTTTTAAGTCGGTCCCCCAAGATGTCATGGGAGACAATATCAAATGCGGCCAAAAGGTCCAATAAAATCAACACCGCATTTTTCTCCTGATCTAAGGCAAATTTAAGAGTTATAGGGGTGTGTAGTAATGCTGATTCCGTGGAGTGCATGGGCCTAAAATCTGACTGGCTTGGATGCAAGATATTGGCCGCTTCTAGAAAAGAAGTCATTTCAATGTTTACAAATTTTTAAGTGATTTTGCTGAGGCAGGGTAGAAGGGAGATAGGGTCTGTGTCATAGGTCCTGGGTCTTGGTGCCTGAGTCCCGGGTCCTGGTACCTGGATCCTGGGGCGTGGGTCCTATGGCCTGGGTCATGGGTCCTAGGTCCTAAGTCCATGGGCCTGGGTCCTGGTACCTAGGTCCTGGGGCCTGGGTCATGTATCCTGGGGCTCGGGTCATGAGTCCTGGGGCCTGGGGCCTGTGTACTGGGGCTCGGGTCATGGGTCCTGGGTCAAGGGTCCTGGGTCAAGGTATTTTGTATTAACTCATGAAAAGGTGTGGCCAAGATGCCCTTATGACGTATATATGCATTATGTTTTATTCCCGCCACAGGTGGTAGTCATTTCTTAAAATGTGTTTATGTTTCTCCAAAGGGGACAAACTCCTGCTGGGGCTGATGGTACTTTGAAGGTGTTTACTCGTGTCCAATTGATACTTGGCATCAGAAAAATCCCAATTGAGGCTGTCTGGTGCTTCCTCTCACTTCACATTATGAGCAGAAGTTGCTGTGTCTGTAGCTCAGCAAGTGGAGAGCCTCTGTTTGGATATTTCTTTAGTCCAAAAAAACCAGACATGATTTCCTATTTTTGTGCCTTTTACCCAATTGCAATTTGTGGGGAGAAATGGTTGTAAAACCCATGGGGATCCCAAAAAGATGTAGTTTGCTGAAAGTGTTACAGCAAACAAATGATGGACGGAATGCTGACAATGCAAACATTCTCCCCCAGTCAATAGATCTTTTGACTGGGGGAGAATGTTTGCATTGCCAGCATTCCGTCCATCATTTGTTTGCTGTAACACTTTTCACCCTAAGTGGGATGGGTATGCCCAGACATGGGTCCCTTGCTCACTGTGCCACTGGATTCAAGCTAGCCTGGCTGAAGAAGGGTGACATACCCTGAAACCGGTCCCAGGATGCTTGTTTCCGGTCCAGGGAGTACCTGGCCTGGCAGTTCGGTCTGGACTGTTCCCATGGGGCACAGGGTCAAGACTGATTTGCATATGGCTGGGTCCAAACTGGGGTGGCGTAGTGGGCAAAAGAACGATGGATTTAACCCAGATCTTTTGACTGGGGGAGAATGTTTTCATTGTCAGCATTCCGTCCATCATTTGTTTGCTGTAACACTTTTCGCCCTAAGTGGGATGGGTATGCCCAGACGTGGGTCCCTTGCTCACTGTGCCACTGGATTCAAGCTAGCCTGGCTTAAGAAGGGTGACATACCCTGAAACCGGTCCCAGGATGCTTGTTTCCGGTCCAGGGAGGACCTGGCCTGGCAGTTTGGTCTGGACTGTTCCCATGGGGCACAGGGTCAAGACTGATTTGCATATGGCTGGGTCCAAACTGGGGTGGCGTAGTGGGCAAAAGAACAATGGATTTAACCCAGATCTTTTGACTGGGGGAGAATGTTTGCATTGTCAGCATTCCGTCCATCATTTGTTTGCTGTAACACTTTTCGCCCTAAGTGGGATGGGTATGCCCAGACGTGGGTCCCTTGCTCACTGTGCCACTGGATTCAAGCTAGCCTGGCTGAAGAAGGGTGACATACCCTGAAACCGGTCCCAGGATGCTTGTTTCCGGTCCAGGGAGGGCCTGGCCTGGCAGTTCGGTCTGGACTGTTCCCATGGGGCACATGGTCAAGACTGATTTGCATATGGCTGGGTCCAAACTGGGGTGGCGTAGTGGGCAAAAGAACGATGGATTTAACCCAGATCTTTGACTGGGGGAGAATGTTTGCATTGTCAGCATTCCGTCCATCATTTGTTTGCTGTAACACTTTTCGCCCTAAGTGGGATGGGTATGCCCAGACGTGGGTCCCTTGCTCACTGTGCCACTGGATTCAAGCTAGCCTGGCTGAAGAAGGGTGACATACCCTGAAACCGGTCCCAGGATGCTTGTTTCCGGTCCAGGGAGGACCTGGCCTGGCAGTTCGGTCTGGACTGTTCCCATGGGGCACAGGGTCAAGACTGATTTGCATATGGCTGGGTCCAAACTGGGGTGGCGTAGTGGGCAAAAGAACAATGGATTTAACCCAGATCTTTTGACTGGGGGAGAATGTTTGCATTGTCAGCATTCCGTCCATCATTTGTTTGCTGTAGTTTGCTGAAAAGCAAACAAAAGATGATAATTTAGCAAGTAGTTCTCTATGCACATTGCTGAAGATTTTCTCAACTAATCTAACTGTTGAGATAAAAAACATAGGGGCAGATTTATGAAATTAGTGCTGCACTGCCCTTCATCACTAGGTAAGGGCAGGAATGCACTGTATTTATCCAATACGGCACATACCCGTTCTTTCCCCTTGTGCTGGTGCCGTTTTGGCAGCCTAGCACCAGCGCAGGCATCCTTGCACCATGGCCTTTGTTGCATGCAGGATTGTTTGTGCAGGAAGGAGCACCTTCCTGCACAAAAACAAACCTGAGAGGCTTTTTCCTCTTTGTACGTGTTCTGCAGAATGCAGCACACATAGAAAGAGGAAAAAACGAGGAGAAATAAAGATATTTCTCCTCCTTATGCCTCACCTGGGGAGGCAAACGATTTTTGAGCATTCCCAGGTTTACATGTCCTTGTAAATATGGGAATGCCTCAAAAACCACGGGTGTTGCATGGGAACACCCACTGCAACGCCAATGGAGTGCCTCACTTGTGCAGAGTAAGGCAATGCAGCGGTTTGTGCTGCGTTGCCTTACTACAGATTTTTTATGCCATGCAAAGTGGCTTTACGTTGCTTTATAAATCTGACTTAGAGGCTTGCATCTGCATGGACCACTTTGCGTTGTGCAAACGTGATGCAAGCCTCTCATAAATATTCCCAAGAGTACCAACTGGGAAAAATTAAGTGGACAACAAGGTTTTTACCTATACATTTTTGCACAGAAACTCAATTTATAAACAATTTACCATTGGCCTGCCGGTCGCACACATATATAGTGTTTGTAGCTTGTTCAAAGCCTACAATACCCAGATCTAACAACCTGGTGTGGTTTAAAATGCTTTTTACTGTGTACTTATAATGTATCACTTGATAATGAAAACTCTAATGAATACTAATCAGGGAGGATTAAAAACTATGTAATGATTGTCCCCAAGAATCTGAGATTGGGAAAGGGGCATCCAGGGGCGGCTCCTCCGTAATGGCGGAGGAGCGTCGCCCCACTCGTCAGAGTCAGTAACTGAAAAATAAAATGATAATGAAACAATATTATTTTATTTTTCTGCAACTGGCTCTGACATCCGTGCAGGGCAGGGCCGGGCAATGACAAGCAGGTTGTGGTCACTTAGAAGTGGGCATGTAGGTTTGGCCGGCCATCCTAGGCCGTCCAAACATACATGCGCTCTTCTATTTCTCCAAAAGAAATAGAAGAGCCGGGTTAGAGAACAGCCGCAGGCTACACAGTGACTCAGTGTCAGAGCAGGCCAGGATTGGCTGCGTAGCCTCTGCCTTCCCAAAGACTGCTGGGAAATCTCTGAGACGGGTGCCGTTGCCGGAGGCTGCAGCAAAAGGTACGTTTTAAAAAATTATTATTTTCTCTTCCCTGTTCCCCCGCTTGCCCGTCCGTCCTCATTCGTCCACTCACCTTCCTGAGGGGGCATCATTTGAACCTCTCAAACTTTTGGATTATCCACTAAGTGAGGTAATTCTAATGAGCTTCCAATAAAGTATTTTCTTGGAGACTGACTTACAATAAGAAGCTTACAATAGGGAAATTTAATAAAGAGATACAATACATCTATATATAAATATATAGTTAGTAGGAAAGGTCATTTCATCCACCATTCACAAATTAAAAAGTTACCCCACAAATGCGGGTGGATCTCCCATCCGGTACAGGAAGTGTTCAAGATTGTGACCACGTACAGGGCATGAAAGCAGTCTGGGTGTGCTGGACTATTGGGATGTATGAAGCTGTGGTATTTGGGCCAGGGGTAGGCTGGAACCTAGGGAAAACCACCAACCTCAGACTTTCTGAAAGCCACACATCTAGGGAAGTCCTGGGCGGTGTGGCTTGTGTGAGTGCCACTATTTTTCTTAACCCGAATATCCTACAAATGTCATTGAAAAAGCAGAACAGAAAGTTCTGGAATTTGTTGGTTATAGCAAATGCCCCATAACTGAGTGAACCCACACTTCTATCAATAAAACAGCATCATGTGTGTTGGTGCACCTATCATAATTAAAAGGAACAAGCCAATGCTTCGATAGTGTAATGTCCAAGCGTCTTCACACGGACAGAGTATTGGATTAGTTCTGCCCTGCGTAGTACACCTACTCACGATATGGGGTGGTGCTTTTATGTTATCAAAAGGTAAGAAATTGTAACATTTTTACTCATACTTTTATATTTATAGACCAATCTGGGTAAAGAAACATGCTAAAATTCATACAAACCACATCACCCTGTGTTTCCCTGAGACTCTGCTACTAAATGTCTGGAGTTGAGGTGCCAGGCAAGCCCAGGCCCAATAAAAGACAGACCCCTTTGAAAGCTCCCCATCAAAAACAGTCCCTGGCATCTAGTGTGTAGATCTCTTGATTACATTCAGAAAAATATTCAGAGAGTAACCCCTGCAAAAAATACCCAGAATGCAGCCCTTTATGCATTCCTTGCTTAAAGGGCATTTAAGATCATAGTCAGTATAGGTACGGGTTTGTAAGAGTTGTAGGAGGAGGCATTATTACACGTTTCCTATTGTTCACTACGACAAGCCATGCCACACAAAATCTCATACTCGTGTCAGCCATATTGGAATCAGGAGGCTATAGAAGCAACAACTTTCTCCCACACCCTTTGCTAGGCAACTGAATGCCTACGTTATCACACACCCTCGCGAAGTGAAAAGACTGGTGCACACTTGCACACTTCAAAAAGAAGTAATCCTTGAACCCACATACTAATGGTGGGTAAACTCTCCAGGTCTCAATAAACAGTTTTACTCAATGTATTTAGTGCAAGGATCAGTGCTTTAAATGGGCCGGTACTGAGTACCGGCACTTCTTAATTTTATCACTCTGACTACCGGCACTTCTCTGCTGCCAAGGAGAGTTCCGGTACTCATAAACAGGGACGTTTTAAGGATTTTGGGGGCCCTGGGCCAAACGTATTTTGGGGGCCCCTGTTCGGAACACTTTGATTTTATGATTTAATTTCAGCTCTTTCATTACTCTTTAGCCAGGGCACTGCCAGGGCACTGCCAGGGCACTGCACACGCACACTTGTCCAAATTCGAAATGTATTTACATCTAATATTCAGGAATAGTGATGTGTGTTGTCAGTATTGTAACATGGCAGTAGCTCAACAATATTACTAAAAAATTCTCTGTGACCCCCTCCCATTACTCATGTCAGGTCCCGGATTGATCTAAGAGAAACGTTTATTATGGATGTTGCATGAAACATAAACAAACCATTTGTCTGCAAAATGTCTGTAATAGACTCTCACATATTACCCACAATAAAAATTATTTAAAGGAAAATGCTTTTTACAACATACTGTCCAATAATAATTCAAGGTCATCAGGACAAGAACAGATCTGGCTCTATCTATCAGGGGGCCCCCTAAAAGGCTGGGGCCCTGGGCCAGAGCCCACTTTGCCCATGCCTTAAAACGTCTCTGCTCATAAACGGTAGGCGCATTGGCTGCTGGTGCTGGTGACCTGTCTGACAGCCAAGGCACTTCTGTAAGAGTGACTGGTGAGCTGAGCCCCCCCTGAACTATTCAGCGTGGGCTCATTGCATAACGTCTGGTGTGCACCATCATGCTGTGTTGCATACACAGGATCGAGCAGGCAGGTGACAGCGCAATTAATAAAGCCAAAGAAGGTAACAGGATTAAAATGGCTTTAATCTTTCCTGATTCTTTTGCGTGAGTGTCTGCTTATGTTTGTCTGTTTGCCTGTGGGCGTTTTTGTGTGAGGAAAAAAGTGAGAGAAAGGGGGGAGATTCGAGACACTCTTGGGAGGTATATTAAAGAAAATGTGTGGAATGCTTTGTGTGTGCACGTCTGCTTGTTTCTTTCTGTGTGTGTGCGCGCACACTCGAGAATATTTAGTATTGTGCCAAGCAACAGCAAATAACAGTTTGGAAACTTCAAATATTATAAAACAAGGAAATGTTAAAACATCACTGCTTTTGGCTTTCATTTTGTTTTAGGAGTTAACCTGTTTTGTTTATAGAAATGCATTTCTCATGTGTTTTGGTATGTGCTGCAACTAGTACTGAAGTCAATAAGTATCAGTATGTCTTGCTCTTAGTCCCGCCCCTAGCCGCACCCACTCGCCCCATTTAAATGAGTACCTGCACTATTTTTTTCCCATTTAACCCCTTCGCTGCTAGACCTCCCCCCCCCCAGCCCCCCCCCGTGCTAAGCTTTTTTTTTGCCTATTTGGGGTAGTTTGCGCTTAGGCCCCTGTACCTTTTTGACCACGTAAGGTATCCACGCCAAATTTGCGTCCTTTTCTTCCAACATCATGGGGATTCTAAAGGTACCCAGGGTTTGTGGATTCCCCTGGAGTGGACCCAGAAATTAGCCAAAATACTTCAAAATTTTGTTTTTATTGGAAAAATGGGACAAAAGTGCTGCAAATTAAAGCGTCTGGTTTCTTTCCTGCAAATGGTATCAACGAAGGGTGTGTGGTGCTGAAATCACCATCTTCCCAGCTTTCAGAGACAGACAGACTTTTGTCAGAAAACCAACATTTTTTACACAGTTTTGGCATTTTACTGGGACGTTGCCTATTTTTTCTAATTTTTGTGCTTTCAACCTTCTTCCAGTTAATGGTAGAAATGGGTATCAAAGCAATAATGGATCCTAGAAAGCTATACATTTTAGAAAAGTACACAAAATTCTGAATTCAGCAAGGGGTTATTTGTCTACATCCTTCAAGATTTCTTTAAAGAAACAAACAGTGGAAAATAGGAAAAATTTAAAATGAGTTGAAGAAACAGCCATTTGTGCCAACATTTTCACCTGTAACTTCTTCTAAGTATGACAGATATTTTTAAACAATATACCGTTACATCTGCTGGACCTTTTTGGTTGTGGGGATATATACGACTTGTAGGTTCACCAAGAACCCGACGAACCCAGAGGCAATACCTGAACAGCGTCTTGCAATGGTTTTTTATTGTGTACTGGGTATATAGCAATTCATTTGGGAAAATACATACAGAGAAAAATCGGGATGAAAAACACCGATGTATTTCTGAAATTGGAACAAAATATAGAGTTTACAAACAGTAGCTATTTGCACATTTCCAAAATTGTGAGTACCCATACTAGCATGAGAATTATAGGACATTGATCAGAGTGACTTCTTTTTTACACATTGTCTTTCATTTGGAAGGCAGAAATGCATAGAATTACAGTTGCTCTACAATTCTGTGTAACCCCAAGTCTCTCGATAAAAATGGTACCTCACTTTTGTGTGTAGGCCTAGTGCCCGCGACAGGAAACGGCCCAAAACGCAACGTGGACAACACCACATTTTTACTGTGAAATTTTACCCTTTTTTGAAAAGTGTCTAGCTGTGGAATTTGAACCCTAGCTCTGCCGGCACCTAGGAAAACCTAGCAAACCTATACATTTTTGAAAACTAGACACCCAGGGAATCCAGGATGAGGTGACTTGTGTCACTCTCACCAGGTTCTGTTACCCAGAATCCCTTGCAAACCTCAAACTTTGTAAAAATAAAAACACATTTTCTTCACATTTCTGTGATGGAACGCTCTGGAATCTGCATAGATCCACAAAATTCCACCCACCCCGCATTCCCCAAAGGCTTCAGAGAAAAATGGTACCTCACTTGTGTGGGTAGGCCTAGTGCCCGTGACAGGAAATGGCCCAAAACCCAACGCGTGCATTCCACATTTTTTCAGTTAAAACTGACCCTTTTTTTTGCAAGTGCCTAGCTGTGGATTTTGAACCCTAGCTCTGCCGGCTACTAGGGAAACCTAGCAAAACGATACATTTTTGGAAACTAGACATCCAGGGGAATCCAGGATGGGGTGACTTGTCTGGCTCTCACCAGGTTCTATTACCCAAAATCCTTTGCACACCTCGAACTTTGTCAAAAAAACACATTTTCATCACATTTCTGTGATGGAAAGTTCTGGAATCTACGTGGATCCACAAAATTGCACCAACCCCGCATTCCCCAAATTCTTCAGAGAAAAATGGTAGCTCACTTGTGTGGGTAGACCCAGTGCCCGCAACAGAAAACGGCCCAAAACGCAACGTGGACACAATTCATTTTTACAGTGAAAACTGACCCTTTTTTTGCAAAGTGCCTAGCTGTGGATTTTGAACCCTAGTTCTGCCGGCACCTAGGGAAACCTAGCAAACCTATATATTTTTGAAAACTAGACACCCAGGGGAATCCAGTATGGGGTTGCTTGTCTGGCTCTCACCAGGCTCTGTTACCCAGATTCCTTTGCAAACCTCAAACTTTGTCAAAAAAACACATTTTCCTCACATTTCTGTGATGGAAAGTTCTGGAATCTGCGTGGATCCACAAATTAACTACCCCTCAGCATTCTCCCAGGTCTCCCGATAAAAATGGTACGTCCCTCGTGTGGGTGGCTCAAGTACCCGCGACAGGTAAGGGCCCAAAACGTATTGAGGAGACATCAAAATTACCTATCACAAAACAACCTGGTTTTGCAAGGGGGGGTCGCCTGGGTTTTTGGCCCCGGGCTCAGCGGCCATCTTGGGAAACTTACCAAACCCTCACATTTCTGAAAACTAGACACCCGGGGGAGTCCAGCGAGGTATAGCTTGCGTGGATCCCCCAATGTTTTCCTACCCAGAATCCCCTGCAAACCTCAAATTTAGCTAAAAAAACACATTTTCCACATATTTCTGTGTGGAATCACCGTGCAGGCACAAATGTCCTACCCCACAGCATTCCCCTCAGTCTACCGAGTAAAATGATACCTCACTTGTGTGGGTGGGGCAAGGGCCTGTGACTGGGAAGAGCCAAAAACATAGGGATTAAGGGTATAGCACCAGGAATTCGAAGGGCTACATTTTTTTTAAAATACGTTTTTAGCCAATTCTGCATTGGACACCCACACAAGTGAGGTGTCATTTTACTCAGGAGACTGAGGGGAACGTTGTGGGGTAGGACATTTGTGCCGGCATGGCGATTCCACACAAAAATATGTGGAAAATTTGTTTTTTTCAGCTAAATTTGAGGTTTGCAGGGGATTCTGGGTAGGAAAACGTTGGGGGATCTACGCAAGCCATACCTCGTTGGACTCCCCGGGTGTCTAGTTTTCAGAAATGTATGGGTTTGGTAGTTTCCCAAGATGACCGCCGAGCCCATGGCCAAAAACCCAGGTGACCCCCCCTTGAAAAACCAGGTAATTTTGATGTCTCCTCAATACGTTTTGGGCACTTGCCTGTCGCGGGTACTTGACCCACCCACGTGAGTGAGGTACCATTTTTATCGAGAGATCTGGGGGAATACTGGGTGGTAGGAAATTTGTGTCATCCCGGTGATCCCACAACTTTACCTCATAGAAATTTGAGAAAAATGTGTTTTTTTCAGCTAAATTTGAGGTTTGCAGAGGATTCTAGGTAGGAAAACGTTGGGGGGTCCACGCAAGCCATACCTCGCTGGACTGCCCCGGGTGTCTAGTTTTCATAAATGTGTGGGTTTGGTAGGTTTCCCAAGATGGCCGCCGAGCCCAGGGCCAAAAACCCAGGTGACCCCCCTTGCAAAACCAGGTTGTTTTGTGATAGGTAATTTTGATGTCGCCTCAATATGTTTTGGGCCCTTGCCTGTCGCGGGTACTTGGCCTACCCACGCGAGAGAGGTACCATTTTTATCGGGAGACCTGGTGGGAATGCTGGATGGTAGGAAAATTGTGGTTTTTCTGACACCAGAATAATATGACACAGTAATGCAAGAAAAATGCGTTACTATAGTCACATTTTGAGGTTTGCATGGCATTGTGAGTAAAAACAATTGTTGGGATCCATGAGAGGCACGCCACCCAGCTCTCCCCATTTTTTTGGGTTTACAGAAATATCTAAAGTTGGTAAATTTTACCAAGAGACAGACTACACCTTAGCACGGAAAGATAGATGAGACAACAATGACTGCCTATCCATCTGTTCCTCATGTACACGCACATACTGGTTGGATTTGGCACAAGGGTGAGTGAAAGGTTCAAAATGTATATTTTATTAACAAGAGATTTCACAAAAAGGAAATGCACTGTTAATAAGTAAAAGGTTAAAAACCTGAACCATTGACTCACAGCTCGTGAGCTGTAAGGCCATGACAAGGCACCAACCTCTTTACAGGCCATTCACACACCTTTCATACTTGACACACACTTACACACCACCAGCTGCGGCCCCCGCATATTACAACACTCACATCCACAGACAATGGGGAGACAATGTACACCCTGGCAGAGAGAGACAGAAAAGACAAATATTACTTCAAACTGAACAATTCCTTAAGTACTCACACATACTGGTTGGATTTGGCACGAGGGTGAGTGAAGGTTCAGAGCATAAAATTCTATTAACAAGAGATTTCACAAAAAGGAAATGCACTGTTATTATTTAAAAGGTTAAAAACCTGAACCAATGACTCTCAGCTCGTGAGCTGTAAAGCCATGGCAAGGCACCAACCTCTTTACAGGCCATTCACACACTTTTCATACGTGACACACAAGACCATTCACACCACCAGCCGTGGGCCCAGCACATTACAACATTCACATCAACAGACAGTGCCATTCAAGGGCCCATTACTTTCATACGCCCACATGACTGACACAGCAATCACACCGGCTGGTGGTGTTGCGGGGATTCTGCACATACACAGAACTATGCACAGGAAAACAGGACCTCGGTGTATAGGGGTTGTACCTTCCTACCACCTTAGTACCCAAAATCCCAAAACCGACTAGCTATAGTGTCTCATTTGCTCTCCTACATAATAACGAAGCTACAAATGATTAGACAACCCAGAACACAACACTCCCGACTCTCCCAGGAATCGCGGTAGCAAGACATACCCTTTCGCTCACTCACTCATACTTGTCCACAATAAGAATTGATAGAGTCACTGTAATAGTTCAAAATGTTTATTTTAACTATTGTGCTCTATAATGCAGTATATGAGCCACAACCAGCAGCAAAATGTATAAACTCAGAACAATTAGCATTGTTACAATTCCATAAAATATAAAGGGGGATGTCATCATATACAGACAGTGGAAAAAGGACTATAAGGCCTAACCACCCTCCCCTTGACTGGAAGACGTTTTATTATATAAAAGAAGATCTCTGGGCTTTGTCAGCAGACCCCATACCTTAAAGCCTAGATGGAAGGTTTACATCATAGGAACAGCATAGCTCTTCTCCATGGAAAGGGCTCTCTCCAAGTGCGTGTTTGAACAACATGCATCCCCGTAATATCAAAGCACGAGTCTCCAGCAGTGCAGCTGTGTTTAGCATGTTTTGTCTAGGTGCTAGGGACTGACCAGAACAGAATAACAAGGGGCATTGTTTATCGACCTTGCACATCGTGTTCAGACTAAACTCCAGGAACTAGCAGAGAACACGAAAAGTAGACAGTTCTAATGTGAAAGGCATAAACAGAGTATTGCAAAATAAAGTCATGTCGTAACGTGCGCAAAAGCAGCATCATGGCAGCAAAGCTCATGCTAACTTAGCAATGTCGACAATGACCCTAATGGCCACATAACACCCTCCCCTTGGTAAGGTCGTAGTATATAGACAAAAGACCCAAACAGCGTTCAAAGGTAAGCAGAGTCGTATCATAGAAAAGGTAATTAAGAAGGAGGTGGCAAATCCATCAAAGTACGTGAACTTAAGAATGCAATTCCTTCCGAAAGGTCATCCCTATCGTTAGTAGAAAAAAGGGATGCCATCCAATCAAGTAGGTCGAAGGAACAGACATTCTCTTTGTAATCTGATGCTTCCAAGAGCATAACAGGGCAACTTGCGTGATATTCAATGAAACTCCGTTGCAAGAGGTTCTGCGCAGTGGCACAGATATCCCATTCAGCCAAGACTCCAAGTGCAGCAACACGCGCTATACGGCCATTCCCAGAACAAGCCTGGTCATGGACCGCTAAGGGACCCATTAACTGGTTAAAATCCGGGACAGGACATGACGTATTGGAGAGGCATAACTCCTTAGCCCAATAGAAGGGGCACCGTTGACAGTAGAATACAGGTTGCACGCAAGTGAAGTAGGCAAAGCGAAAAGTTAATCAATAACTCATGCAAAGCATTGCTAATGGCAAGCATCCAAAAACTTGTTGCATTCCATCACGGTACAGTTGCAATTGGCCTGGTCTGTGCATTACCACAAGATGAGCAGCCATTGCGCAGCAGGAACAGAAGAAGCAGGATTCCACCAGCTAGCGCCAGTAATAAAGGGAATCCTCCGAAGAAGCTGAAAAATATAGAATGAATAAAAGCGGGTATTACTCCAAATATCGCGTGAAAAGAAGTCACAAGGCCGGATCCCACATGTATAAAAAAAATGTGCAAGGCCTTTAGCGTCAGACGCATTAAATATTTGATGTATAAGCCCCCCAAGGTGAAGTGGGAGGTTAGTGTTCAAAAGTGACAGAATCTCGCTAGATGTTCTAGCCACCTGAAGGTCTCTTGAGCTGAAGTGAGAGCCACTTCTTGTTGAAACAATAGCGCTTTGAGCCTGCTTAATTTGTTGAAACTGTTTTCAAAGTCGGAATGGAAGGCCAAATGGAACTATCTACTTTCCCATGCGGGGGCGGAAAAAGCATATTGCTACAACAAGTAACACGTTGTGAAACTGTTACTAAATACGGTATTCCCGCCCGTAAACCACAGCAGTCGTGGTTGTTCAAAATAAGATAACTATCGTTAGTAAGCAATGTAAAAGCTGGAATTATCGCTGGGACTGGAGTTCCTTTTAAAAAACAAGCAAGATTAGGCGCGGATACATTACAAGCGCCGTGCAACTTTACATGTTTACAAACTAGGGAATGTCCTACTGTGGAATTGCAGTCCTCCCCTGTTAGGAAAATTCCTTATCCTCCCGTCGACACCTGTAAGTGAAAGGTAGGGATCATAATTCATGGAGAAATGTACTACCCAGGGGTTCAAAGCGCCCATCGGAAAATGTTGCATACATGATTTAAATTGAAATAGCGAGAATGGGAGAGAAATAACCCCATGAATTAACCAAACAGCTGAATCCGTTTCCGCCACAGAAAATGGCAAGGGTTCCAATTGTTCAATGTGCAACAGCGTGTATGTAGCATCTTTCATGGACATAAATCTCTGTTTATCAGTCAGATTAAATGGTAAAAACAAAGCAGAAGCATTCAAATAATCCCAAGGGACTTTTCCCATTTTGAGAGTCTGTAACATCCATGCAAACAGCATAACTGACCGTAATTGATTTTGACCATGATATAACACAGATACATCATTCTGAACAATATCAATAACAGATGAAACAATATTATCCAAGGTATAAATGCGTGAAGAAAGTGTATTGATGCTATTGGCGACCACTGCAAGGACTTTTTCCAAATTTGCTTGATCAATTTGGCGCAGACGAAGCGCTGCCTCAATCTGAGAAAGTTTCCAAACTTCATTGTAAGCTGCATAGATAAACCTCTTAGATCTAGGAATCCTAGGTCCCAAGATAAAATCAGCCAAATTGATGTCACTCGACAAGAGTGATAGGTGTTGTTTTACTGATGACAAGGTGGAATGTTCCAACCATTGTTGGCATAATTTACCCACCGAGTATGTGGTGACCGAATGTGAATGTGGATAACGAGGATCCAGTGTAGTCTGTGTGAAACCTGGTGTCACATTATAAAAACGCAGTTGACATGCATTTGAATTTTTTTGCCACACCAACAACCCGGACGAATCAATTTCAGAGACATTGAAAGTGTCATTTAGAAACAAAGCCTGCAATACCCCGATCGTATAATTCGACTGTGAGCGCCAATTGTCATATTCCGCTAATGACGGAATGAATGGGATATTTACATTTTTCGCAGTTGCCAAACCAAAGCAAGTGGTTTGGTGCACCGTATCATTTAAAAATAAAATTTGAGTCGGGATCAGGCAGGCACGATGCAAAGCTTCAGTTCCCTGAACCTGCCACGGCTTAGTGCCCCAAATTGATTTTAAATCAATGGTATCTTTCCAGTGATCATAACCCTGTGTGGCCAATTTAGTTCTAAAAGAGTTGGAATAAATCAATTTAGTGTGGGTCAAGATAAATTTGGATTGAGATGATAACTGCAGTTTAAAGAAATAGGATTCTGGATTAGACGTGTAATAATCTGTAAAATATGTGAACTTATCTCTAAGAGTTTTAGAACTCCCCTGTACGGGAGTAGGACAATGTTCCCATTGAGTGTAATTAAAAAACAGGTCTTAACGTGTTTGTTTTATGCACAAAATGATGCCCATAGTGTTGATAACAGACTAAATCAGCATAATTGGCAGAATTTAAATATAAATCTTCAGCATCAAAAGCAGCGTAATACTTTAAGTCAGAAAACAATGAATGTACCGCTTGCACATCCCAATCATCAGAATGTATGTCCTGTGTTACCACATCTCCTAATGAGACGCGAAACACGTATGGTATCGAAATGTTTACTAGAGTTTGATCACTTTTTATGATATGGGACGATGTATGAGGGGCCAGAATTCCATTGATCAAGTTCACAGCAGAGCGTTCTGGCAAATAATGACCATTGATGAGTAAGAAGAATACTGTCACAAATCCAATCGACATGAAGAGGAAATTCAGGATAAGCACCAACCAGATGTAGGTCCATGGGGGGACCAGGTAAGTCTTTTTGAACCAAGAGACGAAAATACTTAATTTTGTAGGCGGAAGTGTCGAAGGAGAAGACGAGGAGGAGTCATAAGAGAAGCTTGCATGGTCCACAAAAAAAACGCTCGCTCCCATGTTTATTAGAGGTGGTAGGGCAGCATCAGCATGATGTTGTCAAGGACTGTTCGGCACTTCACTTTGGGACTCATCTGTAGGGTAAGTATACTTGACTTCTGCAGTGGAAGAGGATGGAGGCAGAACAGGCGAAAGGTCAATAGTAGTTTCCATCTCACCCTCAACGATACGGGCATTAGTCGTAGAGGTTGAGGTTACCGGATTCAAAGAGATAGCGTTGCATGAAACAGCAGGTGTTACACTATTCAGAATCGGCCAGACTGTGTAACTTGACATTGTCCACTGAGATGTATCTATTGTCCTTGCGACCAGGTAAAGGTGGTAAAATGACTGTACCCTTCAATCCAAGTACTGGAACCGGTGCACGATAAGAGGGACCAAATTCTTTTTTGTTGTCCAGCTTTTCTCGTACCAGATCTACAATCTTAGGAAGCCAGCCGGCAACTGGAATCAGCAGTGCTGCATCATTGGAAGAGGGTAAATGCTCAGTCGCGTAGCTGTCACGGGTCGTTTGTAGATCCTGTAACATAGTAGAATGATTATCTACGTCAAAAGTTGCGGCAGCCGCCACCACGTCTAGACCATCAAGGTCTGGAACAAACATTTTAATGCCAAAGAGCATTTTGTATGGGGTCCGCCCACCCAGAGATCTTCTAGGGAGATTATTGAGTGCACGTTGAACACCATACAAATGGGCCAGCCAGTTCCTGCAGTATCTAAGACCCTAGCTGTCAAAGATTGCTTTAAGTCACGGTTCATTCGCTCCACTATAGAATTGCCCTCAGGCCTGTATGGAGACGAAAACTACACCAGCACCCCCATCGACGTCCTTGTACGCCTTAGAGGCGAACGCTGGACCCTGGTCTGAATGGAAGGTGCCACTGGCAAACATTCCGACGAAAACACGCAAATCTCTAATGACATTTCGAGCGTCAGCACTGCGTTGTGGCCAAACCCAAAGGAATATAGTGCACGAATCAACTGCAACAAAAATGTATTTATATGCAGTATCAGAAGAGAACGGACCGCAGTGATCAGGATACACACAGCCAAATGGCTGATTAGAAATACATAGCTGTGTTTGTGGTGGGTGTGTGACCGTAGACGGTTTGATTTGCTGACAAATGTCACACGAAAGTACATAATTACGAGTCTGTTTATAAAAACCACTCTACCAGTAACGTTGCTGTAAAATAGAGACTGTCGCAGACACTCCGGGCATGTGCAGAAGCCATGCCTTCGTGTGCGGCTATGATCAAGGCAAGTCTGCAGTCTTTGTTGGGAATCAGCCGATCCCCAACTGATATAATTTTAGCATAAGGAACTTGTTCGGGAGATAAATGATAAGAAAACTTAGAAGGGAAGCCCTGCGGATAAGCAGTTCCATCCTTCGTAGCAGCAATTGCTGCCAGAATTTCATTATACCTTGTATACCATTCATTATACCATAGACCTTGTAACTGCTGCTACGGAACACGCGGCTACTGCAGATTTGGCCGCTTCATCAGCCAAAGAATTACCAACAGCTTGTGCTCCCACACGCTGATGGCCAAGAGTATGTATAACCTGTGTGAGTGGGAGACGTTTGTTAAGTTCCGCCACTCAAACCCAAAGCATTTTATGCTTTATTGCGCTGCCTTTAGAATCTTGATAGTCATTTTGTGACCAAAAGAATAAGTTGTCATTAAAAGACTAAACACAGTAGTAAGAATCGCATACAATAAGAGTATTCACATTAGGATCAGCAAACTCGAGAGCAAGAACAAGAGCAAGCAGCTCCGCCAATTGCGCTGTAAAGTCCCCAAGTGCCTGTGTATGCAATATGGAAGATTTAAATTCTCCATTGACAATTGAACCAGCCACAATAGCGCAAGCCGCCGAATAAGCGTGTTTAGAACCGGTGGCCGTTGGGTCGAGCCATCGGTATAAATGATACATTTGTACTCATCTAAAGGAAGCAACGACAACGGAGGAGGATGAACATGTTCATACTGTAAAAATTCCTGTGTCTGAAGAGCAGGATCAAAGATAAACGTGACATCAGCCGATGTCAAAGAAGTAGCCCATTGTATCCAACGGGGATGTAATGCCTTAGAGTTTGGCACACTTGCCTTAGTCACTGCTTCTAAAGCAGGGAGAGGCGTGAACATAAGAATGCGTTTTCCCTGCGCCAGCGAGCGCTCTTTCAGAGTTGCAATCTGGACTGCCGTCAAAACTTTCTCAACATTCGAAAAGCGCATCTCAGCCGAAGTGTACAAAAGTGATTTGTATGCAATAGGGACTGTGTCCCCCTCATTGAACGTCAGGTAAGTGAAACCCACCGTGTCTGGTACTATACGTATCACCAGGTTTGTGGTATTGTCACGCGTCAACAAGAAGTTAGTCGGAAGCAGATCTGACTGCAAAGATTGCAGAATAGAGGTATGTTCCAGAAGCCAGCTGGCAGATGAATATGTTGGTTGTATCAATGCATAGAGCGGTTTGATACGCTGGGCATAATCGGGGATGTAAGTCCTCCCGACATTCAAAAATTCCAGCAAAGACTGAAGTTTCTTCAGAGTAGACGGAGGTTGCAATTGTGCACACTTCTCCAGAAAGTGGGGGGCTAAGCCCCTACCTTCATTATTGAGCTTGTAGCCCAAAAAAGCACCGCAAAATGTGCGATATGTGATTTTGCAAAACTGAATTTGTAGCCATAGTCGGCAAAGGACAGGATAATGGGGTCGACTCGGACTAGATGTGGCATCAGTTCATCGCCTGTCAGATAAATATCATCAACGTACGAGAATGCATCAGAGTCTATGCACCCCTCGCCCACGTCGCCCGACAGCACAACCTCAACATCATCTCCTACGCTGACGACACCCAGCTGATCCTCTCCCTCACCAAAGACCCTCACACCGCCAAAGCCCACCTCCACGAAGGAATGAAGGCCGTCGCCGAATGGATGAGGACCAGCCGCCTGAAGCTGAACTCGGACAAGACGGAGGTCCTCATCCTTGGTTCCAACCCTTCAGCCTGGGACGACTCCTGGTGGCCAACATCACTGGGAACAGCCCCGCCACCCACCGACCCACGTACGCAACCTAGGGGTCATCCTCGACCCCACCCTCTCCATGACTAAGCAGGTCAACGCCGTTTCCTCATCCTGCTTCAACATCCTCCGAATGCTCCGCAGGATCTTCAAGTGGATCCCCACCGAAACAAGAAAAACAGTCACCCAGGCCCTCGTCACCAGCAGGCTGGACTACGGAAACGCCCTCTACGCAGGAACGACGGCTAAGCTCCTGAGACGGCTGCAACGCATCCAGAACGCCTCTGCATGTCTTATCCTCGACATCCCCCGACGCAGCCACATCACACCCCACCTGAGAGACCTGCACTGACTCCCTGTCAACAAGAGGATAACCTTCAAGCTCCTCACCCATGCACACAAAGCACTCCACAACTCCGGACCAGCCTACCTCAACAGACGACTCAGCATCTACACCCCCACCCGCCAGCTCCGCTCGACCAGCCTCGCCCTCGCCACAGTCCCCCGCATCCGGAAAACGACCGCCGGCGGCAGATCCTTCTCCCACCTCGCCGCCAAGACCTGGAACACCCTCCCCACCAACCTCCGACAGACCCAAGACCTACTGGCCTTCAGAAGACTCCTCAAGACCGGGCTCTTCGATCAGTAGCAGCACCACCCCCCTCTTCCCCCAGCGCCTTGAGACCCTCGCGGGTATGTAGTGCGCTTTATAAGTGACATGATTGATTGATTGATGCTGTCCAACAAAGAGACAACACATGCAGCGAAAGCCCCGGGGCTATTCTTATACCCCATAGGCAAACGCGTACATTTTTTCTGATTCCCAACGGCGGTAAATACTGTCAAGTCACTGCTCTCAGGAGCCAAATTGTGACTGTAGAAACCATTGGAAATATCCAGTGTAGTCTTGTATTTCTTACGAATAAGATTGTTCACTAGCACAGAGCTATGTGTATTTTGTACCGCAAATGTACGACAATGACTATTCAAATTTCGATAATCTAATACAATGCGATATGACCCATCGGGTTTTGATACCGTAAAAAGAGGATTATTCATCGTGATATACAGGATTCAATCACTCCTTGATACTCCAACTGTGTTAGAATATCACAAACGGGAGCCTTGGCTTCTCGTCTGATTGGATATTGGGGCTGTGGCTGTGGCATAGACCATAATGGTATCTCATGTGCCGGTGAATCTCTATCCCAGCCCACCTGATTACGGTACACCACCGGGGCAAGGGCCAAAGCCCACTCAGATGCGTAAGCCTTTGCATGTTCTTCAGGGACGTAACGTGAAAAACTCGGAAGTATCACGTCCTCCCCTCTGAAAGCCGCTAGCACAAATGGTGGAGGCCAATCTGCCTCTGCCAACAAACTGTTGTAGGAAGAGGTGAGATTTTCCCCAAAAACCCCTGTGATCGTACGCTGTATATCACCTTCAATTTGGAAGACAATTTCATAGAGTCTATCCGGGGGGGCAACTCGTGTATCTGCTGTTTCTGCTGTAATAAATGTATCAGTTGCTCTCACCTCCAGACAAGGAAGCAGTGCCTCCCGCACTATGGTAACCTCCGCTGCGCTGTCGAGCAGAGTCACCGCCCATGTCCAGTCTAGAAGTTGTGTTCTCACCGTCTAAGGCATATTTAGCTGTTAAAGCGGCAACTTTCTTCTTCTGATATGGGGGTCTAAAACGAGGAAGATCCTCTTGTTTGGCTTTGACGTCAAGGTTGATCCCGTCCATGTTGTGTGGTCGGACCTTTGACACGATCCTGGCTCTCCCCACCACCGGCTTGAGAGTCCGATGTGTCCTGTAAAGAACGAGGAGAGCGCTGATCAGGGACTTGAAATCTATTGCGATTGCGCAAGTCATAAGTACGCTCAGAAGACTTGGGTGCCGGTGAACCAGCACGTGAACCCCGCTTCTGTTGCTGCAGCCCCTGTTTTTTATTTTTCCAGTTCTTTTTAGGAAAGAATGGGCGCCCATCCTTCTCAGTCTGGGCTTTTTGTTGAGTTTGAACTTGAGCCTGTGTTTGCGTAAAAGGCTTAACTCCCAGACTATTGTGCCCTATGGTCTTATATGCTTTACCAATAATCTTCAGCAATTCCCGTGGCTTGTCCGCAACAGCCTCCAGGCGTTGTGCCACCTGCAAGCTTACAGCATCACCCTTAACATTAGCAAGGATCATATCAGAAACAATATCGAACACCCCCACCAGTCTCATTCACAACTCCAGGGCCGCCTTGGCCCCATGTTCATCCTGAACACGTCTAATCACAGAAGGGAGTATGGTCATTGAGGGAGTGCCGAAACACATCGAATATACCGCTGCAAACACTTTACCCCAAGTGTTACAATCAGCAATTTCGGGAATAGGCCCTTAGGCAAGCACACGGTCAAAATCCTGTGCTTTTCCACAGGAGTCGTGTTAGGAAAAACAGTTTCGAGTTGCCCAAACTTTTCAGCAAGCCAATAAGGAAGCTCATCCTTATTTTGCGGACACTTGCCCATCACAGAATTAATCATTAAGGGACTGAATACCACACCACCAAGTGCAGGTGGCTGCGCAGCAACGCCAAGTGGTCCCACCTGGAAGTTGCGCGACATGAACTGAATAACAGCTCTATGTAAGCGTATCAATGAAGCATGTAATACGCGAAGCTCTGCGATCGTAGCAGTTAAATAACGTGGGTGTGGGGTATACCCAGCCAAAACGGGCTACGTGGCCCTATCAATCGATAAGGAGCCTAACCGGACCGGCGTTATTGGGTGAGGAAGGGCACCACTAAACCATATTTGGTGTTGCCAAGCCATTAGCGGAACTTCAAGAGACCTATAAGGACGATAATCCTGAGGAAGGGCGGTGGTAGTATATTCGTGAAACAAATTATCTGTTCCATCGACTGCCGGAAAGGTGACCCAAGAATAAAACACCTCGAAGCGGTAAGCTGCATCCGCTTCCACAACAAAGATAAGCGCAACACCAGCATCAGGTACTCCATATTGAGTCAAAAATGCCCTGAGCGGTGCGCGGTTAGGATGCTCAATAATAACCGCCATAATCAATTATAGAGAACAACAACCTATGCGTGGCAGCGCAATAACGGGGTAATATGAAAGAGAAAAGACCTTTTAAAATTCAAGCTTGAAAAACCTATAAAATATCACAATATAGGAGGCAACACTGTCACAACCGTCTCCGGAAACAGAAGTGAGAGGATTGTGGACAAGCACTACTCAGGAGTCTCACAGGTAAGAACCAGACCAAACGTTGGCGGCGCCATGTTGCGGGGATTCTGCACATACACAGAACTATGCGCAGGAAAACAGGAACTCGTTGTATAGGGGTTGTACCTTCCTACCACCTTAGTACCCAAAATCCCAAAACAGACTAGCTATAGTGTCTCATTCGTTCTCCTACATAATCACGAAGCTACAAATGATTAGACAACCCAGAACACAACACTCCCGACTCTCCCAGGAATCGCGGTAGCAAGACATACTCTTCCGCTCACTCACTTGTACTTGTCCTCAATAAGAATTGGCAGAGTCACTGTAATAGTTCAAAATGTTTATTTGAACTATCGTGCTCTATATTGCAGTATACGAGCCACTACCAGCAGCGAAATGCATAAACTCAGAACAATTAGCATTGTTACAATTCCATAGAATATAAAGGGGGATGTCATCATATACAGACAGTAGAAAAAGGACTATAAGGCCTAACCACCCTCCCCTTGACTGGAAGAAGTTTTATTATATAAAAGAAGATCTCTGGGCTTTGTCAGCAGACCCCATACATTAAAGCCTAGATGGAAGGTTTACATCATAGGAACAGCATAGCTCTTCTCCATGGAAAGGTCTCTCTCCAAGTGTGTGTTTGAACAACATGCATCCCCGTAATATCAAAGCACGAGTCTCCAGCAGTGCAGCTGTGTTTAGCATGTTTTGTCTAGGTGCTAGGGACTGACCAGAACAGAATAACAAGGGGCATTGTTTATCGACCTTGCACATCGTGTCCAGACTAAACCCCAGGAACTAGCATAGAACACGAAAAGCAGACAGTTCTCATGTGAAAGGCATAAACAGAGTCTTGCGAAATAAAGTCATGTAGTAACTTGCGCAAAAGCAGCATCATGGGAGCAAAGCTCATGCTAACTTAGCAATGTCGCCAATGACCCTAATGGCCATATAACAGTGGTTGACATAGTGTGTGCAGTGGCGTTTGACTATCAGAGTGTGGAATGACCAGCAGCAAGTCACTACTCGCACACTGCCAGCCAAATGCCAGCCCACGCACATTGCCAGCCAAGCACCAGCCTACCCACACCGCCAGCCCACGCATATCGCCAGCCAAGCACCAGCCCACACACACTGCCAGCCAAGTGCCAGCCCACGCACACAGCCAGCCAAGCCCCAGCCACACCGCCAGCCCACACACATCGCCAGCCAAGCGGCAGTCCACGCACCCTGTCATCAAATTCTATTTTTAACAAGAAAGAAAACACAAACCAATTGGAACTAGATACAAATTTATAACTACAAAAACAACAGCGGTAACTAAAGACATAATTCTAATGCCAACCGTGAAACTGAACAACAACTATATAAAACCATACAGACCAGGCAGTATACTATTAGACTCACGGTTGCTCCCAAAAACTCTTTTGAGTGTGATACAATCTGAAACATGTGGGCACACACAGCCCAGGATTAGAAGGACAATCAGTAGGGTGCATACGACTCTCCTTCCGCATACCTCTTCGCAAACAGACTTTACATCTCTTACAGGGATTGGTTTATTTGGGCGTGGGAGGAATTAAATCAGGAAAGTGGCGATCTTTCAATCTAGCCTCATCCTCCACCACTCCAACTCTAGGAACACTTGCCTGTTCCACTACAACAAGGCTGCCTATCACAGACTCCTGAAACTGAACAAAAGTCATCTTTGACGCAGGAGAACACTCCTTGAACACAACAAAAGCATTTAAAAGTTGCTAAATTGAAGAGATGGATGGCCAACTTCTTATACCAAATGTAAGCCTTACGAACAGCAGTGTAAGGTTCCAACCTCTGATCTACTTTATCGACACCACCCATGTGCTTATTGTAGTCTACAATGCACACAGGTTTGCGCACTTCAGCAACCTGACCCGAAACAGTCACAGATGAAGTACTGTCATCATGGATGGTAGTCAGCATGTACACATCCCTCCTGTTCACAAATTTCAAAGTAAGCAGTTCCTCCCTACGCAAGGCACTGCACTGTCCCCTCTGAAGCTTTTTGCAAACAAGCTCTTTGGGTAACCTTTACGGTTAGAGCGGATTGTGCCACAAGCAAAAGTGTCCACTTTGAACAATTCCTTAAACAATTGCACAGCAGTTTAGAATTTATCAAGGTACAAATGGTGACCTCTGTTAAACAGTCCTCTAGCAAGTTCCCACACAATTTTCTCTGAAACTCCAAAAGTGGACGGACAACCAGGGGGGTCAATAGTGGAATCCCTACCAGTGTACACCCAGAAATTATAGACATATCCTGTCCTACTCTCAGACAACATATTCATCTTAATTCCATAACGTGCCCTCTTGCTAGGAATGTACTGCCTAAAAACCAAACGGCCTTTGAACAGGACCAAAGACTCATCAACAGCTATTTCTTTCCCTGGAGTATAGATTTCTGAAAATTGATCTACAAAGTGATCAAGAACAGGCCGAATCTTAAAAAGACGGTCACAGTCAGGGTGTTCTTGTGGCAATGCTAAAGCATTATCAACAAAATGCAGCATCTGAAGCAAAAGTAAATACCGATCACGACTCAAGGGGGGCAGAAACAGCCAAAAAAAACACCCCCATAAAGGGGGAGCGACCCTTGCCCAAGGGGTCACTCACCCACACCAACATTTAAAAAACCCTGGTGTCTAGTGGCTTCTGCCCCCCTAGGGGACAGATGGGCCTGAAAACGTATGGCCGATCTGCCCTTAAAGGGGGCAGAAACGGCCACAATAATCACCCCATAAAGGGAAGCGACCCTTGCCCAAGGGGCCCCTCCCCAACAACACAAACACAATCCCCGGTATCAAATGGGTTCTGCTCCCCTTAGGGGCAGATGGGCCAAAAAACATAAGGCCGATCTGCCCCCAAGGGGGGCAGAAACTGCACAAATATTCACCCCCATATAGGGGAGCGACCCTTGCCCAAGGAGCCGCTCCCCAACAACACTAAAACAATGCCTGGTGTCTAATGGCTTCTGCCCCCCTTGAGGGCAGATGGGCCTAGAATCACAAGGCCGATCTGCCCCAAAGAGGGCAGAAATGGCCAAAATAAATGATCCCCAAAGGGGAGTGACCCTTGCCTAAGGGGCCGCTTCCCACAAACATATTTTTTTTTAAAACATAATCTCTTGTGGCCTAGTGGGCACACAATAAAATTATTCATTTATTTGGGCCGATCTGCCCTCCCAGGGGGGCAGAAACGACCCAAATAAAACTCCCCAAAGGGAGCGACCCTTGCCTAAGGGGCCGTTCCCCAAAAACATATTTTAAAAAAAAGAATCCCTGGTGGCCTAGTGGGCACACAGCTAATTTTTTTATATGGATCTGCCTCCCCAAGGAGGGCAGAACTAGCCAAACAAATTGCTCCCCCAAGGGGAGCGACCCTTGCTCAAGGGGCCGCTTCCCGACACAAAGGGCATTTTTTAAAAAAAATCCCTGGTATCTAGTGGGCATTCCTGCTGCACGATCGCGCCCCATGCGCGATCCTGCAGCAGGAATGCTTAAAAGAGACATCAGAGGAAAGGAAAACCCTTTCCTTTCATTCGATGCCTCTTTTTAAAACCCACAAGAAACACAAAGGGTCCCTACTCAAAACTAATTTGATTCTAAGGTTCTACACAGTGCTGGTGCTTAGAGTGAAGTCACAAATCCATACAGTCATACGATATTCAATAATAATAAGTCAGTACAACACAGAAAACTAATAACAAACTAAATGAAATGTATAAAATTTATTCCATAAAAATACACAATCAAGGTTAAAAACATTTCATATTAAAATGCAATTACAATATCACAAGAAAACAGAATAGTCGACGCTGCGTTTCGGTGAGTAGTAAATTGTTCACCTTCTTCAGGACAGTTTTCTAGAAATTAGGACATTGCTAGTATTCAATTTCACTAGGCTTTTGAAGAAGCAATATGCTTAAGAATGAGGGATTGAGGATGTCCCACTCATTAAAAACCTTCAAGTTAAAAACCAAATGATATTGGTTGTGTTCGTTGGTGCCACCGTTCTATTATTGTTCACTAATTGTGCACAAAATCAGAAATAAAAACATATACTGGTACATCAATATAACCAGCTGATGAGCCGTGATAAGAAACGCAAATTCTAAAATCAGAGTCTTCGCCGTTATTTTGAAAATGTAGGGCGAATAGGCTGATATAGTTGCTGTGATGATCATGCAACCGATAGTTTAAAACCTTATAAAAACGATACGGCCTCCTTGCAGCCAACGAACAGCTTAAGGGTCAGGTATCCTGACACTGTGTAGAACCTTAGAATCAAATTAGTTTTGAGTAGGGACCCTTTGTGTTTCTTGTATGTACTTACCTGGTCCCTGATCTGATTATAAGGGTACCTCCCCTGTTTTTTCTTTTCTTTTTAAAACCCCTCACCCTCCCAGAGGAGAAACTTACCTTCTCTATCCTAGACGAGCTGGAAGCAAATGGCTTCCAGCTCGTCCGGTTTCACCTAATGACGTCGGCACGTGGTGCGCGCTGACGTCATTAGTTGACGTAAAGGGGGGGCAGGGGGCAGCGGAAGGGCTTCCGCTGCCTCTCCCGGTGGGGGCAGCATGAAGGGTGGCCCACGGGGGGAGAGCCAGCGCTTCCCCCATGGGTGGGTGCTAGGACAGCCAGGAGCCGTCCGACGCATATGCCCACCGTGACGTCGGACGGCTCCCGGCTGTCCGACGCACGCAAAGGGTTAAAGCACTGGTAAGGATGTGCCCTCTTATTGCGGCACACTGCTGCAGTCTCAGTTAGCTGAGCAGCGGAATATGAGTGAGAACTTGAAAAACAAAACATAATTTTAGAGACAGTAATGCATATGAATGATAACATTTGCTAGAGGTAACTGAATAGGACACATAGGAGTCAGTCTACACCTGTGAGGTAATAGAGAGCGGCAAGCCTGATACAAGTCGAATAGTGTTCAAGATCTTGACAAAAAAGTATCAATGTGTCAAAACATATGCTGGCATTTGTCATGAATTTTCAATTGAAACAGAGTTGTCAAAATCATTTAATTTCTGAGATGCAACAAGTATTGTAGAAAAGTTATCACAGTAAAGGAGAGAGAGGGAGCTCTCTAGTATCATCGACAAGTATGCTACTAGAAGGGAGTTACCATGATATGTGGTATAGAATATGAAATTATATCTGCAGTGATCTCTGCTCCTTTGCTTTTAAGTGATTTAGTGTTGCAACAAGATAAACAGCCTGAACCTGTGGCAAAACTATGTGCTGTTAGCAGTCTAGATGTGAAGTGTCGACTCCTCAGAATAGTCTCTCAATCCCCAACACCTTTCCAGCCTGATACGTGTAAAGAGAGAATTTATAGTGGCTCTCTTTAGGTGTGTTCAGGGGTAAAAGGTGCGCAAAGATATCTCCCATTCGGCCAGTTACAAATTAAGGTTAGTGATCTTGAATCTGAATCCCTGCTTAAATCTATTGAAAACCCAAGCTTGCCTTGTTATCCCCCTCAGGAAACCAGAAGGGACACAGATATAGGTGAAGCCTTGGCAGGGATATCCGTGGCAGGAGGACTGAAGGCTATTTAGTACCAATGAAGGTACTCTCTTGCTGTCCGATCACTCCCTCTCTATATCTATGCATCATAGGTCTTACCCTTGTGCCCTTACGCTTGACATGCTTCATTTATTTCAAGTAGGTGTTATGGATCTAATGAAGAAGTGATAATGAGATCTCCAAAATGTGTTGTGCAAGTTCTAGGAGCAGAACTAGAACTTATGGTGGGTTCTGGGTCCCCCTTGGACCATTATCACTTTACAGTATTATAAAGAAAAAATGAATGGAATGTGTGTTAGTAGTCAATTACAACCATCTGATATTGTGGCTGAAAGTTTTGACGGGTCAAAAATCGATATGGAGGGGTTTTTTAATGTGCCTTTATATTTTAAAGGGAGATGTGCACAGATAAAATTATATATTGCAGTAAAAGGAGTAAATGTTTTGGGTAGGCGTGACCAGTGGAAATTAGGTATCATATTAAATCCACGGTCCAGTGAACCAGTGTCAATATGTGAGGAACATGGTACAGAGAAAATTGCGAATATTGGCAATGGTGGAAAAGAAGTACAGTTGGTTAATGCTTACAAAAATGTATTCTGTGACAAGTTGGGCAAACTGAAGAATTTTTCACATAAAATTGTATTAAAAGATAAGGCGCGTCCGGTCAAACAGAAATTGAGAGGTGTACCAATTAACATAAGAGATGAATTAAGGGACTTGCTCAAGGAATTATCTAATGAAGGCATTATTGAGACTATAGAGTCATCTGAATGGGTTTCCCCCATTGTTTTAGTACGCAAACCGGATCAAAAATTGAGGGTGTGTGTGGATTGAAGAGCATTGAATTCCAACATAGTCATAGACTGTCACCCATTACCCAATATAAATGAAGTTGTGTCTATGTTGGAAGGTGCAAACGTTTTTCCACATTAGATTTAAGATCTGCGTACCACCCGTTAGAACTTACAGAAGAATCAAAAAAATACACAGCATTTATCACGCCACAAGGTCTCTATCAATGTACTAGGATGCCTTTTGGATTGGCATCAGCAGCTTCGGTTTTTCAAAGAGTGATGTTTCAGATTTTCAGAGATATAGATAATATTCAGAGATATAGATAATTACGTAAATCTCCTAACAATAAGGAACAACTATCTTTCGCAGGTATGAGCGAGTATTATAGCAAATTTGAAGAAAATTTTGCAACATAAATGGAACCTTTGAGAAAACTTTTAAGGCAAAATGTTACTTACGAATGGTTAGATGACCAAGAGAAGGCATTTGATGACATCAAAGAAGAGATTGTTAATGCACCTACTTTAAAACCATTTTGTATGAGAAAAGAATGCATTATTACGGTTGATGCCAGCTTGTACGGTTTGGGAGGTGTGTTGTCACAGAAGAATGGTAAAGAGGAGTGTAACGTTGCGTTTGCGTCCAGAACTTTGAATGAAACGGAATGCAAGTATGCGGTAATTGAAAGGGAGTTACTTGCGTGTGTATGGGCGGTTAAACATTACAGAATTTATGTATGGGGCAGTAAATTTACTTTGAGGACAGATCACAAGCCATTAGTGTATATTCTGTCTGCTGGTGGAGGGTGGAATTCGACAGCAAGAATTGCAAGATTAGCGTCAAAACTTCAAGAATACAATTTCAAAACAGAATATGTACCTGGGAAAAAAAAGTCACCGCAGATTTTCTTTCACGTCTACCGTGTGGTCAAAATGAGGTGGGTGTGTTCAAAGAGTGTGATTTAGTAGTAAACATCAATGATGTTGTACCAGTACAGTTTAATGAAATCACTGAACTAATGTGGGACGAACGTGAACGCAAAGATGATATTTGGGATTGAAGGATGGCCAAGGAAAAATAACATAAGGTCTGAAATGTTACCCCTATTTAATGTTTCAGATGAATTGGAAATGGTAGGAAATTTACTCTTTAAAGGTGGTAAGTGTGTTCCTCCAAAAGTAATACAAGATGTCATACTTAAAATTGCTCATAAAACCCATCCAGGGATCTCCTCCATGAAACGTTTGATTAGTAGTTACTTCTGGTGGCCTGGAATGGATACATTTATTGATCGCACAGTCAGAGAATGTAAAGAGTGTGTATCTAGTGAAAAAATGTTAAAAGTAAATATTCCTCCCTTAAGAATGGTTAAATGGCCCAAGGAAACCTGGCAAAAAGTTGCCTTCGATATCTCAGGGCCTTTTAATATTTTGCCAGAAAATTCTCGTTTTGCGTTGGTCTTAATTGACTATCACTCCAAATGGCCAGAAGTGAAATTTGTTTCACAAGCTACCACTTGTTCAGTTATTAATTTTTTTAAGGAGGTATTTGCACGTGAAGGATGTCCTTCCATTTTAGTCACTGATAACGGAGTACAATTGACTTCATCTGAGATGGATGTTTTTCTAAAGAGTTGTGGTATTAAACATATGTTCACGTCTTTGTACGAACCACATGAAAATGGACAAGTTGAGCGCTTTAATCGTGTGTTGAAAGGTTTCGTGATAGATGCTATTAAGCAGGGTGGTAGTTGGTTGAGTGCGTTGAGAGAAAGATTATGGTTATATCACACTACTACTGCAATCAGTCCATTTAAATTGTTGAAAGGAAGAGATCCAGCTTCCAGTGTTTGTCCATGGTGGTTCAAAGAAAAGCGCAGGAAGTTTGGGGTTGAAAAAGAGTGCATACATGACACTGCTAGAAGGGTAGAAATTAAACATAACAAGGCAAAAAAATTGTATGATAACAAGTGGAAAACAAGCATGCACACGTTCAAAGTTGGGGATTGGGTCAGGATCCTGAAACCTGGTTTTATCAATAAAGGTTCTAATAAGTTTGGCAAAGCTATACAAATCAAGAAAGTTTTTAACATTAGTGTTATTACTCAAGATGGGAAAGTGTGGAATATTAGAAGGATAGCAAAATGTCCAGATAATTATTTTGCAAAAATGAATGATCTTTGTAATGAAGAGGAGATCTGCAATAAGGACCACCATGTTGTACAATCTGATAATTTTCACGGTGAATGTGGAAATAATACTGTGGTTTCAAGAGTTAAACTGTCTAACCGTTTAAGACAGTTTCCAAAAAGATTTAATGATTTTGTTTAGTTTTATGTACTCTACCAATGTTGCTGAGTTGCCTCTGCTATGTAATTTTTGTCACTTTGTTTTTACTTGCATTTTTTTATTTAATAAGGGGGATGTGTTATATCCTGCATTTACATATATGTACTGTTCTTTTAACCCGTTTACCTCGGCGGCAATTCCGCTGCGGTGCGGGGCGTTCCATTGAGTGGGCGGGGCCGCGTCGGCCAACGGACGTGCGCAGCACTACGGAGGTAGTGCTCGCGACGGCCGTTGGCCGACAGAAGCAGCGAAGGGGTTAATAACATCTTATACACAGCCTGCTCTTACTTGGCATGCGCTGTGTGTATCTTTGTATTAGGTTCTAGGTTCTTAATAGAGTGTTGGTTGTTGTATTCCATTCTGGTGCTTCAGTTGCATCTGGAGTTCATCATGTCCAGATGTCATTGCTGTGCTGCCAATAAATAACCTATTCAAGAAGAATTGCTGTTAGAATATTTTAGATTATAAACACCTTTACTTGGACCAGCTTTGCTTATCTCTTAGCTCACTTCTATAGTTCAGGGCCCCAGACGCACAGATCAAGATATAAAGAGGGCTGACTCACATCTGATACAGGGAATGTTCATAGGATAATGGTTTAGTCCTAGGTGAATAGATGGGCTGTGATTGACTAGATGATTACCTCACGCTTATGTCTGCTTCCATGCTGCATTAAAAAACATAAGACAACTTTTCCCAAAATGCCCATCGATATAAATTGAAGGAAACAAGAATTGGAATCCATGCATAGGTTGTACCTGACCGAATGTTGTTGTAGCTGAGTGGTCTGCTGTCAGTGAGAGAGAGTGAAAGCAGCTCAGCTTAGCCTGACCATGCAGTGCTAAACTTTCAATTCACCGCAGTTGATGTCCACATCCCTGCTCTGTGCGATGTGGGCACCGATCCCCTGTTCTTTCATTGTAGACAGCCGCGGCCCCTGCAGGTAAGAGCGGTCGGGCGGTGGGGCCGGGTGGGGACGACGAGGGAAAATTAATGACTTATTTAATTTGTTTGGTCACTTCAATTCAACTAATTGGGCTTAAGTACCAGGTCAAAAGGGTTGGGAAAATAAGTTAATGGCTAGAAACTGCATGTGCGTAGCCCTGGATACTGGCAAAAGCACAGATTCCACTAAGGCTCCACCCCACATTCTAACCTCTTTGCTTCATTTAAGCCTGAGCTATGTGGTTATCCCACCTTTCACACATGCGCATCCTGGTGGGTGGAGAAATGCCGTGGGATAATGAAGCCAGTGAGGGGTGAAAGAAGGAATACCACCAACTCCAGAATGTTGGGGAGTTAGGGTCATGGCCAGCTATCAATCATATATACCGATCCTTCCCATTTTCAGAGAATCTTTTTCTGTGCTAAAAAATATTTTAAACATATGAGTCATATGCCATAGAGCAAACTCTATTTCTCCATTCCATATTAAACATATTCACACTTGCAACCCCCCCCGCCGGGGGTCTAGAACAACAAATTTGCCAGCGAAGATTTGGGTTCTCAGTCTGGCCCTGTCTGCAGCATATTAAGCACTCGGAGAGAGATATTTTAAACCTAGACTGTTAAAATCACTTTTATTGCTCTGTGACCAATAATGTGACACCCCGTTAGTTCCTTCATGATTGTACTTAATATCTCACACTTATTAAGTTGGGCAATCTTATCCTTCTTGGGAATAAGAAAATAGAAACTCCAACTGAAGACGATAGGCATCCTTCTGGGTCAAAATTATGCCATGTTTTAGTTAGCATTCGCTGCGCCGTTTTCTTTTTTAAACTCCATTTTGCATGCTGATCGAAACATATCTTTTTTAGTTCTGAGAAATGCCCTTCGCTAAGTTTCGTTTCTGCAATAAAGATTGTTAGTGCCAGCGCATAGCTTTCTCACTAGATAAAGCCCCTCTCCCACCTGTCTGGTAGTTTGATCACAGCCCAGGGTGAAACAGCATTGGATTGTGCCGGGTTGTGCAAGATACAAGAACAGAAACCTTTTTTTTGCCTTTCCCTGTCCAGTTACATCTGTCTGGAAAATTCCACTGTGGGCGTGTTCTTACCTAACCATGACAAGTACATACTGTATCTCTATGCTTGCTGTTCTTTAGTTCCCTCTGTAGCACTCTCTCGAGACTGTGCAGACGGGGCCCCGCTCTGAGCGTATATGAATAAACAGTTATTGGTGTATATTCTCCACTGTTTCCTCGACTCTTCATTTGGTACGGAAGGCTGAGAGGTGATCAGCAGTGACCCGGGTGGCCCTTTGCGGGTCACTCTTTTCAATTGGCGCCCGAACAGAGACTCCTTCGGGTTATGACCCATCCTTTTTCCACAAACAGAAGGGAGGACGAGGACATCATCAGGTCGGACTGACAGCTCAGGCATCCCTGCACAAAGAGCTTTGTTTCCTGCAGCTGCTGCCTCTGTCCCACTGGAGGGTGCCTCGCCCAGTGGTCATCCTGACTGGGGTCCTGAACGGCGAAACCCTTGATCTGACTGTTTGGTCCGAAGAGTTAGCAGTGGAGAACCGGTTTATCTGTATCTCTGATATCAGGTGAGTCTGTTTCGGTTCTATGTGGATATGGTACCACTGTGATTTGGTTTTGTTTTCGTCGAAGGGCTGTTTTGGTGAAAAGTGTTTGCAAATACTTTGCCAGGTAAAATTGCGATTTTCTTTTCTTTTCCTTTGCAATGCCTGGTTTTAGTAAGATTTGGAGTTTGTGTTGTCGATGTTGTTCTACAGATGCATGGTTGGAAGAATCCCAGCCTACACCTCCTGAGGGCAGTCCTAATTTTGATATGTATGTCAAACATGGCCTTGGCCCTATTATGTTTAGTACATTATGGCACAAATATACGAGGGACAATGCAGAGTTACAGTGGCCTTTGACGGGCTCTTTTGATGAACAGAAGATCGGATTTCTCCAGGAACAGTTATTTAAAAGACGCAGTAGACAGTCTATGTTTGACTCCCTTCGGACTTGGCAGAAGGAGGCCAAACAGAGGCGGTTAAAAATGGAGAGAGATGCTAGAAAAGGAAAGATGCAAACGCTTGCACAAAAAAGCTGTAGCTTATGACAAAGACAAGCAAGAGACAGGAATAGAACGTGAAGATAGGAGATTTCGGTTGCAAATGGATAAGTGGTATATGGTTCAGGAAAATGGGGACACTTATATGGAGGCCTTGCTAGATACCCAACCCCCTGCTACCATATGTCCCGGAAAGGATATATCCCGTTGTTCCCCATCAGCAACAACAACCTGCCCAGGGTGCATCTGTCTCTACAGCTGTAAAACCTACTGCCCCATTTAATGTACCCCCTACTCCTTCTCTTCCGTTACAACCTTCGACTATCGTAACACCTGTTACCCCCGTTCCAGTTATTCATCTTCCATTGCCACTGATTACTGACACACCGGTACGCGGTTCAGAAGATAGAGATTTGATTAGATTTAGGGAACGGTTAGGTCCGTTAATGCGATCTGGGGTGGGGGAGGAAGAGAAGAAAGTAATCGCAGATCAGGCAATATGATGGGCTCGTAATATAATATATAGTCTTGAGGATATCTGGCAGGTCATGCAAGATTTTGAACCTTTCATACAGCAGCATGCCCTTAAGTATATGTCTGCTGCACTGATTGACCTTTGGCACACGCATATCGAAACGGAGGCCCCCCAAATAATATTTGATATTAGGGATCGTGTTTATGTAATAGATATGGCGACGGACCAAGTGTTCAGCAATGTTTCTACTTTGCTTTCTTACAGACGCAGATTACATGATAGGAATCTCACTCAAATAACTCAGTTTCCAATGCGTGAAGTTCACTCAATTTATCACTCAGAAATTCCTGAAGTGACGGATCAACGTGGAGTAGTTACTAGACTGGCCTTCGCTGCCCGCTTTCAGGAACAATGGGTGTATACTCTGTGGAAAAGGAGCGACGTTTTGGCCCTTAAAGCTACTTTGCCTGATCTTAGGAAAAATCCTACTGCTTACTATAAATAGTTGACAGAGGCTGCCTCTTCTACTGTAATGACTCTTGCTGATTTTGAAATGTTTTTGGGCTGCTAGTTCCAGTTGATATTTGGCAGCAAGTGCATACTCAAGACCATGTCGCTGAGTTGGGCGGCACCTGGGATGCAATTAAGGGTTGGGACCGGGATAAGAAGCCGGGGGATAAACCACGTGCTGAGTTACTTGCTTTGCCTGGGCGTATAATAGCATATATGCATACCCTTATTCCACCTAAGAAAGTTAGTTGGGATAGATTGACTGCCTGTCGCCAGAAGAAAGATGAAAGTGTGTCCGATTTCTTCACCAGGTTTGAAGAAACGTTTTTGGATTACAGTGGGCAGGATATGTCTACAGAAGGGGGAGTCTGTTTGTTCGTTGACAGGTTTGTCACTAATCTCCTCCCCGAAATAATGTCTAGACTTCAGGCATCTGAAAGCACATGGTCCACGTCCTCTCCCTCTGTTATCTTAAATATGGCCCAATATTTCAAGCACAGAGACAATGGAGAAAAAGACGAAAATGACAAGAAGCATAAAGATCTGAAGACAAAGGTATTATTGCAGCAGGCATATTGGGGTAACACTAGAGGAAGGGGATCCCAACGACAACTTCCTTGTACTAGACAGCCTCCAACGACACCTTTGGGGCAGAATCAGTGTGCTTATTGTAAGGAAGAAGGTCATTGGCGCAGCCAGTGCCCTGTACTTTTGCAAAAGGTTTCGTCCACTCGAGGAAGGGGTTCTGGGAACAGGGGTCGTGGGACTGACAGACAGCAAAACAATACGACCTCTGTCGGCCGTTCTGACAATTATTTTGATGATCCTAGGGACGGACAGTACTATAATGACGACTATGACTTTGATGATGCGACAGGCATGTCTCATAGCTAGGACAGCCACGGACAGGGTAAGGGACCAGTTCACATATCTGTAGATCAGAGCGGTCCTTATGTCAAGGCAGATTTGCAAGGATAGGCTAAGGAATTTTTGGTGGACACAGGTGCTACAAAGAGCTCTGTTTCCCGACATATGGTCCCTGGGGCGGCCCTGTCTGGCCATAATAATGTTTCGGTGGGTTTTTCAGGGGTACCAGTTGTAAGCCCCATCTCGCGCCCCCTTCTCTTTACCATTGGTCCTTTTACTGTGGACTATCCATTTCTTTTGACTTGTAATTGTGGTGAGAATTTGATGGGTTTGGACGTATTAAAGAAGTTGCACGCTACTATTAATTGTTCCCCTGACGGTGTTTATATTACCATGGGTCCGGACGTGGGTACTAGACAGTGTCTATCTAAAGATGCCCCCCTCCCACCTGAATTTGATAAAATACCGCCCATGTTATGGGCCACCAGTGACACCGATGTAGGCTTATTGCATATACCCACGGTTTCTATACAGGTTAAGGACAATGCTGTATTGCCCCACATTCCTCAGTATAAAATACCACAGGCAGGAGAACGAGCCCTTCTTCAGATTGTCCAGGATTTAATATGCAAGGGAGATGTCCAAAAGACTACAGGCAATATGTGTAATAGTCCTATTCTTCCAGTCCTAAAAGGTGCACTCTCGAATAATTCTGATAAATCTGATGATTTATATCATTTTGTGATTCATTTACGAGAGGTCAATAAAATAGTAGTTCCGCAATTCCCAGTGGTTCCTGATATCACTACACTTTTGACTATGATTCCATCTACCGCTAAGTTTTTATCTGTTAATGATTTAAAAAACGCATTTTTTAGCATTCCTACACATCCAGATAGTAGGTATTTGTTTGGATTTACACTAGCTGGCAGAAGTTTCCGATTTTGTCGCGCTCCTCAAGGCTATACTGAAAGTCCTAGTATCAATAGTCAAGCATTAAAAGGTCAGTTGGATTCACTCTCGCTTCCTCCAGGTAATGTACTGGTGCAGTATGTCGATGATTTGTTAATTGCTTCTGATACGGAACAAGGTTGCAAGGATAGTACGGTGAAATTATTGTTGCATTTGGCACATCATGGACATAAGGTCTCCCTTTCGAAGTTCCAGTACTGTCGACAGGAGGTCACCTATTTAGATCACCTACTGTCGGAGAGTAGAAGGTTAACGCCAGAACGCATTAATACTATCACTAACATGCCCCTTCCACAAACTCAAAAGGATGTGCACGCTTTAATAGGCATTACTTCCTACTGTCGACAGTGGATTCCTAATTATTCCTTACTAATTAAACCTTTGCTTGCATTAACAACGAAAGCAGTGCATGAGCCCTTGCCTTGGACGCCAGATTGTCAGCAATCTTTTGAACAACTAAAAGCTGCGCTTTGCTCTGCTCCAGTGCTAGGCACACCTAATTATAGGAAACCGTTTGTACTGTACATCCACGAGATGGCTGGTAGTGCGCTTTCTGTCTTGACTCAAAAAATTTGGTGATAGACAGAGACCCTGCGCTTATTTTTCTGCTGTGCTTGACCCTGTCGCAAGGGCTCTCCCGAGCTGTCTGCGAGCGGTCGCTGCTATTGCCACTTCAATCAGACAATCGGCTGGACCTGTGCTTGATACTTACCTCACAGTTACGGTACCTCATGCTGTGGAAACACTTTTGAAGAAGACAAGGACACAGCACCTCACCAGTGCACGTCTTACCGGCTATGAATTGACATTGTTTGCTAAGCATATCACGATCAAAAGATGTGCCATTCTGAACCCAGCCACGATACTACCCCTGCCTTCTGAGAATGAGGCAGTCGACAAACATGACTGTATTTTCCGAACAGAGGAAGAGACGAAAGGACAGGTAGACTTGACTGATGTTCCCTTATTTGACCCCCAAGGAGAACTATATGTCGATGGCTCTTGTTTTAAATTACCAGATGGCACTACTACTGCAGCTTATGCTATCACTACGTTGCGCACAATGGTAGAGACATCACGAGTCCCCTGTCAGCACGGTTCAAGCCGCAGAACTTGTTGCCCTTATATGAGCTTGTGAATTGAGTGAAGGATTGGTTGTCAATATTTATACAGACGGACAATATGCATTTGGGGTCGCCCATAATTTTGGGCGATTGTGGGCAGAGAGAGGGTTCCTTACTTCCCATGGCACTAAGATGCAACATGGACATCTCATACTGCGATTTTTATCTGCATTAACACTCCCTAAGAGAATGGCGATTGTGAAGTGTAGCGCCTATAGGAAAGTGACAGATGATGTGGGCAGAGGGAATGCGTTTGCAGATCAGACAGCCAAGGAAACTGCTCAAAGCAAGATGAAGAGAACGTTTTTTACAGGTCCAGCTAGATGGATTCCCGAGAAAGCCATGTTTGAAAATACGGTTGAGAGTGTGAAAGAGACACAAAGAGAGGCCACGATATTGTACTTCCAATGTAAGAGAGTAGCCATGGGAGTCGGATTTGCTCCCAGCTTGGCTACTCTGTATATGGACAAATATGAAGACAAATACATATACAACACAGATAACCCTTTCATTGATAACATCATGCTATGGAAGCGTTATATTGATGATGTCATAATGGTGTGGAGAGGGACAGAACTCAATTTAATCGATTTCCGACTATGGCTCAATGTAAGATCACCGGATATTCAATTCACAATGAACTACGACAGGGAATCGATCTGTTTTCTAGACCTCTTGCTCAAGATTGAAAAAGGTCTAATCTACACCACCTTATATAGGAAATCTACTGAGCTCAACACCTTGCAGAAATACTCCTCTCACCATCCGAAGAGTCTCCGGGATAACTTACCTTATGGACAGTTCTTAAGGCTCTGGAGGAACTGCTCTCGAAGATCAGACTTTTTCAAAGAAACTGATACCCTGATCGCCAGACTGAGGAAAAGAGGTTACCCCAAAGGATTGCTCAACCGAGCACGGAAGAGAGCCTGGTACTGTCCGAGAGAAACCCTATTAGAGGTGCGGACAAAGATGGACACGGAAGAGAAGCTTGTCTGCGTGACAACCTTTAACACCAGTAGCCAAGAGATCAAGAAGATCATCAAGAAGTATTGGAACCTCGCATCCACGGAAATCAACGCAACATCGAATCCGGTGTTTGCCTTCAAAAGGGCAAAGAATGTGAGAGACTATGTCGTGAGCTCATACTTTGCGCCACCCAAACCACCCGATATCAGGACTCAACTGCAGCTACCACCGTTCACTGGCCACTTTAAATGCAGCAGTTGCAAGGCCTGTAAACCGACGATCGAAGGATCTACTTTCACACACCAAGGGCGGATTTTCCAACTACCTCCTCATACAAATTGTAAAGCGCCAATGTTATTTATGCCATCAAATGTCCTTGCGACCAAATATACATTGGCCAAATGACACAAAGAGTGAAGAGCAGAATCTTTTTTTTAAATTCTGTTTATTAGTTTTCACATAATTTTGATACATAATCGCCACATGGCGATAGATCATCAACCACAACAATCAACACAAACTAACTTGAAGTGATTAATGCTACTTCTGCAGATATAGACAAAGGTTAGGCTAACATTCTGTGTGTATCTACTATAGCTTAGGGATTACATATTATACATCGATATCGCTTCGTGGAGTAGTCGGAGGGTCCTGCTGAGAATTCGTTAAGAGATATTGTCGCAGCGGTTCCCAAATGTCCTTAGGCTTGGAGGATGACGGCAGCTCCTCCTCATACAACTCGAGAGTTTCCTTACAATAAACCATATCCCTTATCCAGTAATCACATCTTGGGGGCACTGTGCTCTCCCATGTCATTGCTATCCGTCGTTTTGCTAATAATAAAGCAATCCTTAAGAATTTCCCCATTGTGCCCTTAACCTGAGGTACATAGCTCAATAAACATATCACAGGTACACATTGCAATTGTTGACCGGATATAGTCTGCAAACACTGTACGACATCCTCCCAAAACTTTGCGACAGCCGTACAGTGCCACGCCAAGTGCCAGAAGTCTGCATCGGGCTGCCTACATCGCTTGCAATCACTAGTGTCACGAAGACCAATTTTATACAGTTTCAGAGGTGTATGATAAACCTGGTGGATGTATTTAAAATGAATGATTCTGAGATTGCCGTTTGGCGTCTGTTTACCAGTTAAAGTACATATGTGTTCCCAGGCTACCAGATCTAGTGGAGGATCGAGTTTACTATTCCACTTTTCTAGGCTGACATCTTCAACTCTCACAATTTCAGAGCGTACCGCTTTATACAGTTTAGTCACTAGTTTACGTTTTGAAGGGGCCACTAGTAGAAGCTGTAGCGACTGTAATGTAGGCGGCTCCTCTGGGAATGAGCCGTAGTGAGCTTTAAGCGCTAGTTTCAAGCGGTGAATAGTAAATTGGAACAACAATGATTGATTAGTCACGTAATGGAAGTCTTCAGCTGTAAGAAACTGACCTCCCACGAAAACATCTTGCATGTGTTGAATCCCCACATTTCGTAATGATCGAATCGCCCCTGTTTCACGCATTACTGAGAGGGAGGAGTGATGTGCAAGCGGCAATGCTGGAGCATACAATGGCAATTTTGCTGTCATTTTGCCAATAGTCTGCCAGGCCGCAATGGTGGTATCCACTGTATTTATTTCAGTGCGTGGTGTGCCTCTACGTGTATGTGTGAGTATTCCATCCAATGGTGTAGGGTAAGCATCTCCGTCCTCCACTGCCACGTGTGGCGTGAAGGCATGTGGGTTATGCCAATAGTAGGCATACTGTGCCTGTGCGCATAGGTAGTAGACATAGAGATCTGGGGCAGCAAATCCCCCTTGTGCATAATCCAGAGTGAGCGTGCGCCAGCTCACTCTAGCTTGTTTCCCATTCCAGATCAGCCGAAGCAATTGAGTACGAATAGTGTGGAATAGCCGTTTTGGCAATGTAATCGGTATATTATTAAAAAGATATAGAAATCGCGGTAATACAATCATTTTGATTATAGCAATGCGATCAGCCAAGGATAGGGGTAGCGAGGACCATTTATCAACCTGTGATTCCAGCGTCTCGCATGCTGTGCCATAATTTTCCCTGATTACAATCTCTGGGTCACGATGTACCCATACTCCCAAATATTTTACAGGATCTGCGGACCAAAGCAGCGGATATTCCATTTGTGGAGCCGTAGTGATCGCTGTCAGGGGAACAATTACTGATTTATCCCAATTTATATGGAGACCGGAAAATAAACCAAATCGGACATATTCCCGTAATATGGGGGATAAATGTTTATGTGGCTCAAGTAGAAAAAGCACCATGTCATCAGCATATAAGGATATGCCGACAGGGCGGTGATTAAAATTAAGCGCTGATTCCCTATGACGCTGGCGAATTACGCAAGCTAGAGGTTCAAGTGTAAGAGCAAATAGCAGTGGTGATAAGGGGCAACCCTGTCGCGTGCCCCTATTAATGGATAAGGGAGTCGAGGTGTGACCCCCCCACTCTGACCCTTGCCGATGGATCTGTATATAGGAGTTGCACCCAGCGCAGAAACATTGGCGGGAATCCCATTCGCTTCAATACATAGAACATATAACACCATTCGATAGAGTCAAATGCCTTAGCAGCATCCAGCATGACCGCAGCAGCAGGCAGGTCCGGTGCCAAGACATGATACATTGCAAAGAGCGTCCTTAAATTATGTGACGTAGATCGTTCCGGTATGAAGCCGGATTGATCTGGAAGCACTAGGGAGGGCATTAATGGTTGTAGGCGGGTGGCTAATATTTTCGCTAATATTTTTGCGTCCAAATTAATTAGTGACAACGGGCGGTAAGAGTCACATTGAGACGGGGGCTTATCTTTTTAATAGTGTGATAATTAAGGCCTGTCTCAGGGACAAGGGAAGAGTGCCCGTTTCATGTGCTTCAGCGTATACTTCTAAGATATAGGGCGTCAAAAGATCAGCGTATTCTTTGTAAAATTCCGCCGTGAGTCCGTCCGGACCCTGGGCTTTTTGATTTGGTAGCGATCGAATCGCTGCTTTAATATCTTCTTCGCCTATTGGTTGACTAAGATATTCCCGGTGGTTATCCGCTAGCCAGGCACAGGCAATATTAGAAAGATAGTCGTCAAGCGCTGTGTCATCCAAACTCCCATGCGATGTGTACAATGTGGAATAACAAGATCTGAATTGTTCAACAATCGCTTGAGGTGTATAATGTTCTTCCCCCTGTGCGTCTATTATTTTCATTATGGGAGTGTGTTCCGTTCGGAATTTAAGTTTAGTGGCCAGTTGACGGCCGGGCCGGCCTCCCTCACCGTATGTTCTTGCGACACAACAACGTGAGAGATAGCGGGTTTCGGTTTCCGCCATGGCGTCATATTCCAATAATTGTTCTTTTCTGCGCGCTAGTATATTATTGTCGGGAGCAGCCATATAGTCCCGTTCCAGTCCTGCTAATTTATTTTCAATGAGAGAGAGCTGGCCTCGAATGTCCCGTAGTATGCCTGCTGTAGTACTGATACATACTCCCCTCACTGTAACCTTAAAGGCCTCCCACAAGATGGTGGCACTGTCTACTGTTCCCACATTGATTTCGAAGAATTGTGTTATTGCCATTCTGATGGTGTCTTTATAGATAGGGTCCAGTAAGGCCTCGGCTCTGAATCGCCATGTGAATGGGCGGTGTGTGATTGTGGGTATGCTGATATGAAGCTTTACCGGGCTGTGGTCCGATAATGTACGCTGAAGTATTTCTATCCCAGTGACCCAGTCATTGCTCACTTCATTCAAAAGCCAATAATCCAATCTGGACCAGGTATTATGTGCCGGTGTAATATGTGTGCCCATTCTCCTTTCTCCATTACGGAGTCGCCATGTATCCACCAACCCCATCTCTAGCATAGCATCACGAATACACTGAGCGACTTTCACAGTGCGCGCACCCTGCGGGTTTGATCTGTCCTGAGTAGGGTCCAAGTGTGTGTTTAAGTCTCCTCCCCATAAAATGGCTGCCTCCGGCCATGTGCGCAGCACCGTGAGCATACGCAAAAATATCCGCGGTTCATCTGATACGGGGCCGTAAATATTAATGACGGTGATATTGGTTTGTCCTAACCTCCCATGGACCATAACACAGCGGCCCTCGTCATCTACATATGTCTTGAAAGCCGTGAATTGCAGTCCACGTTTAAACAAAATAATGACCCCTCTTGCGTATGTGGAATATGATGAGGCTAATTTATATCCAGCCCATTTAGTCGCAGTTTTGGCCTCTGAAGATTTGGTCAAATGCGTTTCTTGTAATAGGGCTATCTGCACCGTATGTCTGTCTAGATAAGCTAGCACTTGGCGGATTTTTTGGGGAGTATTAAGCCCCCTTACATTCCATGTCAAGCAGGTATATTTAGTATGCATGGCCTAACATAACAAATTTATGGGAACATGAGTCACACGCATTACCTCCATATCCAGATGGGCAGATGTCTACCAATTCGGCATATAGGTTCAGACCTAGTGCGAAAAACCTTGTGTTACACTGCACTACCTCGTGTCTTATTTTTGATAGTAAGTGGTGGTCGCCATCCAGCGCATGCAATCGATAGCAAAGTCATAAGTACAAAACATCTCCTTGTAATCCCTAGTAAGCAGAGCCTTATCATATGCATTTCTATGATCACTTCGAACATAATTAAAGCGAAACAAAACCAATCCCTCCCCCACCCACTTCAGCACCCTAACTTTGCTAAAGCCATACCCAACCACCCGAATTATCCCCATAACAAGAAATAGCAATAGTACAGTATTGAGGGGGTTACCCATTTGTGGGGCAGTGCGACACAACCAGCCTCCCCAGTGAGCAGGGGAGGAGGCCACCGATTGTCTATATATACCACTCGAGCCATCTGTACTGTCTCATATTAAAGGCATACTTTCAGCGGTCAGTACCCGCTTGTATAAGGACACGAATATAACAAACAATCAACAGTATAAAAAGGATACCAGCACAGTAAATAGTTTCAACACAGTAGTGCCAGTGCATTTGGCATTGATAATGCATTCAGCCAGGCGCCAGACATAGACCATGATGTTGGTCGAATCATCCTGCAGATCCACATTCAGTGTGTATTCAGGAGTTACATGATGCTTTCCTCATTACTCGACATCTGACGTGGCAGGAGACGATGTCTTTGTGCGTCGCAATGTTTTGGCGTAGTCAAGTGCCCGCTTGGGATTTGTGAATATCTTGGCCTTGTCATCTAGTCCAATGCGAAGACGTGCCGGGTAGAGCATGGCGTAGGGGATCTTTTCTGTGAATAAAATTTTCTTGGTCGCCTGAAATTCTTTACGTGCTGCTTGCACTGTTGTCGTAAAATCAGGGTAGAAGGAAAGTGCATTACCTTGGTAGTTGACATTACCTTGTTGTCTGGCAGCTTTTAGTATAGCGTCTCTGTCCCTATAGTTAAGTAGGCGGGCTATGATTGGTCTGGGTGGTGCTCCCGGAGGTGGTCGCGCCGCCAGTGATCGATGAGCTCTTTCCACAATAAACATACTGGATAGTGTGTCATCCCCACATAGCTCACGGAACAGATTTTCGACGTAGGTTTCTAGGCGCCCAACATTGGTCGACTCCGGAAGTCCCAAAATGCGTACATTATTGCGCCTAGAGCGCGCTTCAAGGTCTTCGTTTTTTGCTTGAATGATCGCCAATAGTTTTTCCATGTCGTTTGTTTTTGTCTCAACTTTCTGTAAGCCGTCCTCTGCGTTCGAGATTCGTTGTTCCGCTTCCCCAATGCGCAGGCTCTGCTTGTCCAGTTTGGTGGAGATGCTATCAATTCGCCCGTTTAGGGCCTCCATGTTGTCATTTATGGATTGTAGGCTCATATGTATAGCAGTTAAGGTCTTCTCCAGCGTATTCGAGGCTGGGGTGGCATTGTCCAGTTCTGAGTCTGAGGCATGCTGGGGTTTACCGGATTTGCGCAACTCGAATGTGAGACGTGGTTGGCTCTTGTCCGGCTTACCCATAATGTAGCCGTTCCAGTACCCCTACGGTAGTATTACCCCAGCTAACAGTTTATCAATCGGCTGGGAGGAACCTTCACTAGCTACAAGTGGGTGAAAATGTGTCGTTGCAATCTCTCAGTGAGGATGAAATCCACTGTAGCCTGTGCTCTCAGCTTTGCCAGGTATCCTCATACATTGATTTGATGGGTATATCAGATCATCACATCCTCTGTAACATATAGCGCTATGGCGTGCTTGTAGAGAACTGTACTCACTTTCAGGCAAACAACACTGCACCTTAGGCACGGCAGTCCCCCGATGTTCACCGCAGTACCGCCGGTATCAGCAATATGACGTGCAGGTCTATTGGCATGCCAGGATAGGGGCTGGGGGTCACAAATTGTGGTATGCCGCTTTCCACTACTAAGGGGGACGACGCTGTCCACTCGGCTTTCAATCAGCTAGCAACTCCAGGATACCTTGCTAGTGTGCCGGCATGTTTATGTTTTACATCTAGCAGTCGCAGATCATCCTCTCAGCTTATTGTGTTTATCACGCCGCTGCACCGCCACCGCTGAGGCAATCAGAGCGCCCCCGCCGGCATCCTCCGATGTGCGTTACTCTGAGCACTCCGTCCACCCCACATCCGCGTCAGGCCTCGCGACGCGAGTCGCCGCGTATGCAGCTCACCTCAGTGCCCTCGATATGTGGCAGATGGATCGTCGGTCGCTGATGGCAGTCTTCTCCGATGGCCGCACAGCGAGCGCCGCACCTCGGCCGCTATCATTCAGGGCCACATCGGAGGTAGGAATGAACTGAAACGGCGATCAGGAGCACCGCGGCCTCGATGCGGCGCTCAACAGCCGGGGGCCGCCATCTTGGCCCAAGCGCAGCGCCAGGCAGGATCGTCTGCACACGCCGCGTTAGTGGCGTTCTCCGCAGCAGAATTCGCCTTTGGGCCGCCCAGCCGAGTCAGGGCAGTACGTGCAACAGCTTAGCAGGGTCGATGGCTCTCGAGGCATAGGATTAGTGCAGGATTATATCGGTGGCCGGCCGAGCCGCGGTATTATGCGGCCATCTTGCCGTGCGCCAAGCCACGCCCCGATCGAAGAGCAGAATCTTACAGCACTGTAGTAGGCTGTGTTGCAAGGTACCGGGGACCCCCCTAGTAGACCACTTTTCGGAGATGGGGCATGAGGTGGAAAGCCTCAGGCGGTGGGTCATAGAAAGGATCTTCCAACATTCTAGAGGGGGTGATGTGACATCATCGCTCAACTTCAAGGAATGCAGATGGATACATACTTTGAACACTGTAAACCATGGTGTGACCAAACTGGAGGAGACCAGCAGACAATTGGGCCTTCTATCAAGGAGATGAATCTAATTCACAATAGCATAGCTCATATCTGGTTGCTCCACCCATCCGTCTACTCCTGTTACATCCAATACAATGTACCTAAAGCATCGTCTCTCTCTTCCCCAGCTATGAACTATAGACCGCATATGCTTCTGCATCATTTGTAGTTTGCAATTTTCTAATGGTGAAACATGATCCTTTTTCTTCCCTAGCTGTGGACTCCAAAACTGCATATTCATCGTATGCGTTTTACAATTCTCTATTGGTTACATGTTATGTGAACCTTTCACTCTCTAGTAGACCTGGAAAATGGCCATTTCTTGAATCGATTAATAGGGTTTGTTTGATGCTCATGATCCTGCTAAGAACGACAAAACTTGAGTGAAATATTGTATTTAAATAATTGTGCTTATTCCCTTTATGTGACATGCCACAACACGGTCCACAGATAATTGAGATTCCCCCCTTTTTTGCTGGGATGAGTGTCCTTGTTATTGTTGTATTATCCCGATCTAAACGAGTGAAGAATGTCCTAATTTTCACTGTGTGATATGCTGTAACATTTGATGTATTCGTTACTCTTTAATGTTTGTAAACAGAAACAGTATGTCTTAGGACACAATACGACCTTTTCAATGCAATAATTAACCAAGCTTGCAAAATCCGCTTTTCGCTATTGCCTAATCAGGTTAGACAGTAAATGCAATCATTTTCTCAGTAATTGAGTTCATCTCCTCAACCTCGCCTTTAAAATCACTATAGCACACAGGTGCTCCTCGGTTACTGCTAATTGACGGCAGGCCGCTGATGACTCACAACGTCATCAGGTGTTGTTAATTTAAATACCCTCCTTTCCCTCGGGCGCCGGCTGTTCACTTTCAACGCTGGCCCGACTGAGGTAAGACGCGTCAGCAACCTGCCGCGCGCTCCTTTTCCGAATATTCACTTCTGTGCTTTCATCGTCTCACAAGGGCACTCCATTGCCCCTTTCTTCGTTTGTACGCGGGTTGTTGTAATTTAATTATTTCCCACTACGAACGGCATTGTTCCATTAACAAGGGTCGATTTCAGACGCCTGTGGTTTCACTTCCCTCTGCACGTGTGTGGTTTTAATTAGCGAATGGCTCCGCATTGTAAAGATTCAGTCCACGCAACTCTCGTTGATTCAACGCTGGGTTCTCACTGTCTTAAGCTATTTCGCACGGCTACTATTCTCTTAGCCTTTGATCTACTGTTGGTAGTCGCATCTATGCCGCATGCCATTTCCTGCATACCGGTGTCAATTTAAACGCGTATCTCCCGCTGCTGAACACGCAATTTTAATTCACTCGCAGTCCCTGGAGCACCAACCTTTTACTTCTTTTAACTTCTTTGGCATGCTTTGGGTTGTTTTACTCCACTCCACCTCCTAGTTTAAGAGTGCTGTTCAGAATATTCTTCATCTGGCTGTACAAGCACACTATTGCACATATTATAGTTAGTGCATGGTTTATGCCCTATGAGCACCTTTGCCATCTATGGAGGTTGACACCCTGTCTTCGTTTCCTTTTTTTCCCCTCTGACAGCTTTTTGACTCGTGCAAATAACTGTCCTCTGATGTGATTCATTACCATCACTGCCAAGGTAACTTTTCAATCGTTTTTCTGGCAAGCCCAATGAGACACCCGTCTAAGCTGCGCCTATTCTTATCCTTGTCCTCCATTACTTCCTACAGAATACAACCTTTGGTGGATTATACCCTGAAGAATTCTACTGGTTACCATTACCGGCCTCACTGGTAGGTCCCTCTGACCATCAGGTTTTCCTCCCTGCATCATGTGTAACACACCCAACTCATGGTTGAATTATTTCACCCGCACAGGCTGTGCCCCGTGTCCTGAAGAAGACCCGCCGTGACTCATCCTTCAATCACGCACTTCTCTGGGTCGAAACGTCGACGTACCTGTACAATCCATTCCCTACCCTCTCCACTCCATGTGAAAGGCGGATTAAGCAGTATATTGTTTTGGAGGTTCATGTGTTTAGGGACAGATGTCCACTGAATTGAACATTTTAGATACCTTTGGTACAGCACTGTATATAGTTTATTCACTTAAAGCGCCTTGTCACCTCTAGATCACCTTATCACCTATTAGCTAGGCATGCGTCGTTTTTCAATAATCTTTGTTTGCTTGTGACAGCCTTACTATTTTATAACCAGAAAAATTGTAAAAAGAAAAAAGTGATTAAGCTGTTAATATACTACCTTTTGATTAATTCAAATTCGGTGTGTTCTCCTTTCTTCATGCAAAAATATTTATGACATTAAAGTAATTTATGTACCCGACAAAACCAACATTAGCATATACACCAATCACCCGCAGTCAGTGGGTCTCGCTGAGAAGTACGATGGTACGCTCAAACTGAAGTTGGCAAAAATTCAGGAAATGACAGGGTTAAAATAGCCAGATGCTCTTCCGTTAGCTCTTTGTCAACTAGAACAACAGCACATTCTAGAACTGGGTTATCTCCCTTTGAGGTTGTGTTTGGATGCCCAGCAAATGTCTGGGGCGTCCCTAGGCCTAAGAAATTTTCGGACAATGAATATCCTGTATTGCTTGATTACCTTGGGCAGTTAACGGAAAATGTGCGTTCTATTCACCAACAGGTGCAAGACTCCTTAAATCCTAAACCAGAGGGACCTGGCCACAACATCCAGCCTGGGGACTACGTTTTGCTTAAAAACGTCAAGAGGAAGAAAAGTTTGGAGCCCAGATGGAAAGGTCCTGAGCAGGTTTTGTTGGTTACACGGACAGCTGTAAAGGTTGCTGGCCAGAAGAACTGGGTCCATGTGACCCACTGTAAGAGGATACCTTTGCCACTGCCTTATGACCAGTGGGTCAAGGAGGGAATAGGAGAAGTTGCATGTGAGCAAGTGCCCAGATTTGTGCCTTTTAGTGATGCACAATTAATCTGGACCCAAATAGACCAGGAGAACGACGATGTTCTGAACGAGGCCGTCCCACCAGAAATACGAGCTATCCAGAAGCCTCTGTTCAGTGATCACACAGTGCCTGGGGCTGCCAGGTACAATTTACGTCCTCGGACGAGGACCACTGAGCCTAAGGAGAAAAAGGATTAGGGATGGACTGTACAAGGTAGGAAAGTACTGAGTAGCAGTACCAACGAGGGATCAAAACAAGTGGAAAATTCTGCATTTGCTTTGCTTATGTTATTTGAACATTAGTTAGGAAAGTATACTCTGAGAGTATACCACCTTTATCAGCGTGGGATAGATTAGGAAAAAGGGACCAGGGACCGCAGAGACTACTTCGCGCTTTGACTCACGGATTTAGGACCGCACTTTGGACGCTCTGCCTTGAGAAAGCCCTCGGCCAACAGGCCACCGGGCGAAACACGGGTCGGCTGTTTTTCGTGTATGATCTCACATTTGGAATAAGTCATTAAAAAGGACACATTCTGTCAATAAAGAACATGAGTCTTGGAAATTATTACTCTCACGACATTTAATAAGAAGGCACAGACCTCCACTCACAACTTTAGGTATTGCATTCCCAATGGCTCTTGGGAGCAGCCATTTGTAAAGCACCTGCCACCACTAATTGTGGGCCCTGACCACTGTAGCGTGAAGCCTAGACTCGCCCACCCACTTCAGCAACCTAGATTAGGCAAGAGCTTAGGACAGAGCAAGCTACACCGCCGGTGCTCAAGAGCGCCAACTAATTGATGGACGATAGGATCCTGTACCAGTGAGGCTTGACGGACACTGGGAACATTCATACTTTTCTTTGCATTTTCTTCCTTTAATTCACTATGCATCCTTTTGGCAGGAAAGTTAATGATGAGGAGCAGCCAAATGTCACTACACAACGCAGTATGACTTGGTCAATTCGGAGTAAAATTACATGTCATTTTTTTATAACAATGATAATAATATGTGGGGTATCGTGGTTTTTGGAGAATCTACATAGTATACCTACACGTACTAAGGGTAAAGGCACCTCCCCTAGGCGTAATAAAAGGGCTGTCCCGAGTAATGTGTTTGTGGAGACCCATAAGAGATTCTTTGGGAAAGGGACTGCTTGCTACCCCACTCGATCTGTTACTAGCCTTTGGACTGAATACCCACTGTCACTTGGGAATTACACGTACACTTGGCCACCTCAGTTTGCAGAAGTAAGGGGAATGTTTGGATTTGGTTATCCTGGGCCATGTCTGTATTATAAGGTATGGGTTATCCGGGTTGTGATAACAAAACATATTGTGATAATTTCTATATGGAAGCGCAAAATATAACGATGGTGGGTTGGCATTACAAGGAATTACCAGTACCTCGAGAGGCTGGTTATCATCCTGCTTGTTGCCCTATAGTGAACAGTTCGGATACCTTTTTGTACATAAATTGTTCAGGGACAATACTATATAAACAAATCTTTCCTCTAGTCAATAAGAAAAATCCAAACACTTTGGGAATGAATTCCAGATATGCTGCAGTGAATTATGAGGGGCCGATATATGCACATCCAGGGTTTTTCTTTCTGTCTAATTGGACTTATTCCAACATCCATAATGGCACTGATGATGTGGCTCTTGGGATGGTACTGCTTTGGGTGTGCCATGTAAATATGCTCGACCCAAAACAAGATGGGTAAAAAGGACGTTAACGAAAGAATTCTGTGAAGGAGTAACAGATTTGGAAGTAAATAGCTGTAGTAATGATATTACATTTGGATACATCCTCTCCTTTATTTTCACACTGGGTGGTACTGCTATGGCCAGGGGCGAGAATGCTAGAGAATATTTTGGATGTAAGCTGCAAATTCTATCCAATACTACAGTGGCGGCTTTGCTCGACAACACTACCCAGTTAGAAAGTATGCAGGTGTATTCGGAACAGACTAGATATGCAGTGGATTTTATCTTGGCAAATAGTGGTGGTGTATGCGCAGTGGTCGGAGATCAGTGTGTGGTCGGTATCAAAAAATCTGGAAAATAATATAACGCAACACATTATGGACATTATTGACAATGTTAAAGGGATGGAAAGTGGGAATTGGAATTGGTTCCTTTTTGGCAGCTGGGGTTGGATTCTTAAGGAAATGATTTAACTTATAGTGGTGCTGGTGCTCTGTTGTATCCTCATTCAATGCCTTCCGCTCTGTTGTTCCTATTGTGCCTCTGTTTTCACACCTAAACAGAAAATATCAGCCCATGTTACCAATGCCGCTCTGATGCTCCAGGAGGATATTGATGATCTTATGAATATTGATGAGGGAATTTTCGAGGATTCCTCCCTCCTTGCTGTTCCCCTTTCTAATGCTGATTGTAAGGAGTGCCCATAGTTTTACCCTGCTTACACTTCTCGATTTTAATGCTCTGTTAACTTCTGACATGTTGATGCTGTTATAGTAATGCAACCTGTGTATCACTCTTTGTAGTCCATATTAGAAAATGTTTTTAGCTCATGCTAAAAGGAGGGTCTGTTAGATTAGGCCTGTTGATGCTTACGTAATGCCATGTTTTAGTTGGCATTCGCTGCACCATTTTCTTTTTAGACCCCATTTTGCATGCTGATCGAAACTAATCTTTTTAGTTCTGAGAAATGCCCTTCGCTAAGTTTTGTTTCTGCAATAAAGATTGTTAGTGCCAGCGCATAGCTTTCTCACTAGATAAAGGCCCTCTCCAACCTGTCTGGTAGTTTGCTCACAGCCCAGGGTGAAACGGCCTTGGACTGTGCTGGGTTGTGCAAGATACGAGAACAGAAACCTTTTTTTTGTCTTTTACTGTCCAGTTACATCTGTCTGGAAAATTCCACTGTGGGCATGTTCTTACCTAACCATGGAATGTACATAATGTATCTCTAGGCTTGCTGTTCTTTAGTTCCCTCTGTAGCACTCTCTCGAGACTGTGCAGACGGGCCCCCACTCTGAGCGTATATAAATAAACAGTTATTGGTGTATATTCTCCACTGTTTCCTCGACTCTTCATTTGGTACGGAAGGCTGAGAGGTGGTCAGCAGTGACCCGGGTGGCCCTTTGCGGGTCACTCCCTTCATGCTCCCAGTCAGTGCCACCCAATGGCAGAATTATACTTGTGTTTTACTAGATTACCAGCTCACGCCTAATGTGCTCTTGCAGAGCTTACTGCCCTTTAGCTTTTCTATGAAAATTGCACTGGAAAATTCATTATTTCACCTCATTAAAAAACGAAAATTAGGGCATAAGCACTCCTGCACCCCTTTCCTCTGGAGGATGTTGCTGAAATTTGGTACAGGAAGTCTGCCCCACCACTTTCAAAGATCACCAGCCGTCACTGATTTTGACCATGATTAGCCTGATAGCCCGTACTCTGGATTAAAAGATTTGGATATCTAGAACCATTCCTTCATTTCTAGAAAGAAGATGAGGATAAAAAATACGTTTGATATGTGTTTTATTACTTCACAAATGCTATGGTATTTGTAGTCTGTCAGCAAATGAATACTTTGAAATAAACATACATAAATATCTCTCACTCTCTTATCTTCATCTCCTAATATGTATGTGGATCTTGAAGCCAACAATGAAGAAAATGTCATTACTATTTTCATATTGCATTTTATTACTGCCTTTCATGACAATTAGTAGAATGTCATCTGATGCTTAATGGTCAAGGATTCTGATTTCAAAGATCGAGTATTCAAGCCTCCTTCACAGCATAAAGATCTATTTGCTGACAAGATATTTGCATAACCTGGCCAACGCGTGAAACCTCAATATTTTTCACATTTAAATACCATGCTCAAATATGATTTTATAAAGAGACAATACGTTAAAAAAATAAATGTGTTTTTTTTTTAACAACAGATTTTATTGATTTTACATGATACATTCCGGGATGAGACCCGGAGGGTACATATTGATGCATATTTGTAACATTGCATATTCCGGATCGTTGTATCTGAAAAACAACTATGAATAACAACCTTGCGCAGATCCACACAAGTCCCACCCAATTATAAACACTCAATTGAATATGTAGTCCGAAGGGCTCACATAACCCTCGCATTCGTAGAAGGGCCAATCCCAGAACGGGGTCATAGCGTATCATGGATCCGAGGTGATAAGGGGAGGTAATTCTATGCCTCGGTAATCTGCCCACTGCAACCATATTTTCACATGTTTCTGGGGGCATCCCCTGGCCTGAAACACCGATATCTCTGCATTCATACATTCATCTATGGCCTTTTTCCATCGACTAATCTTCGGAGGAGACGCACTCTTCCACTGCTGAGCAATATCCCTCTTAGCGATGGTAACCGCCAAGAACAATAAGTGCTGCTTGTATCTATTCCCCCCAATGCTATCTGTGCTGTGCAATAACAGTAGCTTCGGATCGAGTGGCAGATCCCAAGCCAATATCTCACTCAGGCAAGCCACCACCCTCCGCCAGAATGGTTGTTATGCAGTGCATCCCCAGACTGTATGTAGGAATGACCCATCGTCCGTCCCACATCTCAAGCACACCGGGGAGTGGATGACACCCATCTTCCAAAGTCGGAATCAGATATAGTATACTCGGTGCAAATATTTAAACTGTATGAGGCGGTATCTTGTGGAAACCGCCGCACCTCTGGGGCTAGCAAGGGCCTCTGCCCAATCATCATCCGTTATGTCCGGTATGTCCTCCTCCCAGGCCTTTCTGGTCTTATGCAGTGTGGTATGATTGTGCATCGTCAGAGTTTGATAGATCTGACGGATCTTATGTGCGCCTATGTCACCCATCAATAAGCGCCCTTTTAAGGGATGAAATTCGGGCAAGGTGTCCGTCAGTGGTAGTATGGGGGTGAGTGCATGCCTGAACTGAAGATATCTAAAGAATTGAGTTTTGTGCAATCTAAATTCCGTCTGGAGCTGTCGGAACGATTTCAGAGCTCTGCCTCGCATCACGTCCCCCAAGGTGGATATTCCCACGATGTCCCACCCACGGAACCCCCCAAAGCCACGACCGAGCGCAACAAGGTACCGTGCCACAGCGGGGTCGCCTGGGTCAGACGGCCGCGCCACCCCATTTGTCGGACCGTAGCACGCCATAATCGGATAACGGTGCTGCTGGCAGGGGGTAGGAAATCTAGGTTCTGAGCACTATACAAAAGCTGAAGGAGTGGAACAGTGCCCATTGCCATATGGTCTAAAACAAACGCTGGGTCCGACGGTGAATTATACCACCATTCATTAACCACTTGCAGATGGGAGGCCGCGTAGTAGGCGTAAATGTCTGCTGCCGCAATACCGCCACAATACATTGACTGCGTGCACGTGTTTGGCGCCACGCGCACAGCCCCGTCTTGCCAGAGAAATTTGTTATGTATGGCATTCACCTGTGCGAACCAGGTCCGCGGGATGGCATATGGGAAGTTCTGGAGCCTGTAGAGTATTCTGGGCAAGGACACCATCTTAAAAATCGCCGAACGCCCGTATAATGAGAGCGGAAGAGCGGACCAGACTGTTGTCTCGTCCTTAAGGCTTTTGAGAAGTGTAAACTCTATAGAGGAGGAGCACCAATGTCAGTTCGTAACACAATCAATTATTGTAATCCTTCTAATGACAAGTCCTTAGGCAGTAGATTCAATTGAAAATTCTTCTTCTTTATTGAAAATTCGACAAAAGTTCATTTTAAACACACTAGATTTTCATTTCCAATAGCTGAATTGTACTCCATCATTTGGATCAGAACTTCACTTTTTAAGTCAGCCAACGCGTTTCGTCCTATTAGGACATCATCAGGGCTGAAATAATAAAACAAATAAAAAGCATATCAAAAAACTATTTTCATTACTACTTCATAATTACCAGAAGAGTTCAATACAATCTTTCTTTTACATGATAAAACACCACCCCCCGCCTATATCCATTCTGGACTGTTCTCAGTAGTCAAGATGGGTAAAGAAAACAAAATATCAAAATTTATTATTAACACATTCGAAGATCTTGCAAAACCCTTTTTGAAAACAATTTATTATACCACTTAATTCATAATCATTTCTAAACATGTAAAAATCCCTCATAAAGAATTTACAGTAAATAAAGATTTATTATTTTCCTAACTTAATTTAACTATATATATCCTCAGCACCCAGGTCTCTTAGAAAAGATATTATTACCTAAAAAACTTATTTTTGTATTAAAATGGCAAGTACATTTTCCATCAAGATTCCTGATTAACCAACTTCTTTAAATAATTTTAAGAGAAAAATGGTTTTCTCCCTATTACGCTCAAAAAAGAGTACCTAAAGTTCCTATTGCATTATAAACAATTTAAGGGCAGATGTAAATCTCTCTATTGCCACCTTTTACATACCGATATACTAATATCCATAGTGAAATGTCACTCACCACTATTTGAAATTCGTATTTATTTATTCGGTGTTCGGTTCGCTAATTAATTATCTTCAAGAAAAATGTTCTAAAAAAACCGAAACAAAACCACATCATTACCTATTGAATTACATTCAACACTTGTATCCCTGAAGTCATATCACAAGAGATGCACCACTCACCATTCTCCAACTTCAAACTTCGCTTTATAGAATCTTAAAAGTCCTCTATTTCGTTTCTGAACTGCAAATATAAGTGACACACAAAATTACTCCCTGAAAACCTCTCTAAGTTGTCTTATCGACATGCAAGCCAATCTACTAGTGACACTCACCATCATAACGTCCATTCCGTGTGTTACTCCTCAGCGCGGCCTGATAAATCCCGCTGATATTGGATTCCGTTTAGACCCTTCCTTAAGAACCCTTGCTCGACCTATCATGGACTTGCCATCATTACTTTTTCAACCAATGAGAGGTCAGAATTTCTAGCCTGCTTATTAGTTTTGCATGTTCCCTCTATGGTCCGCTGTCCCTTTCCACCAATGGTAAGAGACCATCGCGAAATACACTTCAGAAAGTTCTCAACCAATAGCAACCTGCCTCCACGTACTACACTTCAAAAAGTTCTCAACCAATCGGCACTGCAGAGTTCCAGAATTATCGGAGCTTGCGAACAACCATCCATTCACTTCTTTCTGTTACCATAAATCTTGCGCTAAACACCCGTCACCATTCCTTGTTTCCTCGCTGTTAACGATAAAGCTGATAATGCTACCCAGTTTATCTTAGCCAGCAATTTCTAATCCGTTAATTAATATCGTCTATGTCCTCTATAAACTCCTATCTTTTATGAGAATTAGAACTGTTTTGACCAATGAGAGGTCACAATTCCTAACCTACTCATTAGTATCGCCTATTCCCTCTGTGGTCCGCTGTCACCTAATAACCGATAATAACCTGCTACTGCGTGATGCATTGTAGAAAGTTATCGGCCAATCGGCTTTAGTTAATTCCTATTGTATCGGGACTTGGCAGGCAACCATTCAATCACTGCTCACTCTTAAGCGAACTTTACGCTACCTTGCCATCACCATTCATCGTATCCTCGCTGCTGGTGAAATACAAATGAGCTGGCAATCCTGCACCAATTTTATATAGTAACCCAATTAATTAGCACGCAATTAGAACATTAAATTTGTTTAAATTCTTCAATCAACTAGTGCGCTGTGGTACTAAGCCCTCACCGCTGGAGCTGGACAAGTAGGCTTTTGAGAAGTGGGTTAATATTACGAGCCCACGAGGTCTGAGGACACGGTGACATAAAGATACCAAGGTACTGAAATCCCGTAGTTGCGCGCAGCAATTGCTCGGCCCATTTCTCTCGGCCCTGGTGCCCGCACACCGGAAATAGTACAGACTTGGCGGGGTTCGTGTGGAGCCCTGTGGTTTGACCAAAAACACACAGGATCTGCAGGATACGGGGCCCCGAGAACCACGGGTCGGTCATAAAGAAAAGGACATCGTCCGCGTACAATGCAATGCGGTCCGATCTAGACGAGTCCCAGTCGAAGCCCCTAAGCACCGGGTCACCATGCACCCACACCGTCAGGGGTTCTATGGCAAGGGCAAACAATAACGTCGACAGGGGGCAGCCCTTTCGTGTACCACGGCAAATTGGAAATGGGGCGGACCGTTGGCCGGCAACCCGGACCGAGACGGTAAGCCCTGTGTAAGAAGGCGCACATATGTTAGGAAGCGTGGGCCAAAGTTGAGGACATCTAGGAGGCGAAGGGGGACGTCCAGCTAAGGGAATCGAACGCCTTGTCGATGCCTGCAAGCAGCATGGCCGCAGGGCGTCCAAGCCCTGGGGCTCTAGCCATAGCATTGTGTACGCGTCAAATATTGTGACGTGTGGAGCGGTGGGGCATAAATCCTGATTGGTCAGGATGAATCAGATCGTGTAGGCAGGATCGAAGGCGGTCAGCGAGGACCTTGCCCAGAAGCTTCGGCTCGAAATTAATGAGAGAGATAGGTCTATAAGATGTGGGGTCTTCTGGTGGTCGTCCCGGCTTTAAGAATAAGACTATCTCAGCGTGTCGCCACTCCAGGGGGAGCTGGGACTGGTCGACGGCCTCCTGTATGGCCCAGAGTAGATGGGGCCCAGAATGGTCATGTGGGATCTAAGGAATTCCATAGGGAAACCCTTAGGCCCGGGAGCCCGGCCAGGGTGTATGGCCGCCAATGCAGCATTCAATTCGTCAATAGTGATTGGGGCATCAAGTAGGTCACGTGCCAAGTCGGATAATCTACGGGGGGAATATCACGAAGAAATTCATCTATGTCAGCTCCGACAACAGCTCCTGGTGCGTGTATAGGAGTGAGAAATAACGTGCAAACTCTGCGGCCACCGTCTCGGGAGAGGAGCACAGGGCCCCACTATCGTCCCTAAGCACCGGTACACTGGCTGTGGACTTCTCCGGTTGGCATAATCTATGGAGCATTTTGCTAGATTTATCTCCCCATTGGTAGATTCTATGTTGAGATGCCAACCAAATTTCTTTGGCTTCGCCCATAAGATGGCGGTGTGGGGACTGTTGCGCCTGCAATACGGACTGCTGCGCCTGCAATAAGGTGCGTTTTAGTATGAGGCTCCTGTCGGTGAGACACCGTGCCTCAAGGACTTTCACGCGGTCCTCCAGCTCCAATAGTTGCGCCAGTCGTTTACGTTTGGCCGTAGCGCAGAAACTGATATCCACACCGCGTATGGTAGGCTTCATGGCCTCCCATAGAGTACAGGCAGAGGGGGTTGATGCTATATTAAAGGTATAATATTCCTCGACAGCCTGGGAAAGAGTCTCTCGATATTCCGGGTCCCGCAGGTGCCAGGGAGAAGACATCCTCCACCGAAATGGGGGTTTGTGTGATTGCACCCGAAATAGGCACTGAACCGGGGAGTGATCTGAGAGACCTCGGGGGAGATGCAACACACGGGAGACCCTATGTATATATCTGCGCGGGACGAACATATAGTCCAGGAGAGATAAAGATCCGTGGACTGCCGACAAGTATGTGTAGCCTTGCTCGGCGGGATGGAACTCGCGCCATACGTCTGACCAACCCAAAGTAGTGGCCAACAGTTGGAGTTTAGTTCTGTCGGCCGGGGAAGCCTGGCCTGATGTGCGTGTCCTGTCCATTGCCGTCATAGTGACGTTCCAGTCGCCGCCTAGGAGTGTCAGTTCATCTGGTAATTCTCCCCATAAGCGGGTTATCTTTTCTGCAAAGGTGGTGCCTAACGGCGGGGGAGCATACACACTGCCTAAATTTATATGTTCTCCAAACAGTGTCCCAGAGAGCAAAACGTATCGTCCACCGGGGTCTAGCCAGTGCTTTGTAGGTATAAATGGGACGCGGCGATGTATGAGAATGGCAGCCCCCCGGGACCCCCTAGTGAACCCGGCATGGTAGACGGTATGGTATCCGAATCTAGAGATTGCCCAGCAAGTGTATCTCTTGCAAAAGGAGGATATCGGCCCTGTAAAGTTTGGCCTGACGAAGAATGGCGCCCCGTTTCACTTTATTAATGAGGCACCTGACATTCCACGAGACTATGTTCAAATCCCCAGGTAAGGAAACGTCTTGTTGCATTGGCATCTAACCCAAAGGCTTGAGTGTACTAGGACTAAGCTGGTGGGATCGGAACTGGACATCTGCGCGCACAAAGAAACAATAAAACAATACTAACAGAATACCCAAAGAAACCCCAACCCCCCGCCCCCACCCGATACTGCCTGGAACATGGCGCATCTGTCGCGGCGGAGGATACCTGCAGGCCCCCAACAGGGGGACCCGGGGCACCACCACCAAGGGTACCCAAAACCCCCATATTTTACGAACAAACTATTAAAAAGTGTCTGGAGCGGGAGGAAGTGTGCGGCTGAACATCCACGCCGTCTTTGCGGTCTATGCTGAACAAGTAGACTCAGGGTTTGGTTGCCACACTGGTCCAGTGCTTAGAGGATCAATGCCAACTCCCCGTGTGAGGGTGCGTCATTCTGGGTCCGAGGAGCGCCTGGCAGAGCCCGATCTGCATCGACGTTTGGATTTGTTCCTTTTAGGCCTGTTCCTATGCAGGTCATGAGAGGAGACCGACTCCAGTGGCGGTGGAGTACGTGATTTCGGATGCGATCGCTCATCTGCCCAGGCAAAGACCGCCTCCGGGGTGTCAAAGAAGTAGGATTTGGCATTGTATATGACGCGCATTCGGGCTAGGTAGAAGAGCATGTATTGTATATTCAAGTCCCGTAGCCTGCGTTTCGCCTCCATAAATGACTAGCGCTGCTGTTGTACCAGCCGGGTATAGTCCGGGAATATCATAATGTGCTTAGAGTCACACTGGAGTTTATCTTTTTGGGTCCTGGCGAAGTGCAAAATGGAATCTCTGTCAGCATAGTTTAGGAATTTTGCAATTACGGGCCGTGGGCTTGCTCCAGGGGGTGGTTTCTTCATTAACGCGCGGTGCGCCCGTTCCACCACGAAGCAGGTAGACAGTTTGTCAGGCGGCAGAAGGTCCGTCAGCCATTTTGTAAGGAAGCTGGTCATGGACGTGCCCTCGCAACCCTCCGAAAAGCTGAAGAAGCGTAAATTGTTGCGGCGTGCGCGTCCTTCTCCATCTTCGACCCGGGAGGCCAGTTCCTGTGCCACTACCGTGAGTTTATTAACTTCCTTTTGTAAGGTGGTTACGGTATCTTCAACTGTGGACACACGCGTCTCTGCCTCGGTAATGCGGTCCACTGCCTTTCTGAGATCTTGGCGGAGGAAGGACACCTCAGACCCCACTGCGCCAATTGTTTCATCCAGCGTATTCCTTACCTCGGTGATGGCGGCTAGCAGTGTCGCATTATCCGGCATTGCGCCGTTCGCTGCACCCCCGGTGGCGTCGCCCGGCGCAGAGGCAAACTGGTCCATGGTACTCTGCTTGGAACCGGCCGGACTCGGCTTGTCCTTGCCCATGGCGATAGTCGACCCGGCGGCAGAATAGGGGTCCCGGATCTTATGGCAGGATAGAGGGGGGGAGTGCGTCTCTTGTCTTCTATTCGCAACACCCTGCCGCCTGTCAGCCGCTGCTTCGCCGGAGGGGAGCGTGGAGGACCGGACCTCACGGAACCCGGCTGTCGCGGACCGCAAGCTGCACCGAGCCTGGCTCGGCCGCTTCCGCAGCCCTTGACCGCCGGCCAAGTAGGCCCAGCTAAATAGACCAGACACGCCGGACCACCGATCCACCACACAACCCCTATTGCAGCAGTATGTCACCCCTACCGCTCAATAGGCACTATTGCTTACCCCTGTTTGTGGCCGTTGGGCAGCTGAGTCATACAGCACCATGTGGATCCTCAGGGCCCCTGTAGATGGGTCAGTGGCTCGTCTGGGCCACGGCCGACGATCTCAGTTCAACTGGGACGCACGTAGGGTTATATGCTGTGAGGAGAGGCTGGGGCCCTACTGACTCCAAGGACCGATGCAAGGCCTCCAGGCCTGTGGGCAAGCAATCTGGCGGCCGTCCGCACGATCACAAGGGAGTAGGCAGGAACTGGGGGCCCCCCCGAGAAGGCCGCTCCGGAGGACACTCGGGGCACGCAGACAGCGCCAGGCCGACAGGAATCACACCATGCAGGCCGCGCCCACCCGCAAACACCCACGCCGGCCGCCGCAGCCCCAGGGGATCGGCACTGGGGCCGCTCAGGCTGTCCCAGCGCCCCGTGGGACCGGGAGGATGTTGTTCGTGCTGCGGGGAGGTCCGAGGAGTAAGGCCCCCCGCCCGGGTCCAACCAGATGTGTTCGCGGCCGGCGGGCTCCGCACCGCTTCCGGTCTGTCTAATCCCCGGGGCCACGATCCCTGCCCGGAGCCGACCAGGTAGCTCCCAGGGTCTCAGGCTGCCTCCACCTACCTCGTGGGTAACAGCGCTCCAATCACGACCACCGGGCAGCAGACGGCGATCAGGGCAGAGGCATGTGGTGGTCTCTTGTCTCCCGCCGGCCGGCAGCAGGCCCCAGCAGTGATCTCGGCCCCGCACGCACTTCACTTGTGCAGGAAATCGCAACACGGCGATCCACCGTGTCTCGGGAGGTCGCGGCCGTGTAACCAGGGAGTTCAGCAAGACAGGATGATGTCGGATTTACGGAGGTATCGGCGTGGATGTGCGGAGCTCCGTTAAGGTGCGTCCGCCATGTTGGCTTTCCAAGCCAAGCCCCAATAACGGTGTTTTTAAAATAACAATGAGATCATAACAAGCCCTTCTCTGTGGAGGATGTAACGGTTCCATCCTCTACCATGGTTGGTGTGTGCGGAGGATGGAACCTTTACATCCTCTGCACACATCCAGGAAATCCCTCTGCTGTTTACTGCAGAGGGATTTCCTTCTTTATTTTTCATCCTCTGGAGCAGGAGAAGAGCTTCCCCTGCCGTTCGAGGCTTTTTTTATGTGTGTAATGGCGATCAGCACTCATGGCGCGCTGACGACATTACATTGAAAGTGAAATGAGCCGATCAGCTCACTGGGAAATAAAGGGTCTGTTTTTGTTAGAAACATGTGTTGCATCCATGTTGTGTTTTGGTCCGTTTCCTGTTGCTGGCGCTAGGCCTACCCACACAAGTGAGGTACCTTTTTATCAGGAGACTTGGGGGAATGCCGGGTGGAAGGAAGTTTGCAGCACCCTGCAGATTCCTGAACTTTCCATCACAGAAATGTTTTTTTAGACAAAATTTGAGGTTTGCAAGGGAATCTGGGATAAAACGTGGTGAGAGCCACACACGTCAGCCCACCCTGAATAGCCCTAGGTGTCTAGTTTTAAAAAATGTACAAGTTAGCTAGGTTTCCTGAGGTGCCGGCTGAGCTGGGGTCCAAAATCGAAGGGAATACAGAATAGTAGAACAAGTGGTATTACCAATTGCCCGACCACGGGGAGGCTTCCCCTGCTTGGCCAGGTTCAAAAGGTCTGACCAGGCCTCTGGCCGGTCCTGGGGTGGGAGCCCCCATCCTGGGCTCCGTCCAGCGGCTCGCCGCATGGCAAAGTGCCCTGGATAGGGCCCCACAGGCACGGGGAGGCCTCCTCTGCGCGGTCTGGTCCAGGAGCTCTGACCGGGCCCTCCCATCTTGGGCTCTGTCCTCCGGTCTGCCACACCAACAAGGGCCCGGGTCTGATGTCCATCATTCTTCCGTTGCTTAGCTGGGTTCAGAAGCTCCTGACAGGGGGCCTGGTGGGCACTGGGGTGGGGGCCCCTTGTTCTGGGCTCAGTCCTCAGGCCTGCCATGTGGCAAAGCGCCCGGGATGGGGTCCCTCAGGCCAGGGGAGACCTTCCCTGTGCGGCTGGGTGCAGGAGCTCTGAAGCCCCGGGGTAGGTGCTCCCACCCTGGGCTCTGCTGGGCTCTGTCCTCCGGCCTGCCTCACTGCCAATGGCCTAGGACGGTGGTCCATCAGGCCCCAGGGAGGCTTTCCCTGCTTGGCCTGGTTCAGGAGCTCTGACTGGGGCCCGGCGGGCCCTGGGGTGGGGACCCCCCATCCTGGGCTCTGCCCTCCGGCCCACCAAGTGGCAAAGGGTCGGGACGGGGGGTACATCAGGCCTAGGGAGGCCTGCTCCGCTTCACCTGCATGTAGAGGTGCCTGCGGTCCCCAGGTCGGTGCTCCGTCAGGGCCCCCTCTCAGCTCCGTGCCTGAGGCCCAGCTGGAGCTCCGAGAACCCGGGACGCAGGGTACCCTGAGCCTGGCATCTGGTTGCACGCCATGCTTCCCACTGAGGCGACCTGATGGCCGGGCTGCCCTAAAAGTCCAGATGAGAGCTCATGTGTTTCCTTGCCAAGGCCGGGCTCCTGGAGCTCGGGTGCATTCCCGCCTTTAATCCCTTCTGTCACCCGCTGCGCATGGATTAAAAGAAAGGGGGGTAGCCTTTCTCCGGATTACTAGGGACATGGTACCCTGGACCCCTTGTGGTTTGGTGTTTCTCAGCCAGCGACCAGATGGCCCAGGACTGGGGCCCAGGGGTGTGAGTCCCTGTGAGAAGTTGGCCTGGCATATGCTGTCCACTAGTTATAGTGGGCACCTTGCACCAGTCCAAACGACCCTTATTGATGGTAGGTTTAAAGACAACCTTATAGAAAGCTATCCTAGTGGTAGCTGTGGAGAGCAGCCTTCAGGCTAAGTCTTGAAGGAGTGTAAAGCAGCTTGGTTTACCAGATTATAACCTCTTGAATGACCTAATGAAAGGAGAACCACACAAGATATATATAAAATATATGTATTTATTTCTAAACACTCACTACTAATCTCTTTATGAGATTAGAGTCCAAGATACACAATATCACAGTATTAAAACAATAGTAAATAGCACAATATACACTGGGCCCCAGGGGGGGACCAAACCATATATTAAGAAAGTGGTATAAGAACCACGACTTGACTAGACACAGTGCCTAGAGCACGTAGAATCTCTGGGACCCCAAGGAACGACCCAAAGTAGTGACACAGGAGACCCACGGGGGACGTGTGCAGTGTGAGAACACAGCCGCGAGTGCCGTAGGATTCAATGCGGAAAGTCGCGGTTGGAATTTTAAAGATAAAGGACACTTAGGAGAGGACTTTCAGAAAACCCCTTTAGACATAAGGGGTTCTATGGCCCACACCCACGTGAGCACCGGAGTACTCAAATTACCTCACCCAGGGAAGCCGGGTGCATAGGTGTCAAAGGGTGTCGGGAATCGTCGTCGTTTTCAATGGCGATCTGCTGCAAAGTGCTGCTGCTGTGCAGAAGAAAAGTGTCCGGGTTGATCCAAGCCTGGATCGAAGATGTGAAGAACCTGAAAGCAGAGGGGACAGAGTCTGGGTCACTAGCCAGTGACCAGGAGCGGAGCAATCGAATGCCCACCGATGTCGGGTGCTTCAGGTGCGAAGAGGTGAAGCTTGACTCTGCAGCCACGGGGTCCCGGAGACGTCGAAGACAACCAGAAGCCGGATTCCATCTGTCCCACAAAGGATGTTGAGTGCTGGGGTGTCGGTGCTTGGATTGAACCCAACAAGCCTTGGCAACAGCAACCCACGCAGGAAGAGAAAGGATGCTTCTGTGCGGACTAGCAAGATCCTGGGGACTCCCCAAGCGATGGAGAGTCAGGGCACGTCTGGAGCAAGCAGGAAAGCCCAATAAAAGTTAGAGTTGCCTTCTTGGGGACCCACAGGTCAACGGACGAGGGATCGCAAAGGGACCTCGAGAGGAATCACAAAAGGGCGGCCCACGGAACACTCGTTGAGTGTAGGCCTGCAATCTTCGGTGTAATTACTGCTCGGGGTCAGGGCTACAAGTAACCCAAAGCTCAGCCTCAGGGGTCGCCGGAAAGCTGATGCTTCTGCAAATGGTTGCGGTGTCCAGGGGTTCGGGTTGCACGGTCTAACGAGGGAGACGGGCCTCAGACTTGCTGTGGGCACAGATCGACCTCAGAGACCTCGGGAACCCACCTCCTGTGTGGCAATATTCTTCAGAGTCCGCAGGAGCTTCGGAGATGCCAACCGGTCAGTTGCGTTAAAGGTGCCTGCCTTGCAGGGGAGTAACTCCTTTACTCCAAGGGAGATTCTTCAGTCATCCAGCGTAGTGTAGATCGTCGAAGTACTTGGTTTCTGGTAACAGAGTTTAGTCCAGGTGTAATCTAAAGTCCTGTAGTCAGGGATTCCTATTTTATACCCAAGGAAGGGGTGGGACAAACTCTGGGGACCCACCTATGGGAGGGTCAGGAAATAGGGGTGGCTACACCCATTTCCTTTGTCCAGTTTCGCGCCAGAGCAGGGGCTGGTAGCCCCTGCAACCGGTTTGAGCTGGACTATGCACAGGGACACCAAATGTGCCCCCAGTGCAGACTTCAAAGCACTCTTGGAGTGCACCCACCCAGCCCCAATACTACACTAAAGCCTGTCTGGGAGGTGGTCACACCTCCCTGTGACAGGAAACCTATTGTCCAGGCCTCCCCTGCCGGAGTTTCGTCCAGCAGCAGGAGGGCAGACTCGTGTCTGTGGCTGCAGCATCCATTTTGTGATGCCAGGGTTCTGTTAAGCTGGTACTGGGTGTACCGGTGGTGCCATGTTGCTCCCTCTAGAAGGGAGGAATCATACCTCCCACCTCAGTACTGGGGTGGAGGCATGATTCCAAGGTGTTTGACACCAAACACGACATGTTTCCATGCAGCCATTTCAAAGTAGGCATTTACCGCGAGGTTATAATGCACTTAAGAGTATAAGGTCTGGCTGCATCACAAACAACCCCGGAATGAAGATTCCGAAAGCTGCAGAGGGGCTCTGCTCATGCATGGGCACCCTCTCACATGAAACCCAGCACCCTGCCTTCAGGATTGTTAAGGCCTGCCATAGGGGTGACTGATAGGTTTACATGTGCAGTGATATGGAGAGATATAGGGAACCTATATCTCAGTAAGGGGTGCATACACCACCTTACACAGGCTGCTGTAGCAGACCTGTGGTGTCATTTTAAAAGGCTTCCCAGGGGTGGCACAATATATGCTGCAGCCCCTGGTAGGCCTCTGGGGTACCTATGCCCTATAGTATACCATATACTAGGGACTTATAAGGGTACCCCAGAATCAAATCTCGAGTGTACCTAAAGTACATGCAATAAATTTAGAGTAGAAAGCAGATAGACTGGGGTCCAGATTAGCAGGATTCCAGTCAGACTAAGTCGAAAACAGTGAAACATCAGCAAAAAGTGGGGGTAACTATAAGAAGCAGATCCTACTCTCCTACAGTCCCCATCCTGATCTCGGTCCTCAGGCCTGCTGCTTGACAGAGTGCCTGGGTCCTGGGGCATGGGTCCTGGGGCGTGGATCCTGGGGCGTGGATCCTGGGGCCTGTGTCATGGGTCCTAGGTCCTGAGTCCTTTGGACTGGGGCCTGGGGACTAGGCCCTGGGGCCTGGGTCATGGGTCACAGGTCCAGGGCCTGGGGACTAGGGCCTGGGTCCTGGGTCCTGGGTCCTGGGGCATCGGTCCCGGGGACTAAGTCCTGGGGCCTGGGTACTGAGGCATGGGTCATGGCTCCTGGGGCCTGGGTCATGGCTCCTGGGGCCTGGGTCATCAGGTCTGGGTCCGGGGTCAAGGATTCTGGGTTCTGGGTCCTGGGCCCTGAGTCCTGGGACCTGTGGCATTAGCCATGGGTCCTGGTGCCTGGGTGCTGGGTCCTCGGTCCTGAGTCCTAGGGCTTTGGTCATGGGTACTGAGTCCTGAATCCTGGGGCCTGGGTCCTGAGGCCTGGGGCCTGGATCCCCGGGCCTGGGTCCTGCGGCCTAGGTCCTGGTTCCTGGGTCCTGGGTTCTGGTGACAGAGATCTAGGTCCTGGGGCCTGGGCCATGGATCCTGGGCCTGGGTCCCAGGTACTGGTTCCTGGGCCCTAGGTTTTGGGTGATGGGTCCCAAGTCCTGGGGTCTGGGTCCTGGTGCTTGGGTACTAGGTCCTGGGTCCTTGGGCCTGGGGCCTGGGTCCCAGGTACTGATTAGTGGGGCCTGGGTCCTAGGTTCTGGGTCATGGGTCCTGAGTTCTATGGGCTGGGTCCTGAGTCCTGGGGTCTGGGTCCTGGTGCTTGGGTACTGGGTCCTGAGTCCAGGGGCCAGGGTCATGGGTACTAGGTCCTGGGTCCTGAGTCCTTGGGCCTGGGTCCCAGGTACTGATTCCTGGGTCTTGGGCCTGGGTCCCAGGTTCTGGGTCCTGAGTCCAGAGGTGTGGGTCCTGACTTGGGTACTGGGGCCTGGGTCATGGGTCCTGGGTCTTGGTGCCTGGGTTCTGGGTCCTGTATCCTGGGGTGTTGGTCCTAGGGCCTGGGTCATGGTTCATAGGTACTGAGTCCTTGGGCCTGGGTCGTGGGGACTGGGGACTAGGTACTGGGGCCTGGGTCATGGGTCCTGGTGCCTGGCTCCTGGGGCATGGGTCATGGCTCCTGGGTTCTGAGTCATGAGGCCTGGTGCCTGGGTTCTGGGCCCTGGGCCCTGGGTTCCTGGGTCCTGGGTTCCTGGGCCCTAGGTCCTGGGGCTTTGGTCATGGTTACTGGGTCCTGGTGCCCGGGTCTAGGTTCTTGGGTCCTTCTGCCTGAGTACTGGGTACTAGGTACTGGGTCCTGGGGGCTGGGGGCTGGTTCATGGGTCCTGAGGCTTGAGGCCTGGCTTCTGGGTCATTGTGGCCTAGGTCACGGTGCTTGGGTCCCGAAGCCCAGGTACTTTGCCTGGAACATGGGTCCTGGTGCCTGGGTCTTGGGACCTGGGGCCTGGTCCTGAATCCTGGGGCCTGGTCCTGAATCCTGGTGCTTGGGGCTTGGGGCCAGGGATCTAGGTCCTGGGGCCTAGGTCATGGGTCTTAGGTCCCGGGTACTGGTTCCTGGGTCCCGGGTACTGGTTCCTAGGTCCAGGGGCCTGGGTCCTGAGTCCTGGGGTCTGGGTACTGGGGTCTGGGGTCTGGGTACTGGGGCATGGGTACTGGGGCCTGGGTCATGGCTTCTGGGACCAGGGTCCTGGGGCCTGGATCACGTGGCTTGAGTCTCGGGACCTGGGTCCTGGGACCTGGGGCTTGAGTACTGGGTCCTGAGTCCTGGAGCCTTGGTCCTGGGTACTGGGTCCTGAGTCCTTGAACCAGGAGCCTGGGTCCTAGTGCTTGGGTCCTGGGTACTGATTCTTGGGTCCTAGAGCCTGGGTCCTACGTTCTGGGTCACAGGTCCTGGGTTTTGGGTCATGGGTCCTGAGTCCTAGGGGCTGGGTCCTGGGTACCCGGGCTGGGTACCAGGGCTGGGACCTGGGGCTGGGTCAAGGGTTCTAGGGCCTGGGGCCTGGGTCACGTGGCTTGGGTCCCGGGCCCGGGCCCTGGGACCTGGGTCCTGGTGCTTGGGTACTACTGGGTCCGGGGTCCTGGGTACTCGGTCCTGTGTCCTTGAGCCTGGGTCCTGGGGCCTGGGCCCAGGGTACTGATTCCCGGGTCCTGGAGCCTGGGTCCTAGGTTCTGGGTCCTAGGTTCTGGGTCTTGGGTACTGAGTCCTAGGGGCTGGGTCCTGAGTCCTGGGGTCTGGGTCCAGAGGCTTGGGTACTGGCACCTGGGTCATGGCTCCTGGAGCCGGGGTCCTGTGGCCTGGGTCATGTGGACTGGGACCTGAGTCCAGGGGCCTGGGTCCTGGGTCATGGGTACAGGGTCCTGAGTCCTCAGGCCTAGGATCAGTTCCCTGGGGCCTGGTCCTTGGGCTTCGGTCCCAGAGCCCGGGGTCGCGGAGCCTGGGTTGCGGGGCTTTAGTCCAGGTGCCTGGGTCCTGGATCCTGGATCCTGAGACCTGCGTCCTGAGTCCATGGCCTGGGTTCTGAAGGCCCAGTTCCTCGACCCTGGATCCTGATTTCTGGGGCCTAGGGACCGAGTCCTGGGGTCTGGGTCATGAGGCCTGGGTCCTGGGTCATGGCTCCTGGGTTATGGATCCAGAGTTTTTCAGCCTGGGGTCTTTTTCCTAGAGCCTGGGGTCTTTTTCCTAGGGCCTGGGTCCTGGATCCTAGGGCTCGGGTTATTGTGCCTGGGGCCTTATTCCTGGGTCATGGGGCCTGGGTCCTGAATACTGGGTGCTAGGGCATGGGTCATGGCTCCTGGGGCCTGGGTCCTCGGTACTGGGGCCTGGGTCATGAGCCCTGGTTGATGGGTCCGGAGTCCTATGGCCTGGTGCCTTGGTCCTGGGTCCCAGGGCCTGGGTCCCGAGGCCTGAGTCCTGGGTCTTGATTCCTGGGTCCTAGGTCCCAGGGCCTGGGTCAAGGGGACTAAGTCCTGGGTCCTGAGACTTGGGGCCTGAGTCCTGAGGCCTGGGTACTGGAGCCTAGGTCATAGCTTCTGGGGCCTGGGTCCTGAGTTGTGGTGCTTGTGTCACGGGGCCGGGGACCTGGGTCCTGGTGCCAGAGGCTTAGGTCCTGGGTCATGAGTCCTGGGGCTTGGGTCCCGGGTCCTGATAACTGGGGCCTGAGTCCTGGGTACTAGTTCCTGGGGCCTGGTCCATGGGTCCTGGGTCCTGGATCCTGGTACCTAGGTCCTCGGTCCTGTGGCCTTGGTCCCAAGTCCTGGTGCCTGGGCCCTGGGTCATGGGTCTTGTGTCCTGGGTCATGGGTCCCATGGCCTGGAACTTGGGTCCTGGTGTCTGGGTCTTGAGTCCTGGGGCCTGGGTCATGGGGTCTGGGTCTTGGGATCTGGGTCCCCGGGGGCTGAGTCATTGGGCTTGTGTCCTGGATCCCAGGTCGTGGGCCTGGAACTTGGGTCCTGGTGTCTGGGTCTTGAGTCCTGGGGCCTGGGTCATGGGGTCTGGATCTTGGGATCTGGGTCCCAGGGCCTGAGTCATTGGGCTTGGGTCCCGGGGCCTGGGACCTGAGTCCTGGGGTCTGGGTCTTGGGTCTTGGGTACTGGGCCCTGGCTCCTGAGTCCATGGGCCTGAGTCCCGGGTACTGATTCCTGGGTCCTGGGTCCTAGGTTCTGGGTCATGGGTCCGGAGTCCTAGGGGGTGGGTCCTGAGTCCTGGGTACTAGGTCCTGGGTCATGGGTCTTGGTGCCTGGGTCCTGGGGTGTGCATCTTAGGGCCTGGGTCATGGGTCCTAGGTCCTGAGTTCTTGAGCCTGGGGCCTGGGTCCTAGGGACTAGGTCCTGGACCTGGGTCATGGGTCCTGGGTCCCGGGTCCTTGTGCCTGGGTCCTGGGGCATGGGTCTTGGGGGCCTGAATCCTGGGGCATGGGTCTTGGGGCCTGAATCCTGGGGCCTGGGTCATGGGTCCTGTGTCCTTGGACCTGGGGCCTTGGTCCTGGATCCTGGGACCTAGGTCCTCGGTCCAATGGCCTTGGTCATGAGTCCTGGTGCCTGGGTCCTGGGCCCTGGGGCCCGGGTCCTTTGTCATGGGGCTTGGGTCCTGGAGTCCAGGTCCTGGGCCCGGTACTTGGATCCTGGGTCCAGGGGCATGGGTCTTTGGACCTGGGTCCCGAGGCCTGAGTCATGGGGCTTGGGTCCTGAGTCCTGGGGTCTGGGTCGTGGGAAATTGGTACTGGGTCCTGGCTCCTGAGTCCTTGGGCCTGGGGCCTGTGTCCTGGGTCCTGGGTATTGATTCCTGGGTCCTCGTTCCTAGGTCCTAGGTTCTGGGTCCTGAGTCATAGGGGCTGGGTCATGTGTCCTGAGTCCTAGAGGCTGGGTCCTGTGTCATGGGTACTAGGTCCTAGGGCTTGGGTCATGGGTCCGGGGTCCTGGGTCTTGGTGCCTTGGTCCTGGGTCTTGGTGCCTGGGTCCTGGGGTGTGCATCCTAGGGCCTGTGTCATGGGTCCTGAGTCCGATGACCTGGGGACTTGGTACTGGGGCCTGGCTCATGGGTCCTGGGTCCCGGGTCCTGGGGCCTGGGTCCTGGGTCATGAGTCCTGAGTCTTGAGTACTGGGGCCTGGGTCATGGCTCCTTGCTCCCGGGGCCTGGGTCCTGTGCTCTCTGTCCTGGGCCCGGAGTCCTGGGACCTGTGGCCTGGGTCCTGGGTCTTAGGTCCTGGAGCTTTGGTCGTGGATACTGGGTCCTGTAGTCTGGGTCCTGGGTCCTGGGTCCCAGGGCCTGGGTCCTGCAGCCTAGGTTCTGGTTCCTGGGGCCAGGGATCTAGTTCCTGGGGCCAGGGATGTAGTTCCTGGGGCTTGGGGCCTGGGTCATGGGTCCTGGGGCTTGGGTCCTGGGGCTTGGGTCCCGGGTATTGGTTCATGGGTCCCTGGGCCTGAGTCCTAGGTTCTGGGTCTTGGATCTTGAGTCCTAGGGGCAGGGGCCTGTGTCCTGAGTCGTGGGGTCTAGGGAACTGGCTACTGGGTCCTGAGTCCTGGGTCATGGGTACTAGGTCCTGGATCCTGAGGCCTGGTTCCCGGGTACTGATTCCTGGGTCCTAGGCTCTGGGTCATGGGTCCTGAGTCTTAGGGGCAGGGTCCTGAGTCCTGGGGTCTGGGTCCTGCTGCCTAGGACTTGGTTCCTGGGTACTGGGGCCTGGGTCATGGATCCTGGAGCTTTGGTCATGGGTACTGGGTTCTGTTGGCTGGGTCCTGGCTCCCAGGGCCTGGGTCCTGCAGCCTAGGTCCTTGTTCCTGATTATTGGGGCCTAGGTCATGGGTCCTGGGTCTTGGTGCCTTGGTCCTGGTGCCTTGATCCTAGGGCGTGGGTCCTAGGGCCTGGGTCATGGGTCCTAGGTCCTGAGTCCTTGGGCCTTGGTCCTGGGGACTAGGTCCTGGTCATGGGTCCTGGTTCGTTGGTCCTGGAGCCTGGTTTATGGCTCCTGGAGTCTGGGTCATGGCTCCTGGGGCCTGGGACATGAGTCCTGAGGCCTGGGTCATGGGTCCTGTGTCCTTGGGCCTGGATCCTTGGTCCTGTATCCTGGGACCTAGGTCCTCGGTCCCGTGGCCTTGGTCCAGAGTCCTGGTGACTGGGTCCTGAGCCCTGGGTCATGGGTCACAGGGCTTGTGTCACGGGGCTTGGGTCACGGGGCTTGGGTCCCGGAGCCCAGGTCCTGGAACTTGGGTCCTGGTGCCTGGGTCTCGGGTCCTGGGGCCTGGGTCATGGGTGTTGGGACCTGGATCCCGGGGCATGAGTCATGGGGCTTGGGTCATGGGGCATGGGGTCTGGGTAGTGGGTCATGGGTACTAGGTCCTGGATCCTAAGGGCCTGGGGCCTGGGGCCCGTGGACTGGGTCCTGTGTCCTAGGTTCTGGGTCATGGGTCCTGAGTCCTAGGGGCTGGGTCCTGAGTAAGTGTGGGTGGTGAACTCCGCTTGCAGAGTTTGCGGAGTTTTCCGCACTCCGCATTACGCGTCAGGTTAACGAGCGCGAGCGAGGAAATCCACCTCCCGGCGAAATTTTTCCTCAGTCGTGATCGTCAACATCAAGTTGGCGAGCGCGAGAGTGGAAAATCAACCTCCTGGCGAGATATCTCAACGCGGGTGTTCAGATTTCTCATTGCGAGTGGTCGCGTATGCTCGCGACCGCTCGCGTTGAGAAACCGTCTGTTCTTGTAGAGAAAGCAGCCGCTCGAGTAAAAATCTACTCGAGGGGCAGAAAGGAAACAGCACCCGCTTGCGCTGTGCATGGACCATTCGCGATGATTGCACAGTGCGGACAAGCACCTGGCACTGAAAATCACTGCGAACTCCATTTATCTAACGCACTCCGCAGCTTGTGGAGCTCCGCGTAGGGCGGCAGATTTTTTTTGCACAGAACTCCGAGAACTCCGCCCAGGCTTAGTCTTGAGTCCTGGGTCTTGGTGCCTGGGTCCTGCAGCGTGCATCCTAGGGCCTGGATCATGGGTCCTAGGTCCTGAGTCCTTGGACCTGTGGCCTGGGTCCTGGGCCCTGTGTCCGGGGTCATGGGGCCTGGGTCATGAGGCCTGGGTCATGGCTCCTTGCTCCCGGGGCCTGGGTCCTGTGCTCTCTGTCCTGGGCCCGGAGTCCTGGGACCTGTGGCCTGGGTCCTGGGTCTTAGGTCCTGGAGCTTTGGTCGTGGATACTGGGTCCTGTAGTCTGGGTCCTGGGTCCCAGGGCCTGGGTCCTGCAGCCTAGGTTCTGGTTCCTGGGGCCAGGGATCTAGTTCCTGGGGCCAGGGATCTAGTTCCTGGGGCTTGGGGCCTGGGTCATGGGTCCTGGGGCTTGGGTCCTGGGGCTTGGGTCCCGGGTATTGGTTCATGGGTCCCTGGGCCTGAGTCCTAGGTTCTGGGTCTTGGATCTTGAGTCCTAGGGGCAGGGGCCTGTGTCCTGAGTCGTGGGGTCTAGGGAACTGGCTACTGGGTCCTGAGTCCTGGGTCATGGGTACTAGGTCCTGGATCCTGAGGCCTGGTTCCCGGGTACTGATTCCTGGGTCCTAGGCTCTGGGTCATGGGTCCTGAGTCTTAGGGGCAGGGTCCTGGGGTCTGGGTCCTGCTGCCCAGGACTTGGTTCCTGGGTACTGGGGCCTGGGTCATGGATCCTGGAGCTTTGGTCATGGGTACTGGGTTCTGTTGGCTGGGTCCTGGCTCCCAGGGCCTGGGTCCTGCAGCCTAGGTCCTTGTTCCTGATTATTGGGGCCCTAGGTCATGGGTCCTGGGTCTTGGTGCCTTGGTCCTGGTGCCTTGATCCTAGGGCGTGGGTCCTAGGGCCTGGGTCATGGGTCCTAGGTCCTGAGTCCTTGGGCCTTGGTCCTGGGGACTAGGTCCTGGTCATGGGTCCTGGTTCGTTGGTCCTGGAGCCTGGTTTATGGCTCCTGGAGTCTGGGTCATGGCTCCTGGGGCCTGGGACATGAGTCCTGAGGCCTGGGTCATGGGTCCTGTGTCCTTGGGCCTGGATCCTTGGTCCTGTATCCTGGGACCTAGGTCCTCGGTCCCGTGGCCTTGGTCCCGAGTCCTGGTGACTGGGTCCTGAGCCCTGGGTCATGGGTCACAGGGCTTGTGTCACGGGGCTTGGGTCACGGGGCTTGGGTCCCGGAGCCCAGGTCCTGGAACTTGGGTCCTGGTGCCTGGGTCTCAGGTCCTGGGGCCTGGGTCAGGGGTGTTGGGACCTGGATCCCGGGGCATGAGTCATGGGGCTTGGGTCATGGGGCATGGGGTCTGGGTAGTGGGTCATGGGTACTAGGTCCTGGATCCTAAGTCCCTGGGCCTGGGGCCTGGGGCCCGTGGACTGGGTCCTGTGTCCTAGGTTCTGGGTCATGGGTCCTGAGTCCTAGGGGCTGGGTCCTGAGTAAGTGTGGGTGGTGAACTCCGCTTGCAGAGTTTGCGGAGTTTTCCGCACTCCGCATTACGCGTCAGGTTAACGAGCGCGAGCGAGGAAATCCACCTCCCGGCGATATTTTTCCTCAGTCGTGATCGTCAACATCAAGTTGGCGAGCGCGAGCGTGGAAAATCAACCTCCTGGCGAGATATCTCAACGCGGGTGTTCAGATTTCTCATTGCGAGTGGTCGCGTATGCTCGCGACCGCTCGCGTTGAGAAACCGTCTGTTCTTGTAGAGAAAGCAGCCGCTTGAGTAAAAATCTACTCGAGGGGCAAAAGGAAGCAGCACCCGCTTGCGCTGTGCATGGACCATTCGCGATGATTGCACAGTGCGGACAAGCACCTGGCACTGAAAATCACTGCGAACTCCATTTATCTAACGCACTCCGCAGCTTGTGGAGCTCCGCGTAGGGCGGCAGATTTTTTTTGCACAGAACTCTGAGAACTCCGCCCAGGCTTAGTCTTGAGTCCTGGGTCTTGGTGCCTGGGTCCTGGGTCATGTATCCTGGGTCCTAGGAACTGGGACCTCATTCCTGAGTCCTGAGGCCTAGGGCCTGGGGACTGGGTCATGGGTCCTGAAGCCTGGGTCTTGGGGGCCTAGGTCACGGGGCTTGGGTCCCGTAGCCCAGGTACTGTGCCCGGTACCTGGCTCCTGGTGCCTGGGTCTTGGGTCCTGGGGCCTGGTCCTGAGTCCCAAGTCCTGGGTACTGAGGCCTGGCTCCCAGGCCTGGGTACTGAGGCCTGGCTCCCAGGCCTGGGTCCTGCAGCCTAGGTCATGTTTCCTGGGTCATGGATCCTGTGTTCAGGGGCCAGGAATCTAGGTCCTGGGGCCTGGGTACTGGGTCATGGGGCCTGGTTCCTGGGTCCTAGGATCTGGGTAATGGGTCCTGAGTCCTGGGTGCTGGATCCTGGGTACTGAGTCCTGAGTCCTTGGGCCTATGGTCTTGGTCCTGGGGCCTGGGGCCGGGGTCCTAAGTTCTGGGGCTTTGGTAATGGGTACTGGGTCCTTGTGCCCGGGTGTAGGGTCCTGGGTCCTGAGGCCTGGGTCATGGGAACTGGGTCCTCGTTCCTGAGTCCTGGGGCCTGGGTACTTGGTCCTGGGGGCTGGGTCATGGGTCCTGAGGTTTGAGGCCTGCGGCCTGGGTCCTGAGTCACGGGGCTTTGGTCACGTAGTCCAGGTACTTTTCCCGGTACCTGGGTCCTGGTGCCTGGGTATTGAATATATGATGTTACAACGCTTACTTTTACAACACAGTTTTTACAGCGGGACTACCATTACATTGCATGTTTTTACAACGTATGTAGATAGGGATACATTGAAACTACTATTACTGTAGGAGAGTAGGATCTGCTTCTTATAGTTACCCCCACTTTTTGCTGATGTTTCACTGTTTTCGACTTAGTCTGACTGGAATCCTGCTAATCAGGACCCCAGTCTATCTGCTTTCTACTCTAAATTGATTGCATGTACTTTAGGTACACTCCAGATTGGATTCTAGGGTACCCTTATAAGTCCCTAGTATATGGTATACTATATACCCAGGGCATAGGTACCCCAGAGGCCTACCAGGGGCTGCAGCATATATTGTGCCACCCCTGGGAAGCCTTTTAAAATGACACCACAGGTCTGCTACAGCAGCCTGTGTAAGGTGGTGTATGCACCCCTTACTGAGATATAGGTTCCCTATATCTCTCCATTTCACTGCACATGTAAACCTATCAGTCACCCCTATGGCAGGCCTTAACAATCCTGAAGGCAGGGTGCTGGGTTTCATGTGAGAGGGTGCCCATGCATGAGCAGAGCCCCTCTGCAGCTTTCGGTATCTTCATTCCGGGGTTGTTTGTGATGCAGCCAGACCATATACTCTTAAGTGCATTATAACCTCGCGGTAAATGCTAACTTTGAAATGGCTGCATGGAAACATGCCGTGTTTGTTGTCAAACACCTTGGAATCATACCTCCAGCCCAGTATTGGGGTGGGAGGTATGATTCCTCCCTTCTAGAGGGAGCAACATGGCACCACCGGTACCAGCTTAACAGAACCCTGGCATCACAAAATGGATGCTGCAGCCACAAACACGAGTCTGCCCTCCTGCTGCTGGACGAAACTCCGGCAGGGGAGGCCTGGACAATAGGTTTCCTGTCACAGGGAGGTGTGACCACCTCCCAGACAGGCTCTAGTGTATTGGGGCTGGGTGGGTGCACTCCAAGAGTGCTTTGAAGTCTGCACTGGGGGCACATTTGGTGTCCCTGTGCATAGTCCAGCTCAAACCGGTTGCAGGGGCTACCAGCCCCTGCTCTGGCGCGAAACTGGACAAAGGAAATGGGTGTAGCCACCCCTCTTTCCTGACCCTCCCATAGGTGGGTCCACAGACTTTGTCCCACCCCTTCCTTGGGTATAAAATAGGAATCCCTGACTACAGGACTTTAGATTACACCTGGACTAAACTCTGTTACCAGAAACCAAGTACTTAGACGATCTACACTACGCTGGATGACTGAAGAATCTCCCTTGGAGTAAAGGAGTTACTCCCCTGCAAGGCAGGCCCCTTTAACGCAACTGGCCGGTTGGCATCTCCGAAGCTCCTGCGGACTCCGAAGAATATTGCCACACAGGAGGTGCGTTCCCAAGGTCTCTGAGGTCGATCTGTGCCCACAGCAAGTCTGAGAACCGTATCCCTCGTGGAGACCATGCAACCGGAACCCCTGGACACCGCAACCATTTGCAGAAGCATCAGCTTTCTGGCAACCCCTGAGGCTGAGCTTTAGGTTACTTGTAGCCCTGACCCCGAGCAGTAATTACACCGAAGATTGCAGGCCTACACTCAACGAGTGTTCCGTGGGCCGCCATTTTGTGATTCCTCTCGAGGTCCCTTCGCGATCCATGGTCCGTTGACCTGTGGGTCCCCAAGAAGGCAACTCTAACTTTTATTGGGCTTCCGTGGTTGCTCCAGACATGCCCTGACTCTACATCGCTTGGGGAGTCCCCAGGACCTTGCTGGTCCGCACAGAAGCATCTTTTCTCTTCCTGCGTGGGTTGCTGTTGCCAAGGCTTGTTGTGGTCAATCCGATCAACGACACCCCAGCACTCGACATCCTTCGTGGGACAGCTCGAATCCGGCTCCTGGTTGTCTTCGACATCTCCTGGATCCCGTGGCTGCAGAGTCAAGCTTCACCTCTTCGCACCTGAAGCACCCGACATCGGTGGGCATTCGATTGCTCCGCTCCTGGTCACTGGCTAGTGACCCAGACTCTGTCCCCTCTGCTTTCAGGTTCTTCACATCTTCGATCCAGGCTTTGATTAACCCGGACACTTTCCTTCTTCACGGCAGCAGCACTTTGCAGCAGATCGCCATTGAAAACGACGATGATTCCCAACACCCTTTGACACCTATGCACCCGGCTTCCCTGGGTGAGGTAACTCGAGTACTCCGGTGCTCACGTGGGTGTTGGCCCTAGAACCCCTTAAGTCTAAAGGGGTTTGCTGAAAGTCCTCTCCTAAGTGTCCTTTATCTTTAAAATTCCAACCGCGACTTTCCGCATTGAATGCTACGGCGCTCGCGGCTGTGTTCTCACACTGCACACGTCCCCCGTGGGTCTCCTGTGTCACTACCTTGGGTGGTTCCTTGGGGTCCCAGCGATTCTACGTGCTCTAGGCACTGTGTCTAGTCAAGTCGTGGTTCTTATACCACTTTCTTAATATATGGTTTGGTCCCCCCTGGGGCCCATTGTATATTGTGCTATTTACTGTCGTTTTAATACTGTGATATTGTGTATCTTGGACTCTAATCTCATAAAGAGATTAGTAGTGAGTGTTTAGAAATAAATACATATATTTTATATATATCTTGTGTGGTTCTCCTTTCATTTGGTCATTCAAGAGGTTATAATCTGGTAAACCAAGCTGCTTTACACTCCTTCAAGACTTAGCCTGAAGGCTGCTCTCCACAGCTACCACTAGGATAGCTTTCTATAAGGTTGTCTTTAAACCTACCATCAATAAGGGTCGTTTGGACTGGTGCAAGGTGCCCACTATAACTAATGGACAGCATATGCAAGGCCAACTTCTCACATTGGTGTGCAGCGGTTGGATTCAAGCTTGCTATTGCTTTACCAGATAATCTCTTTGAGTGACTAACTGAAAACCACTATAGGTACATAGGTACATATAAATCAAGTTTAGAATACAGTAAGTTCTACTGAACTTAGAGTTGTGTGTCAAGGGCTTAGCACACCCTTTCTACAACTCAAGAGAGTTTAGTAGGCCCCACTAGAGTAGGTAGGTGCATACACCACACCACACTAGTCATGTCTTCAAGGGCAGAAACCAGTGGGTCTCTCCCAACTAAGTATGACCAGGTCTCATACCAGGAATTGAGGACTATGTGTGCCTCAAGGAAATTGAAGACAGGGAAAAGCCCATCCACACAATATCTCATACAGTTGTTGCTAGCAGATGACCTCAGAAAGACCCCAGGGTCTAATGAGGCTGTCAGAGGGGGTGGGGCAGTTGAAGAGGAAAGGCCAGGTAGTGAACACTACTATGACCCAGACTCTGATGCTGGCCAGGGGGATCAAAATGATTCCAACCTTAAAAATCCAATTCTTCCTGAAGGTGAGGAGGGAGACCCCAGTGAGGTTCTCTTTACCCCACCTGGAAGGGTTAATAGTCTACCAAGAAGATCAAGATCTCCTTCAGAGGAATCTAATCATTCTGGTACTTCTATAGGGTCCTCTGCTTCCCATAAAAGGGCATCCTCTTATGAGAAGAAATGCCAACTGCTTGAGTTTGAGAGAGCTAAGCTCAGAATCAAGAGAGAGCAATTGGCCTTAGACATGGAATCCCTGGAGCTTCAGAGAACTTCTCAGAAGTTGGGACTAGAGTCCCATGGTGGCAGCCACAGTGTCCATAGAGGTAGAGATCATACTCATGACCATAGGAACCTGAACAAGATTGTCCCTCCCTACCAAAGTGGGGATGACATCTACAAATGGATAACTGCACTTGAGAGGGTCTGTAAGGTACAGAGGGTCCCTCAGGAGCAGTGGGCAGCAATCTTGTGGCTCTCCTTTGCAGACAAAGGTAGAGACAAGCTCCTCACTTTAAGAGAAGAGGATGCTGACAATTACAAAGTCCTGAAGTGTGCTCTGATTGAAGGGTTTGGCCTAACCACTGAACAATACAGGATAAAGTTCAGAGATACCCAAAAGGCACAGACTCAGGACTGGGTTGACTTTGTTTATTGTGCTACTAAGGCTCTGGAAGGCTGGTTACTTGGCAGTAAGGTGTGTGATTTCAAACGATTGTATAATTTAATCATGAGAGAGCAGATCCTTAACAACTGTCAAAATCAACTGTTACATCAGTACCTGGTGGACTCTGATCTGACCTCTCCCCAAGAATTGGGTCAGAAGGCAGACAAGTGGGTCAGAACCAGGGTGAGGCAAAAGGTTCAGAACCAAGGTGGTGACTCCAAGAATCAAGATTCTAAAAACTCTGATAAGGGTGGGGAGAAGGGTAAAGACTAGAACTCTTCTCAAGGGCCCCAAAAATCTGCATCTGGTGGGGAGTCCCAATCTAACAAAGGAAAAGGCCAGAAGAAACCATGGTGTAAAATCTGTAAGCAGAAAACCCATTGGACTAGTGATTGTACCAAGACCAAAGACTCAACTCCAGCCACCATTGCCCCTCAGGCAACTGTTCCCACTAGTACAGCTCCAAGTGGTGGTGTTCCAAATAAGGGTGTAGTAGGGTTGACCCTGGGATCAGAGATGGACTCTGGCCTAGTCAGAGTTCCAACTCAGGCTATGTTGATCTGTGATGGAGGCATGGATATGGCCTCCTTATTTGTAAGCCCCAGTAATCTGGGCAAATACAGACAACAGCCTATAATTAATGGAAAAGAGGCTTTGGCATTCAGGGACACAGGAGCAAGTGTCACAATAGGTGACAAAAGATCTTGTAGCCCCTGAGCAGATCATACTTGGTGAAATGTACCAAGTGACCAATGCTAGCAATGTCAGGACAGACCATTCCCTGGCAGTTGTTAATTTCTCCTGGGGAGGGGTAACTGGCCTAAGAAGGTTGTGGTAAGTGCAGACCTCCCTGTTGAATGCTTGCTTGGAAATGATTTGGAAACTTCAGCTTGGGCTGAAGTTGAGCTCAGGACCCATGCAGAAATGTTGGGCATCCCTGCAGATGTGTTTGCTATGACCAGGTCACAGGCAAAAATGTCTAAAAGTGAACAGGTCCTGGAACAATGGACCAGGCACCTTTTCCAAGAGAAGGAGTAGTAGGGTTAAGGCCGTGCCTTCCCCCCTGCCTCAGAACCCAGATCAGTCTCTTGAGGGAGCTGATCTTAGTCCTGAAGAAGGAACTGTCCCAGATGAGCTTGAGCCTGACCAGGTTGAGTTCTTGGGGACAGGGGCCCTTCCAGGGCAGATCTGAGCCAGGAGCAACTGAGCTACCCCTCTCTTGAACCCCTCAGACAGCAAGCTGCTGCTGAGGCTGCTGGGAGTGCTAGTGGTACCTATAGGATCTACTGGGATGATGGACTCCTTTACTCAGAGTGTAGAGACCCCAAGCCTGGAGCCACCAGGAGGTTGGTTATACCTCTGAAGTTTAGGAGCTTCCTATTGACCCTAGCACATAACATTCCCTTAGCAGGACACCTAGGCCAAAACAAGACTTGGGACAGAATTGTCCCTCACTTTCATTGGCCTCATATGTCTGAAGACACCAAGGAGTTTTGTCGCTCCTGTGTCACCTGTCAAGCCAGTGGTAAGGCAGGTAGCACCACAAAGGCCCCCCTGATACCACTACCTGTGGTGGGGGTTCCCTTTGAGAGGGTAGGGATTGACATTGTTGGTCCCCTAGATCCTCAAACTGCATCTGGGCACAGATTCATACTGGTGGTGGTGGACCATGCCACTAGGTATCCAGAAGCAATTCCCCTCAGGACCACCACAGCTCCTGTGGTGGCAAGGGCCCTCCTGGGAATCTTTTCCAGGGTGGGTTTTCCTAAGGAGGTAGTATCAGACAGAGATGCAAACTTTATGTCTAGTTACTTGACTGCTATGTGGAAGGAGTGTGGAGTAAATTATAAACTTACCACCCCTTATCACCCACAATGCAATGGTTTAGTTGAAAGGTTCAACAAAACCTTAAAGGGCATGAATAAAGGTCTCCCAGAAAAGCTTAGGCGCAGATGGGACATACTTTTGCCCTGCCTTCTCTTTGCCTACAGAGAGGTTCCACAGAAGGGGGTTGGTTACAGCCCATTTGAGCTTCTGTTTCGACATCCAGTTAGGGGTCCATTGTGTCTAGTGAAGGAGGGATGGGAGTTACCTCTCAAACCCCCTAAACAGGATATTGTGGACTATGTACTTGGTCTCCGCTCCAGGATGGCTGAGTACATGAAGAAGGCAACTAAAAACCTTGAGGCTAGCCAAGAATTACAAAAGGCCTGGCATGACCAAAAGGCTGTGTTGACTGTTTATCAGCCAGGACAGAAAGTATGGGTGTTGGAGCCTGTATGCCCTAGCAGCCCTCCAAGACAAATGGAGTGGCCCCCATACAATTGTTGAATAGAAGGGAGAGGTTACCTACCTGGTGGACCTTGGAACTTCCAGGAGCCCCCACAGGGTGCTCCATGTCAACAGACTGAAACCATATGTTGACAGGGCAGACATGGGCTTGCTCATGGCTACTGATGAGGGACAGGAGGAAGAGAGTGATCCACTCCCTGACCTGCTCTCTCAGAACCCTGATGATGGATCAGTAGATGGTGTAGCCTTGGCAGGCAGCCTCACTGACCAGCAGCAAACTGATTGCAGAAAAGTTCTCAACCAGTTCAGACATATGTTCTCTCTGACTCCAAGTCAGACTACCTGGTGCACTCATGAAGTGGACACTGGGGACAGTCTGCCTGTTAAAAATAAGATTTACAGGCAACCTGACCATGTCAGGGACTGCATCAGGACTGAAGTCCAGAAGATGTTGGATTTGGGTGTGATTGAACCCTCAGATAGCCCTTGGGCTAGTCCAGTACTCTTAGTGCCTAAACCTCACACCCAGGGTGGTAAGAGAGAGATGAGGTTTTGTGTAGACTACAGAGGTCTCAATGAAGTCAGTAGGACTGATGCCCATCCAATCCCTAGGGCAGATGAGCTCATAGACACTTTGGCATCAGCCAAGTTTCTCAGCACATTTGACCTGACAGCTGGCTACTGGCAAATCAGACTAGCTGAGGATGCAAAAGCCAAAACAGCATTTTCTACCCCTAGTGGGCACTACCAATTTGTGGTGATGCCCTTTGGTTTGAAAAATGCACCTGCCACTTTTCAAAGGTTGGTGAACAAAGTCCTTACAGGCCTGGAAGCCTATAGTGCAGCATATCTAGATGATATTGCTGTCTTTAGCTCCACCTGGGAGGATCACCTGGTCCACCTGAGAAATGTTTTGGAGGCCCTGCAGAAAGCAGGCCTCACTATCAAGGCCACCAAGTGCCAGATAGGGCAGAGCCAAGTTGTATACCTGGGCCACCTTGTGGGTGGAGGCCAGGTTCAACCATTGCAGAGCAAAATCCAGACCATGATGGACTGGGTTGCTCCAACCACCCAGACTCAGGTCAGAGCTTTCTTGGGCCTGACTGGGTACTATAGAAGATTTGTCAAAGGTTATGGATCCATAGTGACCCCTTTGAATGACTTGACTTCTAAAAGAATGCCCAAGAAAGTTCAGTGGACAGTGAGCTGTCAAAAGGCATTTGATGACCTGAAGCAGGCCATGTGCACTGCTCCCATTCTGCAAAGTCCTGATTACTCCAAGCAATTCATTGTCCAAACAGATGCATCTGAGTTGGGGGTAGGGGCTGTGTTATCACAATTGAATAATGGGGGTCAGGATCAGCCAGTAGCTTTTATTAGCAGAAGGCTAACCCTCAGAGAGAAACGTTGGTCAGCCATTGAGAGGGAGGCCTTTGCTGTGGTTTGGGCTCTGAAGAAGTTGAGGCCATACTTGTTTGGCACTCACTTAATTGTTCAGACAGACCATAAGCACCTCTTATGGCTAAAACAGATGAAGGGTGAAAACCCCAAACTTTTGAGGTGGTCCATTTCCCTACAGGGGATGGACTATACAGTGGAACATAGACCTGGGAGTAACCATGCCAATGCAGATGGACTCTCCAGATATTTCCACTTAGAACATGAAGACTCAACTGGTCAAGGTTAGTTTAATGACCTGACGTTTGGGGGTTGGGGGGTTGTGTAGGAGAGTAGGATCTGCTTCTTATAGTTACACCCACTTTTTGCTGATGTTTCACTGTTTTCGACTTGGTCTGACTGGAATCCTGCTAATCAGGACCCCAGTCTATCTGTTTTCTACTCTAAATTAATTGCATGTACTTTAGGTACACTCCAGATTGGATTCTGGGGTACCCTTATAAGTCCCGAGTATATGGTATACTATATACCCAGGGCATAGGTACCCCAGAGGCCTACCAGGGGCTGCAGCATATATTGTGCCACCCCTGGGAAGCCTTTTAAAATGATACCACAGGTCTGCTACAGCAGCCTGTGTAAGGTGGTGTATGCACCCCTTACTGAGATATAGGTTCCCTATACCTCTCCATATCACTGCACATCACATCACTGCACATGTAAACCTATCAGTCACCGCTATGGCAGGCCTTAACAATCCTGAAGGCAGGGTGCTGGGTTTCATGTGAGAGGGTACCCATGCATGAGCAGAGCCCCTCTGCAGCTTTCGGAATCTTCATTCCGGGGTTGTTTGTGATGCAGCCAGACAATATACTCTTAAGTGCATTATAACCTCGCGGTAAATGCCTACTTTGAAATGGCTGCATGGAAACATGTTGTGTTTGGTGTCAAACACCTTGGAATCATACCTCCACCCCAGTACTGGGGTGGGAGGTATGATTCCTCCCTTCTAGAGGGAGCAACATGGCACCACCGGTACACCCGGTAGCAGCTTAACAGAACCCTGGCATCACAAAATGGATGCTGCAGCCACAGACACGAGTTTGCCCTCCTGCTGCTGGACGAAACTCCGGCAGGGGAGGCCTGGACAATAGGTTTCCTGTCACAGGGAGGTGTGACCACCTCCCAGACAGGATTTAGTGTATTGGGGCTGGGTGGGTGCACTCCAAGAGTGCTTTGAAGTCTGCACTGGGGGCACATTTGGTGTCCCTGTGTATATTCCAGCTCAAACCGGTTGCAGGGGCTACCAGCCCCTGCTCTGGCGCGAAACTGGACAAAGGAAATGGGTGTAGCCACCCCTCTTTCCTGACCCTCCCATAGGTGGGTCCCCAGAGTTTGTCTCACCCCTTCCTTGGGTATAAAATAGGAATCCCTGACTACAGGACTTTAGATTACACCTGGACTAAACTCTGTTACCAGAAACCAAGTACTTCGACGATCTACACTATGCTGGATGACTGAAGAATCTCCCTTGGAGTAAAGGAGTTACTCCCTTGCAAGGCAGGCACCTTTAACGCAACTGACCAGTTGGCATCTCCGAAGCTCCTGCAGACTCCGAAGCATATTGCCACACAGGAGGTGGGTTCCCAAGGTCTCTGAGGTCGATCTGTGCCCACAGCAAGTCTGAGGCCCGTATCCCTCGTGGAGACCGTGCAACCCGTACCCCTGGACACCGCGACCATTTGCAGAAGCATCAGCTTTCCGGCGACCCCTGAGGCTGAGCTTTGGGTTACTTGTAGCCCTGACCCCGAGCAGTAATTATAGCGAAGATTGCAGGCCTACACTCAACGAGTGTTCCGTGGGCCTCCATTTTGTGATTCCTCTCGAGGTCCCTTCGCGATCCCTGGTCCGTTGACCTGTGGGTCCCCAAGAAGGCAACTCTAACTTTTATTGGGCTTCCCTGGTTTCTCCAGATGTGCCTTGACTCTCCATTGCTTGGGGAGTCCCCAGGACCTTGCTGGTCCGCACAGAAGCATCTTTTCTCTTCCTGCGTGGGTTGCTGTTGCCAAGGCTTGTTGTGGTCAATCTGATCACCGACGCCCCAGCACTCGACATCCTTTGTGGGACAGCTCGAATCCCGCTCCTGGTTGTGTTCGACGTCTCCTGGACCCCGTAGCTGCAGAGTCAAGCTTCACCTCTTCGCACCTGAAGCACCCGACATCGGTGGGCATTCAATTGCTCCGCTCCTGGTCACTGGCTAGTGACCCAGACTCTGTCCCCTCTGCTTTCAGGTTCTTCACATCTTCGATCCAGGCTTGGATCAACCCGGACACTTTCCTTCTTCACGGCAGCAGCACTTTGCAGCAGATCGCCATTGAAAACGACGACGATTCCCGACACCCTTTGACATCGATGCATCCGGATTCCCTGGGTGAGGTAACTCGAGTACTCCGGTGCTCACGTGGGTGTTGGCCCTAGAACCCCTTAACTCTAAAGGGGTTTTCTTAAAGTCCTCTCCTAAGTGTCCTTTATCTTTAAAATTCCAACCGCGACTTTCCGCATTGAATCCTACGGCGCTCGCGGCTGTGTTCTCACACTGCACATGTCCCCCTTGGGTCTCCTGTGTCACTACCTTGGGTGGTTCCTTGGGGTCCCAGCGATTCTACGTGCTCTAGGCACTGTGTCTAGTCAAGTCGTGGTTCTTATACCACTTTCTTAATATATGGTTTGGTCCCCCCCTGGGGCCCAGTGTATATTGTACTATTTACTGTAGTTTTAATACTGTGATATGGTGTACCTTGGACTCTAATCTCATAAAGAGATTAGTAGTGAGTGTTTAGAAATAAATACATATATTTTATATATATCTTGTGTGGTTCTCCTTTCATTTGGTAATTCAAGAGGTTATAATCTGGTAAACCAAGCTGCTTTACACTCCTTCAAGACTTAGCCTGAAGGCTGGTCTCCACAGCAACCACTAGGATAGCTTTCTATAAGGTTGTCTTTAAACCTACCATCAATAAGGGTCGTTTGGACTGGTGCAAGGTGCCCACTATAACTAGTGGACAGCATATGCCAGGCCAACTTCTCTACAGGGGCAAAATGAGTATTCTAGTTCTGCAGGGTGCTTGCCTCAGGGAATATGCTGGTCAGTGGTGCAGGTAAAATAACTAATCTCACTCTACAGTGTGCATGCCTCAGGGAAGGTGCTGGTCAATGGTGTTGGGGAAGACAAAATTAGTATTCTATCTCCGCAGTGTGCTTGCCTCAGGGAAGGTACTGTTAAGTGGTAGGAGGCAAAATTACTATTCTAACTCCGCAGGGTGCATGCTTCAGGGAAGGTGCTTGTCAGTGGTGTGGGGCTAAATTATTATTCCAACTCCACAGGCTGCTTGCCTCGGGGAAGGTGCTGGTCAGTGGTGGGGTCAAAATTACTATTCTAACTTCTCAGGGTGCTTACCTCAGGGAAGGTACTGCTCAGAGGTGGTGGGGGCAAAATGAGTATTCTAGCTCTGCAGGGTGCTTGCCTCAGGGAAGGTGCTGGTCAGTGGTGAGGGTAAAATAACTAATCTCACTCTACAGTGTGCATGCCTCAGGGAAGGTGCTGGTCAATGGTGGTGGGGAAGGCAACATTAGTATTCTATCTCTGCAGTGTGCTTGCCTCAGGGAAGGTACTGGTAAGTGGTGGGAGGCAAAATTACTATTCTAACTCCGCATGGTGCTTGTCTCAGGGAAGGTTCTGGTCAGTGGTGGGGGGCAAAATTACTATTCTAACTCCGCAGGGTGCATGCTTCAGGGAAGGTGCTGGTCAGTGGTGGGGGGCAAAATTACTATTCCAACTCCTTAGGGTGCTTTGCTAAGGGAAAGTGCTGGTCAGTTGCTCTACGAAATGTAATCAATTAAAAGAAACACATAAAGTCCTTATACTTTTTTTCACAGGTTAATTAAAATATCAGCGAAAAACATTGCGTTCAAAACATCAACTGGACAGCAAGCCATCATCCACACTGAGGTTAAACAAACAGAAGGCCTATCACAGGTATAATAGTTCAAAAACCTTATGTTGTAACCAAAACTAAGCAAAAGATGTCTTCTAACCAAGCAGGAAGCCAAAGAAACAACAATCTGTTACTGAAATCCTAATAAAATTTGTCAAACTGAAGCAAAAATGAGAATCTTTTTTAAAACATCTGTGTAAAAATCCACTTTACTTTTTAGACCCACCCAAACTCCCACAGAAGAGAAGGAAGTAAAACAGCTGAATCAGTTGTCGAAAAGAATCAAAACCAGCAAAAGAACAAACAAGCAAACCAAGCAAATTTACTAAGATGAGGCAAACTACATTTACAATTAAACATGGCTATTTTTCTTTTCAAAGGAACCAACTACAAACCATAGTAGACAATTAAACCTGGAAAAATCACAATCAAGGCAAAAAATAATCAGCATGTTCTTAGTGCACTGAATAGGCAACCTAAGAAAATTATTAACCAGTTTTTTTACAGGGTGTGATCTATAAACAATGCCAAACTTGATAAGCACATAACAGCAATATAATTTAAAACATGATTTCAGAAATGTCAATAAACAAACATGTAAAAATAACATTTTCTTTGCAGGTTAAAAATTCATTTAAAAAGCAATAACACAGAAACTCTTTTTCAATCTTCTTTTACAAAAAACAAAATTATGGCATCAATGAGACAAGCCAGCTATCTTATGCCCCAAAGAGGAAACCATAAAGTATGGTGACTGTCTCTATTGTAAGGAGAGACTAACTAAGCCCAGGAGTCATTGGAGGTGTGTGCATATTACTCATCCCATTGCACAGGCAGAGCGGTTACTCTTGCAGATACTGTTGAAAGGACCACAAAGCATAACCACTCTGCCTCTGCAATGGAGATAGAGGTTAGAGAAAACATTAATCAAATGAAAGACCTTGCATGCACCTTCAATGAACCATGTGGCTCTTGATTGAGGTGAGGTATCCCAAAGTATTCCTATGGATGTAGCTAGTTCTATGCTCACAATCCCAAATTTAAGAAGAATTATTAAAATGAAAAAACAGGCAAGTAGCGCCCAACGTGTAACACCCCAAAAATACTCGGATATTAACATTCCTCCTGAACTGTCACTGTTACTAATGAAACCTTTCTATTGCACGACAACAAAAACCCTCAAAAAGAATACTAATCTTTAGCACATCCCGTAACCTTCTAAAATTGGAGAGTAGTGATATTTGGATGATGGATGGGACATTTAAATCCACACCCCATCCATTTAGCCAAATATACACTATTCATGCCTACATTAATAACACAGTAGTTCCCTTAGTGTACAGTTTACTCCCTGATCAGAAAACCTCAACAAACACTGAACTTTTAACAGTGCTAAAATCTAACACACAGAACAAAAGTCCTAGAACAATAATAATTGATTTCGAATTATCAGTGATTAACACCATTACAAAAATGTATCCAGGAACCCAAATTCAAGGATGTTTTTTTCACTTTTCACAGGCATATTGGTGAAAAATTCAAAACACATCCTTAGTTGATGATTACATATCAGACAGTAAACTGCAATTTGAATTTTAAAAAAAACTAACAGCGTTGTGCTTTGTTCCTCCTGACTGTGTGGATGAATACTACACATCAATTACTGAATCAGACTATTTTACTACAAATGAAGACAAATTGGGCACCCTACTAAATTACTTCGAAGACACTTGGATTGGCCATCTAAGCAGGTCGGGTCGCAGAAGGAATCCGAGGTTTCCTGTAAAGTGGTAGAACTGTTACACAACCTGCTTAGAAGGAGGAGCAAAGACCAATAATGCCATAGAGGGATGGCACAACTCCTTCAATAAAATCGATTGGAAAACCACGCCCTAACTTTGATCATTTCTTGGAAATTTTGAAGAAGGAGCAAAGTTTCAAAGAAATGAGACTAGCACAATCATTGACTGGTTGTCTGAACCCAGGCATTTCAAAAAGAACAAAAGAAATGTCCGAGAGACTATTGGGTCAAATCCAACAGTTTTTGTTGATGGTGGCTTCAGACTACCTAGACAATATTGTACACATACTACATTTCTAACTATCATTAACACCTATTCTATCTTACTTGCCTGTTTTGCGATTTTTTTAAATTAAATTGGATTTTTTCCAAAAACAATTTTTTTACAAACAATAGAAAAACAGGATCCTACCTTCAGTTGTCTTTCTTCTTCGACTCTTGTTCCTCTATAAAAATCCAAAGTCCAGCAAGAGTCTGCAGCTCCCCAAATATCCAAACTGTGTACCCATAATCCACAATCCGATTCAAAGCACGTGCATAACTATCAAAAAAGTCACAGATTGGCATAGCCATTTTTATTTGCAAATCAAATTGCTGGAAATAAATCTGTGTTAACTAAAAAAACACATCCTCCCACAAAAAAAATCCTGAAAAAGAAAAAATGATTGCCAAAAACTGCAACAACAAATCCAGCGTTGCAATCCTCTTTCCATCTATTTTCTTTCCATGGTGTGTAAGAAATCAAAACCCAAACATTTAAATGCTTGAAAAACAGTCACATAGCAAAAGAAACATTAACAAAAGTACTCCAAAATGACCATAAGTTTTGTTCTGGCAAACCATCCCATCTGCGTAGTCCAAAATTCCACATGGTTGAAGATCCATGAATACGCTGGTCTTTTAAAAAAGGACGTGATGCACCAAAAAACGTTTTATAAAATAATATTGCTTCTTTTACCATTTGGAAAATTAAACTAACAATGATGGCCAGAGGAACCAACTGTCGCACAATCTCGTGTAGTTAGAAGTATTTTAGAAGCACAAAAAGCAGTTTGCAATTGCCCACCTCAAATTATGGTTCGCCACCATAGAAACACAAATAATTAAACATGAAAAAAGCTCTGAGAGGCAACATGAACAAACTTTAGAGTACTGAGAGCACAAATGCCGGACATGTACACATGAAATGAGAGGATAACTTTATATATTCGATCCTTTATTTCAAATATTTTAATGGAAAGCCAATACAGCCAACGCGTTTCGCCCGTGGCGGGCTTCTTCAGGGCTGCAATATATACAAACATAACATACATTACATAAGGAAATTTAACAACAAACATATGTTAATGCATAAAATACAGAACATAGCAGTTTGGATAGGCAACAAATAATGAAAAGAAACATATAATCGAGGGACAATAGTACATACTCACAAATAATTACTTAAAAACATTGAATTTTGTTTAAACTGCACAAAACAGTACCCTGGTGAAAAAAGAAAAAGAAGCAAAAATATACTACAGCCATTTAGAAGATACAGAAGTTAATGTTGTTGATGAAGCATAGCAAAAGGTAGTATTGGTAGAATATATAACCAATTAATCTAGACAAAAAAAAACAATCGGCAATTCATCATGGCCCATTCCATACTATACAAAAATACCCTCCACTTACCATGCAAAAGGAGAAGATCTCCTTGGCATAAGTGTTCGGTTGCAGTGTAAATGTTAAGAAAGGAGAACCACAAGCTAGGAGTTAAAAAGAAGAAAAGAGAAAAGCAATGAATCAGAATTAAGTCATCCATGACATAAGCCATAGAAACACCTTGCGTACAGAGAAAAAGCTGATCCATTAGTTATCCATGTCGCATTAGCTCCAACACATTAATCCTCACCTCAAGACTAACTTAATCAAAAGCCACAAGGAAGAGTAGGTGTGGAAAATCATAACTGTGTCTGTCGAGTATCTTTTGTATGATCCAGTATTGATAAAAGATGTAAGAAAATTGTGTTCCTCCAACGAAGAGCTTGAACAAATGTGCAACACCAACAACGGCCAACAAACAATAAAGAGAAAAAGGAAAAGAAACAAGCAATGTTTAGAAAGGACAAACTTGCAAACAGGACAAAAGGCTACATCCAAAAACACAATAAAAACCCTCTACCAATCCATCACACACAGCATGGTGGCATACATGGTGGAACACCCTGAGATTGATCAAAAAGATGACTTTTGTCATCTTTTTGATCAATCTCAGGGTGTTCCTTTTTTGGTGGTTTACACCGTAACGACAGCAACTGTCACGGATTTATTTTATTATATGTATCAAAGGCCTCTATGCCACACAGCATGTGTGTGATGGATTGGTAGAGGGTTTTTATTGTGTTTTTGGATGTAGTCTTTTGTCCTGTTTGCAAGTTTGTCCTTTCTAAGCATTGCTTGTTTCTTTTCCTTTTTTTCTTTATTGTTTGTTGCCCGTTGTTGGTGTTGCACATTTGTTCAAGCTTATGTCATGGATGACTTAATTCTGATCCGTTGCTTTTCTCTTTTCTTCTTTTTAACTCCTAGCTTGTGGTTCTCCTTTCTTATCATTTACACTGAAACCGAACACTTATGCCAAGGAGATCTTCTCCTTTTGCATGGTAAGTGGAGGGTATTTTTGTACAGGATGGAATGGGCCATGATGAATTGCCGATTGTTTTTTTTTGGTCTAGATTAATTGGTTATATATTGTACCAATACTACCTTTTGGTATGCTTCATCAACAACATTAACTTCTGTATCTTCTAAATGACTGTAGTATATTTTTGCTTCTTTTTTCACCTGGGTACTGTTTTGTGAAGTTTAAACAAAATTCAATGTTTTTAAGTAATTATTTGTTTCTTTTCATGATTTGTTGCCTGTCCAAACTGCTATGTTCTGTATTTTATGCATTAACATATGTTTGTTGTTAAATTTCCTTATGTAATCTATGTTATGTTTGTATATATTGCAGCCCTGAAGAAGCCCGCCACGGGCGAAACGCGTTGGCTGTATTGGCTTTCCATTAAAATATTTGAAATAAAGGATCGAATATATAAAGTTATCCTCTCGTTTCATGTAAACATGTCTGGCATTTGTGCTCTCAGTACTCTAAAGTTTGTTCATGTTGCCTCTCAGAGCTTTTTTCATGTTCTTTTACACTTTGGTTTAAAAGAAATACAAATACTTCTGTCCACAGAGTTCCCTTTTTTTTAAACCAACAGTGTAAAAAACAAAGAATCACACCGACTTGAGAGTACAACTGCTACCTGCATAGGAATAAAATTGTTGTTAAAAGCATAAAAACATACTCCTAAATCTTACATCTAACTACCTCCCTCCACTCTCCTTACAATAAAGTATGCCTGCCACAATGTCTATTAAATAAATAAAGTTTCTCTTACCTGACCGCAGCTCTTCCTTGCTTCCTATCTTGACCGCGATGCTCCACCAACTGTAGAAACAAACGCTCAACCGTGTACGTCATCTGTAAAAGTAAAAACAAAAAAAGAACAATTTCACCCATTGAATACAATTGGAAACCCTGGGAAAAATGTAAAAAAAGTGTTTTGAAAATGTAAATGTATATCTTTGCAATCCGTTTTATTTTTGTAAATTAATATACAAATATACGTGTGTGTAAGCTTATTGAAAAAAATTATGAGCCAGAACTTTATATTTTTTTAAATAAAGATCGATATTAAAACATTCTTTTAAGTGTCCTATTTATTTTCTTTTAATACAAAAATAAAATAACTTTAATTGTTATATGTCAAACTACTTTATTTTAAAATGTTACTGTGTACATACAACCTGTTTTAGCAATTTATTTTTTCCAATGTATGGTTTATCAAATATTTTATATTAAATAATATTTAATTACTGTCCCTTTAAAAAAAAATCTTTTTCTATATTATAAAATACTGCTTTTTAAAAAGAAATGTTTTTAAACAATTTAACATTTATATTTTTAATTATTTTAATTTATTTTATATCATTTTAAAATTAGAAATAATTGTTAAAAAATCAATACCCGGGTATTAAAATTAATACCCAAGTATTAATGCACTTCCTCACCCCAAACCCCTATTTCCCTGGCATCCCTTGCCAGAAAAAAGGTGTTAAACCTTCTTAAAAAAATGTTTAAATTATTTTTAAATTAGTTTAAAATGAGTAGCAAAGCTTAAAAAATGAATACCTGGGTACTAATACACCTCCCCTCCCAAAACTCCTATTTCCCTGGCATCCCATGCCAGAAAAAAGGTGTCAAACCTCTTAATATTTTTTTTAATTTATTTTAGAATTAGTTAAATATTAGTAGCAAAGCTTTAAAAATTAATTCCTGGGTATTCAAATGAACACCCAAGTATTAATACACTTCCCCACCCAAAACCCCTATTTACCTGGTGTACCAAGCCAGAAACAAAGTGTCACAAGCTATCAATTTTTTTTTTTTTAATCTAAAAATTTAAAATCTAATAAAAAAAAAAAGTAATCATTAAAAAGTAAGTACTTACATAAACACTTACCTAAATTTGCTGCAATGTTTTGTTGTGATAGCATGCGTTGTAAAGGTAATTTCGTTGTAATGGCATGCGTTGTAATGGTAGTTGCGTTGTAATAGTTTAGTTGTAAATGCATTACGTTGTAATGTATGCGTTGTAAAGGTTGTTTCCCCTGGGTCGTGGGTCTTGGGGCCTGGGTACTGAGGCCTGGGGCCTGGGTCCCGGGGCCTTGGACCTGGTTCCTGGGGTCAGGGATCTAGGTCCTGGGTCCAGGGTACTGGTTCCTGGGGACTGGGTCCCAGGTACCCCAAGATGTTAGGTGGGCAATACCCCAACTTGATCTTTCCCCGATCAAAAGATGGACTCAGCAGGTTCTCCAATTGAATTCCATTACTATGGAATATGGCCTAAGAGCAACTAATGGTAGGTCATTTTCTGACAAGTGTGGGGCCAATACTTATAATAGGGCTAGTTGCCCATCCCGGATCGATTACATTCTCCTCGATATCAGGTTATGGGGGCATTTGATTGATATGCTAGTGGGCTCAACCATAGAAAGCGACCACAATCCTTTGTGCTTAACTCTGAAACCGCTCTGGGAAGTAGATTGTTACCAGCAGAACACCCAACCTCAGGTAGTCACTAGAGAGGTAGTGCAATCAAATTGTAAAAGGACCCTGAAGTGGAAAAGGGTAGCACTAAATGAGGGGAAGATCGATGGCATAAGACAAGAGCTAGCATCTGGCACGGCTGAGCTCCAAGCTGCGGCACATAGTGCAACAAGATCATTGGATGTATCCAGGGTTCATGAGCGTACATTTACTCAGATTACTGCATATTTTCAGACCTCAATCCAAAAAGTAAAACTTTGTGACTCTACCAGGGACCCATACTCTTGGTTCAATAAAGAATGTAGGGAAAATAGGTCAGCTCTAATCAAGGCAATTAAGGGGAAAGATAAAATACAAATAAAAATCGCAAGAAATTTCTATAAAGTGGCCCAACGAGAGGCAAAGGTATCCTGGGATGAATCAAGATGGGAGCAATTAAAAGATGCATGCACATCTAAAGATAATAATCTTTTTTGGAAATTGGTTACTTGGGGTAGCAGGTCAGGTCCACGCCCTCCCCCGAACCATATCACTAGCCAAGCTTGGTTTAACCATTTTAAAGGGCTTTACTCTGTTGAAGGGGACATTCAAGAGGGGGAAGCAGTAGAGTATTTTGGGCACCTGCAAGAGGAGGAGCATTTTACAATCTCGGAGGTAGAAGCTGCAATTAACAAAATAGTCCCTGCGAAAGCTGCCGGCCCGGATGGCCTGCCCGGTGATCTATTTTTGGCTGACTGCACCCAATGGGCACGTTATATTTTATTGCTAACAAATGCCATAGCCGAAGGAGCACCAGTCCCGTTGTCTTGGAAATCTGCTGAAATAGTCCCCATATACAAAAAGGGAGCAAGAGACGACCCCGCCAATTACAGACCAATAAGTCTGATTGATGCTGTGCAGAAGGTCTTTGGCCGGATGCTTCTGCACAGGATCCAGACATGGTCTGAGGATGGGGATATTCTTTCACAGTTTCAGGCAGGCTTTAGAACAAAGACAGGGACAATGGACCAAGTATTCAGATTCCTTCTAATATATTGGAAGGTCGTGGTGATAGGCAGAGGCAGTCTCTATCTAGCATTTATTGATTTGAAGACTGCCTTTGATCTGGTTCCTAGGTCCAGGTTATGGGATACGCTTGGTGAGATGGGTATACCCCATTTTGTTCTAAATTTATTAGTTCGGCTGCACGAGGGGAATTTTTCCCAGGTCAGGTGGGGTGAGCAGGGTCAACTTACAGAGCGCATCCCTGTCAAGAGAGGAGTAAGGCAGGGATGCGTTCTGGCACCAACACTCTTCTCCCTATATGTGAATGGAGTAGTGGACTTCCTCCTGGAGGAGCCGGCTGACTCTCCCGTTCTGGGGGGTAAAAAGATACCGACCCTGTTGTTCGCGGACGACACGTTATTGATATCTAAGACCCCGGCTGGGCTACAGCGTCTAACTGATAGATTTAATCTTTTTTGTGAGAACCGGGGCTTGGTTATAAATGCCAACAAAACCAAATTTATGGCTTTTAACCCCCATAGAACATGTAGGAATAGCCCTCTCTTAGGTGGGACTCCCCTTGAAAAGGTCGCCACCTTTGATTACCTAGGTGTAAGATTCTCTGATAAAATGTCATGGAAACCCCACCTAGGTAAGATGCTGATGGCCCACAAGCGCTTGGCTGGTGCAATAGCAAGAGAACATCGTCTTTCCCATACTAGGCCTGTTGCTCCAGCCCTCCAGATATATGACACCAAGGCTGTTAGCGCTTCTCTTTATGGAGCTGAAGTCTGGGAATTCGATAATCTTGACGAGCTCCGGAGATCAGAATATAAATTTTTAAGAGATCTAGTTACAGCACCAAAATATATCCCCCTCACGCCGCTACTAATGGATATGGGCAGGCGATCAATAAGTGATGTAGCTAGGTTGCGTCCCTTGCTCTTTTGGGTTCGCATTAGGAGGACCCCTGAGCTTTCTCCCTATGCAGAGGCCCTTACTGAGGTTATTAGCCTCGACACTGGGGGGAAAATAGGTTGGTTACGTGATATCAAGAAAACGTTATCTGCAATTGGGCTTTGTGGTTGTTGGACTAGCCAGGAGCCCCCAAGGAGAGAGGATCTCAAACGCCTGTACTGGGAATGGGTGGACCAACGAGCGATCAGCAGGCCTAATGTGGGTAAACTGACAACTGAGTTCTACTCCCACAAACAAAGTAGATACTATGAGCCTTACCTTGACCTAATTACAGTACCCAGAGACAGAATACTCTATATGCATTTTAGGTATGGCTCTCTTCCAGTGGGCGAGCGATAGCAAAATGGTCCGTAACTAATGGAAAACATTGTCCTAGTTGCCAAGCCCCTGTGGAAAGCGTTGCCCATTTACTGTTTGTTTGTCCAGCGTATAAAACATTACGGAGAAAATGGCTGAGTCCGATTTGCCGGCAACTTGGTACACGGGAGCACCATGTTGCACTCCGTATTTTTAAGTCAGATTCTAGACCTTTTTATCCTGTTGCATAGCAAAGTATTTGGGGCAAGCATGGCTGATTCGGTGGAAAGCGCTTGCGAGAAAGACATAGCCTCCATGCACTGATAAATTGCCAAGACCTAAAAGTTTTAACAGTATTCATGTTAAAATCACTATGCACAAGCATTTTATTCTTTTTAATTCTTGAAGTCTCCCCTTGTATTGCACTGTTTGTAAACAAAATGATGAAATACTGTTTGTTTTTTAACCAGATTTTAGGATGATTGAGTGTATATTTATCATTGTATCTTTTTCTACCTATACTAATTTTATTAGTCATGTCACCATTGTTCTATGCTGCTTTTATGACTTTTTATGTCGAAATAAAGCTTGTGATTGATTGTAATGGCATGCGTTGTAATGGTAGTTGCGTTGTAATAGTTTAGTTGTAAATGCATTACGTTGTAATGTATGCGTTGTAAAGGTTGTTTCCCCTGGGTCGTGGGTCTTGGGGCCTGGGTACTGAGGCCTGGGGCCTGGGTCCCGGGGCCTTGGACCTGGTTCCTGGGGTCAGGGATCTAGGTCCTGGGTCCTGGGGTCTGGGTCCAGGGTACTGGTTCCTGGGGACTGGGTCCCAGGTACTGGTTCCTGGGGACTGGGTCCTGGGTTGTAGGTCAAGGGTCCTGAGTCCTGGGGTCTGGGTACTGGGGCCTGGGTCATGGCTTCTGGGGCCAGGGTCCTGGGGCTTGGGTTACGTGGTTTGAGTCCCGGGGCCCAGGCCCTGGGACCTTGGTCCTGGTGCTTGGGTACCGGGTCCTGAGTACTGAGGCCTGGGTCATCAGTACTGGGTCCTGAGTCCTGGTGACTGGGTCATGGATACTGGGTCCTGAGTCTTTGAGCCTGGGGCCTGGGTCCTGGGTACCGAATCCTGCGTTCTGGGTCATGGGTCCTGGATCCTAGGTTCTGGGTCATGGGTCCTGAGTCCTAGAGGCTGGGTCCTGGTGCCTGGGTACTGGGGCCTGGGTCATGGCTCCTGGGGCCGAGGTCATGGGGCCTTGGGTCCCGGGGCTTGGGTCCCAGGGCCTGGACCTTGGTTCCGGTCCTTGGGTACTGGGTCCTGAGTCCAGGGGCCTGGGGCCTGGGGCCTGGGGCCTGGGTCCTGGGTAGTGAGTCCTTGGGCCTAGGATCTGGGCCCTGGGTATGGTCTTGGGACCTGTTCTTGGGACCTGTGTCCTGGGACCTGTGTCACGGAGCCTGGGTCATGGAGCCTGGGTCAGCGAGCCTGGGTCATGGAGCCTGGGTCATGGAGCCTGGGTCGGCGAGCCTGGGTCCTGGTGCCTGGGTCCTGGTGCCTGGGTCCTGGTGCCTGGGTCCTGGTGCCTGGGTCCTGGTGCCTGGGTCCTGGTGCCTGGGATCTGGGACATGAGTCGGTGGCCTTGGTCCTGAGGCCCAGGTCCTCGTGCCTGGGTCCTGGGACCTAGGGCCCGAGCCCTGGGTTCTGGGGTCTGGGTCATGAGACCTGGGACCTGGGTAATGGGTACAGTGTTCTTCCGGCTGGGGCATTGTTCCTAGGGCCTGTGTTGTGGGTCAAGGGTCCTAGGGCCCGGGTCCTTGTGCCTGGTTCCTAGGGCCTGGGTCATGAGGCCTGGTTCCTGAGTCCTTCGGCCTGGTGCCTTGGTCCAGGTCATGTGTCCCAGGGCCTGGGTACCCGGGGCCTGGGTCAGGGGTCTTGATACCTGGGTGATGGGTCCTAGGTCCAGGGGCATGGGTCCTGGAGACTAGGTCCTGGGTCCCACGACTTGAGTCCTGAGTCCTGGGTACCGGAGCCTGGGTCCTGGCGCTTAGGTCCTGGGTCATGAATCCTGGGGCTTGGGTCCTTAGTCCCGGGTCCTGGGGCCTGGGTACTAGTTCCTTGGGCCTGGGACATGGGTCCTGGGTCATGTGTCCTGGATCCTGGGACCTAGGTCCTCGGTCCCGTTGCCTTGGTCCCGAGTCGTGTTGCCTGGCTCCTGGGCCCTGGGTTATGGGTCCTTGGTCACAGGTCCCGGGGCCTGGGTTACTGAACTTGTGTCCCAGAGCCCAGGTCCTGGGCCTGGAACTTGGATCCTGGTGCCTGGGTCATGGGGTCTGGGTCTTGGGACCTGGGTCCTGAGTCATGGGGCTTGGGGCTTGGGTCCTGGGGCCTGTGTCCTGAGTTATGGGGTCTGGGTCTTGGGTCCTGAGTCCTTGGGCCTGGGGCCTGCATCCCGGGTACTGATTCCTGGGGCCTGGGTCCTAGGTTTTGGGTCATGGGTCCTGAGTCCTAGGGGCTGGGTCCTGAGTTCTGGGTACTAGGTCCTGGGTCCTGGATCCTGGGGTGTGCATTGTAGGGCCTGGGTCATGGGTCCTAGGTCCTGAGTCCTTGGGCCTGGGGACTAGGTCCTGGGTCATGGGTCCTGGGTCCCAGGTCCTTGTGCTTAGGTCCTGGGGCGGGTCTTGGGGCCTGGGTCCTGGGTCCCGGGTCCCGGGTACTGGTTCCTGGGTCCCTGGACCTTGGCCCTAGGTTCTGGGTCATGGGTCCTGAGTCCTCGGAGCTGGGTCCTGAGTCCTGGGAGCTGGGTCCTGGTGCTTGGGTACTGGGTCGTGGGTCCTTAGTCCTGGGTCCTGGTTCATGGGTACTAGGTCCTGAATCCTAGGGGCTGGGTCCTGGGGTCTGTGTCCTGGGGCCTGGGTCATGGGTCCTGAATCTTGATGCCTGAGTCCCAGGTCTTGGTGCCTGGATCCTGCATAGGTCCTAGGGCCTGAGTCATGGGTCCTAGGCCCTGAGTCATGGGTCCTAGGGCCTGAGTCCTTTGACCTTGGTCCTGGGGACTAGGTCCCGGGTCGCGGGTCCAGGGGCCTGGGTCGTGGTGCCTGGGTCGTGGTGTCTGGGTCCTGTTGCCTGGGTCCTGGGACGTGGGTCCTGGGTCATGTCTCCTGGGTCAAGGCTCAAGGGTCCTGGCTCTAGGTCCTGGGCCTTGAGTCCTTGGGCCAGTGGCCTTGGTCCTGGGTCCTGATGCCTGGGCCCTTGGTCCTGGTTCCTAGGTCCTGGGGCTGTGGTCAAGGGTACTGGGTCCAGGTGCCTGGGTCTAGGGTCCTGGGGCCTGAGGCCTGGGTCATGGGAACTGGGGTCTGGGTCCCAGTTCCTAGATCCTGGGACCTAGGACCTGGGTACTTGGTCCTGGGGGCTTGGTCATGGGTCCTGAAGCCTGAGGCCTGGGGGCCTAGGTCTCAGGACTTGAGTCCCGTAGCCCAGGTACTTTGCCCGGTACCTTGGTCCTGGTGCCTGGGTCATGGGAACTGGGTGCGGAGTCCTTGAGCCTGGGTCCAGGGTACTGATTCCTGGAGCCTAGGTTCTGGGTCATGTGTCCTTGTTCCCAGGTTCTGGCTCATGTGTCCTTGTTCCCAGGTTCTGGGTCATGTGTCCTTGTTCCCAGGTTCTGGCTCATGTGTCCTTGTTCCCAGGTTCTGGGTCATGGGTCTTGAGTCCTAGGGGCTGGGTACTGGGTCCTGAGTCCTGGGGTCTGGGTCCTGGTGCCTGGGTCATGGCCCCTGGGGCCGGGGTCCTGGGTCATGGGTCCTGGGGCTGGGGTCCTGGGTCATGGCTCCTGGGGCCTGGGTCATGTGGCTTGGGTCCCGGGGCCCGGGTCCTAGTGCTGGGGTACTGGGTCCGGGGTCCTGAGTCCTGGGGCCTGGGTTCTGGGTCCTGAGTCCTTGGGCCTAGAATCTGGGTCCTGGGGCCTGTGTCCTGGGTCCCGTGGCCTTGGTACTGGCTACTAAGGCTTAGGTCCTCGTGCCTGTGTCCTGAGTTACTGGGGCCTAGATCCCAAGTCCTGGGGTCTGGGTCATGAGGCCTGGGTCATGGATCCTGGGTCATGGGTTGAGAGTTCTTCCGGCAGGAACCTTGTTCCTACGGCCTGGTTCCTGGGTCCTAGGGCCTGGGTCCTTGTGCCTCGGTCCTGGTCCTGAATCCTGGGTGCTAGGGCATGGGCTGTGGCTCCTGGGACCTGGGTCCCGGCTCCTGGGGCCTGGGTCACGAGGCCTGGTTCCTGAGACCTTCGACCTGGTGCCTTGGTCCTGGGTCTTGATTCCTGGGTCCTGGGGACTAGGTTCTGGGTCCCGAGACTTAGGGACAAAATCCTGGGGCCTGGGTACTGGAGCCTGGGTCATGGCTCATGGGTCCTGGGGCCTGGTCCTTGGTCATGGGTCCGTTTGTGCTACTCATATCAGGTGATTTTTTTTGTTCTTTGTGGATATGTTACCATTGTGGTCTGAGTTTGGTACGGTCTGGGGACCTTTTTTGATAAAAGTATTTGCAATTACTTTGCTAGGTAAAAGCAACAAACTTGTTTTCTTTTTAAAATGCCTAGCCTCAGCAAAATCTTGTATTCGTGTTGTTGTTCTGCAGATGCTCGATTGGAAGAAGCTCAGCCGGCGCCTCCTGAAGGCAGCCCTAATTTTGATATGTATGTGAAGCATGGTCACGGGCCTATTATGTTTAGTACATTATGGCACAAATATACGAGGGACAATGGCGAGGTGCAGTGGCCGTTGACGGGCTCTTTTGATGAACAAAAAATTGGGTTTTTACAGGAGCAATTATTTAAGAAAAGAAGTAGACAGTCTATGTTTCATTCCCTCAGAACTTGGCAGAAGGAGGCTAGACAGAGTCGGTTAAAGATGGAGAGAGATGCACGGAAAGGTCAAATGCAAACATTGACACAGAAAGCTGTAGCATATGATAGAGAAAAACAAGAGTCTGGAATTGAATGTGAAGATAGGAGATTTCGATTGCATATTGATAAGTCTTTTTGACAAAAGAGGAAGATGATACTTTTGTAGAGGAGTTGCTAGACACTCGACCCCCGCCCCCTTATGCCCCGCAGAGGATATATCCCGCTGTTTCCTTACAGTCACAGCAGCCTGTTACATCTGCTTCGGCTGTTCCTGTATCTACGGCTGTTGTTTCGGTAGCTTTGGCTACGGCACCTCCCGCTCCTTCTTTGTCCTCGCCGTCTTTGGCAACTGTAACCCTCAGCACACCTACTGTTTCGACTCCTGTATCCTCTGTTCCTTCTCCTCCGGTGAAAACGCCAGCAACAATTGTACCCGTCACTTCTGTTGCTTCTCCTTCCATGGTTTTTCATCCTCCGATATCTTTGCATGTTGAGACACCAGTACGTGGATTTGAGGATAGAGATTGGACGAAATTTAAGGAGCGAATAGGTCTGTTAGTGCGATCTGGGGTGGGGGATGAAGAGAAACAAGTAATAGCTGACCAGGCTGCGCGGTGGGCTCGTAATGTGATCTATAGTGTGGAGGATGTTTGGGAAGTCATGCAGGATTTTGAGCCTTTTATACAGCAAATTTCCCTTAAGCATAGGTCTGCTGCATTGATTAGTCTTTGGCAACAACACATTGGGACAGAAGCGCCTCAAATTTGATTTGATATTAGAGATCGTGTGTATGCTGCTGACTTTGAGCCAGGTCAAGTATTTGGGAATGTTACAACTCTAGTTGCTTACAGGGGTAGACTACATGAGAGGAGCCCTACTCAGATAACTCAGTTTCCGATGAGAGAGGTCCATCCCATAAATCACCCAGAAATACCCGAGATAACAGGTCAGCGCGGTAATGTTACTAGACCGGCTGTAGCGGCCCGTTTTCAGGAACAATGGGTTTATACTCCATGGAAAAGGAGTGAGGTTTTACCCCTTAAGGCTCATTTGCCGGATCCAAGGAAGAATCATACAGCTTATTATAAAGAATTGAGAGAGGCTGCCTCTTCTACTGTAATGACTCTTGCTGATATTGAAATGTTTTTTGGTCTCCTTGTTCCTGTTGATGTTTGGCGACAGGTTCATACTCAAGACCATGTTGCAGAGTTGGGTGGTACATGGGACATGATTAACGGATGGGATCAGGAAAGGAAGCCAGGTGATAAGCCCAGAGCTGAGATACTTGCTTTGCCAGGTTGTATTATTACATATATGCATTCCCTTATTCCACCTAAGAAGGTAAGCTGGGACAAATTGACGGCTTGTCGACAGAAGACGGATGAGAGTGGGTCTGATTTCCGTACCCGGTTTAAAGATACATTTTTGGACTATAGTGGGCAGGATATGTCTATCGAGGGAGGAGTTCGATTGTTTGTTGACCGATTTGTCTCTAATCTTCTCCCTGAAATTACGACTCGATTACAGGCGTCTGAGAGTACTTGGTCCACCTCTTCCCCTTCTGCTATTTTGAATATGGCTCAGTATTATGAACACCGAGAACAGGAGGAGAAGGATAGGACTGATAAGAAACACAAGGAGTTAAAAACGAAGGTGTTGTTGCAGAAAGCGTTTAGGAGAAATAATAGGGGACGGGGTGGTCCTTCTAGACAGGTTCCACGTACCAGTAGGCAGCCTTCAACGTCACCAATAGGGCCAAATCAGTGTGCGTATTGTAAGGAGGAGGGTCATTGGGGTAGCCAGCACCCTGAGCTTTTACAGAAAGTTGCAGCTCCTAGAGGGTGGGGTTCTGGTGGTAGAGGTCGTGGGACAGAGAGAGCTAAGAATGCTATGGTTTCACAGGGTCGTTCTGATAATAACTACTTTGATGACCCCTGTGATGGCCAGTATTATCATGATGATTACGATATGGATGAGGCGACAGGTATGTCATAGCTAGGACAGCCGGAGACAGGGTAAGGGACCAGTTCACATATCTGTAGATCAGCGTGGTCCTTATGTCACAGCGGATTTGCAAGGCTCGACTAAGGAATTTTTGGTGGACACAGGTGCGACAAAGAGTTTGGTTTCTCGACATATGGTCCCTGGGGCAGCCCTGTCTGGCCACAATAATGTTTTGGTAGGTTTTTCAGGTGTACCATTTGTAACCCCATTTCATGCCCCCTTGCATTGACTGTTGGTCCTTTTACTGTGGAATCTCCGTTTTTGTTGATATCCAACTGTGGTGAGAATCTGATGGGTTTGGATTTGTTGAAGAAGTTGTTTGCTACGATCTATTGCTCTCCTGTGGGTGTCTATAGCACGATGGGTCCGGATGTGAGTACTAAACAGCGTTTGTCCCAGGATGCACCCCTTCCGGCTGAATTTGCTGCTGTCCCACTCACTCTATGGGCCACAGGGGACACAGATTTAGGGCTGTTGCATATACTAACAGTTTCTATACAAGTTAAGGAGAATGTTGTTTTGCCTCGTATTCCTCAGTATAAAATACTGCAGGCAGGAGAACAGGCTCTTCTTCAGATTATTCAGGATTGGATACAAAAGGGATTAGTTGAGGAAACATCTGGGAATATTTGTAATAGTCCTATTCTTCTGATTCTTAAAAGGGCACCCTCAGGCTCTTCTGAGGATGCTGATGATGTTTATCGTTTTGTGATTGATCTGCGCGAGGTGAATAAAATAGTGGTTCCATAGTTCCCTGTGGTTCCTGATATCACTGCGCTTTTGACAATGATTCCTTTTACTGCTAAATTCTTCTCTGTTATTGATTTGAAAAATGCTCTTTAGTATTCCTATCCATCCAGACAGTAGATATTTGTTTGGGTTCACACTGGCTGGTAGGAGATTTAGATTCTGTCGCGCTCCTCAAGGCTATACAGAGAGTCCTAGTATTTATAGTCCGGCATTAAAAGGTCAATTGGATTCCTTGTCGCTTCCCTCAGGTAATGTATTGGTGCAGAATGTTGATGATCTACTCATAGCTTCTGATACGGAACAGGGTTGTAAAGATAGTACAGTTAAATTGATGTTGCATTTGGCCCATCATGGACATAAGGTTTCCCTTTCTAAACTTCAGTATTGTCGACAGAAGGTCACCTATTTAGGTCATCTACTTTTGAAGGAGGGTAGGAGGTTGACCCCTGAGTGCATCAGTACCATTGGTAAAATGCCCATTCCACAAACTCAGAAAGATGTGCGCGCATAGTTAGGTATCGCTTCCTATTGTCGTCAATGGATACCTAACTATTCTCTACTATTTAAACCTTTGCTTGCATTAACAACAAAAGAAGTGCATGAGCCTTTGCCTTGGACGTCCGAATGTCAGCAGTCTTTTGAGCAATTGAAAACTGGCTTTGTTTGGCTCCAGTGCTTGGTACTCCTAACTACGGCAAGCCGTTTGTGCTCTATGTCCACGAGATGGCTGGCTGCGCGCTTTCTGTCCTAACACAAAAATTTGGGGATAAGCAACGGCCGTGTGCTTATTTCTCTGCTGTGCTTGATCCCGTCGCTAGAGCCCTCCCTAGTTGTCTGAGAGCGGTCGCGGCTGTGGCCACTTCAATCCGACAATCGGCTGGTCTCGTGCTTGATACTGACCTCACAGTTATGGTACCCCATGCTGTGGATACACTTTTGAATAAGTTGCAAGAGGGAAGGTGCACCGGTCAAAGAAGTCCACAATGTTACCAACTTGTCCAAAATGTATTTTCTTTATTTTATATCAAAAAAGAGTATAGGGCAGCAAAAAGTCAGCCAACGCGTTTCGTTCCTATTGGAACTTCATCAGGGCTGAAATATTAATAGAATTGTATATAAGACCACATATATCTAAGTAACAATAAACCACAAATTTATACAATAAGTGCACAAAACCAACCACACATACACATACAATATACCACATTCAATACCAAACAATTATTTAAACAACTGAAATTACAAAACATTTATATATGTACAAAAACACTATCAATAAATAATTGACATACCAAAACAATACATACTTATAATAAAAACACAAAAAACACAAAAAACACACAGACAGAGAAACTATGACATATAATAAAATCCAATTTATATATAAAAAAGCCCAATTTATATATAAAAAACATGCACAATCTATTTATCAAAAAGAGAGAAGAGGGGAAAAATCAATAGAGAGTTCCTTGTTGGAACAACATTCAAAATAGACAAGACATAGGGGAGATATTAAGAAAACTTTATCTAACCTTTATGTGCCAGAACCTAACAATTAGCATCATCCTAATAGATATTTGACGTATTAGAAACAGCAAATCAAGAAGAAGAGAAGAGGAACAGAAGAAAAAAAGCCACAAAACCAAAACATAGCAGCAAGAGAGTATTTGTAAATACAATTATATATTAATATTCATTATTATAATAAGGCTATTCTCACCTCATATATATTCATCGAAAACATGTGTTAAATCGTCACAAATATGTTGAGGATCACAATCCACCAATCCAAAGTTTGAAAAATACACAAATGGCGTATCCTAATGTAAAGAAAGGGGGTTGGGGAGGGGGGGGATTTGGAGGGGGAAGGGAGGGTCAGATAAGCCGAATATGTTCAAAAGCCTAACCTTTTACAATATCAAAAGGTCACCTCTATAAAAATGTATATCTTTCTCACCTTACTTATCTGTAAGTAATGGTGCCAATACTGTCCTTGAAATTATTCAATATTACGTGATCCTAAGTTGGGTATACTCAAAATTGGGAAAACACGCCCTAAAAATAAAAGAAAAAATAAATACAACTCATCTAGGTCCATTTATTGTTATGGAACCCTATAATGTATTGTCACACAAGAAAAAAAATTTAAGAGTCCTCCCTATTGTTCCTTTGCACGGAAATCTATACATATCTTCACGAATTGATCAGCGTTTAAACCAAATAAATACAACTCATCTAGGCCCATTTATTATTATAGAACCGTGTGAGCACATTTTTACAAAAAATTATTATTATTGTTACCATTCCCCAATTTACCTCCACACTGGAATATATACATTATTATTACCCAAAATAAACAGAGCTCAGAACATTATAACATTGCTCCCTCATGTCACAAATGATTTAAAAATCACGTAATACGTCCCAAATATCCATAGGTGAGTGTAACTCAACATAACAGAACCTCACATTTTAAATCTCCATATGGCAATTCATAAAAGGCCCTCATATTTAAATCATGACCTAGTCCCGTGCGACCCTTGCCGTTACAAACATAGCCTCCCCAACTGTATACAAACAGCCGAGCATATAAAGATAGTCACGAAAAAACCGTTGTATTTGGGTATAATCATCCATAACCCGATTACCTCCCAAGTTGGCTTAAGAAAGTATTACGGTCAACCCGTATCAGACAAAAAATGCCAACAGTGCTTCCCACAGTGTCAACCATCCTAATATCGCTTCATTCGTCAATATCGCAACTTACCCTGATACGGCGCACTCCAACGTTCCTATTAGCGGCTACTGTCGCATCTACAATACATATACCTATGAGCCGTTACGGCAATAGATAATTGCGGGTGACGTCATTCCGTTTACGCACATGCCCTTTAAAACGATTGAGGGAATATGGCGCGGGTGTTTGAATTACAACCCCGAATAGGAACGTTGGAGTGCGCCGTATCAGGGTAAGTTGCGATATTGACAAATGAAGCGATATTAGGATGGTTGACACTGTGGGAAGCACTGTTGGCATTTTTTGTCTGATACGGGTTGACCGTAATACTTTCTTTTTTTTTTTTTTTTTGGTTTAAAATTTTTATTGAATAACAAAACATTGTCATGTGTAAAATCATAGTATACAGTTCGTCATTGAATGGAAAATTGCGGTAGGTTGTGTTACAATACATTCAGATGTTACATTTTCATAAAGTTCTTTCGTGTCAGTTCAAGTTCTTCAGTTGGTGAGATGCACATTACTCCCCGATGTGCGTTCCAGGCCCCCCACTTTCTATCCCATTTCTTAGGGCAACCTCTGATTTTATAGATTTCTTTTTCGGCTATCATACATTGGTCCATTGCCGCCACCCATTGGTTCAGTAGTGGTTTGTCCGCAACCCCCATTTCATGGCTATGGCTCTTTTTACCAGGGTATATCCCAGGGTGGTGAACTGCTGCTCTATATCTGTGAGATCGTTTGCGTCCCAAATGTTTAGGATTCCCAATGGGGGTTTCAGTACTATTGGTTTGCCCAGTGCCTTTTGCATTTGCTCTGTTGCTTGCTCCCAAATGTGCCGAATGTGGGGGCAATCCCATAGAATATGATAAAATGTTGCATTAGAGTTACAGCCCCGGAGGCAGAACGCATCCTGTCGGGTCCCTATCTTGGCCAATGTCACCCCGGTGAAGTAAGTCCTATGTAGGATCTTCAGTTGAATTAGTTTGAAGCGTTGATTTATGGCCGCTTCCTTGGGGGACATTAAGGCCGCCTGCCAGTCGTCGTCCTCGAGTTGTCCTAAGTCGGATTGCCATCTGTCTCTAAGGGTAAGGAGGGGGTCTGGCATATTGTTACATAGTTTACGATAAGTAAGGGAGATTGCCTTAGTAAGAAGGGGCTCAGTTAATAAACGGTCCTCTAAGGGGGACGAGTCCGAGAGGTTAGTCAGGTCTGGTAGAGCAGTGTGAAGTGCATGTCGGATTTGTAGATAGCGGAAAATCTCTGTGGGCGCCAGTTCGTGTTTAGCTTGTAGTTCTTTGAAGGTAAGTAGTTTCCCTTTTTTTAGAAGGTCCCCTATCGTGGAGATCCCTATCGTGTCCCATTTGTCGAACCCGGCTTGGTAGCATAATAATCCCAGTTGTTGGGATGACCACAGAGGCGTAGCCATTGTCAACCTTCCTTGCCATCCCATTCGCCTGTTAGCTGTCCGCCAGACTGCAATAGTTTGTGACATTGGACCGAGGTATCTTCCTTTTCGGGGTTTGGTGTATAAGGCTCCTAGGTATCCTTCCCGTCCAGTCTGATACCTCTCTAAGTGGTATGCCGGGCTAGATGGTGGAGTATACAGCCAGTGGTTGGCAGCCACCAGTTGCGACGCCCAGTAGTAGAGGCGTAGATCTGGGAGCGCAATGCCTCCGTCATACCAGCTCCTCGTCAATTTACCCAAGGCTATGCGTGGTGTCCGTCCATCCCATAACAGTGTACGGACTTCCGCCTCCAGCCCAGCGAAGTATGTATCCGGGATAGGATAAGGGCAGTTTTGGAGTGCATAGAGGAATCTTGGTAAGGCTAGCATTTTGAATAGGGCTGCGCGGCCCATCAGCGACAGTGGTAGCGACCTCCAGTGTCTGACATCTTCTTTTAGTCGCTGCAGGGGGGTGGCGAGATTGTGTTCATAAAAGATTTTGGGATCAGGGGTGATGTAGATCCCCAGGTATGTGAAACCCTCGCTCGTTACTACCACCTTACATCCCTTAGGTAGTCTGGGCGTGGGGCCGTGGAGAACATAGAGTATTGATTTGGACCAGTTTATGGCATAGCCGGAGTATTTCCCGAAATTAGCAAGGATATTGAGTAGGTAGTGGATCGATGCGTCTGGGGAGGCTAAGTAAACCAGAATATCATCAGCGTACAATGATATTCTATCTTCAGTGTCTTCGTCCCATTTTAGCCCTCGTAAAGTGACGTCGCGCCTTATCCACGCCGCTAGTGGCTCGAGAACCAGCGCGAACAGCAGCGGGGATAGGGGGCATCCCTGCCTAGTACCTCTGTGTAGTCCGAATACCCTCGAGGTGTGATTGTTAACTCGCACCTGTCCCCGTAAGTCGGTATATAGCAAGCGAACCCAGGCTATGAGCCGGGGGCCAAATCAAAGCGTGCGAGTACCTCGAAAAGGTACGGCCACTCAATTGAATCGAAGGCCATAGAGGCGTCTAAGGACATAATCACTGCGTCTTCTTCCAGGTAGGGTTGCCTCGCAAGCACATTATGGACCCTACGAATATTCAATGCCGTATTTCTACTCGTGACGAACCCAGATTGATCCGCGTGGACCAGGGAGGGCAACACAGCATTCAGGCGAATGGCCAGCAATTTCGCCAGGATCTTGGCTTCTGCGTTTATTAGTGAGATTGGTCTGTACGACCCGCAACAGTCCGCTGCCTTCCCTGGCTTTCGTATAACTACTATGGCTGCCAACCTTTGATCTGGAGGCAACCTGCCCCTTTCCAGGCTCTCCTTATACATTAGGTTAAGGTGGGGAGCTATCTTTACCGCCACAGATTTGAGAAACTCTATTGGGATACCATTAGGTCCCATCGCTTTTCCTGAATGGACGCTGTATATGGCCGTGCATAGCTCTTCATCAGTGATATCAGCCTCCAGGTCAGCTCTATCTTTTTCTGACAGTGAGGGTAGGTTGCTATCCATCAGTAGTTGTCGGGATTCTTCCGACGTGTAGGTGGTAGATGACGTATACACCTTCTCCAAGTGATCGGCAAACATTTCTGCGATTTCATGTGGGTCAGATATTGTCACGCCCTTGTCGTTGGATAATTCAGGCACCCATCTGTGTGCCTGCTCCCGACGCTCGAGCCATGCCAGCATTTTACCCGCTCTCTCCCCCATTTCATACACTCTGTGTTTTGAGGACAATAGGCGTGTTCTCGCCTTTTCTTGCACAAGGACTTTGTATTCATGGCGTTTGATAGTGAGGCGATGTGTTGTATCGTCACTGGGCGAGGAGTTATGGAGCGACTCTAGTCGTTGTAGGTCACTCTCTATTGCGTGTATGTGTTCGTTGTGTCGCCGAATATGACCCATTTTTAACGCTAGCGCGTGACCCTTCATTACTGCTTTAAATGCCTCCCAAATTGTCTGCGCGGAGTCTACCGACCCAAGGTTTTCTGTGAAGTAGTGGTCGGTCTGTTCAGTCAGTTGGTCTCTTATGTCAGGTATCTTAAGAAGCCACGGATTGATCACTATGGAGCTACGGTGCATGGGGCGGCGGAAATTAAGTTCCACCCACACTGGGGAGTGGTCCGAGATTCCGCGCGGAAGCCCATGGGGATTTTGAAAGTGGCCGACATCCGTCAGAAGTGTGAGGAAATAGTCTATGCGGGACATGCTCCTATGCGCATTGGAATAGTGGGTATAATATGTCATCTGTGGTTGCAGAGAGCGCCATATGTCCGCTAGACCCATGGCCTGGGTGAATTCAGCCATGAGAGTATTCGGTCTCGTGGCCGGTCGTTGGGGGTATCTATCTACTGTATCGTCCATAGTCAGGTTGAAGTCCCCTCCCATTATCAGGTAACCGTCTGGCAAGTCCACCAATATATTACCTAAGTCGGATAGTGCTGCTTTCCCCAGCGCCGGGGGGAGATACACCGAGATAACATTCAACGCTTTCCCCTCCCATGTGGCCTCCAAGACAGCGAATCTACCTTGTGGGTCCGCCCATGTACGTGTGGGTGCAAGCGCTAGGCCCTTCCGAACTAGGATGCCTGTCCCCCTGGAGCCAGAGGTAAACCCTGCGTGTACTAATAGCTTATAGCCCCACCTGCTGAGGGCTTTGCAACTACTACCTATTAAGTGGGTTTCTTGCAGCAGGACTATATCTGGTGCCTGACGCTTTAGATACTGTGACACAACTCCCTTTTTATCTTGTCTCCTAGTCCATTTACATTCCACGTCATGGCGGACAATTTGATGTCATTAACAGTGGACATTGTGGATTGCGGTTGTTGTCAAAGAGGCGCAGTCAGTAACCCACCCCAAGGGGAGGAGACCAGGTCAGCGTGGACCGACACCCGTCCCAGAGGAGCCGAGTACCCATTATGGGGTACTGGAACTACAGCATATCGTTCAAATGACATCTCTTGCAATTGGTACATGTTTACCAAGCTTTTTATGATTCTCGCTTCAACATGACAGTTAACGAAAACAAAAACCTCAACTCGTTCTCCCCCCGTCCCCCTCCCCCCGCCCTGCCCCCTGCCAGTGGATTTTAAACTACCCACCCCCCAACAAGGCAGAGTGCCTGTCGCCCCCCTCCCATGTGTGGGTGCCTGGTGTACAGCCATCCCACCCTCGCCGTAACTTAAGGATGGATACATATTACACGGCTATCAGAAAGATCCCTCGATGAGCACCCATCGATTACATTAAACATTCCGCCAGTTGCCTGTGGTAGCGCCCTGCGTGGCCCAAACAGCTTCCCATCTGTTAGTCAACCAGGGTTTCTAGATTCACACCCCCTAACCCCCAGCCATCAGGTGTGTTCAAAGGTCCCAAGTGTCTCAGTGTCCGTTACCTGGAGCAGCTCCCCGCCGCCCACCGTCTCACCCCTTCGGAGCCACAGTGTTCTCCTCACGATTTTCTGCTCCGTTGGTCGTTGGGTCAGTCTTGTTCCTGTCGTATTTGCCGTTGTTCCGGTGTCCCGCTCTTCTCCATCCCTCAAGCCAATCATAGGTTTCCTCCGGGGATGAAAAGAACCAAGTCTTTCCCTCCGCCTCGACTCTGAGCTTAGCCGGGAAAAGCATAGAGTACTTGACTCCCTTGTCCCGTAGCTCCTTCTTCACCGCCTGAAAGCTGCGTCGTTGGGCCTGCACTTTGGTCGTGAAGTCCGGAAAGAATGTGACGGTGCTATTGTCTATTTGTAAGGGCGGTTTGGATCGAGCCGTTTGAAGGATCACATCGCGGTCCCGGAAATTGAAAACTCTCGCAATGATAGGCCTCGGGGGGCTCCGGGTTTGGGCCGGCCCCCGGGACTCGGTGGGCTCGTTCAATATTGAAGTAATCTGACAGGCGTTTCGGCTGGAGTCTTTTCGTCACCAGGTCTTCCACAAAGAGGTCTGTCGCGGGTCCCTCTGTTCGTTCCGGGACTCCCAGTATGCGTATGTTGTTTCTCCGCGCCCGTCCTTCATAGTCATCAAGCTGGCTTTCCATCTTCGCCTGTCGGTCCTGGAGCTGGGCTACTTGTTGCTTAAGGAGGTCCGAGTCAGACGCTAGTATAACTGTGGCGTCTTCCACGTCTTTTACTCTGACATCCATTTTGCGTAGGTCGGCTCGGATGAGGAAACCTCTATGTTGACGGTGTCAATCCGGGTCTCTAGGGATGACCGGACTCCTGCGATAGCCTCCATTATGTCGTGGAGGGTAGGATCTGATTGAGAAGACTTCGGGTGAGGGTCATCCGTTCCACCTTTGGCATCCGGGCCAGGTTCATCGCCCGTTTTCCCCCATGCAAATTTGGCGAGTGACTTGTGGGTCGTCGCTTTGGTACCCCTTCCGCTGGCCATTTCGGGGTGGGAGTGGGACTCGCCGCCGCCCGCCCAGGGAGGAGAAATCTGACTGCGTCCCCCTGTAGGCCTGTCGGTTTTCCTGGTTATTTGACCAGTATCAGCCGGTGGATGCCACTGATCACGGGCTCCAGGATGTCCTGAGGGCCAGAGTTCCAACGAGGAGGGGGGCGCGACGCGGCCCACACACCAGGCCAGACACCGTCCCGGGGCGCGGCACCTCCGGCCGGGCCAGCGGCAGCCGCAATTGTCACCCTGGGTTCACCCTATGTACTTTAGCAACGTTGGCCGGCCTGCAGCGTCGTCATGGGGTAGCCGCTTGACAGGGTGGTCCACTGGAGCGACGGCGCGGCGCCGCAGGCGTCCCGGGTCCCCGCCAGGTCCTCGTATGGGGCCCCAGACAGTAACCGGCCCGGAGGGGGGGCGCACGCGTCAACCTCCACTGGTCTGCACTCCCCCCTCCTCCTCCGCGGTGTGTGCGGGTTCAGGCAAGTGTAGGGGGCCAACCCGGGTCCCCCGAAGAATCGCCGAGGACGCCCGCCGCCTGGATCAGGATCTCTATTTTGGGCCACCACGGCCCCGCAGCCGCGCCTCCGGGACCCCACCACGATGCTCCTGCGTTCAGAGGGTCAGTGGGTAGTAGGCAAGATCCCCGGCCCTGCCCGGGAGTCTGGAAACAGCAGCCAGGTCCCCCATCCACAACTAGGCCTCAAGCCGGGGCCTCGATTTAGATGCAGGCCGGAGGGGAGGGGGAAGGACGCACTCCACTCACCCCTCCCGCGTGTCACCCTCCGCTGGACAGGCGGGTCACAGACGGCCCACGGCAGGCTCCGGTGCCACAGGGGGCCGCCCCACGACCTCCAAGGCGTACCGTACACCAGTGCACCACCCCTACCTCTCAGCCTAGAGGAGCTCCGGGGCAGGCCGCCATGTTGTCTCTGGCCGGGCGTCGGGGGCAGTGCTCCAGCGCCTCGTATCACCCCCGGCCGGGCCCGAGGCACCCGGTGAAGGCTTCGCTGGCGTCTACGGGATCATGCCCCTCACATCGAGGGGAAATCGGTCTATTGTAGGCAGGATGTGGGAAGGAAATACGGCGAGGATGGCGGAGCTGCTTCAGAACGCAGCCATTCCGCTCGGCTGCTAGCCACGCCCCCCCGTAATACTTTCTTAAGCCAACTTGGGAGGTAATCGGGTTATGGATGATTATACCCAAATACAACGGTTTTTTCGTGACTATCTTTATATGCTCGGCTGTTTGTATACAGTTGGGGAGGCTATGTTTGTAACTGCAAGGGCCGCACGGGACTAGGTCATGATTTAAATATGAGGGCCTTTTATGAATTGCCATATGGAGATTTAAAATGTGAGGTTCTGTTATGTTGAGTTACACTCACCTATGGATATTTGGGACGTATTACGTGATTTTTAAATCATTTGTGACATGAGGGAGCAATGTTATAATGTTCTGAGCTCTGTTTATTTTGGGTAATAATAATGTATATATTCCAGTGTGGAGGTAAATTGGGGAATGGTAACAATAATAATAATTTTTTGTAAAAATGTGCTCACACGGCTCTATAATAATAAATGGGCCTAGATGAGTTGTATTTATTTGGTTTAAACGCTGATCAATTCGTGAAGATATGTATAGATTTCCGTGCGAAGGAACAATAGGGAGGACTCTTAAAATAATTTCTTGTGTGACAATACATTATAGGGTTCCATAACAATAAATGGACCTAGATGAGTTGTATTTATTTTTTTCTTTTATTTTTAGGGCGTGTTTTCCCAATTTTGAGTATACCCAACTTAGGATCACGTAATATTGAATAATTTCCAGGACAGTACTGGCACCATTACTTACAGATAAGTAAGGTGAGAAAGATATACATTTTTATAGAGGTGACCTTTTGATATTGTAAAAGGTTAGGCTTTTGAACATATTCGGCTTATCTGACCCTCCCTTCCCCCTCCAAACCCCCTCCTCCCTCAACCCCCCTTTCTTTACATTAGGATACGACATTTGTGTATTTTTCAAACTTTGGATTGGTGGATTGTGATCCTCAACATATTTGTGACGATTTAACACATGTTTTCGATAAATATATATGAGGTGAGAATAGCCTTATTATAATAATGAATATTAATATATAATTGTATTTACAAATACTCTCTTGCTGCTATGTTTTGGTTTTGTGGCTCTTTTCTTCTGTTCCTCTTCTCTTCTTCTTGATTTGCTGTTTCTAATACGTCAAATATCTATTAGGATGATGCTAATTGTTAGGTTCTGGCACATAAAGGTTAGATAAAGTTTTCTTAATATCTCCCCTATGTCTTGTCTATTTTGAATGTTGTTGCAACAAGGAACTCTCTATTGATTTTTTCCCCTCTTCTCTCTTTTTGATAAATAGATTGTGCATGTTTTTTATATATAAATTGGGCTTTTTTATATATAAATTGGATTTTATTATATGTCATAGTTTTTCTGTCTGTGTGTTTTTTGTGTTTTTTGTGTTTTTTATTACAAGTATGTATTGTTTTGGTATGTCAATATTTATTGATAGTGTTTTTGTACATATATAAATGTTTTGTAATTTCAGTTGTTTAAATAATTGTTTGGTATTGAATGTGGTATATTGTATGTGTATGTGTGGTTGGTTTTGTGCACTTATTGTATAAATTTGTGGTTTATTGTTACTTAGATATATGTGGTCTTATATACAATTTTATTAATATTTCAGCCCTGATGAAGTTCCAATAGGAACGAAACGCGTTGGCTGACTTTTTGCTGCCCTATACTCTTTTTTGATATAAAATAAAGAAAATACATTTTGGACAAGTTGGTAACATTGTGGACTTCTTTGACCGGTGCACCTTCCCTCTTGCAACAAATTTTACCTCTGGGAAATCAGTGGAGACCAAGTACGGCGGGCTCCGGAAGTGTATGCACGGGACTTTGGACAAATTTGTAATATTTGGATTAGAGGTGCAGTACCTCAGTCAGCCGTATTTTCTTTTTTGCAATTTACACTTTTGAATAAGACAAAGACACCTCACCTCAGCAGTGCACGTCTCACCGGCTATGAATTGACCCTCTTTGCTAAGCATATTACATTTAAAAGATGTGCTACTCTGAATCCAGCCATGTTACTACCCCTCCCTTCAGAGAATGGTGCGGCCGATAAACATGATTGTATCTACCGGACGGAAGAAGAGACGAAGGGACGGGTAGACCTGACTGATGTTCCCTTATCTGACCCCCCCCCCCCCAAGGAGAACTATTTGTCGATGGCTCTTGTTTTAAATTACCAGATGGCACCACGAGGGCAGCTTATGCTGTCTCTACGTTGCGCATGGTGGTAGAGACATTACAGGTCCCCTGTCAGTCGGCTCAAGCTGCTGAGCTCGCAGCTCTTTTTCGAGCTTGCGAATTGAGCGAGGGACTGGTTGTCAACATCTATACTGACAGCCAGTATGCCTTCGGGGTCGTGCATAATTTTGGGCGACTCTGGGCAGAGAGAGGGTTCCTTACTTCTCATGGCACCAAGATTCAGCATGGGCACCTCATATTGAGGCTTTTGTCCGCTTTAACGCTTCCTAAGAATTTGACCATAATTAAGTGTAGTGCCCACAGGAAGGTTACTGATGACGTGGGTAGAGGAAATGCTTTTGCAGATCAGACATCTAAGGAAACAGCCTGTACAAAGATGAAACGCAAGTTTGTAGCAGGTCCAGCTATGTGGGTCCCTGAAGTGGTTATGTTTGAGTATACTCTTGAAAGTGTAGTTAAATGAGGAAGGATGTTGGATTGATATATCAGGGAAGCAGAGATGGATGTTACCGGATGCATATGTTCTTCCTGTGGTTACTATGGCACATGGTCCTGCTCATATTAGTCCAAAAGGCATTTGTAAGTTGTTAGACCCTGTATGGCAGAATGACAATATTTCTAAGACAGCTGTACATTTGGTGAAATACTGTATGGTTTGTATGAGGCATAATCCAGGGAAGGGTACCCCCACACCACCCGGCAATTTTGCACCACCCACTTTTCCTTTTGAAGTCCCTGAAATGGACTATATTGAATTAGAGAGATGCAATAATCTTAAGTATGTTTTGGTGGTTGTATGTGCATTCAGTAAATGGGTTGAGGCTTACCCCACTAAAGATAATACAGCCATTACGACTGCAAAGGTACTCCTGAAGGAGTACTTTCCTCGCTTCGGCTTGCCCCGAGTTATCTGGAGTGAGAACGGAAGTGATTTTAATGCAAAAGTGATTCAATTAATTTGCAAGGGTCTCCATGTCAAACAAAAATTTCATGCTGCTAATCATCCACAGTCAGCGGATTTGGTTGAGAAGTACAATGGTACTCTCAAACTGAAATTGGCAAAAATTCAGGAAACAGGGCTAAAATGGCCAGATGCTTTACTGTTAGCACTTTTGTCAACAAGAACGACAGCACATTCTAGGACAGGATTGTCTCCTTACGAGGTCGTGTTTGGGCACCCGGCAAATGTCTGGGGAGTCCCACGTCCTCGTAGATTTTCTGATATTGAGTACCCTGTATTGCTTGATAACTATGACCAGTAATAGAGAGTTTGCGTTCTATTCACCAACAGGTGCGAGAGTCCCTACCTTCCACACCAGAGGGACCTGCCCATGATATCCAGCCCGGCGACTTCATCTTGTTGCGCAACTTCCAGAGGAAGAAAAGTTTGGAGCCGCGCTGGAAGGGGCCTGGACAGGTTCTTTTGGTGATGCCTACTGCTGTGAAGGTTGCTGGCCGTAAGAACTGGGTCCACTTGACCCACTGTCGGAGGGTTCCCTTACTCTTACCCTATGACCAGTGGGTGAAGGACGGCGTTGGGGACTCAAAATGTGAGCAGGTGCCTAGGTTTGTCCCATTCAGCGATGCCCAGCTAACGTGGACGCAAACGGATAAAGAGAATGAGGATGTGCTGAAAGAGGCTGTTCCCCCATAAATGCGAGCTATCCAAGAGCCTTTGTTCACTGATCACACGGTGCCTGGGGCTACCTGGTACAATTTGCGCCCTCGGCTGAGGGAAACTACGTCAAAGGAGAAAAGAGATTAGGGATGGACTGTGTAAGACAGGTTGTACTGAAATTATAGAGCCAACGGAATTAGCTGAGATTAGTGAGGGTTTTCTGCGTACTTCATTTTAGTTGTTTGAACATTAGATAGGGAAGACTGAAGTATACCCTGAAGGTATACCAACTTGATCGACGTGGGATACGAGCTTAGGACAGAGCACGCTCCACCGCCGGTGCTCAAGAGCACCAACGTATTTGATGGACAATAGGAGCCTGTACCAGTGAGGCTCTGACGGACACTGGGAACTTATGTATTCTCCTTGCATTTTGATTCCCTCTTTATCATTCGTTATGCATCCCTTTGGTAGACAGGTTGCTGAGGAAGAGCAGCCAGTGATTCTTGTTGCCCAGCAAAATATGGTGTGGACCCTCAAACAGAAAAAAACATGTGTTGCTCTTGTGGTTTTGTTGCTAATAATATTGTGTGAGGTGTGATGGGTTTTGGAAAATGATCAGGATGTGCCTTTAAGTACCAAGGTTAAAGTTATTTCCCCAACATGGAAGAAGAGGACAGCCCTGAGTAATGTGTTTCTAGACACACATAAGAGATTCTTTGGAGAAGGGACCGCTTGTTACCCCACTGAATCTGTCACTAGTTTGTGGACTGCATACCCATTGTCACTTGTAAATTATACATATACTCGTCCACCTCAATTTACAGAAGTGAAGGGAGTTTTTGGTTTTGGCTACTGGAAATGGGAATGGGTTATCCAGGTTGCGATAACACATATTGCGACAACTTCTACATGGAGGAACAGAATGTCACACTGGAATTGATAGTCACCCGGGAGGCTGGTTATTATCCTGCTTGCTGCCCTATCGTGAATAGTACGGACACTTCTTTGTATATCAATTGTTCGGGAATAGTGTTGTACAAGAATACGATCCCCTTAGTGAATGACAAAGATCCGAGTACTTTTGGAATGAATACCAGACATGCTGCAGTAGATTATGAAGGGCCGGTTTATGCACACCCGGGGTTTTACTTTTTGTCTAACTGTACCTATTGCAACGTTAATAATGGTACAGATGATGTAGCTCTTGGGATGGTGTTGCCCTTAGGTGTACCCTGTAAATATGCTAAGCCTAATGTCCGTTGGGTTAAAAGGACTTTGACTAAAGAATTCTGTGAGGGAGCGACAGATATAGAGGTTAAAAATTATAGTAATGGGATTACTTTCGGATATATCCTTTCTTCCATTTTCACTTTGGGTGGTACCTCTATGGCTCGGGTGAGAAAGCTAGATCCAATACTACCGTGGCAGCTTTACGCGACATCACCACTCAGAAAGTATGCGAATATATTCCGAACAGACTAGATACGCGGTTGATTTCATCTTAGCCAAGCGTGGTGGTGTGTGCACGGTAGTGGGAGACCAGTGAGTAGCCGGGATCAAAACTATGGAAAAGAATATTACCAAGCATATTCTCGATATTCTCGAGAATGTCAAGGGAATGGAAAGCGAAAACTGGAGTTGGTCTCTTTTTGGTAGTTGGGGCTGGATTCTTGAAAAGGTGATTTACATGATTGTGATATTGGTGCTTTGCTGTGCACTTATTCAGTGCCTCCCCTTCTGTTGCTCTTATTGCACCACCATTCTCACCCCTAAACGGAAAATATCGATTCATGATACTAATCCCGCAATTATGGTACAGAAAGAAATAGACGACCTTATGAACATTGATGAGGGTATTTGAGACTTCTTCCCACCTCACAGTTTCCTTCCCCGATTCTGAAAACATGGAATGCATTGCTCATAAGGATTTATTATTGTTTATGGTTTCCTGTTTTCTTGGTTTCATGTTTTCCTTGTCGCTGTTAGAAAATGTTTTAGCTCATGCTGAATGGAGGGTCTGTTAGAATAGAAATATTCATGTTTGCGCGTTGCTTTATGTAAGTTAGCATTCGCAGCACCATTTTCTATTTAGACGCCATTTTGAACCACGATCGAAACTAATTCCTTGCTATTTCTGAGAAAAGGCCTCAGTTATGTTTCGTTTCTGAAATGTTAGGTTTTGCTTCACTAACGAATAGACTGTTCATAACAGTGCATATTTTTCTCACTAGATAGAGGCCCTCTACCACTTGTCTGGTGGCATGTACAGGGTGAAACAACCTTGGATTGTATTAGGTGGTGTAAGATATGAGAATCGAAACTTATTTTTTTTGTATTTTACTGTCCAGCTGCATCTGCCTGGAAAATTCCACTATGGGCGTGTTTTAGCCCTGTTACGAAACATACATAATATATTGTAATTGTAAGTAATTGTAAGTAACATTTCTATAGCGCGGCTGCCACCCAACGGGTATCCTGGTGCTGGGATTACCACTAAAGGAACACTGTGCGTAACTGAAAAGGTCGGGTCGAAGGGACTGAAGAGTTAATTACTCGGAAAAAGTCTGGTTTTCAGTTCCTTCCTAAACGGCAGCAGAGTATTAATTTGTCTGATCTCAATAGGCAATGTATTCCAGAGTCTGGACGCTACAAGACTAAACGATCTGCCTCCCAGTCGAGCTTTGTTAAAATGTGGAGTACATATCAAATTAGCTGAAGAAGAACGGAGGCTTCTAGCTGGAGAGTACCAGAGGAATTTCCTCTATAAGGGCTTAGGCCCCATTTTATGAGCTGCCCTATAAACAATACAGAGTGCCTTGAACTGAACTCTCTGCGCGATGGGTAACCAATAAAGATCTTTTAAGGCAAGCGAGGCAGAGGCTCTGCGTTGTCTGTTTAATGCAAGCTTAGCTGCGATTACTTGTATCCTTTGCAGCTTTTTTAGCAAGCAGACTGGGGCTCCCAGGAGTAGGGCATTGCGATAGTCTAGTCTGCTCATGATAATACTCCTTACCACTTGGGGTCTAGCTGAAGCTGGTAAGAAAGGGAGTATTTTTCGAAGAGCTCGGAGCAGAGATAGACAGGTGCTCACTGTTTTATTCACTTGGGAGTCTAATTGTAGGTTACTATCTAGTAGTACTCCCAAATTACGAGCTGTCTTAACAGGCAGCGGGGGATTATTTGCAGAGGCTGGCCAAAAATCCGCTGGTAGAGGACGGTGGGGTTTTACTTGCAGCACAGTATTGTATTTCCGTCTTATCGCCATTGAATTGCAGAGAGTTATCTCTGAGCCAACCTGCTGTCTCCCGCATACAGCTATGAAGTTTTTCCTGGGGGACTGCATTGTTGCCCTCAAATGAAAAGACAAGTTGGGTATCGTCTGCATAATTTATAACTTCAATGCTGAAAGATTTTATGAGGGAGATAAGTGGGCGCAAATAAAAATTAAAAAGGATTGGACTTATAGCCGAACCCTGCGGGACCCCATGTTTTACGGGGCTATTCTGCGAGAGAAATGGCATCATGGTAACTGCCTGCTGCCTGTTTAAAAGATAGGACTGCAGCCAGTCCAATGCCTTGCCCACAATACCATTCTCCTCAAGTCTCTTGATCAAGATCTTATGATTGATCGTGTCGAATGCGGCTGACATGTCTAGTAACACTAAGATGGCTGTTTGGCCATTGTCAGCCCGCATTCGAAGGTCATCAAGGACTGTCACCAGAGCCGTTTCGGTGCCGTGTCCCGGGCGGAACCCAAATTGAACTTCATCCAGAAGATTGTTTTCTTCCGCAAATTTTGAGATGGCCTTACTCACTACTCTTTCCAGGATCTTTATTGGGTAGGGTTACAGGGAGATAGGTCTATAATTAGAAGGACACAGGGGGTCCAGCGTAGCTTTTTTTAATAAAGGGGACACAGCTGCCTTGTTCCAGCAGTTTGGAACTGTGCCGTTAGTTAGAGACTGGCAACATATTTGGTAGAGAAACGGAAAGAGCTCCATTCCAAACACTTTCCACATCTTATGTGGAAGTGGGTCCAAAGGAGATATATCTTTATGCTTGTCGATTTCAGTCCCTCTGTAGCACTCCTAGCGACTGGGCAGATCGGGCTCCTCTCTGAGTGTATATATAATAAACAGTTATTGGTTTGTATTCTCAACTGTATGACTGACTCTTCATTTGGTATGGAAGGTTGAGAGGTGGTCATTAGTTACCCGAGTGACCCTAATCGGGCCACTTCCTTCATAGGTCCTATATCCTTGGCCTGCGGCCTTAGTGCTGGATCCTGGGACATAGGTCCTCTGTCTCATGTCCTGGTGCATGGGTCCTGGGTACAAGTTCCTGGGGCCTGGGACACATCTCCTGGGGCCTGGGTCATGTGCCCTTGGGCCTGGGGCCTTGGTCCTGGATCCTGTGACCAAGGTCCTTGGTCCTGTGGCCTTGGTTCCGAGTCCTGGTGCCTGGGTCCTGGGCCATGGGTCCTTGTCATGGGTCCCGGGGCCTGGTCACGGGGCTTGGGTTCCGGAGCCCAGGTCCTGAGCCCGGAACTTGGGTCCTGGTGCCTGGGTCTTGGGCCTGGAACTTGGGTCCTGGTGCCTGGGTCTTGGGTCCTGGAGTCTGGGACTTGGGATCAGAGTCCCGGGGCCTAGTCACGGGGCTTGGGTTCCGGAGCCCAGGTCCTGGGTCCGGAACTTGGGTCCGGGTACTGTAGTATGGATTGTGGGTCCATTGTTGACATCTGCTAAGTTAGCATGAGCTTTGCTGCCATGAGGCTGCTTTTGCGCACGACACTGCATGCATAGATTTCGCAGGTGTCAGGAACCAGTGTCCACAATCCAAGAATAAATGCCAACTAGTAGGGGCTACAATCGTTTACAGTAAAATAAGGAGATTCTGTGCCCCATGCTACCTCAGGGAACCACACGACCTGTCCTGGACTGCATTGGTAAATGCATGGTCTTCTAAGATGGCCGCAAGCGCCAAGGTTAGCGCTGCAGCCTTCCAGCAGTGAGCGCGAGGATTCCAGCACAGCTGAGGCTCGCGCTCTCCCTCAGCTGTACGCACTTCACCAGGACCGTTAGGCTAGCAGCAGTGCTTGCCTTCTCATCTGTGGCATCTTAGAATAGGTTAGAGAGAGTGAATGTCCGTTTCGTTTTCTCCGGCGGTAGAAAAGCATACCTCTACGCGTCGGGTATTTGGAAAGAAGCTTTCAAGGAAAAAGGTTCGAGTTGCTTTCTAGAATTACCAGAAGAAATTCCTGACGCATTCCGGAGTGCTTCGTCTCTGACAGGAAGGCCCCAGTCACGCAAGTATCCTGTTTCTGCTGGGCTAAAATAATCAAACTATCGAGGCTATCTCTTCTCTGTCCCCAACCCCTTTCCCCCCTGGGAGTTCCTTCATACTTCCAGAAATATTCTTTGGGAGCGTGGAGGTAAACTCAGGGAGGCATTGGGAATAGTCATCATTCTGCTCCTGTGAAGTATCTGGGAAACTTCAAGTAAGACTCTCTGACAGAGTGAAGTGCCCACGATTTTTTACTCACCTGAGCAGAATGGCTGAAAGGTTTGACCTTAAGAATTTAGGTGGGGTTTTGGAAGCAATTCAGAAGGAGTTGTTAGCCGTTAGAGAGGAGAACAGAAGTGTGCGACAAGACTTATTGGCCTCTAGGAGAGAAACTACAGATTTAGCAAGTAAAATGGATGGTTACTTCTCAGGCACCAGTTTTGCAGCCTTATCTCAGGAGTCGCAGGCTTCTAGTTCCATCCTAATTTCTCATCCTAGAACTACCACTCAAGTTGTGCACTCCTTGTCCCCAGTTATCCCATTAGCCCCCCCCAGAACGTTTTAGTGGAAACCCACAAAAGGCCCAAATTTTTCTTACACAATGCTCCCTCCACTTTATGTGTCGGCCCGCCATTTTCCCTGATGCACAGTCCCGGGTGGCCTTCATACTATCCTATTTAAGTGGTGACGCAGCGGCTTGGTCCTTACCGTTAGTTTCCAAAGATTCTGCTATCTTGTATGATTTTGAAGAGTTTAAGAAGGAGTTCTTAAGAATTTTTGATCGAAGATGGGCGCAAGTGCTAAGGTTAGCACTGCAGCCTTCCAGCAGTGAGCGCGAGGATTCCAGCACAGCTGAGGCTCGCGCTGTCCCTCAGCTATGCGCACTTCACGAGGACCGTTAGGCTAGCAGCAGTGCTTGCCTTCTCGTCCGTGGCATCTTAGAATAGGTTAGAGAGAGTGAATGTCCGTTTCGTTTTCTCCGGCGGTAGAAAAGCATACCTCTACGCGTCGGGTATTTGGAAAGAAGCTTTCAAGGAAAAAGGCTTGAGTTGCTTTCTAGAATTACCAGAAGAAATTCCTGATGCATTCCGGAGTGCTTCGTCTCTGACAGGAAGGCCCGAGTCACGCAAGTACCCGTTCTGGGAAAACTATTCAGTACACACATCATTGCTACAGTGTATCTTGCTATTGAAAATCTCACTCATAAGTATCCCGTTTCTGCTGGGCTAAAATAATCAAACTACAAATTGTTATTTCTGTTAAGACAAGTCTAGCATTAGTGAGATAAACTTACCTGAAGAAACTGTTCCTGGAGGGCATTCTGTGTCCATATATCCACCTGTAAAACCAAAGAAAAGAAAGGTTATTAGATTTACCTACAGCACTAAATAGACAATTAGAGTGTTATAGCCTATCTAAGAGGAACTAAAACTGTCATTGCTTTTTAACACGATATCGCTACGCTCCATTTCACACCATAGTGGAGTTTAAGTATTAAACGCATCAATAACCAATAGAAGAGAGGCAATAGCTCAGTCTCTAAGGGTATGTGGTATGAGGGTGTGAAATACTTAAATACTTAGGGGCCGATTCCGATCTCGGTCGGAGGCGCACCCAATACCATTCGGTTGGGAAAAAAGCCATGCGAAAGCCTGTTTCCCGACCGATCCGTACATCACACCGAACGAGTAAGTACGATGCGCACAACAGCACAGAATCCAGCCGAGCCGTACTCACCCAAACCAGGTCCTGTTCCCCGACCGAGGCGAATCCGGAAACGCCGAATCGAGTCGCACGGAAGGAAAAATGCAGCTCCGTCCGGCCGAACGAGTACGATGCGCTTTCCGTACGCGCCGAACCCATCGCTACGCACGGCACGTCAAAGCATCCGGGAGAGGCGCACATAAGCTCCGATTCGCGCCACAACACGATCCACGGCTACGAGACGAACACGCCAGCGACGAGGACGACGCGAAGCGACGAGGACGACGACAAGGACGAACGACACGAACCAACCATGAATCCCTTCGTCCCGATCATACCAATATTCTACATTTACTACCGGAACAGGCACGGACGCGTACGGCGCAGAAGGTAAGTCAGACACCAACCACAAAACACATACAACACGTACACGACACATCACACACACACACAGAGGGATGCAGAATATACTTACACCAGCAACAGCAGCACCATAGGGGCGGGATGCCCATCACCAATGCCACATATGCACACAGGGGCCTGAATGCGCACCACCACCCCTACCCAGGGGGGGCAGGATGCCTACCACCACCCTGAGCCAGGGGGGGCTGGATGCCCAACACTACTACCACCCTCACCCAGGGGGGGCTGGATGCCTACCACTACTACCACCCTCACCCAGGGGGGGCTGGATGCCTACCACCACTACCACCCTCACCCAGGGGGGGCTGGATGCCTACCACCACCCTTAGCCAGGGGGGGCAGGATGCCTACCACCACCCTGAGCCAGGGGGGGCTAGATGCCCACCACTACTACCACCCTCACCCAGGGGGGCTGGATGCCTACCACCACTACCACCCTCACCCAGGGGGGCTGGATGCCTACCACCACCCTTAGCCAGGGGGGCAGGATGCCTACCACCACCCTGAGCCAGGGGGGCTAGATGCCCACCACTACTACCACCCTCACCCAGGGGGGCTGGATGCCTACCACTACTACCACCCTCACCCAGGGGGCTGGATGCCAACCACCACCCTTAGCCAGGGGGCTGGATGCCTACCACTACTACCACCCTCAGCCAGGGGGATGGATGCCTACCACTACTACCACCCTCAGCCAGGGGGGCTGGATGCCTACCACCACCCTTAGCCAGGGGGGCTGGATGCCTACCACTACTACCACCCTCAGCCAGGGGGGCTGGATGCCTACCACCACCCTTAGCCAGGGGGGCTGGATGCCTACCACTACTACCACCCTCACCCAGGGGGGCTGAATGCCTACCACTACTACCACCCTCACCCAGGGGGGCTGGATGCCTACCACTACTACCACCCTCAGCCAGGGAGGCTGGATGCCTACCACCACCCTTAGCCAGGGGGGCTGGATGCCTACCACTACTACCACCCTCAGCCAGGGGGGGCTGGATGCCTACCACTACTACCACCCTCAGCCAGGGGGGGCTGGATGCCTACCACCACCCTTAGCCAGGGGGGGCTGGATGCCTACCACTACTACCACCCTCAGCCAGGGGGGGCTGGATGCCTACCACTACTACCACCCACACCCAGGGGGGGCTGGATGCCTACCACCACCCTTAGCCAGGGGGGGCTGGATGCCTACCACTACTACCACCCTCACCCAGGGGGGGCTGGATGCCTACCACTACTACCACCCTCAGCCAGGGGGGGCTGGATGCCTACCACCACTCTTAGCCAGGGGGGGCTGGATGCCTACCACTACTACCAATCTCACCCAGGGGGGGCTGGATGCCTACCACTACTACCACCCTCAGCCAGGGGGGGCTGGATGCCTACCACCACCCTTAGCCAGGGGGGGCTGGATGCCTACCACTACTACCATCCTCAGCCAGGGGGGGCTGGATGCCTACCACTACTACCACCCACACCCAGGGGGGGCTGGATGCCTACCACCACCCTTAGCCAAGGGGGGCTGGATGCCTACCACTACTACCACCCTCACCCAGGGGGGGCTGGATGCCTACCACTACTACCACCCTCAGCCAGGGGGGGCTGGATGCCTACCACCACCCTTAGCCAGGGGGGCTGGATGCCTACCACTACTACCACCCTCACCCAGGGGGGCTGGATGCCTACCACTACTACCACCCTCAGCCAGGGGGGCTGGATGCCTACCACCACCCTTAGCCAGGGGGCTGGATGCCTACCACTACTACCACCCTCAGCCAGGGGGGCTGGATGCCTACCACTACTACCACCCACACCCAGGGGGGCTGGGTGCCTACCACTACTACCACCCTCAGCCAGGGGGGGCTGGATGCCAACCACTACTACCACCCCCACTCATAGGATGGACAATGCATGACACAACCAGCACACCACAACCTAGGGAATGCAAGAAGAAGACATCCCCCAACACCATGACAAGCGTGTGTAGACTGTGTCAAATGCCTACAACACCGAACATGACTTTGAACATACAATGTGACCCCCTAGCACATGTGCCACACATATATGTGTGTGCCACCCACAATGCAAGCAGGCCATGACCATTGTGGCAATGGGGTCCAAACCCCCATCATCACAGTGACCAAAAGGTAAGTGTGGGGTCCATAGCTGAAGCACATTTTGAACATTGTGGCAATGGGGTCCAAACCCCCATCATCACAGTGACCAAAATGTAAGTGTGGGGTCCATAGCTGAAGCACATTTTGAACATTGTGGAAATGGGGTCCAAACCCCCATCACCACAGTGACCAAAATGTAAGTGTGGGGTCCATAGCTGAAGCACAATTTGAACATTGTGGCAATGGGGTCTAAACCCCCATCACCACAGTGACCAAAAGGTAAGTGTGGGGTCCATAGCTGAAGCACATTTTGAACATTGTGGCAATGGGGTCCAAACCCCCATCACCACAGTGACCAAAAGGTAAGTGTGGGGTCCATAGCTGAAGCACATTTTGAACATTGTGGCAATGGGGTCCAAACCCCCATCATCACAGTGACCAAAATGTAAGTGTGGGGTCCATAGCTGAAGCACATTTTGAACATTGTGGCAATGGGGTCCAAACCCCCATCATCACAGTGACCAAAATGTAAGTGTGGGGTCCATAGCTGAAGCACATTTTGAACATTGTGGCAATGGGGTCCAAACCCCCATCATCACAGTGACCAAAAGGTAAGTGTTGACAAAGAAAGAGGTGCAACTGCCAAACTGCATGGATGATTCCTGGTCACAGAACAACAAACACATCAGTGGCAAAGTAGTGTATGTGTCCCATTGCAACATAAATTGGGGGAGCCAAATACTGCAGTGCAAATAAGACATACCTTTGGCCATGTGCAGACAAACAACTCCCATGGGGGCTGACACCGTCAACAATCATCAATGACACAATGACAGAAGTGACCATCAGAATGCAGACCCACATATTTGCACCAATGGGCACACAAATGCAGATACCCTGTGGAGACTGCAGATGTGAGGTGAACAGATACCATACCATGGCAGCAATGGGACACACAAACCATGATCATTGTGCTGACCGATGACCTAGGAGTCCCAGGGACAGCAGGGGAAACCCACCAAACTACATACAGCCAATGGCACACCCAAGATATGCCAATGCAGTGGTGCAGATGCACAAACACAAACAGGCAGACCCACACTGCACATCATACACAACAGGTGGGGGGTGCCAGTGTCCCCAGGCAACCACACAACACATGAGGAGACCTGAATACCAATCATACAGATGTGCATACAGTGCCACACAAAGGTAACTCATGGATCCAAATCCCCTATGTGGGCAAGCAGGCATTGTCAGATGAGAGGGAGCACAAATCACACATGTCACACAGGCACGTAGGGACAGCAACTGACACAGCAAGACACAGACACACCACAGCACCACCCCCAGGGCCCCCACAATGTGGTGACCCTGGGCTGCATTACAATCCCACTGTGATGACAAAGCTAAATGTGGTTCACACTGTGAACCACAGTCATGTGTCCTGAGCAACTAACTACCATCACACCTACACAAGCACAAATCAAACAGCATGGCCAGTAAGCCAAGGCCAACATGGAGGCAGGGGCCTAGCCGGGCAACAACTCTCATCTGCACACACTCAACACCACACCCCTCGACCTCCAACAATGTGCAGCAGTGAAGCACACATGCACTGGTGACATTGCACATGCACCCATGACTATTCCAGGGTGGTGGGTGGGAACCAAGGTGCAGAAACACATCACACATGGCCACTCAACAAGACTCCTGAATGTCTGACACACTGCACACTACGCTGTACATGGACATGACGGCAATACCACACCAACCAATGGGATCCCATCCACAGTCACACACCAATGAAGAAGCCAAGGTCACCCACAAAGAACACACATAGACAACAACCAACATTGCAGCCCGGACCCTGAGGAGTGCCAGCAGTCACACACACAACGTGTCACAATCACTGAAAGATAACACAAACTGGAAATCACATGACAGGGGCAAACAACAAGTGCCAAGGGAAACCTGACTGTGACCCATCTGCGTCTGCACACAAACTCAGCCCTGACAGCAAACACACCTATGGGTGACACCCTGATGACCAGTAATGTGCCATGCACCCACATCACAGAGAACCCAGGGCGAAGACTTTGGGGGAACATAGGTCAACTCAGCTAGCATCACAAACAGGTACAACACTAGGGATCACAGCATGCACAGCTAAACGGAAGTGAACACACAGACATGCACATACAACACACACCTTGGGCGCAGGCAATGTCACAGGAGTACACACTGCCATGAGGGGACTCCACTCCTGTGTGAGGAAAGCTGTGCCATATGTTGCCTCAGTAGGGCCCCATCATGTCACACAATCACACTTGGTCACACAATCAACAATTAGCACCAAATGAGGGCTCCCGTAACATCAGCCTGGTCATGGAAGTGCCAACGGAATCATAAGCACAGATCCAACACACTTGTATAGCAATGTTGCACTGACAACACAGATGAGTCCATCCCCATTGATGCCCAAACCTGCATGTCCACTGGAGATGGCCACACGGTCAGGGAAGTAGACAAATTGAACAATGGCAGGCACAACAGATGTGCAGGGGTGGAAGCCACAGATGTGAAATAGGCAATCTAAGTAGGAAATCCCATTGCCAAATACTGAACACATGACACCCTCAGATGCTGCTATGGATGACATGGATACACCACAGGATAGGACACATTCCCCCTGGACCACATGGGTTCCTGCACAGTAACACTTCATTATCATGAGACCAAATATCACCATCACTGCAGCAACGGCATGGTTAGCATCATCAACATCATGTACATCAGAAGCAAAAGCACTAGAGAACAGAAAGTTGCTTTATTCAGCATATGTGGCATTAAAAGTAGAAGTCCGGTAGAAAATAAACAAAGGCCAATGGCCAGTCCATCAACAAAGTCACAAGTGGGTGACAGTGGCAGATGCCACCCTACACATGCCTGCACAAAACCAGGGACAATCCACTAGGAGGGGCAACCGGGGGGGTAGGCCAGGCACCGCAGGGACAGGACTCACCAGGAGGAAGCAGGGAAGGGGTGGTGGGTGCTGGAGAGCCACTGACAACTGCAGTGGAGGTGTCTGACATGGTGTGTGCCGGCACAACTGGGTGGCATGACTCAGATGTTGTGAGTGCCGGCACGACTGCAGTGGACCCTGCAGATGGAGTGGACAGGTCCGCCACTGCAGTGCCCAAGTCAGACAGGGTGGTAGTGGAATCCACTGCAGTGCCTACCACCAGGGGAGGAGAATGGGGAACAGGCAAGGTGGGCTGGACAGAGGGGGAGGACACCCTCACCACATCAGTGGCACAGACAAGCGCAGCGGGGGGTGTGGTGCCGGGAGAGCAAGTGCCAGGGGGAGAAGGCCGGATCCTCTTGGGGATGGTATATCTGTGGGTGGGGGAACCTGGGGCAGGGTGTGGTGGGGGCACCTGTGGAGTGGGGGCCTGAGGGATGGAGGAAGGAGACCTGGTGCTTGAGCTGCAGGGCGGCGGCGGGGTCTTGCTCTTACCACTCCGGGGGGACTTGCGGGTGGGGGCCTCAGTCTGTCTGCGCCTGGGGGAGGGTGTCCGGGGGCGAGGGGCACTCTGCTCCGTGTGGGGGGTTCCTCTTCCCCCTGGATGCTGGAGCAGCTGGATCGGAGGGGAAGAGGCCGAGGTCACTGAGGAAGAGGCGCTGGGTCTTTGGGGTTGCAGGTGAGGCAAGGGAGGGTGTTTTGGAGGGAGAGGCAACTGAGGACTGCGCAGTGCCCGTGGATGTGTGTGTGTGTACCAGGGCCCCATCCCATGTGAGTCTGGTTTCAGTCCCCTGACTGTGCGTGCGTGTGCGTTTTGTTTGTGGCGTGTGTGTCTGTGTGCTGGACGTGTGTGTGCTGGTGTGTGCCTGTGCCTGTGCTGTGTGTGTGTGCTTGGGACGGGTAAGGTGCTGGGGAGTGTGGATGGAGCAGAGGCAGGAGGGGTGAGGGACTGTCTGAGGAGGGACACTGCTGCCGTCAGGGAGGAGTCCATGGACCTATTGCCCCTCTGTAGGTCAGACATGCCCGATGAGATGCCCTCCATGAACGACACCAGCTGAGTCAACAGAGCGGTGTGCGCATGGAGGACACTCAGCATGGCTGTCTGCCCTACATGGAGCTGGCGAAGGAGGTACACAGACTCCTCACTCAGGGCAGCAGGGGACAGAGGGGCAGGGGGTGCGGTGCCTGGCCCAAAGGAGACACGCTCCCGAACATGGGAGCCTCCACGGACCTGGGGAATGGGAGCCGATGGGAGGGCGGTGGTGGTGCTGGTGGTGGCGGGGACAGCAACACTAGCTGGGGTGTGGTGGCTGCTGACACCCGCCTCCATAAGGGAGTCATCCTCCGAGTTTCTCTGGTCCTCAGCTGAGGTGGATGGTGCTGAGGACTCCTCGGTGTGGCTCCCCTCGCCCTCCGTGCCACTGGGTCCCTCCGACCACTCCTCGGCTGCTGACCCAGTCTGGCTCTCTGGCTCCTCCTGGTCCGTGGAGCTGTCCCCTTCCGTGGCCGTGGATTTATCTGCAAACAATGGGGAAACAGACAGACATCAGTCACCTGCACCAAACGCACACACCACTGTGAGCACAGCACATTACAGAGCAAGCCCTGGCATCATTAGTTGTACATTGCTAAAAGTGCCCTAACTGAACAGGAGAAGCCAATTGTCAGTCCGATGCCAAGCATGGCACTCACATCCCACATGGCCTTGCACCCATCTGTCTGGTGTCTGTTGGATTGCAACACCCCAGTGTGGACACATGCACCAAGTACACAGTAGTTGGACAGTGCAGAGGACACAGTGTGGCATGTGGACATGCACACATCACAGCTCTTGCCACTGAGTCAGTACAGGTTTCCGGATGAAAGGGATGCCCAGAGTCAAATAGGAAATGCATGTGATGCATACCAGCGACAGACACCATGATGCACCCATGTCCTGATAGCCAACGCCACAATGGTGTGCATGTAGCACATGTCACTCCCCTGCAGGACCACCAATAAGTTGACACATGCCATGGCAGAGGCATGACTGCTAAGTCATACATCACTGTCTCAGTGATGTATGACTTGGCAGCCAGACAACAACACTATGCACTGTGTCACAATAGTAGGTCATGGGGAATGCAAGTCCTGGAGCTGCACAAGTGCACATGTACATCCCCCACACAACACATCATCTTAACCCTCATCTGTCCAGGTCATACCTATTGGACATATGAGAGACCTGTGACACTACCCTCTGAACCTGAGCCCCTCACAATCTGCTGTGAATGTGGAACAGCTGCCTGAACTTCCATTCGCATACCCCAGTCTGCACGGGCAGCTGATCAAACACCTATGTGACACACAAGTATCGTCTCATATGGTCACATCTCCAGGGGCATGCTGAGCCCCTACCAAGAAACACCCCAGCAGTCCTGGCAACTAATCCACAGCACACTGACACAGAGGCAGACACCTGAGGGGTCAAATCACTGCGCACAATGTGTCAGCTGATACACAGGAGTGGGAGTACAGAGTGCATTGCATGGCCTGGAGTAGGCATGACTGTCCTGCTCCACATGAATGAGGGATGAGCCCTGGACAGTGGATAGCTGGCTATGTATGTGTGACACACGTAATCTGCACACTCCTGGGGCCCAAACATTGTTCCCACCCGCTGCATGGGCGTGTGCCACATACCCCAGGCACATGTGGTGGCTCAGCACAGCAAGTGGACCGCAATATCAAAGCAACACGCAGATTACATGTCCGAACACAGGCGTAGTGTGAACAATGGACCCACCCATGATGCCCACAACAGAGTTAGGGAAACAGATGCTGTCCCCCACCTTTAGTGAAGCAAACTGCAAGGACACAGTCCCAAGTGACACAATTCCCTGAATGTAAGGGCCACACCTGGGTATCAGGTGAGCAGTGGGCAGTGCACAATAGAGGGACATGGCTCCTGGACAACATGACTGCTGCACTGTGGCAGTTGAACCAGGCCAGAGGAGGGCACACAGCATGTAATACAGAGTTCACAGTGCAGTCTTTGACTCACCCCCTCCTTGCTGCTGTCTGGCCTTCAGCTGCCCATCCAGGTCTGGAAACACCACCGCCAGGATCTGGAGCATGTGGGGGGTCAGGGTCCGTGTTCCGCCCCTCCTGCGAGGAGGCGACAGCTTCAGCTGGACCCGTGCAATCCTCCGGGTCCAGCCCCGAAGGTCCTGCCACCTCTTCTGGCAGTTGCGGATCCGGCGCTTGTAGACCCCCACGGACCGGACAGCCCGGACGATGTCCTTCCAGATCTCCTGCTTCCGATGGGCATTAACCTGTCAGGATGACAAAGTGAAAAGGCCATTACTACACATGCAACATATCCGTGCATGACACAGTTGTATATACATGTCTCAATCACAGGGGCACATGATGTACACAGGCAGTGCAAAGCTGCCCATGGACAGTTTGCCAGACGTCACTACATGGTATCATTGCATGGGAAGTAAAACCTTGTTCAAATGCACTGTCACTGCACCATACCTGTCCAGTGCATGTCACTACACACTATGGGGGGTGACAACTACTCAGTGAGCCTGCTAGCCAGTGGCGTGCAGACTTTCAGCCTTGCTAGTCAGACAATATGCACATTCAGAAAGGCAGTGCACAGAACACTCACCTGCTCCCCTGGTGTCCCATACAGCTTGCTGTACTGTGGAAGTAGGCTGTCCAGCAGGGCCTGGTTCTCCTCAAGGTTGAATGCTGGGGCTCTCTTCACAGTACGTGCCATTGCAGGGTCCAGAGGGGCAGAGACAGCAGCAGTGCAGTGGCAGATGTCGTCCTGGAGCATGTAGTGCAGGCAAGTGAGCTCTCAGGGGAACAGCCAGCAATATATATGTGCTGGAGAGGCAGATACTGTCCCTTGTGTCCAAAGTGATAGGTCCAAGTCGTTTGCATCTTCTGAATCTGGCCAATCCATGGAATAGCAGCACCAAAACACGCCCACAGCATCCTTCAAATCTTCAACTTCATGACATACATGATTTTGCAACATTGTTGTGGGTGACCAACTGATTTTCCAGCAACCGACTCGTTCGAAATTCGAAAACGCGTCCGTTGCCAGGCAAGGCCATTGTCAATGGGTGCGCACCGATCGGTCCATTGCGGTACAATGCGTACAGGGGTACAACGCGTACCCGCACACATTGAATGCAATGGGCCGGCCGGGGCACCGATCGGTCCATTGCAGTACAACGCGTACAGGGGTACAACGCGTACCCGCACACATTGAATGCAATGGGCCGGCCGGGGCACCGATCGGTCCATTGCAGTTCAACGCGTACAGGGGTACAACGCGTACAGGGTATAACGCGTACCCGACACATTGAATGCAATGGGCCGGCCGGGGCACCGATCGGTCCATTGCAGTACAACGCGTACAGGGGTACAATGCGTACCGCGCACATTGAATGCAATGGGCCGGCCGGGGCACCGATCGGTCCATTGCGGTACAACGCGTACAGGGGTACTAACGCGCACCGCGACACATTGAATGCAATGGGCCGGCCGGGGCACCGATCGGTCCATTGCGGTACAACGCGTACAGGGGTACAACGCGAACAGGGGTACAACGCGTACCCGCACATTGAATGCAATGGGCCGGCCGGGGCACCGATCGGTCCATTGCAGTACAATGCGTATAGGGTACAACGCGCATCCGACACATTGAATGCAATGGGCGGCCGGGGCACCGATCGGTCCATTGCGGTACAACGCGTACAGGGGTACAACGCGTACAGGGGTACAACGCGTACCCGCACATTGAATGCAATGGGCCGGCCGGGGCACCGATCGGTCCATTGCAGTACAACGCGTACAGGGGTACAACGCGTACTCGCACACATTGAATGCAATGGGCCGGCCGGGGGCACCGATCGGTCCATTGCAGTTCAACGCGTACAGGGGTACAACGCGTACAGGGGTACAACGCGTACTCGACACATTGAATGCAATGGGCCTGCCGGGGGCACCGATCGGTCCATTGCAGTACAACGCGTACAGGGGTACAACGCGTACCCGCACACATTGAATGCAATGGGCCGGCCGGGGGCACCGATCGGTCCATTGCGGTACAACGCGTACAGGGGTACAACGCGCACAGGGTACAACGCGTACCCGCACACATTGAATGCAATGGGCCGGCCGGGGGCACCGATCGGTCCATTGCTGTTCAACGCATCACTGTACAAGTGACTGGCATATGTCACCATGCCTGTCTCAGATGGACATATGCCAGCCACAGATAGCTCCCAGGGAGTGAGGGGCACACCTACATCACGACAGCCTGTCCAAACTTTATCATAAGGCATGTAAGGCTGCATTTCCTATTGTGTGTATGTTGGTGTACATGTTGTCCTGTGGGTGTCACCTGTGGGCAGCCACCCCCAGGCCGTGCACGTGTTCATGGGGACAGGATCCTGGGTGTTACGTGTACATGACCACTGTGATGTGCAACTGTTCATATCTGTGCATGTGCCATGGTCACATTTCACGGTGGTGTATGTGTATGTCATGTCACATACCCCGTGAGTCCCATGTGGGACGGTATGTTTGAGCCAGGGTGTCCCAGTGGCACAATAGTGATGGTCCTCCACAGTCTGTGTGCATGTAGTGTTTACAATGTCTCTGATTTCATGTGCACAATGGGAGACAGTCTCCACATCCACGTTGTGTGTGCATGGACTTAGATGTTGTGCGTGTGTGTGTCACAGACGTCCATGTCTGTCCTGCCGTGGCAAGTGGGACCACTACCTGTGGGGGTCATGGTTGTTTTGCTGTGGTGTATACATGATACTCCATGTAATGCCAGTGTCCATGTGGCAATACAGGGTCCCTGGGAATGTACCTGTCGTTGAGCTGTGGTGCCTGGGGCACATCTGTCCTCACATGTCACTGTGGGGGTGATTGTGACACGGCAGCAGGAGATGGGAACTGTGACACGGCCTCATGATATCCAATGGGCCAACCTGGGACTAATTGATGCCACTTGTTGGACCGTGTTGACAGATGTTGGCCATGTATGTACGATACATGTCCTTACGGAACTGCACACTTCATGTAGTTGTGCCTCATAATGATGTATGTTGTGATATTGAGTGTGTTCAATGCCGCATATGTGGGGTGACTGACAATCTTGCTTACTTCTCCTCTGCACTGCAGGGCTCCTGCTGTCCATCGACCATTCCCAGACCTGGCAACGATGGTGGAACGGGACAGCATCCGACGGTACCGCTTCACCAGGCAGCTGATTGAGGATTTGGCAGTGCAGTTGTCCCCACATTTGCAGCCTGGCCGGCCGTATCCTACAGCGCTGACCCCCAAGGTGAAGGTGATGGCAGCCCTACACTTCTTTGCCACCGGTACCTTCCAACATACTGTGGCGACTGCTGGTGGGATGTCACAGACCATGTTGAGCCGTGTGCTCCGCGATGTTTTGGCGGCAATGTTGCTATTCCTGAACCGGTACATCTATTTCCCTAGACTGCGACGACTCACTGACGTGAAGAGTGACTTTTATGCCCTGGGGAGGATGCCGCATGTCATTGGCTCCATTGATGGGACACATGTGGCTTTGGTACCACCACAGGCCCAGGAGCAGGCCTACAGGAACCGCAAGCACTACCACTCGGTCAATGCACTGGTGGTGTGTCTTGCAGACATGACCATCACACACGTGTGTGCCCGTTTCCCTGGTTCAGCACACGATGCCTTTGTGATGAGGAGTAGTCGCATCCCCAGGATGATGGCACAGATGCAGAACCAGCGTGCCTGGCTTGTCGGTGTGTACTGACTTTGTGCCATTGTGTGTGATCTGATCTGTAGTATTCCGCCCACTTTTCCAAGTCAGCTAATGTGCACTTGTCTGTCCGTAGGTGACTCGGGATACCCCAACATGCCGTGGTTGCTGACACCCCTCAGGAACCCTGTGACACCAGCCCAGATGCGCTACAATGAGGCACATGGTCGGACCAGGAGAGTGATTGAGCGGACATTTGGTCTCCTGAAGAGCCGCTTCCGCTGCCTGGACAAGACCGGAGGGTCCCTCCCATATGCCCCTGCGAAAGTGTGCAAGATTATCATCGTCTGCTGCATGCTCCACAACCTGGCAGTGCGGAAGGAGTTGCCTCTCATCCAGGATGACAATGACCAACATCCGCCACCTGTGGAGGATCCTGGCCTGGACCACGATGCCAGTGACGATGATGATGATGGTGATGTCCGCATACAGCTCATCACCAACTTCTTTAGCTGAATGTGAGTATCCTGAGGTGTCATGTCAATGACGTGAGTTGGCATGATGTGTAGGTGGTGCTCTGGTGCTGTTGGAGTGTGTCCATGGGCTGCTTGACTGGATGTGTGTTGCGATGTGTGCTTACAGGTGGGCTGTACTCCCCAACAGTGTTGACATGCTAACTTGGTTCTGGGTGGGTATCTTGTAACATGTATTGTGCATGAGTTTTGCTGTTCTGTCCTGTACTCCATTGCTTTTGACTGTGTGTCATTTCTGTCCTTCACAGGGTACTTTCAGATTAGTTTGGTCAACTGTGTCCACCGACGACGTGATTGCACTTCCAGGCTGGTAGCTGTTGTGTCCCTACAGGTGATGTGCGCCACACCCATGGACTTCCTTCCGTCTACAGTTGTTGACTGTGTGCCCGCTGCCAGGTGGGATTACCTTGCATCTGTAGTGGTTACGACATGTTGCAACTGTGTAATAAACCTGTGCTTCACTTTGTGATGTGCGTTGTCTGTGGTCACACATTTGACTGCCATTTGCTTACTGCACCTGTGGGCTACTTGACTACAACTGGGAATGGGTGTGGTGTCTGTGCATTGCACCGTCTTCCCTGGCAACATCAGTGTAGGCAATGAGTCAGATGGCCTAGGTGTGTATGTGTTGTGTAGCCCTCGTGGTGTGTCTCCCTCATATGTGTCACGTTGCCTTTACTCACATGCCTGTGTTGTCCTTGCTGTTGCAGTTCGCATACACAGTGTAATTTTGCAGTTCATCATCCCCATAACAGCACCCACGTTGGAATCACAACAGAGGCAAGTATGGTGTATTAGTGTGTTTATTGTGATACATTTGTGTGAATAGTGCATAGGATGGGTAATGCTGTACATAAATCTTGCAATCAGAAGTTCCTAGGTGAATTGAAAGTCCTGGTAGACAGAATCCCCAGTATCGGGGCCACAGTTGTCTGACACATTGGTCCAACTTGTACTCCCCATGCAATGTGTGGGAGTAGTGTTGCCGTCAACAGGGTGAACAGTCTGTGCACAAAGGTGAACATCCAGAACAGGTTCAGGCTTCCTGGGAGTTGCGCTTGGCCATCGGCCTCTCACTTGCCCCTCCTCGGACGACCCCTCTTCTTGGGGGGGGCCCTCAAGTACAGGCTGCTGCGGTGCAGGGGACTCTCCGCCAGAGTCATCCTCCCTCCCTGTGGCAGTTGCAGTTTGTTCGGCACCAGATGTTGTTGGCACACAGGGAGGTGTGGACTGGTTGCTGTTCATCTGGCGGAGGCATTGTAAAATGTCCCTGTGCACCGCCGTCATCTCATGCAGTGCATCCCACTTGGACTCCACGCGGGACATGTGTGAGTCCACGCGGGACATGTGTGACTCCACGTGGGACATGTGAGAGTCCAAGCGGGCATGATGGGCAGCCTGCTGCTGTTTCATGTCTCTGAGGAGCCCCACTACCTGGCTGAGGTCTCCGGTGCTGGACTGGTACGCATCAGCTATGCGTACCAGTTGTGGGTCATCATGCACACCAGCAACCTCTGCAAGCAGCGACCTCTGTCTCCCACCCCTCCCACCACCCCTGCTGACATGTGCAGTGCGTGCAGTGGCACGCACAGATGACCCTGGTCCACCTTGGGGGTTGGTGGTGGTGGTGGTGTCCATGGCCCCAGGTTGGTCCAGGGTCCCTGTGCTGGTGTTGCTCCTTGTTCTGTCCATGTCGGCAGGGATGGTATTTGTGGTGACAGTCGTTGGAGGGGTGGGTGCAGGGGGTGCAGCTGGTGGTCCTGCTGGTGCTGCAGCTGGTGGTCCTGC